>CM060928.1:92328289-93550421 GCA_030765085.1 Allium cepa
CCAAACCCAGATATACCCAATTCTCACGAAATCAAAATATGCCCTCAATGTCGAACTTCAACAATAACCCAGTGGTCAAAAACCACCTCGTTCTCACTGCCGCGACCGCCTGAGTCGACGTGCCTTCGGCCAAACCTCGCCAACATCACCTCCTAACTTCCTCCAAAACCTCAAGTCACTCGGCTAAACAACGGCGACACGATCAACGAATGAACAGAGAACAAAACACCGGCCCCTTAAACCCTACTTTTGATTAATCCTCAAAAATCTTACATTCATAAATTTTTTTAGCATTTTTCTAGTGATCTATACTCTATACACAGGCTTCATATAAATTTGCATCATTAATCATTGAGTGAATCACCTGAAATTCATGAAAGAGCTTCTACAGTTCATTCATGAACTGCTCTGTAAGTAGTAAGCGAAAAATTTTGATTCTTGTCTTAAAAATCATATTACTGTATGTTAAATCAATATATAAAATCAAAATTTTTAATTTAAGTTATTTGAATTTTTACTATAATTATATTTTATACTGTAAATTCAACTTACAGTATTCATGCTATTATTAAACACAGATATCCAAAGTTTACAAACATAACAGAACATTGTTATATCACATAGTAATTCAATTCATAAGTAAATTACTCAAATTAAATTTCAAAAAGGTTGGTTTACTCACCAAAACTGTTGTAACAGAGAAGTGTTTGATGATGGAAGGGTACTGCAGTTTTGCAAGTTTATATGTCTGTAACTTCTATGCTTCCTGACCTTTGAACTTGAAATTTGTTTATATTTCTCTTTTTTTTTTCAGGTTCTATGCTTTTGCAGTTACAAATGAATTAAAGGATAAGAAGATGTATACAAATATTTATAACTGTGAACAATACTGTCTTCTTGCACAAGCTTTGGCTTAATAAATATCTTGCTTATTTTATTATGTACTCAAGTCTAAGACAATTCAAATTTCGGCTGAAAGATAATAATTTTGTTTTTTTCAGTACATAAAAGTAGGCTAATTAAATGTTTATGTTAACATATATGCTAACATACTATTAATGCTTGCTGACACAAACCTACGGTGCAAAGATATTTGCAGATTGTTTGTACTAAGACGTATTCATTTATTCTAACATCCTATTAATGTTTTGCTGACACAAACATTTATCCAAAAATATCTGCAGATTTGGTTTATTCATAAAAATGCTTCATATAGGTTTACACCTTTAATGCTTTGCTGACAAACTTGTATAAATATCTTTACAGGCTTAAGTTTGTACTAATGTGTTTTCATATGATTTTACACTACAATGCTTTACTGACCAGTTTTGTTTACTATGCAAAAATACATGCAGGTTTGGTCTGAACATACTTATGTTAATATATAAATTAATGTTTGCTTGTATGTTTGATTTCTTATGTATTGTTATCCCGCTTTTTGGCAAAGCCGTGATACCAAAGGATTGGTCAAAAATAGAAGACAGTTCACCTCAGAGATCGGTCGTACTTCACTTTACTATGGATATCGATGAATTTTGTCCGAGTCTGGAACGGGCCACAATTGATAGGACACGACAAGAAAGACCATAGAAGCCAGCGTTTCAAATTTCAAGTCAATCCGAGGTCGTATGCTCAAGTTATGATGGATTCAAGTTAAGAAGGTGCACATTGCTCGGTTCGAACCCATCATGTTCGAACCCATCATACTCGAACCCATCATGTTCAAACCCATCGTATTCGAACCCATCATGTTCGAACCCATCGTATTCGAACCCATCGTATTCGAACCCATAAGAAGAAGAGACTTTCGAACCCGTCAGCCAACATCTTCCTTCAAATCCATCTATCACCTTCGAATCCATCTATCACCTTCGAATCCATCCATCACCTTCGACTCCATCCATCACCTTCGACTCCATCCATCACCTTCGACTCCATCCATCACCTTCGACTCCATCCATCACCTTCGACTCCATCACCTTCGACTCCATCGGCTTCGACTCCATCAAGTAAACCCCCACCTAGCTTCGTATCCATTCAACCGAAGCCTCCCTATATCCTTGCTTCGAATCAATGTCCTTGGTTCGACTCCATCGTGCATGCTCCACTTCGAATCCATCTAAAGTACTCCCTACTTCGACTCCATCGGCCTCGCATCCAGCGGCTTCGAATCCATCCACACAGCACACCACGTCACTGCCTTTGCATACAAAAGCATGTATTCGAACCATATGGAGTCGAACCATATGGATTCGAACCCATGGATTCGAACCGCATGGATTTGAACCGTATGGATTCGAACCATATGGATTCAAACCATATGGATTCGAATGAGTCAACAAGTGGAGTCGAAGCAAACAGCATGACGAACGCCCAATTTCGAACCGATCATAACTCCCAATATACTGATCCAAATACCATGAAATTTCCACAGAAGTTTGTCTACATGATGAAGAACGTCCACGCCAAGTTTCATCGCAATTGGGCAATTTTTTTGATCGATTCGAAGTTCACTTCGAATCGATCCCAAACTGGGCACGCATTCCAAGAACGCGGGCCTGTGGGCTCCCAGTCACGTGCCAAGTAGCCTCTCCAGGTTTTAGGCGGGATTTTGACCTTCCACACCTATAAATAGAGCCCTTGGTCATTCAGAAAAGGGGAGAGATTCAGAAGAGAGAGAGCAAGCCCAGACTCTGCTGAATTCAATCATATTCATCACTATTGTTGTTGAGTTCAGATTTCAAAGCTATAATCCATTGTAATCGATTAAGATTATCAAGTTCAAAGATTTAACCCGTTGCAATTGATTAAGATCATCAAGAGAAGCAATAAAGAGAAAACCTTCAAAGTGGACGTAGGCACGAACGCCGAACCACTATAAATCCTGTGTTTGTGATTGTTGTCTGTGAATTATTGTGATTTATTGCTTAAATCTGAGTTCTGTGTTGATTATAACTGATCTGTGTTGATAAGCGGGTGCTTTCACGGTATTGGGTGTTTGTGACCAATTTTGGCGCAAACATTTTGGTGCTTTCACTGAGAAACTGATTCAGGAAGAAGTTGAATTTGAAAATCCAGGAGTTCAGATCTAGAAATTATGACAAGACAATCGAGTAGAAGGCCAAGGCCTGAGAGAAGTGAACCACAAGGAAGTCAAGAGGCCTCCTCAGGAGGGAATCAAGCATCAATCTACATCACTAGGGACGAAATGGAGACAATGATGAAGAGACAGGAGGAGTTGATTCAGAGCTTATTCCAACAAATTGGACAACTTGGAACACAGAATAGAGAAACTGATGGAGTTCAGAACGGAGCAGGACCATCCGGAATAGCACCTAGATCAGGAGGCGCACACTTGGAGCACGAAGATCCAGTCCCGGAGGGAGAGAGGAGTACCCACGCAACCTGGAGGCAACAGAGGAATGAACGCTCAGTCAAGGGGCCAGATTCCAGAATTCCCTCGTGAACTCGGGGGGCAGGTTGAAAGTAATGAACAAAGATTGCATCTCGGTGACAACGACAGATTGGAGGAGATGGTTAGAAGAGCTATGAGAGGCGGTTTGGTAAACAAGGATTTGGAGGATGTTAATAGGAGTCCTTTCACTTCGGCGATTAGACAAGCTAGAAACCCAACGGATTTCAAGTTACCATCGTTGGACACGTATGACGGGAGAACGGACCCCACGATTCATCTAACAAAGTATATGAGGCATATGGAAGTGCTGGGGGCATCAGAGGAGGTTATGGCCCGGTGCTTTCCATTATACTTGACGGATGTTGCAGCATTGTGGTTTAGGCAATTAGAGAATGGATCCATCGGAACGTGGAATGGTTTAATTGAGAGATTTATGAGGCAATTCAGGGTTCACATTACGAGACCCAAGAATGTGATGACTTTGGCAACCCTAAAGCAAAAAGCCGGAGAGACCTTGAGGAGTTATCTAGCACGATTCAATACAGCAGCGGCGTCAGTGGACCGAGCGGATCCGTCCATGGTGGTAATGGCAGCTGTGTCCGGAGTAGCTGACGGCACAGAATTCAAGAATTCATTGACTAAAGATCCACCCGTGGATCTAGAGGAATTCTACAACGAGGCAGAAAAGTTTTTACGTTTAGAGGATGCGAATACAGAAAGAGAAGAAGGAGAGGGAATAGAAGTTTATATGCTTAAAGACAAAAAGCCTATCGAAAAGGACTCAGACAAGGATAAAGGAAAACGAAGGACTGAGGATTATGATGACAGGTCAAAACGGCAGCGGAGAGAGCCGCGATTCACTACTTACACCGAACTGACTGAGAGTTTGGAACGCATTTATCAGGATACCAAGGAGCAGATTCCGTATCGCAGACCAATGCGGAGGGATCCAACCTCAAGCGAAAGAAAATCAGATAAGTTTTGCGTATTTCATGAATTAAACGGTCATAACACTAATGATTGTAGGCATCTGAAGGACGAGGTGGAAGGACACATCAGGAACGGCATGCTCCTTCAGTATGTGAGGAGGCGAGCTTTAGCGGAGGAGCCAGAGCGGCCACCGTCTACATCAACCAGGGGCAACCATGAACCAGGACGTCGTTTGGTTATCAATTAGTTAAAATAACGATGAACAAGTCGCAAGCGCCCACTAACGCAATCGAATCATTTACACATGTACGAGATCGCGAACGTTCTCCAGGCATGCTCTGAGTGATCATTGAATATTTCGTAGTGGGAACTTACACTTTGACATCTTTGCTTTGTTTTTATTTCATGTTGATTTGGACATTTGAACTTGGTTTGTTTGGACATTTCTGTTTTTAAAAACTCATCCGTTGAATAAATATTTGATTCTGATAACTCTGAAATGGCTAGGCTACTAGCACATGTACGGGGTCGCGAACGGTCCTTAGGCATGCTCTGAGATAGTGATATACCTAAACAAATGATCCAGGGACCCACACGAACGTGAACCTGGTATCAACAGTATCAAGCCCCCCGGGCACACTGATTCGCCTTCAATAGGCACACAAACAATCCAGTAACTCACCCGAACGTGACCCTGGCATCCAAAACATCAAGCCCTCCCGGGCATGCTTTCTCGCCTCGAACGACACCCGACCGCGAACGGTCACAAATCGCCTCGAATGGCACCCGACTTCGAACAGTCACAAACTCGCCTCGAACGGCACACGATCGCGAACGGTCACAACTCGCCTCGAACGGCACAACTCACTTTACCTCAAATGACACGATCGCGAACGGTCGTCATTTGAGGTCCGCCACCTGATCGCTGACTATTACACCTTACCTCAAATGGCTCGATCGCGAACGGTCGTCATTTGAGGACCACCACTTGACCGCGCACTGTCGCACTTTACCTCGAATGACTCGATCCCGAACGGTCGTCATTTGAAGTTGAGCGCTTGACCTTGAACGGTCGCATTTCACCATAGATTACTCGATCCCAAACGATCGACACATGGATTTAAGCATCTGACCGGGCACTGTCGCACCTTACCTCGAATGACTCGATCGCGAACGGTCGTCGTTCGAAATTAGGCGCTTGACCTTGAACGGTCACATTTCACCACAGATGACTCGATCCCGAACGATCGACGCATGGATTTACGCGCTTGACCGCGCAGGGTCGCACTTTCCCTCGAATGACTCGATCACGAACGATCGTCATTTGAAGTTAGGCGCTTGACCATGAACGGCCGCGCTTCATCCCGAATAATTCGATCACGAACGATCGTCATTTGAGGACATATAAAACTATCAAGTTCTTTTCAGGTTGATAATAGGATACGAACATCCAAATCAAGGCATTGCAAAACACACCTTCCTACCGCAAGGCATGTTTTGGGGGGCAAAATGTTATCCCGCTTTTTGGCAAAGCCGTGATACCAAAGGATTGGTCAAAAATAGAAGACAGTTCACCTCAGAGATCGGTCGTACTTCACTTTACTATGGATATCGATGAATTTTGTCCGAGTCCGGAACGGGCCACAATTGATAGGACACGACAAGAAAGACCATAGAAGCCAGCGTTTCAAATTTCAAGTCAATCCGAGGTCGTATGCTCAAGTTATGATGGATTCAAGTTAAGAGGGTGCACATTGCTCGGTTCGAACCCATCACATTCGAACCCATCATACTCGAACCCATCATGTTCGAACCCATCGTATTCGAACCCATTATGTTCGAACCCATCGTATTCGAACCCATCATTTTCGAACCCATAAGAAGAAGAGACTTTCGAACCCGTCAGCCAACATCTTCCTTTGAATCCATCTATCACCTTCGAATCCATCTATCACCTTCGACTCCATCCATCACCTTCGACTCCATCTATCACCTTCGACTCCATCCATCACCTTCGACTCCATCCATCACCTTCGACTCCATCACCTTCGACTCCATCGGCTTCGACTCCATCAAGTAAACCCCCACCTAGCTTCGTATCCATTCAACCGAAGCCTCCCTATATCCTTGCTTCGAATCGATGTCCTTGGTTCGACTCCATCGTGCATGCTCCATTTCGAATCCATCTAAAGTACTCCCTACTTCGACTCCATCGGCCTCGCATCCAGCGGCTTCGAATCCATCCACACAGCACACCACGTCACTGCCTTCGCATACAAAAGCATGTATTCGAACCATATGGAGTCGAACCATATGGATTCGAACCCATGGATTCGAACCGCATGGATTCGAACCGTATGGATTCGAACCATATGGATTCGAACCATATGGATTCGAATGAGTCAACAAGTGGAGTCGAAGCAAACAGCATGACGAACGCCCAATTTCGAACCGATCATAACTCCCAATCTACTGATCCAAATCCCATGAAATTTTCACAGAAGTTTGTCTACATGATGAAGAACGTCCACGCCAAATTTCATCGCAATTGGGCAATTTTTTTGATCGATTCGAAGTTCACTTCGAATCGATCCCAAACTGGGCACGCATTCCAAGAACGCGGGCCTGTGGGCCCCCAGTCACGTGCCAAGTAGCCTCTCCAGGTTTTAGGCGGGATTTTGACCTTCCACACCTATAAATAGATCCCCTGGTCATTCAGAAAAGGGGAGAGATTCAGAAGAGAGAGAGCAAGCCCAGACTCTGCTGAATTCAATCCTATTCATCACTATTGTTGTTGAGTTCAGATTTCAAAGCTATAATCCATTGTAATCGATTAAGATTATCAAGTTCAAAGATTTAACCCGTTGTAATTGATTAAGATCATCAAGAGAAGCAATAAAGAGAAAACCTTCAAATTGGACGTAGGCACGAACGCCGAACCACTATAAATCCTGTGTTTGTGATTGTTGTCTGTGAATTATTGTGATTTATTGCTTAAATCTGAGTTCTGTGTTGATTATAACTGATCTGTGTTGATAAGCGGGTGCTTTCACGGTATTGGGTGTTTGTGACCAATTTTGGCGCAAACATGTATATACAGTTTGCAGGTTTACATTTGTGTTTGAACTAAAAGTTTTCATTTCTATTTATATCTTATACCTATTATATTTGTACTTATGTTTGTAATCCTATTGTTATGTTATATTCATGTTAAAAATATTGAAGCCCATGTTTATAACTGTATTTATAAGTATTTATATTTATATAGAAACTCATGTTAAATATTTATAAGCTTATTTTATTTTAGTTATAAAAGCTATTGTTTAGAAACTGTACTTACATCTTATTTTTATTCAAATCTTAATTTTTTCCAATGTTTCATTTGTAATGTATTTGCACCTATGTATTTTATATTTATATTTAATATGAATAAAATTGTATTATTGTACTTATTTTTATTAACTACATTCTTATATCTGATATTAAATGCCATTTATACACAACTTTTAATTTAATTAAATAAAACAGATTTAATTTTGAATATTGTTAAAGAGTCTATTTATATTTTGAAATTATAAATTCTTTTATAACCCATATACAACTAATAATATCCAACAGCTTATTTAGTTATAAATGAAAATATTATATTTTATTTAAATTTGATCAAAATCTTAATATAATAATGGGGTAAAAATTCCAGGATGTCACAATTCCTGTGAAAAATATGCTAAATCTAAAGCATACATATTTTATGTCTGAAGTGTTGGAACTAACAACTATTATTCAACAATATTTATTTTAATGTGAAGAATATCATTGTATTTCTTTTACAGTTAAAGCAAATTCAACATAATAAGAAGCATATAATTATATTTAATGCTTTTAAGCTTTCTGGTTCCATTTCTAATTTCATCTAACATTGTTGCTGTATTTTGGTAATGTTGGATTTCACCAGACTTGACTGCAATTTGTGAAAGTAGAATCAGAGGTTGGAAATTTTCAAAACAATCAACGACATAGATTAGTTAAAAGAAATAAAGTCAAACAGATTTAATAACTTTAATAATATGAATAATCCGAAAAACTATGATTTAAAAAAAATTATTTTTAGCTGTCAACAATGGATATCATTGGAAAGCATATTAAATTTGAGATTTAATAGTGAAATCGATTCTTAAATCCAATTAATGAAGAAAAAGTTATCACATTTCAAAGTTCGGAATGGAAAGAAATTAAAAACTGTGCTCTTGAAATCTAACTGAATAATAATATTATAGTATAGATTATTGAAAAAAACACAATCAACGAATTCAAATCTAGGCTATTCTTGAAAATATGGTGAATGAATGAAAAAACTTAAAATGAAAACTAAAGCCATCAATTATCAAAAAGAGTATATGTGTTAATTTATTTTTGATCATTAGATTTTGTTATTAGTATTTATTATTTTTTGTACTATAATTTACGATTAGTCTTAGTTTTGTCCATTCTTATTACATACATAAAATATTTAAAAAATTTGAGGGCAGGGGATTCGAATCTAGGCCATTATTGAAAATATAGCAAATCAAGGGAAGAACATAAAATGGAAACTCTAGCTCTCAGAACTAATAGATATTTAAATTATTTTATCATTATATTTTGATCTTATCATTTATGCTATAATATACTAGAAGTTTAAATTGTGTTCATTCTTATGATTTATATTATATAAAAAAATTACAAACAAGGTTAGGGGACTCGAACTCGGGTCTAAATAGAAATCGTGAATGAATAAGAGATCTAAAGTGAAAAATTAGGTCAAACGTTTAAATGATTTGGAAATATATTAGAAAAATGAGGTCAATGCGATTCAAAATCTAGCATGGCTTGAAAATAGAGAGAAATAAGGAGAAGAGAGCTTTAAATGAGAAATAAAGCTCTTCGAATGATTTGTTTCATGCTATTTTATATATTAGATTACATTTTTCTTTAGGATAATAACTGTAAATGCGAATCCTTCAGTTCGTAGCTGAATCTTTACACACGCGCGCTTGCACATAAGTTCTCCTCCTCCTCTTTTTCCCAGCTCGATCTTTGTTTTCCACTGTATAAAACCATGAACTTTTCCATTGTCACTGCATTTGCAGGTTTGAAAGTGCATAGCTGAGCTATTTAGGCATATATCGCCACAAAAATATGTAGTGCTTACTCAGTTTAGCTCCTGAAATGATCTCCTTAGCCCTGAGGTAGGCATATATTCACATGTCATTTGAAGCCTGCTGTTGTGCTATTTTTTAACCGTTCTACCTTATAATAGTGTAGAACCTTTTTACACGACTGTTTGTACTGATTTATAATCCGTTAGCAAAAGAGCAGTTGCCAACTCAAATTTTAACTATCTTTTAATCTTACATTTCCTATCAAAGTTTTTTATATTGTGTTTTTGGTTTACATTACCAATTGTTTTGAACTTGAGCTATTTGTCTAAGTATTAATATACAGTAGCAAGCTTAATTTTATAAGATGCAGGCTTTGTGCTGCTTGGGGTCACTATATCCAAAGAACCTCGGCATATTTTGGCAAGATAAGGTATTGCAATCATAAGGTATTTCTTTTACATGTTTATATCGGTAAATATAATATTTTATTTTGTAACCACTTTTTGGCACATCTGATTTTTGTGTATTACAAGAATAAACATAGGTCGGTCCCATAATGCTCAAATTTAGACATTTCTTGTTTGTTTTGTTTGTGTGATGATATTTCCCTGTAGCAGTTGAAATATAAACTATGGTCATATTTTTATTATCTACATACACCATTTGGACTAGTTTGTAAATGTTTTTCTTTGGGGCATCAAGCCTTTAAACTTCACTACGTTGCACTTCATATACAACACTAATGCAGTTTGCAAACATCTACCGATGGTTTATCCATGCTTCCCAACAAACGATAGATGGTTTTTGCTGTTGTTACATATATGAACATGAAAACACTTTTACTTTGGTGCATCAAATATCCAGCTTATGCATTTTGTTATAATTATAGAGTAGTGCTATTTAGACCAGAAAATACTTGATGGCAATTGGCATTTGAAGTTTGGTACGATCTTCAGTGCATATTTTGTTGTCAATAAGACTGCTCTAAGTATATATGTCCATTTATTTCATGCAAGTTGACTGAACTGTGTTCAAGAATCAAAATTCAAGACAAAACAAGGCTTTACTTTGTTATTGCAGTATATATTCGGAGCCTAGAGTCCGTGACATTAGCAAGTTGTCCAATAATTGAAAGAATTATCTTTCTCACAGATCATTTCAGTTTTCATTTTTAATAACCTAGATGTGTTTGTGGTTATTGTGATGATTGTCGAATATTGGGTTTTTTGTGAAAATAGGACACGGGTAACCTGAAAATAGTCAACATGTTTGTCTATATTGTTGTAATTTAGCATCTTTGACACCTAAATCTGTTCGATTGTATTGCATGTATTCATATATTACTAACATCTTGATTGCTTGATATTGCAGATGTGAGAGAGAATATCAAAAACAAAGCATGGTGAAATCAATTATTTGACTGGTCTATAAGTAAGTTGATGCAAATATGTATGAAATATCATGTATGGATATGGGAAAAGTTGTTTGAACAATGAAATACCGTGCTTTGATTTACATATTTTTTGTCTATGAAAATCTATTATACTTGTATGCAAAGAAGAAATGGGTAAATGGATATTATAGGTTGAAAAACTAAAATAACAACAATTTTTACTTTTTTTGTAAATTGATATTATATTTAATAGCGTTTCATAAACGATGTTGTATATCAAACGCTATAGAAGCAACCACTTACACGCTATAGAAATGTTACATAATAAACGTTATAGAAATGTTACATAATAAATACTATAGAAAACACAATAGAAATGTTACATGGCATTTTATCTTAATAGCATTGCTCAAATGCTGTAGAAAATTAATTTTTCATAGCGTTTTTGCTCCAACTATTTAAAGTTTGAGGTCTACCATAGCATGTCGTTCCCTAGCGTTCTTTGAAATTCTATAGTAACGTAAAATAGCGTTTTTTAAATGCTATTAAAGCCCCGGTTTGTTGTAGTGAACATACCTTCGTGGGCTATTCATTTTTCCTTACTTTGGTATTTCATCCTATTAACAATAACAGCTTCCGTGTACCATCACAAGGCGGTCATCGTGTGTTATTTACATAGTGTTGTGATGTATAACTTTGATGTTCACTTGCTTTATTTCATATACTATATATTAGTCTGATTTTGTGAATCCTGGCTGTACACGTCTCTTGTGTTTTTCCCATGCATGTACTCTTTTTTGTTTTCATGTCCTTTTCGCATGCAATGTGACTGAGCGAAGTTCCCATCACGTCCCTAGGCTATCGTGTGCTTGATATCTCCGAGCCATCGTCGACTAAAACCCAAAGTTGTCGCATGTTATCTTCGAGGCCATCGCATGCTTGCATTTCTATTTCCATCGAGTGCTGTACCATAGGAGCCATCGTATATTCGTATAGGGTACTTATATGTATGCTTTCTGTGTGTAATTTCATGTACTGGCACACTAAAATATGTATATGTTTGTGTTGTTCCATTTTTCACTTCGTGTGTTATAATACTTGGAAGCTTTTGTGAAATGTATATGTGTATGTATACTTTGTAACATATATTTTTTCCTCCAGGCCTTATGTATAAAACGCAAGTATATGCCGCTTACTAATTATTTCATGCATATATAGCTTGGCCCACGTGCATGCTTTATTTAACAATCTATTCTTTTTTATGAGTAGGGGTCATCCCGTACCGTATGTGCGTTCGTGTGCAATTGTGTTCGCATGTTATTGTACTTTAAGCCTTCTGATATATTTATTATTAGTTCGCGGGTCATAGTGATATCTCATATAGGGTCATCGTGAGTAATAAGGAGCCTCCACAGATTAAAATACTGCATCCTTATGTGGTCTCCACTTTTCTATATCAGATTTCACACGTGGTTTTTCTTGATCCAATGTAAAGCTTAGCCTTAACTGTTAAGTTTTACTTAGTCAAAAATGGTTTAATAACAGTTTTGTAATTAAATTAAAAATTGACTTAAGACTCTCTTAAGCAACTTCTTTTGACCAAAGCCCGTTTGATGTTGGATCTCTATTGACCAATTTTATTCCTTTCGGTTCTCTTTTCAAGAAATGCTAGCCTACAAAATTAACTCGGTTAATTAACTAATTTTTTCAAAATTAATTTGTGTTTTCCTTCACTACTAATCCATATAAAATAAAAAATTGATGGGACAAATCCAAAAAATTCACCAAAATTCACTTTTACCATTTTTTACCATTTGTACAAATTTCAAACCGAAATGATTGTTTTCGTATTTCTAATAATTAATTTCCAAATTTTAACCATTTTATCACTTAGAAAATTCCTAATAATTCATATTAATTCCAAAAAATTATGAAATTTAAATCCCATTTTCAACATCATATCAAAATTTTAGACCATTTAGTGATCAAAAACTTGAAGTCCGTTTGGTTTATTTTGAATTTTCTATTTTGTGTTTCCCACATTAATTATAAAATATGAGAAGAGTGGAGGAACATAAACGAGATGAATGGAAGATGGTGGAGACAACGGAGGGGATGGAGGGCACAACGGAGGAGATGAATTGTTTCTCGTGTTTCTGTTAGTTTCCAAAGCATGGAAAATAAGAAAAAAGTTGCTTTCTATTTTGTGTGCAAACTTTATTTTCTAAGTTGGTCATTTTCCTTAATATACATGTGTCATGCGTATTTTTGTATAGATGAAAACCCAAAACTAAAAATGGCAAATGTGTAATTAACGCGCTTATCAGTTCTATAACAGTGGAGGTGCGAAAAGTTAAAGCGGAGATATAGCGGAGGTGTAAAAAGCTTCATTAAATAAAAACAAAATATTTAGAATTAATTTATTCTTACTCTTAAATCATTTGTATAGAAAAGAAATATTATTTAAACTTATATAGCAAAACCAAAGAATATCATGATTTATGCAAACTATGTTTGGTGGCTACAATAGATTTCTAACTTATATTGAGCATTTATGCCTTAAAGTAAGGTCTATACGCTAGGTTTGTTGATTTGGTTTAAAACACTACTACTCAAATTAACCTCTGTATATTAATGTTGTTAAAGCGGGTGCTAAAATATCTTGATTTAGCGGGTTAGCAGAAAATAACAGGGCTTAAAGCGATCTACTATTTAATAACGTTAGATTGAAATAGCGCAGTGGTCGAAGAATGTTATGCGCTATAGTGGAGATTTTGCATGACTTTAGCAGGGCTATAACTGCATAGATGGCAAACCAACTGCAACCTTTGTTTTTAATATTAAAACCCTTTATGAAAATTCCTAAAAATCATTTAATTAATAACCAATCTTCCAAATATCCATATCCATGATTATTCAGTTCAAATGCAATACATTTAAAACTCAGATTCAGAACAACATCAAACCCAAATTAAAATACATAAAAAACATGCGATGGATGCGTATTATTCACCTTAACTCTTGATAAAATGATGAAATTTTCCTTAGCTTTATTTCCTTCTTTTTTTCCTTTTGAATTCTCTTTCTTCCTAGTAGTGGCCAGCCCCTATCTCTTATCTTGTGTTTTGAGAATGAATTACAAATGAATGAGGGAAATGGGAGAGAATGGTATAATATCATCTCTTCTATGTTCATTTTTTGTTAATTCCTATATCTTTAAACCATTCTCTATGTTATATTTATTAAGGCCAACTCATAATAATTAGTCAATTATTTTTAGCAAATCCCGATAGATCCTAGGGGGCAATTATGTAATTTATTATATTTATCTAACTTGATAACCAATCTTATTCAAAATGAAAGGTATTTCTTTCTATTATATACTTGAAATGATGCTTTTATTAACTAGTAAATTTAATTAAAAGTATATTTAATAGGAAATGTATAAATCTTATGTTTTGTGATAGTATATACAAATTATTGTATCCATGAGTAATTTATTACAATAAAAAAAATAAAAATATCATTTTAAATATTCCTAGTCAAGATGTATTGAGACTTAATATCAATACGTCCGTTGAGACTAGTGTAAGGACCCGATTCTTCGACTTTCGAAAATTCAACATCGATACTCACTTTATCGACTGCCGAACAATCGAACGCCGGAAAACCGAACACTTAGGGTTTTAAGAAAAAGAAAAAGATAGAAGAAGAGATCAGAAGATAGAAAATAGAGAGAAAAGAAAATAGAAAATAGAACGGAACAGAACACAACACAACAATATCAGAATCTCACAATTCGCAGCGGAACAACATATAATAATAAATGAATAATCTTTAAACAAAGAACTATATCAGTTATTACATTTTATACATTACATTTCATTACATCATATCATCAGAGTATACAACAACAACAAACAGCGGAAAAGAAATACTATATACTAGTAATACGCCATGCCATCCATCTTGCCTCCAGCAATTCCAGAATATCCAGAATATCCTGATAAACCTTAACTCTTAACTGCCCGTGTGGAAATTGGTGGGCACCCAGAGTTTAGGAAGGAAAACAATAAACTCCGAGTTACCCCTAAGGCCGGTTGACTGGTGTGAGAACTCAAAACAGTTTATTTAACTTTGAAAACAAAATAGAGGAATATTTTTAAAGTCAATTCGCAATGCTTTTAAAAATGAGACTACCATAAGGCCTCCCGCACACACACACAATGCAAACGCATAATCGGAGGAGATTTCTCCTTATGATAGTCAAAGATGCTTGATACGTATTTAAAAGAACATTTTATATTATTACTAGTGCATAGTGTAGGAAAAATTCATTTCGAAAGTAGAATATAAATCTTAGCCAACATACGACCATTATCGTATGCCTACTATAGCTAACTATGTTCAATAGCAGGTTACCGCCACATTACATAGCAGGTTATACAACTAAAACCGTACAAGTCTCGTATTGTTTCTTTGGATTTCCAACGAATGATCAGGCCAAGGAACTTCCCATTGCCACATGAGAATGCCTCTGGAAGGACATCCCCGAGAACCAAACCGGATCTCTACCAACACAAGGCCGGGTTACCCCTAACTAAGTAACAACTGACCGAATATGCCATCCCCCGGTCCTTTGGGACCTTTTCAACCGAGCGCTCGTAATCAATTCACACAATCATAACAAAGTGTTTTCAACATGAGTAAGTATCTGGGCTCCATACCATGATACCACCCTTTTCCAGAAGGAAATGCACATATCCTAAAGGGCGCTACCCCTCATAACCTTGCTGCTTCTTTCCTGTTTTGACCATTCACGGGGTGTGAGGCTCGACGAAGTCACGTCCACAAAAACATACTTTATACAAAAGCCATGCTTTGGGTCAACAAATGATCATAGAAATGATCACCAGGATAGACGATCAAATAAACGATCATATCACAAATAATCAACACAATGATCATTTCACAGCAACACTCAGCATGTCACATTACCAAATTGGGAATATATCGCTGATAACCTTCAACTACATAACCTCTGAGCTCGTACGTCTCAGAGAAGGGTGTTAAGCTAAAATAATAAATTCTCTGCCACCAACAGAAATATATTTGAAAGAAATCGGCTTTACATCACAATTTGTATTGTCAGACATACAATCCATACAAGTCTGTTCCGGGATCGAACAAAACCGAAGGCACTTACAAAGAAGTCCTTGCAATCCGGATATTCACAATCCTGATCGGATTCACCATCACATATGGAGAACTCTATACCAGAGCAACTCGGTGCAGAGTCAATCGACAGGTCATCCTATCGCTCTCGCAAATATCCGGTCTTCAACACCGATCTTCAATGCTATCATTTACGTTGTATCACTATTCGGAATGGGTTATACGACCCCATGGTCCTTTCCCGGTTAACCCGAATAGTGAGCGTTTATTCAAAAATAAGTGTGGCATTCAAATTCAAACAAATCACATCAATTACCCATTCAAAGGGAAATATTGATAGTCGGTTATTGAACTATCAATGGATATGCACAACATCACCAGTTTTCAAATAATTTTCCAAATTATTTATTTTCCAAAATATCTTTACAAGATATAAAATTTCACACTTCAAAAATAAATCAATATTTATTTTTTTAAACAACTTCCCTTTCTATTCATAAATTCTATAGTGAATTTTCATTCTAAAATATTCATGAATATATGACTTCAATTATTCATTTCAATTTATCTTCAAAAAGATAAATTCTCTAATATTCACTTTATATTGGAAAACATTTCCATACTTATTTAATAAGTAATTCACAAATCTTTTATTTTCAACTCTTGGAAAATATTCAATATACTTCAATCAAAATTAAGTATATATTTCATTCTTTAAGGAAATCATTCTCTTAAACATATTTATTTGGGCCAAAACGAATGTTGCGTAAAACATCGTTACGACAACCCAAAATCACTAGTATAGGGATTCGAAATTAAAATAGATATATAAATCCCAATACTATACAAAACATTTCCTTTCGGAAATCATTTACTATAACAACAGTGTTATAGTCCACTATTTCCTTTTATTTCTCGAAAACGTCTATTTCAACAATGAATGTTGAAATCTATGGTTTCGAATCTTAACATATTTAAAACATCGTTAGATCGTTTTAATTCAGTTTAAAACATCACATTCTAAACATTTTCTTTAACATATTATTCACTATTCAAAAATGTGAATATACTACGTTAACAAATTTCATCCTTTTATTCATTTTATTTCAAAGGATTATTCACAGTCAAAAATGTGAATATAACTCCATAAATAAGTTATAACAATTTTCTTATCAAAATAAGTCATTTGCGGATTTATAAAACAACGTTTATAAATTCCAATTCTATTTATTTTATAACTACTTCCTTTATAAACCTCCTTTATTAACCTATTCGATTTATAACTCAATTAGAAAACAAAGGTTCATATTATAAGTGAAATACTTATAATTTATTTGTTTACAAGAATCGTTCTTTTAAACTTCCCAATTTATAAATCTTGTAACTTATAAGATTTCCGTTATTCACCCAAATCTAGTCTTTAATAACTTCACGAAATTTATAAATCTTATTATTTATAAATTTCATTTATAACTTCACCATTTATAGTTTTATAAATTCCATTCATTTACAAAATTCATTTTCACTTCATTCAAACACTTATAAAAACTCGTTTTATAATGTCAATATTTCAATTTATAAATATCCATTTATAAATCTCTTAATATAAATCAATTTATATTATTCTTTAAAACGTCTTTAAATTCCTTTATAATTTCACCATTTTTTTTATTCATAAAATAATTAAATTTTATAAATCCTATATTTTCAACTTTTTATAATAAATTCAAATTCCCAATTTTAAACTATTTTATAAAACCATTAACCTCATATTTTCAAAAATAAATCTTTAATCGTATTTCTCAAAATCATAATTTTTATAACTTTAAAAATTATAACGTTTATTTATTTAAAATGAATCAATTCCAAAAATATTTTATAAACGTATACTTTAAAAAATCACTTTAAAATCATTTTAAAATTCCAAAATTTGGTCTAATGATGCTACATACCAAATAGTTAATCACGACAACAACGATACCATATATCGATATGATAATCCATCAAATATCAAAATATCTGAAATCAAATAAAAACTGTTGAGGAATCCAGTTGGATCCCTCCAACCTGTTTTCCTGCATCCAAAAACATTAGCACAATACCAATTCCGCTCCAGTACGGAATTATCGCGGTATATGAGATTAATAATATTATCCGCTTAATAGACGGCGCAATAGGGTCTCATACGCTATGCAAATGCGGGAAATCAATAACTCCAATATATACATATGCCAATATATATATATTGCTATTATATATAATACCAATTTCACTGTTTATGAAATATTCGCGGTATATGTTTTTAATAAATAACATCCGCTTACTAACGGCGCATAATGTCTATTTTAACAATCAATAGATATCAATCAACATTCAAACATACATTCAAATATTTTAAATCTAACTATTTAAAATAAAATCGAAACTGATTCGATTGAGTGAGAAGTTCTCACCTTGATTTTAATTTCGTTTTAGCGATTTATTTCGAATAAAATTAAACGGACGTTTAATTTTACACGAAATTTTCACTAACTCCAAACGACTCCAATCCAACTCCATCGCGTAGTGCTCGTCCATACGATTCCAACGCTTCTTGTTTCGCGCGTTTTCGACCTCGTATGAAAAAGTTATGATTTTATGAAGTTTATACGAATTTAAACTTAATAATTACAACTTTAATTAAAAAATTTAAACCTAAACTAGATCATGACCGTGCATTCCAAACCCAACACATCAGGGCCGTAGGACGCAACCCCCCACCCTCCATCTTCTTCGTTCACGCATCTTTCCTGAACATAGCCGAACCCACTTTAGAATTTAGGGTTTAAGAATTCGACCACTACGACGACAACCACCTCGATCAAGATACTCCACCACGTGCGCCTCCCCCCATGCTACCTTCGGCCCAAGAAGCTTGAAACTCGGCTCAACATATAGCACGAATCTCGAGGCCGAACGCAACCCCTTTGAACGAGATTTGCCGCCAATCCGTGCAACGAAATTCGATCACAACCGTTCAGATTGAAGATCACACTTAGCTCTACGCTTTTGTAGTTGGAAATTTTTGAAATTATTGAGTGGATTGGAAGATAAATGAGGAAAAGCAATGGTGATTTTCGGCCTTAGGTTGAAGCTACTGGCGGCTAACCCTAATTTTTTTTTTTAAATTTTCTTGTGAGAGAGGGGGCTATTTATAGAGTTTTGAACGAACACTATTCATCCGAAAATTCCGAACTCCGATTCACGCGCCGTAACCAGCGTTTCTAGGGTTTACCCCGCGTTCCGGACACAATGGAACAGGTTTCGGAAGCTAATTCGGACATCTGTGCGAGTTATGGCAACAAACGTTCAATTTAAATTAAACCGATTTAAATCGATCTAGGCGTTTTAATTTGTACCAGACAAACGGTAAATCCAATTGACTTGAAATTTGAAATCTTACAATAATATCACATTACGGATCCAATGAAACTAGTTTCGTCGAAATCCGAGACTTTTTGAAAAATGGCTATTTTAACTCGCCAAATTAAAATTAAAAATAATTCGATGCGTTTCGAGCTGCCACGATCAAACGATAACTCCGATTGACACGAAAATTGAAATCGAGTAATAACTAACTATTACGGATCCAATGGAACTGGTTTCGTTCAATTCTGAGACTGTTCAAAAATTGACTATTTTCATTAGTCGATTTAATATTAAAATATTCAATTTTCACAAATTAACTTCTAATTCGATTTTAAAAGTTCTAAAATATCATTCTAACTTCAATATGATAAAATAAAATTTTACAAATCTTTTTCAATCATATTTAACCCAATTTTCAATTATTTCCATAATTTCACATATTAAATTATCGATTTAATTATCCAATTAAATCCAATAATTCAAATAAAAATTTATTCGACTTATAAATTCACTTTTAAATATTTAAAATTAATTAAATATTCAAATTTTAA
The DNA here is from genome assembly GCA_030765085.1 of Allium cepa. Lineage (NCBI taxonomy): Eukaryota > Viridiplantae > Streptophyta > Magnoliopsida > Asparagales > Amaryllidaceae > Allium > Allium cepa. The sequence continues at coordinate 92,348,303 of CM060928.1, forward strand.
TTAAATAAAATTCTGGGTCGTTACAATCTTCCCCCCTTAAAAGAATTTCGTCCTCGAAATTATTAAGTAAGAAAAATTACAGAATCTATTAACTTTCCCCAAATCCATAGTTAAACTTCTTATAATACTTTACTAAGTTTTCAAATCATACTTAGTTATCTTTTCAAAAACAACTACTATTGTTTAACTTTCAATTCCAAAATCAAAGTTAAAGTTTTCAAAACTTTTCAATTTTTCTCAAATTTTTTCTAACGCCTTAAATTTCCGGAAAAATTCGCCATAGTCTACTTTGCACGGTTCGATCCGAAAAAAATGACAGTATATATATCACAAATATACATCTCATCAAGTAATGAGGCATCCCGAAGGGAAAAAACTATAAAAGTACGATATTTAATCCGAGATATGTACCTTATATTTTATTAGCAAGCATATACGGCTAATATAGCGCGAAAGCGAGCTCCAAATGCGAAGCAAACGCGATCCGCACCTACTAAACACTCAACAAACAACATGAGAATCATGTATATAGACAATAGTATCAATATACAACATATAGCAACATAATAACTATATATGTCAAACATAGCAAATGCAACTAAAACAACAAATGCAAACATCAACCAACTATCATCCAACAACATTCATAACCAATAATTATTCATTCATATTCTCATTAATATTTAATGAAATAGGGTTTTCAATTTAATCACATTTGATTTATTAACAGTGGATGTTTCTAACATTTACTTTCAATTAGTTTATATTCACTAATTCATATTCAAGTTGGTTCACTTCCAATCAAATTCAATTCTATTTAAGATTCACTTAACTTCCAATTGAATTTCAATTACTTTAGCTTTCAATTTCATTAATACTTAATGAATTATATACAATCAACTAACTAACAATCATATAACAATCAATGTATATTAATTGCAACCAAATTCCTTTGCTTTCAATTTCATTAATACTTAATGAATTATACTTACATTCATTATTTTATATCAATTATTCACATTTAATTGATTAACATTCAATCCATTAATTCAATTCAATTCAATTTCTAAAGTTGAATTTCATTTACATAACTTAAGTTCATATTAATCACTTAACTTTTATTAATTTACTTTGATACCGAAATCAACTTCATTCAACATTTCTTAAGTTATATTCCATTTTACAAACATCACTTGTTTTTACATAACCTAAATTCCTAAATATATCCATATAGTTTCACTTCTTATATATATATGTTTATTTCACAATTGCAAATCACTTTAATTATAATTCAATTCTTATAATTCTTTTGCTTATACAATTATTCTTCAATTTAGATTATTCAAACAACTAAACAATCAATTTATATACACTTTAATAATTCTGAAAAATTATTCCTTTATATACAAAAATATAATCAAGGTAAAATTATTTTATTTACCCAATTTAAAACAATACTGTGTCGGTTTATCTTGTTTAAGAGTTTAGAAACCCCTTTCTACGATAGTTAGCCAGACTACATCGACTGGAATCTATAAACAATCAACCGATAAGTCCACACAATACAAAACAATTTTATATTCACTAACAAATACGCTCTCATAGCTATTATTACACTCAAACTCATTCTAGAGCACTAATGACTCTATCTCTAATGAGTAATACCCAACAGAACCATGGTTGTCGCTTAACCATATGCTCTGATACCAAATGTAAGGACCCGATTCTTCGACTTTCGAAAATTCAACATCGATACTCACTTTATCGACTGCCGAACAATCGAACGCCGGAAAACCGAACACTTAGGGTTTTAAGAAAAAGAAAAAGATAGAAGAAGAGATCAGAAGATAGAAAATAGAGAGAAAAGAAAATAGAACGGAACAGAACACAACACAACAATATCAGAATCTCACAATTCGCAGCGGAACAACATATAATAATAAATGAATAATCTTTAAACAAAGAACTATATCAGTTATTACATTTTATACATTACATTTCATTACATCATATCATCAGAGTGTACAACAACAACAATTAGCGGAAAAGAAATACTATATACTAGTAATACGCCATGCTATCCATCTTGCCTCCAGCAATTCCAGAATATCCAGAATATCCTGATAAACCTTAACTCTTAACTGCCCGTGTGGAAATTGGTGGGCACCCAGAGTTTAGGAAGGAAAACAATAAACTCCGAGTCAGTCATGTGACTGGTGTGAGAACTCAAAACAGTTTATTTATCTTTGAAAACAAAATAGAGGAATATTTTTAAAGTCAATTCGCAATGCTTTTAAAAATGAGACTACCATAAGGCCTCCCGCACACACACACAATGCAAACGCAGAATCAGAGGAGATTTCTCCTTATGATAGTCAAAGATGCTTGATACGTATTTAAAAGAACATTTTATATTATTACTAGAGCATAGTGTAGGAAAAATTCATTTCGAAAGTAGAATATAAATCTTAGCCAACATACAACCATTATCGTATGCCTACTATAGCTAACTATGTTCAATAGCAGGTTACCGCCACATTCCATAGCAGGTTATACAACTAAAACCGTACAAGTCTCGTATTGTTTCTTTGGATTTCCAACGAATGATCAAGCCAAGGAACTTCCCATTGCCACATGAGAATGCCTCTGGAAGGACGTCCCCGAGAACCAAACCGGATCTCTACCAACACAAGGCCGGGTTACCCCTAACTGAGTAACAACTGACCGAATATGCCATCCCCCGGTCCTTTGGGACCTTTTCAACCGAGCGCTCGTAATCGATTCACACAATCATAACAAAGTGTTTTCAACATGAGTAAGTATCTGGGCTCCATACCATGATACCACCCTTTTCCAGAAGGAAATGCACATATCCTAAAGGGCGCTACCCCTCATAACCTTGCTGCTTCTTTCCTGTTTTGACCATTCACGGGGTGTGAGGCTCGACGAAGTCACGTCCACAAAAACATACTTTATACAAAAGCCATGCTTTGGGTCAACAAATGATCATAGAAATGATCATCAGGATAGACGATCAAATAAACGATCCTATCACAAATAATCAACACAATGATCATTTCACAGCAACACTCGGCATGTCACATTACCAAATTGGGAATATATCGCTGATAACCTTCAACTACATAACCTCTGAGCTCGTACGTCTCAGAGAAGGGTGTTAAGCTAAAAGAATAAATTCTCCGCCACCAACAGAAATATATTTGAAAGAAATCGGCTTTACATCTCAATTTGCATTGTCAGACATACAATCCATACAAGTCTGTTCCGGGATCGAACAAAACCGAAGGCACTTACAATGAAGTCCTTGCAATCCGGATATTCACAATCCTGATCGGATTCACCATCACATATGGAGAACTCTATACCGGAGCAACTCGGTGCAGAGTCAATCGACAGGTCATCCTATCGCTTTCGCAAATATCCGGTCTTCAACACCGATCTTCAATGCTATCATTTACGTCGTATCACTATTCGGAATGGGTTATACGACCCCATGGTCCTTTCCCGGTTAACCCGAATAGTGAGCGCTTATTCAAAAATAAGTGTGGCATTCAAATTCAAACAAATCACATCAATTACCCATTCAAAGGGAAATATTGATAGTCGGTTATTGAACTATCAATGGATATGCACAACATCACCAGTTTCCAAATAATTTTTCAAATTATTTATTTTCCAAAATATCTTTACAAGATATAAAATTTCACACTTCAAAAATAAATCAATATTTATTTTTTTAAACAACTTCCCTTTCTTTTCATAAATTCTATAGTGAATTTTCATTCTAAAATATTCATGAATATATGACTTCAATTATTCATTTCAATTTATCTTCAAAAAGATAAATTCTCTAATATTCACTTTATATTGGAAAACATTTCCATACTTATTTAATAAGTAATTCACAAATCTTTTATTTTCAACTCTTGGAAAATATTCAATATACTTCAATCAAAATTAAGTATATATTTCATTCTTTAAGGAAATCATTCTCTTAAACATATTTATTTGGGCCAAAACGAATGTTGCGTAAAACATCGTTACGACAACCCAAAATCACTAGTATAGGGATTCGAAATTAAAATAGATATATAAATCCCAATACTATACAAAACATTTCCTTTCGGAAATCATTTACTATAACAACAGTGTTATAGTCCACTATTTCCTTTTATTTCTCGAAAACGTCTATTTCAACAATGAATGTTGAAATCTATGGTTTCGAATCTTAACATATTTAAAACATCGTTAGATCGTTTTAATTCAGTTTAAAACATCACATTCTAAACATTTTCTTTAACATATTATTCACTATTCAAAAATGTGAATATACTACGTTAACAAATTTCATCCTTTTATTCATTTTATTTCAAAGGATTATTCACAGTCAAAAATGTGAATATAACTCCATAAATAAGTTATAACAATTTTCTTATCAAAATAAGTCATTTGCGGATTTATAAAACAACGTTTATAAATTCCAATTCTATTTATTTTATAACTACTTCCTTTATAAACCTCCTTTATTAACCTATTCGATTTATAACTCAATTAGAAAACAAAGGTTCATATTATAAGTGAAATACTTATAATTTATTTGTTTACAAGAATCGTTCTTTTAAACTTCCCAATTTATAAATCTTATAACTTATAAGATTTCCGTTATTCACCCAAATCTAGTCTTTAATAACTTCACGAAATTTATAAATCTTATTATTTATAAATTTCATTTATAACTTCACCATTTATAGTTTTATAAATTCCATTCATTTACAAAATTCATTTTCACTTCATTCAAACACTTATAAAAACTCGTTTTATAATGTCAATATTTCAATTTATAAATATCCATTTATAAATCTCTTAATATAAATCAATTTATATTATTCTTTAAAACGTCTTTAAATTCCTTTATAATTTCACCATTTTTTTTATTCATAAAATAATTAAATTTTATAAATCCTATATTTTCAACTTTTTATAATAAATTCAAATTCCCAATTTTAAACTATTTTATAAAACCATTAACCTCATATTTTCAAAAATAAATCTTTAATCGTATTTCTCAAAATCATAATTTTTATAACTTTAAAAATTATAACGTTTATTTATTTAAAATGAATCAATTCCAAAAATATTTTATAAACGTATACTTTCAAAAAATCACTTTAAAATCATTTTAAAATTCCAAAATTTGGTCCAATGATGCTACATACCAAATAGTCAATCACGACAACAACGATACCATATATCGATATGATAATCCATCAAATATCAAAATATCTGAAATCAAATAAAAACTGTTGAGGAATCCAGTTGGATCCCTCCAACCTGTTTTCCTGCATCCAAAAATATTAGCACAATACCAATTCCGCTCCAGTACGGAATTATCGCGGTATATGAGATTAATAATATTATCCGCTTAGTAGACGGCGCAATAGGGTCTCATCCGCTATGCAAATGCGGGAAATCAATAACTCCAATATATACATATGCCAATATATATATATATATTTCTATTATATATAATACCAATTTCACTGTTTATGAAATATTCGCGGTATATGTTTTTAATAAATAACATCCGGTTACTAACGGCGCATAATGTCTATTTTAACAATCAATAGATATCAATCAACATTCAAACATGCATTCAAATATTTTAAATCTAACTATTTAAAATAAAATCGAAACTGATTCGATTGAGTGAGAAGTTCTCACCTTGATTTTAATTTCGTTTTAGCGATTTATTTCGATTAAAATTAAACGTACGTTTAATTTTACACGAAATTTTCACTAACTCCAAACGACTCCAATCCAACTCCATTGCGTAGTGCTCGTCCATACGATTCCAACGCTTCTTGTTTCGTGCGTTTTCGACCTCGTATGAAAAAGTTATGATTTTATGAAGTTTATACGAATTTAAACTTAATAATTACAACTTTAATTAACAATTTTAAACCTAAACTAGATCATGACCGTGCATTCCAAACCCAACACATCAGGGCCGTAGGACGCAACCCCCTCCCCCTCCATCTTCTTCGTTCACGCATCTTTCCTGAACATAGCCGAACCCACTTTAGAATTTAGGGTTTAAGAATTCGACCACTACGACGACAACCACCTCGATCAAGATACTCCACCACGTGCGCCTCCCCCCATGCTACCTTCGGCCCAAGAAGCTTGAAACTCGGCTCAACATGTAGCACGAATCTCGAGGCCGAACGCAACCCCTTTGAACAAGATTTGCCGCCAATCCGTGCAACGAAATTCGATCACAACCGTTCAGATTGAAGATCACACTTAGCTCTACGCTTTTGTAGTTGGAAGTTTTTGAAATTATTGAGTGGATTGGAAGATAAATGAGGAAAATCAATGGTGATTTTCGGCCTTAGGTTGAAGCTACTGGCGGCTAACCCTAATTTTTTTTTTTTTTAAATTTTCTTGTGATAGAGGGGGCTATTTATAGAGTTTTGAACGAACACTATTCATCCGGAAATTCCGAACTCCGATTCACGCGCCGTAACCAGCGTTTCTAGGGTTTACCCCACGTTCCGGACACAATGGAACAGGTTTCGGAAGCTAATACGGACATCTGTGCGAGTTATGGCAACAAACGTTCAATTTAAATTAAACCGATTTAAATCGATTTCTAGGCATTTTAATTTGTACCGGACAAACGGTAAATCCAATTGACTTGAAATTTGAAACCTTACAATAATATCACATTACGGATCCGATGAAACTGGTTTCGTCGAAATCCGAGACTTTTTGAAAAATGGCTATTTTAACTCACCAAATTAAAATTAAAAATAATTCGATGCGTTTCGAGCTGCCACGATCAAACGATAACTCCGATTGACACGAAAATTGAAATCCAGTAATAACTAACTATTACGGATCCAATGGAACTGGTTTTGTTCAATTCTGAGACTGTTCAAAAATTGACTATTTTCACTAGTCGATTTAATATTAAAATATTCAATTTTCACAAATTAACTTCTAATTCGATTTTAAAAGTTATAAAATATCAATCTAACTTCAATATGATAAAATAAAATTTTACAAATCTTTTTCAATCATATTTAACCCAATTTTCAATTATTTCCATAATTTCACATATTAAATTATCGATTTAATTATCCAATTAAATCCAATAATTCAAATAAAAATTTATTCGACTTATAAATTCACTTTTAAATATTTAAAATTAATTAAATATTCAAATTTTAATTAAATAAAATTCTGGGTCGTTACAACTAAAGTACCAACATTCTCCAAATGATGGCCAGTGTATTACTCATGACTGTTGGGGGCACTAAGGTGTTAATAGTTGTTGGATAGCTATGGAATGACTCACTCGATATTTTTATATTGGTTAATATAACTAAGGTCGAATAGAATATATTGATGCGACTAATTTACATAGTTCTCTCGACTTGAGAATGTCGTTGATCTTCAATGTGGAAGCTCCACTTTAATTATAGTTAAATCGTTGCTCGGTGTCCGTTGAGTGACTATAGTTGGATCGAATAGAAGCATTGGAAGTGAACCTATTAAAGAGAGGATTCATCTCCTTAATTATATGAAGTTAATATCATAGTCAACTGAAGTCGACTCAAAATCAAAGTATCTGGCTAGAGCATTCCGGTTAACAATAATTGTTATTACTAAATCAAGAACTTTATGTTTGGAGTATAAAGTTGAATATGAATGATACTGGAATTTTGATCATTACCAAATTTCATAAGTTCAAAATGATATAGTTTTGACAAAGAGAATTAGTGTAAATAATTGTCAGTACCAGGTAACGCTTAAATAAGTAAAATTGGATTTTACCAAAAGATTTGTAAGTGATAAATTCAGCCAAAATGTCACGCTACTAGCTAAGGTGACGTGTGATAGTTAGTATTTAATTATTCAATATTAACCGCTAACTAAATTTATACCTTTGAATCGCACAACCGTAATTATGAATTCTCTGAAGAACTAAATGATTTATTTAATTTATAAAATGTGGTAAATTAATTAATATTTGAAAAATATTAATTATTATTTAATTTATTTAATGTTTGGAGTTGTTTGTAATTATTTGAACATATTTATAAAAGTTATATTTGCATGCATCGACATACAATATCGATGTAATTTTAAACGTGTGTAAATAAAAGATAATTACATATAGCGATCTGTGGAAATCTTATATCATTTGATGGCATGTAATTTCAGCCATACTATATAAAGAAATAGGAGTGGAAATAGAAATATTATCAAAGGAATTAATTCGGGAAGTTTTAATCAAAGAATAAGAAAGGTTTCATTCCTTCAGTTAAAACATATCCACTAATTTGTTTTCTACATACAACTCATTCCTTCTCATTCTTTTTTCTTCTTTTCTATAACTCTTCTGGTTCACTCCTTCCTCTCTAATGGCTGAACATATGAGAACTTCCATGGCTTCATAAATTCCTAAAATCAAATACAAATAAAATCAATTTGTGAAAAATGGTTTATTTCTCTTGACTTTGCAACATATGGGGACTGATTTCTGAATCTATATGTTTTGATTCATCATTCAAGGTGTGATTTATTGGCTACATCTAAAGGAAATCATTGTTATCAGGTGTATTTCAAGGCTTTGGAATTAGCATGATCGCTTTATTCTATGATTTTGATTTAATGTTTTAATGAATAAAAATTATATATCATAATTTATATGTATATAATATTATCTCATTTGATTTGAAAATGATTTATGCAATTTGAATTGTTTATTATGTGATATGATTGGATTTTTTATTTGGACAAATAAAAACTAAAATTTGTATATGATTGAACAATGTTTTAATTATGGATCTATGTTTTAAACATTCGAATCAAAGTGTATGTAATTGTACTTTGAAAGTTTGCATGTTCATACTAATTGATTAGGCTTTCTTTAATTTGATAAATCAAAGCTAAAATTGGAATATGATTAATACAATATTTTTATTTTAGATCTATGTTATAAACATTTAAATCAAAGTGTAATTATTTAGATTTGGAGTTTTTTATGCTCATATTAATTGATTTGGTTTTATTTTGATAGATCGGAACTAAAATTTGTATATGATTAGTGTAATGTTTAAATTGTAGATCTATGTTTTAAGCATTTAAATCAAAATATATATTTTTAGATTTGAAAATTTATATGTTCTTTTTACTTGCATTTGTACTGTAATAGAAACTTATAAATGATTACAATAATTTTCTAAATTTATTACCCTATCTGACATTACACGCATCCTTCTTTAATTATCCAAAGGATTGTTAATATATTTCTTAATTTAGTATGCTTCACTTTTGTTTTAATATATATATATATATATATATATATATATTCATATAAGTTGAATCTCTTGATTTAATTGTGTACATATGTACTTTAATTAATAAGTTTACATAAGTTCACAAATACATCAATTTTTTTTAATGTAATATAGAAGTTTATTCTGAATTAATTAAGGAGTTTTGGTTTAATCTTTATATATACTTAATTACATATATGTGTGTGTGTGTGTGTGTGTACATACAAAATATAATGTTTATATTTCAAATTGTATAATTTTAATGCTTTATTATTATCGAACAGATTAAAATGAGGCAATAGTATATGCATATCGATTATTTTTGGTTGTTCCTATTCTTGTATTATAACATTTATTGATTCTTAATTGAATGTTGAATATATTAAGTTAGCCAAAGAGGGAAGATGAATCAATCATTTTTGTCATCTTCTTTATTTCCTACCTTTTTATCCCCTATGTGATTTCCTTTAAATTTATTCTTATTTATTCACGTATACCCTGCTATCAGTTGATCACACTTGCCTTATGTTTAACTATTCTGTCACACAATTAAGGAATAAATATAGTTGATAAATGAATTTGGACTTCATGGGCCATTAAAGATCCAGAATAGTAAATTGAAATTCACCCATTTTTTCCACTGCAGGCTGATCCAGTTTCAACAAATCCCACAATTTCAACTTTTCAAATATTTAAATTTTGCACCAATATTGTAACAACCTAAATTTTTCGACGTGAATTTGGAATATTTAAATGGTTTTAAATATTGAAATTGAATTATAAATTGGTATTGAATATGGAAAACTTGGATTTATTTAATAAAATAGATTCATGATTTAGATATGGTGATTTATTGGACAATTCAACTTTTGGATTTAATAATTGAAAATTGGGTAAAATTGTGAATCTTGAATTTTAAGCTTGTTAAAAATATTTTTAAAGGCTTGTACAATTCATATTAATAATACTGAAGACAATGCATTTTTTAAAATTAAATTTGGAAATAATTTGTGCAGTTTTAAAAATATATCGTTTAAATTGACAATTAAAAATAACCTATGAGATACAGTATCGGAATTCGACGAAACCATTTCCATTAGATCCGTATAGTATTTTATTATCGAATTTTAAATTTCGTAGCTTTTGGAGTCATCATTTAGCCGTACGAGATATAAACGCACTGAAATTTATATCGAAAAATTAATATAATAACTGGGTCCAAAAATCTATCTTCTCCATACGATCGAATTAGGACTCAGAACCTTTTTCATGTGTTCGGAATAGGGGTGTAACATTATGAATGTCTAGCGGCACATATCGATAGAAGGTCAAGATTTTAAGCTATGTAAATCGAGACGTATGTAATTTAAACAAAAATATTTCTTAGTCAACCTACTCTGCAGTCGAAATTCCTTCACATCGATACTTTTTCCCTTCACTCAGAAGCATTATAGCTCATCTGCTACACGCAACCATCTCTTTGTGTCTCCCTCTCTTTTTTCATTTTCAAATCACGCTGGCTCCCTTTCAGTCCGACATTGCCCCTTTTTCTTTTATAAAGCACGTCTTTGTTCGTTTCAAATTCACAAGCTTCAGAATCAAAAGAAAAATTAATGGCCGAGCAGGAATTCCTTCCTTTCTTTTTATAAGCGCAAATTCCTCTCCTTCACCTTCCATTTCCAGTTTGAACTAAATCCCTAAATCTCGTTCCTCGTTCAATTATAAAAAATTGAATTCACTCCTCAGAAAAATTGGTCGCTATGTTTGGTAATCACAATACCTATTTTCGCTTCCTCCCTCATTTCAATCAAACGCATGAAATCATTCATAGAAAAAAAGAACAGAAAAGCAGGAAGATGAGTCCAATCGAGCGTGAAGGCGAGATGTAACAATCAATGCAAAAGGGGGGAGGGGCGTGGAGTCGTGTGAATGCGTGCGATAGTGGGCAGCGAATGGCGCGCATAGGGCACGAGCAGTGGTGGTCTCGAGGTCGACATCGCGTGACTGGGATGTATGTGTGCTCGAGATGGCGGCGTTCGCCGATGAAGTCGTGACTAGTTTTTTTGAGCGACGTAGTGAGTTCGATGAAGGAATCAGCGATTGGAGAGGTGGGTTCATATTCTGGGAGCTTGCGATCGGAGAACCGGAGGGCAGTCTCGTTCTGGTTGTGATGGGTCACGATTTTGGTAGGGTATTGCTAGCTTGAGGTGGAAGCAGTGAGGTATATATTTACAGTTTATATTTTTTCAATTTAATATTAATATATGTATAAATATATATATAAAGAAAAAAACAATAACAGTAAGTTTTATAAAAATAATTTATTTCTTCAATTTATAGATTTATATATATAGTAAAGTAGATTACTGTTTATTTACAGGAAAAGAAAATAATTTTTTTAAATGAATAAATAAATAAATATATGTATATATATAAACATACACACATATTTTAATATATATAGGAAATCAGAAAAATTATTTTATATAGATAAAGTTAGGGAAAAAAAAGGAATTTTAAAATTTCGTAGAGTTTATATAAAAAGTTAGATTTTTAAATGTAGATAGGTTATTTTTAGTATATGTATTTTCAAAGAAAAAAATAAAATAAATATACATATATACATATTTTCACTTACTAGTTCAATTTTAAAATAATGTATTATGGAGATTAATTTGTTTAATTAACTTATTTAATTATTTTAGTTACTAAGAAATTATTAATGGAAAAATTAGTTTAAACTAAATTATTAGTTAATTAAAATGAAAATTGACTATTTGATTATTTCAAATATTAATAAACCATATAATGTTTATGCAAAGTCAAAAAAATCTTGAAACAAGCCAAGATGGAAGTGGGTTGCGAAACAAAAATAAAGGTGAGAACTTCTCACTCACTTTGGATTTCCACATTTAATTTAAATTGTTAAATTTAAATCATTGGATGCTTGGTTGAATTAAATAATGATTGTCTGTTTAATGTTATATATAATTGTATATATATACTTGGAGTGATTGATATTCCCACATAATATAGCGGATGAAACCATATGCGCTCCGCATAATAGCGGATGACCCTATATACCATGATATCCCGCCTTGAAGTGGGTTTGGTATTTTATTTGTTGACTAACATCTGTGAATGGAGGAAAAAAGGTTGGATGGATCCAACTTGATTCGTCAAAAATATTTATTGTTTATATATATGCGGGTATATGATATGATGGATAAATTAATATGGATCGTGTGTGAATTGAATTAGTAAATGTTAAATAGTATGGAAATTAAATTTAGAATTTTCAAATATCATAAATAATTAAATCGAAAGAACTTAAAAGGAAATTTGAAAGAAATTTTTTATATTGGGAAATTGGATTTATTTCTAAAAGGAATTAAGTAGAATAAAAATATATTAACCAACTTGGGTTATACTTAATTATTGTAAATTGGTAAGTAGAAACTTGAAAATAAAATTATATATTAAGTGCTTGATGAGATATCGGAATAAATAAATAGATTTGAATAAAATGGAAATTTGTTAAGGGAAGATTATAAAATGGAATTATAAATAGAATTTGTTTTTTTATAAATGGGAAGCTGAAAGGAGTTTATAAATTTGTATACGGGTTTTAAAAAAAGAAAGAATGATATCAGTGGATATGTGGAAAATATAAGTTAATGGTGTGAACTTATATCGGGAAATGTAAATTGTTTTGAAATAAAGGAATATATTTCAAATAAGAGAAATGGTGAATAACTTGGATATAGTCGATGTGATACGAATCAAGAGGAATTCAAGAATCGAATTGGTGAATATTGGATTTTCAAAAATAGAATTTTGTTAAGTAAAAAATTGTTTAAAAGGAATTTTAAAATATACTATACTATATAATTTTAAACTATTATTTGAATTTAGAATATTCCAAAAAGTTAGTTATTATAACACTTAATATTATTGAAATAAGTTCTAATTATATATTCAGCTTTGTAGACACAATTATAAAATAATCTCGAGTTGGAAGCGATGTTTAATAAAATGGATAAGACTTTAGAGGAAAGATTCTTATAGAGGATGGAAACTTAAATAAATTCCAAGCATACGTTAAATAAACTGCAGAAGGTGAAATAAAATTTACAAAGGAAGTAGAAGTGAAAACTGGAATTTTAAATAAGCATAAATGGTTTTGGAAATATTAAAAGAAATTGACTAAGGAGTTCTGGAATTTATAGAGTTCGTGGGAAACGAGTTGGGAATTTACAAATAAAATTGTAAATAGTTTTTGAGAAAGGAAATAGAAAATAAACGAATATTTTCCAAGTGTTGAATGTCAAATGGAATAGGAAAAATATGCTAAGTATTGGGCAAAGGTTGAAATTTGTTCCGTGAAAATAAAAGGGATTTGAAAAACTACTTTCAAAGTGTTGAAATATGGAAATAATATTTTGAGTAGATATTTTGAGATTAATATTTTGGAGAATTATTTAACGCTAGATGATTGCTTGTGAATGTTATTTGATAGTTAAATAACCAACTATCAATCTTGGACAATGTGCTGATCGTTTCGAAGAGACCGGGATCGGATTTAATTATATGAAAACCACTTCGATCCGGTTTGAGTGTAGCGAAAGAAGACCGTGAAGATGATGAAAACGGTGATTCGGTTTGTCCAGACCTAGGGAAACTTGTATGGACGAATGCTATCAGAACATCGTCATTGGAAGACGATGACCATTCTAAGTGAATGTGTTCCAAAAAGGTAACGCATAGCCTCAAGCTTTATCAACCGGGAATGGCTAAAACAGAGGAGATGCAGCAAGACTAAGTGGGTAGCACCCAATTAGGGTAAGATTTTCCCTGTCTAGATGTCCCTTTTTTTGGTTGTGTGGGCGATTGTTGTTCCCAACCGTGAGATGATCTTATTCGGACTATCCAGCAAGGGGTAGTTCTGGTCTTGTGTTGCAGGAGATCGGGAGTGGTCCTCGGTACTCTTATCTAGACCAAGTACTGTGACGGGCGGTACCCCAGTAGCCCTGCCATTGTAAGGAAACTCAATCTCCAATAAGTAACTTCGGACTTGTGTGTATGCCTATTATGCTGGAATTTAATGAATGTAATAATTTTGGCTATTTGAATAAGTATTTGTACATAGACACTATTATAATATCAGAGGATTTTGATATAAAATGTTTTGGTTATCGAAGGCAAGAACTAGGCATGTTTATCTATGGCGTGGTCTTACGAGATATTTTTGTTTTCAAAGGATTTTCAAAAATATAATAATTCAATTGAGTGTGATTTTCTCACGCTAGTTTTCCAGACTGACTCTGGTGTTGTTCTATTATGATGCTCGGGTCATACTGAGTTGAACAGAATCTAGGATAATGCTATGGAGCTCAAGAGCCAAGTTGGAGGACAGAGATGTATCTCCATACTTGAATTATTATTTCCATTGTGTAAGGACAGATAATAAGATGTCCAAAGTGATGGATGATTGTTGTACTCTGATAATGGTATGTATATAACAGTACATATTTTCTTTGTATTTAAAAGCTGTTATTATTTATTATATTTTTTTCCACTGCGATTGTGAGACTTTGATGTTGTTTTTATCTTCTTCTTCTACCTCTTTCTTCTTTTACCCTAATTATTCGCTCTTTCATACACTTTGGGTTGAACGAGAAAGAATTATTATCAACTCAAGAGGTACGGAACTATGGGTCGCTACAGTGGTATCAGAGCTGAAGGTTAAGCGAGAACTTTATCTCTGGTGGGGATTACTCATTAGAGATAGAGTCTATAGCATTCTAGAATGAGTTGAGTGTAATAATAGATATGAGTGCGTATTTGTTAGTAAATATTAAACGTTTTATATTGTGTTAACTTATTAGTTGAGTGGTATATAAATTCTTGTCGAATAGTGGGACGCCACTAAACCGGTAGGAGTTTCTAAACACTTAAACGTGAAAAACTGACACAATATTTTTTTTGAAGCGGGTAAATGAAATAATTTTACCCAAATTATATTTTCATATGAAAGGAATAATTTTCTAAAATTATTATGTTATGATAGGAGTGTCTGTATGATAATATTATATACCCAAATAGACATTGTATAAATATGGATTATACAATTGATTAAAAACCAAAGTTTGAGAAATTAAATCCTGGAAATTTTTGAATGTTTTCCAAAGTAATTGGAGATAAATAATAGAATTATTATTTGGGGATGTTTTTGAATAGAAAATGGTTCTAAATGGATTTTGAAGATGTTATAGCACTGAAATCGCTTCGGTCATTGGAAAATAATTCCGATGATGATCGCGACATTATCGGTGTTCATTTTCGAGTTTCTAAGTGATGGATTGCTGCCATGGTAGCCGTTTTGAATTTTTTTGAGGAAAAACAAGTTTTTTTTGAAATTCCGAAGGTAATTAGGTTTGGATAAAAACCAAGATTGGGTTAAGATTAAAAAGTACGATTTGGGATGCTTGTGATTTCGAAATGATTTGAAATAAATACGGAATGTTTAAAAATTATGAAACTCTTACATGAATAATTCAAAAATCATCAGGAAATAAGTTATAGACTTACAAATAGTGAATGATTTTGAAGAAAAATATGGGAGTGGATTTTGAAAGTAAAATAAAAAGTGGAAAAGTTAAAATGAAATTTAACCTAGATTAAGTTAGAGAAATTAAATTTTTGGAATTTACTTGATGGTGATTTGAATGAAATAAATTAGTGAAGTAGACAAGTTAAATGGATTAAATTGGGATGTGAAAGAATTAACTTGGGAAATAAAATTCAAATTGAATTGAGTTATAGATGATATTAAATTCTTGCACAAATAGGTAAAGAAAATGGTATGGAGTTGGATTTAGAATACGTTAAGATAAATGAAAATTGAATTGATAAACTTCGATAACTTATAAAAGAATTGAAAATTTATGGAATAAAAATATGCTTGGCTATAAATAAGTGTAAATCTCGAGTTAAAATAAAATGTGAATATATTCGAGAATAGAATTGATGGAAAAGTGAAAGAAAAAAATTTGAAAGGTAAGATAAGAAACCCAAAATGAAATGGTTTGATATTTTGGAAAATGAAAGAAGATCCAAACATGAATTATAAAATAAATTTGAACTTGAGAAAATAAAATGAAGTTTATTTGGTCAAATAAAATTGGATTGATAATTAAAAATGGGTTTTCGAAATAAAGCTTGAGTTATAAATAGAATTCGACATATATTGTAAATGAATTAAATATGAATTGGAATGTTGTCAAATAAAATAGAATTGGATTAAAATAGAAATGATTTGAGTGCAAACAAATCCAACTCAAGTATAAATAAATTAAATATGACTTTGTTATCATTAAAATAAATTCTTAAGAATTGAGTATATGAATTGAAATTTAAAATGGATTAAATAAATGGATTAATTGAATTAATTAGTAAATGGATGAAATTTGATTGAATAAAAATCAAATCAGAGTTTAAATTGGAATTTGGTTATCAAAAAAATAAACTTAAGTTATAAGGCGAATTAATTTGAAATAAATAAATTAACTTAAGTAAAAATATTTGAATGGAAGCTTGGCTTAAGTGAATATATGAAATGGCCATAGCATAGAATGTTTTCGAGCTTAATAAAATGGTTTTGAATAAAATAAATATTGATATAAAATGTAATGAAAATGGATTGTGAATGAAATTAAAATGGAATAGGATTAAATATAAATTGTGTTGGAATCAATTTAGAAGAGTTATAACCTTAAGTGGTTATTTACTCGATAAATATCATTGAATTGCATAGGAAAATTGGTCGTTCGACATGAGCAGAAGTAAATAAAATTCTATGAATGGATAAAAGCTAATAAAATTGATTTTGGAATCAATTCGAATGAATATGAGTTCGTTTGGTTTAATAAATGAATTGAATGTAAGCAAGTTAGTTATAAACCATTCAGATTATATTAAAATGATACGTGATTTGTTGGAAGGAATTAAAATTAAAGTCGAAATCTTATAATTGCTTATAAATATTGTTTACTATGCATTGCTTATAGAATCTATGTGTTTAGCTATCCAAATGAGTGAAATGTTTATGAATTTCATATATATGGTACTCACGTGTTTAAATTGAGTAAGCACAGCTTCTTGGCGGCCGTTTGGCTGGACTTTGATCGCGATACTTGCTAAATAGATAAGCCGCTTGCTTAAAATGTTAATAAAGGTATGTCTATGCAATAAAAGAAAGAAAAATATAAAATATTATCGTATTTTTGTTTTTCCGATCATGTGGGTCGATGTATATATATTTAACTCTCTTGTCAAATTGCAAAAGCTCCTCTGTACAAGGGAGACTCTGCCAAAACATTTCGGAAAATTTGGGAATTAGAAATTTTCTGTTAATAAAAGGTTGATTTTCAAATTGTATTGAAATGTAAGATTGAACTAGAAGATGAAAGAAAATTGTTTTGGGTGGAAGTTAATGGATTATAAAAGTGAATAACAAGATTTCACTAAGTGGGTTTTGTTAAGTTAATTGGTTTGGGGCATTCTTCTGCCTTAGTAATTTTGGGGACGAAATTCTTTTAAGGGGGGAGAAATGTAACAACCGGGATTTTTCGACGAGAATTTGGAATATTTAAATGCTTTTAAATATTGAAATTGAATTATAAATTGGTTTTGAATA
Organism: Allium cepa; assembly: GCA_030765085.1. Lineage (NCBI taxonomy): Eukaryota > Viridiplantae > Streptophyta > Magnoliopsida > Asparagales > Amaryllidaceae > Allium > Allium cepa. Next base: position 92,366,369 of record CM060928.1, read on the forward strand.
TGGAAAACTTGGGTTTATTTAATAAAATAGATTCAAGATTTACATCAAGTGATTTATTGGACAATTCAACTTTTGGATTTAATAGTTGGAAGTTGGGTAAAATAGTGAATCTTGAGTTTTAAGCTTGTTAAAAATATTTCTAAAGGCTTGTAAAATTCATACTAATAGTACTGAAGACAATGCATCTTTTAAAATTGAATTCGGAAATGATTTGTTCAATTTTAAAAATATATTGTTTAAACTGACATTTAAAAATAGCCCTCTGAGACACAGTCTCGGAGTTCGATGAAACCAGTTCCATTGAATCCATAATAGTGTTTTATTATCGGATTTCAAATTTCGCAGCTTTTGGAGTCATCATTTAGCGGTACGAAATATAAACGCGCTGAAATTTATATCGAAAATTTAATATAATAATTGGGTCAGAAAATCTATCTTCTCCATACGATCGAATTAGGACTCAGAACATTTTCTATTTCCTTCGAAATAAGGATATAACGTTATGAACGCCTAGCACCATGCATCGATAGGAGGTCAAGATTTTAAGCTACATAAATCGAGATGTTTGTAATTTAAATAAAAATATTTCTTAGTCAACCTACCCTGCAGCCAAAATTCCTTCACATCGATACTTTTTCCCTTCGTTCAGAAGCACTGTAGCCCATCTGCTACACGCAACCATCTCTTGGTGTCTCCCTCTCGTTTTTCTTTTTCAAATCACGCTTTCTCCCTTTCAGTCCGACATTGCCCCTTTTTCTTTTATAAATCACGTCTTTGTTCGTTTCAAATTCACAAGCTTCAGATTCAAAATAAAAACTAATGGCCGAGTAGAAATTCTTTGCTTTCTTTTTATAAGCGCAAAATCCCCTCCTTTCCTTCCATTTCTATTTCGAACTAAATTCTTAAATCTCGTTCCTCGTTCAATTATAAAAAATCAAATTCACTCCTCAGAAAAATTGGCTGCTGTGTTTGGTAATCAGAATACCTATTTTCGCTTCCTCCCTTAGTTCAATTAAATGCACAAAATCATTCATAAAAAAAAATAAAAAAGAGCACGAAGGCTAGTCCAATCGAGCATTAAGGTGAGATATCGCGATCAATGCAAAGGGGGGCGTGCGGAGTCGTGTGAATGCATGCGATGGTGGGCAGCGAATGAGGGACGAGGTTGGCATCGCGTGAGTTGGATGTAGGTGTGTTTGAGATGGCAGCGTTCACAGGTGATGTCGCGATCGAATTTTTTTAGCGACGCAGCGAGTTCGATGTGGGAATTGGCGATTAGAGAGGTGGGTTCATATTCTGGAAGCTCGCGATCGGAGGGGTGGCGAGCAGTCTCATTCTGGTTATGATGGATCGCGATTTTGGTAGGGTTTTGCTAGCTCGAGGTGGAGGCAGTGAGGCATATACTTACAGTTTATATTTTTTCAATTTAATATTAATACATGTATAAATATATATATATATATATATATATATATATAGAAAAAATAATAAGAGTAATTTTTATAAAAACAATTTAGTTTCTTCAATTTCTAGATTATGCATATGTATATATATACAGTAAATTAGATTAATATTTATTTACAAGAAAAGAAAAAAATTTAAATAAAAATACATATATATAAAAACACACACACATATTTTAATATATATAGGAAATAAGAAAAATTATTTTATATAGATAAAGTTTGGGAATAAACAGGAATTTAAAATGTCGTAGGGTATATATAAAAAGTTAGATTTTTAAATGTAGATAGGTTGTTTTTAGTATACGTAATTTCAAAGAGAAAAATAAAATAAATACACATATATACATATTTTCACTTACTAATTCTATTTTAAAATAATGTATTATGGAGATTAATTTGTTTAATTAACTTATTTAATTATTTTAGTTACTAAGAAATTATTAAAGGAAAAATTAGTTTAAATTACATTATTAGTTAATTAAAATGAAAATTGACTATTTGATTATTTCAAATATTAATAAACCGTATAATGTTTATACAAGGTCAAAAATTCATGAAACAAGCCAAGATGGAAGTGGGTTGCGAAACAAAAATAAAGGTGAGAACTTCTCACTAAATTTGGATTTCCACATTTAATTTAAATTGTTATATTTAAATCATTGGATGCTTGGTTGAATTAAATAATAATTGTCCATTGAATGTTATATATAGTAGTATATATATACTTGGAGCGATTGATATTACCGCATTATATAGCGGATGAGACCCTATGCGCCCCGCATAATAGCGGTAAACCCTATATACCGTGATATCACGCCTTGAAGTGGGATTGGTATTTTATTTGTCGACTAACATCTGTGGATGCAGGGAAAATAGGTTGGAGGGTCCAACTAGATTCCTCAAAAATATTTATTGTTCATATGTATTTGGGTACTTGATATGATGGATAAATTGATATGGATCATGTGTGAATTGAATTAGTAAATGTTAAATAGTATGAAAATTGAATTTGGTATTTTTAAATACCATAAATAATTAAATTAAAGTAATTTAAAAGGAAATTTGAAAGAAATTATTTATTTTGAAAATTGGATTTATTTCTAAAGGAATTAAGTAGAATAAAAATATATTAACCAACTAGAGTTATACTTAATTATTATAAATTGGAAGTAGAAACTTGAAAATAAAATTATATATTAAGTGCTTGAAGCGTGTTACCTGGAGGTTTGACCAGGCAACTAGGCACTTGGCATTTGCATAACGTTCGGCATTCAAGAGCACTCGTCATTCAAGAGCGTTCGGCATTCAAGAGCGTTCAACATTCAAGAGCCTTCGTCATTCAAGACTGTTCAGCATTCATGGATCGATCGGCATTCATGCCTTGTTCGGCATACAAGCCCGTTCGGCATCTAGGGACGTTCGGCACGACATTGTTGTTTGGTACAACTGGGCCGACCGGCATTCAAGCTCGTTCGGCATCTAAGGACGTTCGGCATATGCCGTTCGGCATTTATGGATCGGCACAAAGGAGTTACTTGTTTTGGGCCGAGGTATCTTTCTGCTAGGCCCACCAGAGAAGTCCAACCCATCTTCGTCTATAAATAGAGTGGCAGGGGCACAGTGAAAGAGACCTTTTTTCGAGAACACCGGGGAGACTCTACCGCATTCAAGACTCATTCTAGACTTATCTTTTTTGCTTAACAATTGTATTCAAATAGTTGGTGTACGGATTGTATCTGTAATTGATTATTGAGAACATCAATAAAGATTAACCTCAAAGTGGACCTAGGCAGTTACGCCGAACCACTATAAATCTGGTGTTCTTGTTTCCTGTGTTTAATTTAGCCTATTGTTCTCTGTTTAAATTTACCTTCTTCATTTATCTCTCTACATAACTCTACTCAAGGGTTTTAATGGCCAATTCTGGTGTTAAAATTTTGGTGCTTTCACTGAAAACCGAATTCTCAGGTCGATAGGATCTACTTTGTAGCTACTGGATTGGAAAATCCCCCAAAGGAGATCCGACTTATTCATTGGACGCCCATTGAATCTATTCAGAGTTCCAACCGACAAATCTACTATGGGAAGACCACGCACCCGATCATCCTCACACAATGTGGACGCCCACGAGACTGCTAGTGTGCAACAAGTTGGACCTAGCAACCAGTTAGCAATTCAAGGCATAGCGCCCTCCACCCAAAATCAAACGGAAGTGGTTTCCCAAACAGAGTTCAACAACTTGATAAGAGAACTTAAGGAAAGTAGAAGGGAACTAGCTGAGCAGATTCAAGCCAACACTAATCTCATGAGTCAACTTACCCAGCAGCAGCATTAGAATGCTGGAAGTAGTCCTGCTCCTTATTCCTCATCCGATAGCTCGACCTCAACTGATGAACCTCCTAGGCATAGACGCCGTAAGACTGAAGCTGCACAGGCAGGTGCCACTGATCGGTCCGCCAGGGATCAGGCACGTGAGGAGACCGGACGTCCGACTCACCAAGACCCAAATTAAGCTGGCCTTCAAGACGCACGGTTGGCCGACCGCCAACAGGCGGGACATCAACCTGCACGGAATGGAACCCAACCTTCCATCCTCCATACAAACTCCAGACTTATCAGCCATGGTCAGGCAGTTAATGAGAGAAAACCAAGGCCTGACCAACGAAGATCAGGGAGTGTCCAGGAGTCATACTCCCTTCGTAGACATTATTCTACAGGCTGAGTATCCCAAGAAATTCAGTATGCCGACTATCCCAGCCTACGAAGGAAAGACTGACCCTAGGCAACATGTGATGAGGTACGAGTGGATGATGGATTATGCAAGGGCGAATGATGCGACTAATTGTAGGTGCTTCCCAATCACTTTGTCCAGAATCGCCACTGTGTGGTTTACTCGACTTCCTCCGCAATCTATATCCAGCTTCGATGAGTTGGCGGTGAAATTTGTTGAACAATTTAGGATACATGCTACTCGTGCAAAGGACGTAATGTCCTTATCAAGAGTGATCTAGGCTCCGCGAGAGTCCTTGAAAGCATACTTACAGAGGTTCCATGTTGCCGCCACTGAAGTTAGCAACCCTAACGACCACGCAATCTTGATGGCGGTAATGCGAGGTGTAGATCCAGACTCGGAGTTTGGAGATTGGTTGGCAGGAAATCCCCCAACTACGTTAGAACGATTCTATTCCAAGGCTCACCAGTTCATACGGAGGGAGGAAGTTCGATGGACGAGATGAGATAAGGCACCAGGGCCTATTCAGGGCACTGTGAAAAGTAACATCGCTGTGAAACAATCTGGCAACAGTTCGGAAAAAGTTCAAGTTAACGTTCCAGAACAAGCCTAGGCAATCTAAAGCATTCGGAGGTGGAAATCCCGGAAAGAAAAAAGAGACAGGGAGATGGAAGTCGAGGATTCCGACCTACAATGAATACACCCCCCTGAATACGTCTCTTGAAAACATTTACCTATCTACCTATAACACCTTCCAATACAGAAACCGTGCCCAAAGGAGTCCACTGACGAACAAAAACAGACGGGGAGGTACTGTCGCTTCCATGAGACCCACGGGCACAATACCGACGAGTGTAGACACCTCCATGACGTCATAGAAAGGTTGATCAGGCAGAAAAAGATGTAGGAGTTTGTTGAGAACCCACCAGAGGGTAGGCAAGGAACGTCGGACTCCGGACGCGGGCCGGCTCCATGCCACCCAGAGAAACCTGCCCGGACTGTAGGTAGGTTGATCGTAAACACTATAGTCGAAGGACCTCATCCTATAGACAAGAATTGGCAGGAGATGGAACGATGTGCTACCTCCTCGAGGCATGCAAATTATGAATGTTGTTCGAATGTGGAAGATGGAACCCCCGCAAAACAACAACGCATGATGACGGACGATATAATGTTTAGGAGTCGAGATGCGGACAAGGTGGAGGCTCCTACTATCGACCCGATGGTTATATCTGCAACGATCGGGCCAGCTTACGTAAAAATAATTTTGATTGATTGTGGAAGCTCTGTCAACATCATCTTCAAGAAGGCTTATGACCAAATGATGATGGAGATAAAAGATTTGAAACCATGCAAAGCCCGTATCCACGGCTTTAATGGTGCTGCAACCGACGCGGTGGGGCATATTGAGTTACCAGTTGAACTGGGGAAAGGTGAGCGTAAGAGAGTGTGAGTCCTACCATTCATAGTAATGGTTATATAATGTATTTTTGGGTCATCCAGCCCTGGCAGAGTTTAGGACCGCTTTGGCCCCATGGTGTTTGACATTAAAATTTCCGACAGATAAAGGAGTCGATGTAGTACATGGCGATCAGGCAACCGGTCGCGCATGTTATGTGGCGGAGCTGAGAGAAGCTCAGTGGAGAGAAAAGGGAAAGGTTGCGGAGAGCTCCGTCCGCATCCTAAACACTGATGATTGACAAGTAGTGCCTGAGCCCTGGCTCAGGCGACATTATCGGATCCGTAGAGACATAGATCTGAGAGATGTTGATGGGGAACCCAAGGAAACGAATGCAGCACCGACTGAGCTGACGATCGACATTCCAGTCAGCTGGGATGACCCATCACGAGTCCTTAAGATTGGATCACAACTCGACCCTTCTGTGGCCAAGGATCTTACTGATTTCCTCCGAGCGAATCCAGACGTTTTCGCTTGGACACACTCTGATATGTGCGAGATCTCACCTGCCATCGCAAGTCATATGTTGAACATCGACCCGAAATACGTTCCTGTGAAACAGAAAAGGAGAGCCATGGACCCGAAGAGGTCCGCTGCTCTCAAATAGGAGGTGGACAAACTCAAAGTCAATGGGTTCGTCCGCGACGCCCTCTACCCTGAATGGGTATCTAACCTGTGCACCAAATGGGAAGTGGAGAACTAGTTTTGATTACTCTGATCTGAATAAGGCATGTTCGAAGGATAGTTTCCCTTTACCTAGAATCGACCAGCTCGTCGACTCTATCGCCGGACACGAATTATTGTCATTTATGGATGCGTATTCGGCATACAATCAGATCCCGATGCACATTCCAGACCAAGAACACACCAGTTTTGTCACAGATGTGGGGCTATATTGCTATGTAGTAATGCCTTTTGGATTGAAAAACGTGGGAGCAACTTACCAGCGTATGGTGAATCGAATGTTTAAAGACCAGATTGGTAGAACGATGGAAGTCTATGTGGATGACATGCTCGTGAAGTCACGGCAGTCAAACGACCACATCCGAGACTTAGTAGAGATGTTTGATATACTTAGGCATTACGAGATGAAGATCAACCCTTTAAAGTGCTCTTTTAGCGTTGCGTCAGGGAAGTTCTTGGGTTTCATTGTGAACACACGTGGAATTGAAGCTAACCCGGAAAAGATTCAGGCCATTCGGGACATACAAGTGCCCAGAACTATAAAGCAAGTACAAAGCTTGAATGGAAAGGTGGCCGCGCTGAGTCGATTCATATCCAAGAGCCACGGATAAGTGCATTCCTTTCTTTGATGTGATAAAGAAGGGAAAGAGGAATTACGAGTGGACGTCCGACTACGGGAAAGCAATTCCGAGCTCTGGTTAGACATCTACAAAGTCCTCTGGTGCTATCAAAACCAATTGACCATGAAATTTTGTATGTATACATGGCAATATCCCAGCATGCTATCAGTACGGCTCTGGTTCGCGAGGAGGACCGAGTTCAAAAGCCAGTATATTATGTCAATAAACGTTTGACGGGGGCAGAAAGAAATTATCCTAAAATTGGGAAACTAGCTTATTGCTTGGTGATTACATCACGCAAGCTTCACCCATACTTCCAGGCACACTCAATCAGTGTTTACACCGATCAACTCTTGCGACAGGTACTCCAACGACCGAAAACTTTTGGAAGGATGTTAAAATGGAATATCGAGTTAAATCAGTTCGATATTACCTACCTGCCACGAAGGGCCATTCAGAGGCAAGCACTAGCAGATTTTATTGTTGAATTCACCGTGAGAGACGAATCAAACAGCCGCAATGTCATACCTCCCGTTCGATGGAAGATGTACGCCGACGAGGCATCTAACGACCGCTGTTCGGGGGTTGGCACAGTTCTTGTCACTCCTAAGAACCGATCAGTTTGCTACGCTTTGAAGCTCGAATTCACAACAACGAATAATGAAGCCGATTGTGAAGCGTTGATTGCCTGCTTAAGACTTATCAAAGAACTGGGAGTAAGATCGGTTGTTATCTTTTACGACTCACAACTGGTGGTGTACCAAGTGTGGGGAGACTACCAAGCAAAGGGGCAGAGACTTGCCCCGTATTTGGTCAGATTTCAGGAGCTGCTAGTGAATCTCGAGTATTATGATATTTCACATATCCCGCGTGAGCAAAACAGAGCAGCCGACTCATTGGAAAAATTCGCAAGCACTGGTGATGCGCAGCAGATGGGATTGTTTCCCATTGAAACCATATATATTCCAAGCATAAATATAGTGGAGATAGATCTCGTGTTATAGGTCGAAATCAAGAAGGAATCAAGGATGACCCCAATCAAGAAGTACTTGTCACATGGGGACGTGCCCGAAAGAAGGAGCAAAAGACGACAAGTAATTCGTAAGGCTTTGCGTTATGTAATGCAAGATGGGGTAATGTATCAGAGGGGTTTCTCGACCCCCTTACTCCGGTGCATTTTCCATGATGAGATAAAACGAGTCCTGAAGGAAGTCCATGAAGGTGAATGTGACGACCATACCGGAGGACAGACGTTAGCAAAGAAAATCCTCCGATATGGATACTATTGGCCGACTGTAAATCGGAATGCCGCGGACTATGTGAGAAGATGCGACAAATGTCAGAAATATGTGAAAATCTCGAGAGCTTCGTCGACGGAACTCACACAAATGGTTAGTCCCTAGCCATTTGCAATGTGGGGAATCGATATAGTCGGCTCCTTACCCCTATCCAAAGGTGGTGCAAAATACGCGATAGTTGCGGTCGATTACTTTACCAAGTGGGCAGAAGCAGAGCCTTTGGCCACTATCACCACCAAAAAGGTCATTAATTTCGTTGTACGAAATATTATATGCCATTTTGGGGTTTCACGAACCATCGTTACATACAACGGAACTCAGTTTGAAAGCAAAGAGTTCAAGGAATTTGCCAAAAATATGGTATTGAGAAAAAGTTCACAGCAGTTGCTCACCCGAAAGCCAATGGACAAGTGGAAGCCGTAAACAAAATAATCAAATCCATATTGAGAAACGTTTGGAAAAGGCTAGAGGCAAGTGGGTGGATGAGCTTCCAACAACGCCATGGGATTACAAAACCACCCATAAGTCCATGACTGGCCACACTCCATTCGCATTGGCATACAACATGGAAGCTGTCATACCTGTATAGCTTGAAGTTCCATCACATCGAGTAACTTATTATGACCATAGGTCAAATCAAGATCTTTTGCTGGAATAATTGGACTTCATCGATGAAAAGCGTGAAGAAGCTAATTTGAGAGAGGCTGCATACAGGCACCCAGTCGCTCGATATTATAATGAAAAAGTCCGACCGAGAATCTTTGGTGTAGGTGATCTCATTTTGAAACGAGTTTTCCCAGTTCCATCACATATAAGCCCCGCATGGGAAGGTCCATACGCCATTGAACAGAAGCTTGGAGAAGGAACTTTCAAGCTAGCGACCGTTGATGGTGCGACACTCCCTCGAGCATGGAATAGCGAACATTTGCGGCATTATTACACTTAGTTCATTTCTTTCATATTTTAGTTGCATTTATTTCCAGCAAGTTTTTATTCCTAGTTTACGGCATGTAATAAAACAATTTAGCTTGTTTGCATTAATAAAGGCTTGAAGCCTTTTTCTCTATGATATGTCGATGTTTCTATGTATGATAATGCTGTGACGAATAACTAAGAAATACTTTATTCTGTCTGACATACGAACGCGCACAAGCACTCAAAATCTCCAAATCCCCGTAGTGCGGACTGGAGTACTTTGAGTCCCCGGAGTGCGGACCAGAGTAAAAACGACTCAAAATCTCCAAGTCGCCGGAGTGCGGACTGGAGTACTCCGAGTCCCCGGAGTGCGGACCAGAGTATAAACGACTCAAAATCTCCAAGTCCGCGGAGTGCGGACTGGAGTACTCTGAGTCTCCGGAGTGTGGACCAGAGTATAAACGACTCAAAATCTCCAAGTCCCCAGAGTACGGACTGGAGTACTCTGAGTCCCCGGAGTGCGGACCGGAGTATAAAGACTCAAAATCTCCAAGTCCCCGGAGTGCGGACTAGAGTACTCTGTGTCCCCGGAGTGCGGACCAGAGTATAAACGACTCAAAATCTCCAAGTCCCTGGAGTGCGGACCAGGGTATAAACGACTCAAAATCTCCAAGTCCCCACAATGCAGACTGGAGTACTCTGAGTCCCCGGAGTGCGGACCAGAGTATAAGTGACTCAAAATATCCAAGTCCCCGGAGTGCGGACTAGAATACTCTAAGTCTCCAGATCATGGACTAGAGAATGAGCGATTTAAATATCCAAGTCCCTTGAGGGAGAACTGAACGCAAATGACTTGAAGTCATCGGACCCATAGCATGCGGAGTGGGAAATATTCTAAGTACCTAGAGCGTGGAATAAACAACGTGCAATATCAGAAAAATCATCGACTTATTTGAAGATGAATCGAGCAGTTTATGTAACTTGCAATAACTTGGGTTTTGACCATGATTATACAAAAAATCAAGCAATGGAAGTCTTCTGAAAGGCAAAAGAACTAAGTTTTATTCATCAAAAATAAGTTTCTACTACAACTCCTCCAAAATTCGGAGTCAAAAATTTATTTACATGAACTACGAAGATAAATAAAAATAATTACAAAATCTAAACTAACTCTTGTTGAACGAGAGCAACGACTACTTCTTCGACTTCTTCGACCTTTTTCTAGACGACTCCTCTCCCATGCGTTTGCCTTTGATAACTTTCTATGACAGGGGAGTGACAACTGAAGAAGCACGAGGAACTTCCATGGGCTTGGACCCGCCTGGGAGGATGACCTTCAACGGCTTATTCAAAGGATCATCCAGGTCCATAGCTTGAGGCTCGACTTTGATCTCGACCGTCCTTTTCTTCTCCTTCTCAAGCTGCTCCTTCATGCTCAGTTTAGATGTGTGTTCAGAGGCGCCTGTAATTTCAATTTCATAACTCCCATCGATGGGAAAGGAAGTCTCAGATTTATCCTCATCAAGCGCTCCGATCACCTGAGCATCTGGACCAGGAGCCTCTCCTACATGAGTGGTCTCACTTGTATTTTCCTTCACCTCCTTGGCGACATCGCTCCTCGGAGTGGGCTTGGGATCAGAGCAGCTTGCACAAAATCATGAAAAACAAGCATTAGAATACGATAGCTCCTGGTGAAAAATAACGACACTTGGAATGTTAAAGTGAAGAGTTATCTACCAGGTTCCGTATGGATCTCAACCGTCAGAGGGGTCTCACCCTCTAGAATAGGAGACAAAATGTGAACGCCAAGGCCGGGGTCATCCGGGTCATAACGATGTGCTGCTCAAAGGGATCAAGTATCGGCCAATCAACCGGCTGAGTGGGCGCATGAGCTTGAGACTCGATTCCGGATGGACCGTCAATAACCTCTTTCCCTTTCGTTGAGGGGGAGCCTTTGTAGTAAAGAGCTTTTGCCGCTGACAAGTCCGAAGGCTCGTTTCCCTTAAGAAATTCCTTTATCAAAGCTCCTTCATCAACCTCCTCGGTACCATGTTCGGCCTTCCTTATTTCTTTTAAGGTATCCCACACCTCAGTTAAAGATTTGAGATGGCCCTCGCCCTGAAAAGTTAAGTCTTGATGCATGAGAATGCAGGCATTGAATTCTGCAATTAGCGGGTCGAACATGCTCTTGATCTCTTCCCTACCTTCTTCTTTAGCTGCCTCAAGACGGGAGTCGACCTTCGTAGATGCTATCTTCTTGCCCTCTTCATGGACTTCATTCTTTAGCGCCTCAACCTTGGAAAGTTCATCCTCAAGCTTCGCCTTTAGAAGTCGTGTGGCAACGATCTCGTCGCAATATCGTTGCGACTCTTCTTGAGCAGCGGTCTTCTTCTTCTTTTCTTTGTGAAGTTGCTCCTCCAGCTCTTTAACCCGGAGGGCAAAGGCGTCCCTCTCCTTCTATACCGAGTCTTTCTCCAAAGCTAGGGCCCCACAGTGTTGTACCGCCTCGTCGATTCTTTTTTATGGGTTGACTCCAGAGGAGTAACGACCTCGGCAGTATCTTTAGCGCTCTGCTGGGCGGCTTCAAGCTGAGACTTATAAGAGGCAAGCTCTTCTTCATGAGCTTTAACAATATCTTTATCATGAATGGCCTCAAGCTTCAGGCGATATATCTCATGCTGACGCTCTATGGAAACTTTCGAAACTTTCTCAGCCAAGTGCACGAATGCATCATGTTGTACATAGACATCATTGGTGCAAGCGATAGCGCTTTGTTTCACATGCCCTGGAATATGGTGGATCATTGGAAGAAAGTTCAAGCCATCAAAGCATATCTTCAGAAATGAGGCTTTAAGTTTAGAAAGCCGCTCGGCAACCGTTGGATCGATCATGGGAGTAAGAGGAGTATGCTTGGAGACCACATGCGATTTGTGGGGATCTTGAGATTGCCTGGTACATGATGAACTAGAGTGTTGATCCCGATGTGCCTCAGGCTGAGATCTCTTATGTCCAGATTTCTTTCTGCTCTACTCAGATTGAGAGGGAGGATCACGAGGATATGAGGGCTGATTATAAGTTTTTCTTCGGTATGATGACCCTCGGTGGTGGTAGTCTTGGTCGCTGGATTCATCCCTATCTCGGTGCCTTCCGGAGCCCGAATCCCGACCAGATTGGTAGAAAATCGATGACTCGGGAAGGCGGTCAAGTCCATGCGTGTGCCCCATGTCACCTACACAAAGTTTAAATAACGGTGAACTAGCAAAGGATAGGGTGACATCGAAAATTTAAGTGCAAGGTGGAGTGCATGTATTTGTGTGTGTCCTAGTGTTTCCCCACGACGGACCAGTTTCTTTACTAATAGGAGTTTTTTCTCCCTGGTTTTGGGCTTGAACGCTTGCATCGCCTCTCATGGGCGAATGAAGCTTAAGGGCCTCTGGATCTTCAAAGTCGTAATTGAGTAGATCATCAAGTATGGACAGGTTCGACAGACCTTTTAGTGAACTTTCTAAATGCTGTAAAGAAGCTTCTTTCTCCACTGGAACAAGGGTAACTTTAGAAGTTGCACCGACTGTTTTCCTCCTTAGCCTGTACATTAGTTTCTTCTACCCCTTCGAAGGGGAAGGTGACGTCTCGATGTCGTGAACTTCGACTATCGGATCCCGAGCGGGACTAACGCTCTCATCTTGTACCTTAGGCATTTCAGCTTCTTTAATTTCCCCCTCTTCTAGTGTGTCAGGGGAGTTATGTACTGATGATTCAGCTTGCTTTTTCCCTCTACTAGAAGCAGACCTGGGTATAGTAACGCCTTGAGGGAGGCTTATCCAGCGGCCTTCTGCCAACAGCCTGAACTTTGTAAGCGACTCATTTGTAATGAGGGTTCTGATGTCCCGGTCTTCGGCGGGAATGACTCGAATGGATTCAACGGCTTCAGAATATCCTAGGCCCTCGGGATGCGGACTAATACGTGAAAAGATGAAAGAGACTTAGAAAAGGTACGACTTCGATTAAACATGAGTATCGATCCGAAAAAAGAACTTACTTCCTTCTACCCATCTTCTGGCGAAGCCAGGGGGCATCACACGTAGAACCACTCTTGCTTATACTGAGCAAATTTACTCCATGCCCCAGTTAAGATTTGGAATTTGCTGTGTGGCTCGAGAAACATGAAAAATGGGCCATCCTTTCATTTCTTGATGCAATATATGTATCGGATATCGCTCGAAGTCGAAAGCCTAGAGAGGACACTCATGAAAAGGATGCAAGTGCCATAGATGAATGCGTGGCTGTTTGGATGCAGTTGCGATGAAACGATATCGACATACTGCAACAGGTCTCGAAGAAATGAGTTGAACGGTAGCACGCTGCCAACCCAGCACATGAATTTGTTGCAAGCTGTGTATCCGACTAGGGGCAAATGTGGAAGATCATGCCCCGATGGAACTAATACATCGTCAAAGGGGATTCCGTGGATTCAAAAATTCCGATGGAGCGTGCTTTAGTTAATCTTTGAAGCCTGAGAATCGATTGGTTGTCTAGAAAAATCGCTGCCTCCAGAGCATCAAGAGCCAAGTCGACGGACGTAGTCGATGGGTTCGGTAAGTTTTGTGTGGGGGTAGTTGACGAATGAGAAGTATCTGCAACTTCTTGTCGAGATGATGGCCTAGGTCTATCTGAGATCGTAGCTGAGCTAGATTTTTTAGACATCTCTAATGAGAATAAAAAGTTATTTTATAATTTATTTACTAAATGGATTAATCATACATTGCATTGTAAAATTATATTAACTTCAAATACTAAATTTTATATTTTTTGCAATTACTTAGAAAACCGTCTCAATTATTTCCTAATATTTTACATTCAAATCCATATATTTAACTAACTATGTAATCTTAAATTAAAATATTTAAATAAGTATGATTAACTAATATCTGTTAACCAATCTAATAAATCCAAAAAATACAATAATTTCAATATATACAATATTCATATATATGAGAAAAATGGTAAATTATTTCTTTATTCGGATATAAGGATATTTAAATCACATAACATAAAATGTATACACAAAAAATATTAGTTCTTTTAATTTCTAATTCATTTATCTCAAAAATATATTGTACATTACATAACATAATTTCATTTTCAACAACCTTTAAAAGATAAATTTATACTTTACAACATTATGATGTGAATGCACATGTTACAGTGAAAAAAATTGGATTATATAAGCATTATCACTTTCAAAATGTAATAATTTATAATATTACGATGTGATCGCATATATGGAACATGAGCCTGGACCATGTTATTGATTTTTTTTAAAAGGAAAAAATGGTATTCCAGTAAAAAAAGCATCCACGTAAAGACTGAAAAATAAAAACTAAAATTAGCTAGTCATTAAATAGAGACTGATTAAAAACTAAAAAAGTAGTCTTTAAAATTTCAAGTTAGAGACTGAGGTTCAGCCTCAAATCGGTTTATAAATATTAAGACTGCGTACAAATCAAATCTTAGCCTTTATTTCGGTCTTTAATTCAGTTTTGAAGAAGTCTTAAAACAACTAAACATTCAATGTTTTTATCTTAAGCAAATCTAATGGTTAATATTGGTATTTCATGTGAATATAGTTAAAACTTATTACAGTTCACATAATAATCCAATTCATGCATGATAATATATATTCAATATCATCATCTTTATAACAGAATTTAAGTTGTATTTAATGTTGGTTAGCACAAACCTAATAGGACAATGCTCAAACTCGTCGGTTAAAAATAACATTAAAAAAATATTTGCTAAATATTGCTTTCTAAACATGTTTAAGACCTATCTTGTAACAACCCGCTTTTTTGATCCTTAGATGTCGACACTAATATGTCCACAGTATTCGTATGATAAGCATCCAAGTGCTAGAAAGGCGGATTTTTTGGGGAAAAGGAAAAAATAGAGAACTAGATCTCATAATGTGTTGAATAATATATAATATCCCAAACTAACTTTACAAAAGAAAGCCTTAATATTTAAACAACATCAGAGTCTAACCTATTATCAGTCTAGACAGTTATAGTAGCATGTCTTTACAGATGTTGGTCAACACAACCAATAAAACATAGCAGAAATAGAATACGGGAATATGTCTTAGGCATCCAACTTGGCTTCCCAAGCTCTAAAAGAATCCAAAGCTAATTCTAGATAAATACTCGGGTCTGATCCGAGCATTTATAAAAAAAATAACATCCAGATCAGTCTAGTAAACCAGCATAAGAAACTTAAATCATAAGGAATTGTTATATCGTATAAAATCCTTTTAAAATAAAATAGTATCTCGTAAGACTACGCCGCACATAAACACGGACGAGTTTTTACCTTAATCATTTTTATAGGAATTCCAATGATATTTTAATAATGTCTAGGGTTTAAATTAAATTATGGAATCATAGCCAAAATTATTACATTGATTAAATTCTAGGATAATAGGTATACAACTAAGTTCATAAAGGCACGTATTGGAGAACGCATTTCATATAATGACAATGCTACCGAGGTGCTACCTATCACAGTACACCTCTAGAAAATGTACTGAGGGTCTCACACGGACCCCTTGCAAAACAGGACATGTTTACCCCTTACTAGATAGTACCGAATATTTTATCGTCTTGGTTGCTTTGCAACTTATCCCCAGTGCTCTCATGCACAACTAAATCCATAAATGTATATATCTAGAAGGGTGTTGACAATACCCTAATGAGTGCGACTCACAAAGCCTTCAAACACATCCTCTGTTTAAGTCAATCCTAATTGTTGAAGCTTGAGACTATGATTACCCTCTTTTATATAGTAATCCCACTTGGTATTTTAACACTGCCCTCTAGAAGGCAATGTAGTGGCAACATTAGTTCATACAAGTTGTTCAGGGTATGAACAATCCGAAGGTACTACTTCTACTGCATCTATTTTGGAATCACCCATATGCTTAGTAACAAGTCTCCCTTGCATTTCAAGAGCTCCATCTTTAATTCCATCATCTTCAAGATGCTTCCAAATCGAACGCTTGAGTAGGTTCAAAGTGGTTTTCAGATAGTTTATACTTATCCATTTCAAGTCTCTTCGAACCAACATTCGATGATCTTTAGTAAACTCAACTCCGATTCTTTTGGAAATAAACAGACAATACATAAGAGCGGGGATCATCCCCTAACAATTAAAGTGGGTGGTCTCCTTATCATTTTTCATAGAAGAAAACATGAGTTTACACGTATAGTAGCATCAACAAAGATAACTGTACCATATAATTCTCATGCTTCTTCGTGATATTTTCAGAGTTAAAAATTGGTCAAGATTTAATAGTCGATTGTTAAACTGTAAAGTAACAAAATCCCAAATCTTAATTTAATTCCGTATAGGATCCACTAAGCCACTTTAATTAGTCTTCGGTAATTAAATTCTTTGATTAATTTACCAAATATTCATATACTAATCTCATAGGTATAAGTATATTCTCAATCCATTTTACCTTCTACATATCATATACTTGTATAATGGTATAAGAATATTCACAAAACATTTAAGAAAGATTTCTTATTTTCAAAATCATATTAAATGGATCAAAAACAATGTCATTTAAAACATTGTTTACTATAAACCCAAAACCACTAATCTTTTGGTGTTAAGTATGGAAGAGTATTTCCACACCATCATAATTAAGAAGGATCATTTATTAACTTCATAAACTTGAACTTTCATAAGTGATCCAATCAAAGTTTTATAAGCCCAAAATTTCTTTACCACATTCCAAGATCTCTTTCCAATTTATAATTTTAACAACCTTTTATTTTTAAAAAAAATGGCGAATAAATTTTTCAATATCCAAAAGCATGTTGAAAATGTGTTAATCGAAGAGAAGCCTCTTCGAGGCTAGTTGAAGTCATCGAGTTGAAGAATGCATCCATAATAATTCCTAGTTTAGTCATTAAAGTCGAAGTCATGTGAAATATAACATAGGGTCGGAGTCAATGCGAAAGTCAATATGCAAGTTCGAAATCGAAGTCAAAATATGCTATGCGAGTCCAAAGTTGAAGTAAAACCAAAGTTCAGATTATGTGTCAGAGTCGAATATGCTAGTCATAAATCATAGTCCATATACTATGCAATTGTTTGATTTCCAATTTCTTATGTGTATAAGGTTCAAGTATTACAATCGACAAAAATTCCCAAATTGATTAGGGTTTACAAAAGTTGAAAATTTAAGAAATGGGAGGAGAAAATTCATTCCCCAAAACGGCGCCCCTGAGATCATATTTATCGGGGTGGACCGGCCCCACTTCGCCTTCAACGTCTTCAACGGGCTTGACTTCGACACACTTTAGCAACAACTTCGGTGTTGATGGCCTCTTGCATTAAGGATCTCTTCATTAGTTATTTTGATGATCCGAAATTTTCGACCTCGAAAATTCAACATTTATGCGTCCACTGTACAAATGCCAAGCAATCGAATGTCGAAAATTTCAGATTGTTAGAAAAAAGAAAAAGAAGGTAGAAGAAGAATAGAAAACAATAGCATCTCATACTCGCAGCAGATCAAAATATAATATCAAATAATAGCATTTACAAAAAAAATCTGTAATTGTTACTTTACATACAATTCATCAGAGTTACAACCATTTATACACCAACTGGACAGTTGTACACTTGTCGTAGACTAATATCACTACCAACTGAAATACACAGTGGTAAACTCCATACGTTCCTGCCATCTAGCTCGCCTCCTGAGCTCCAGAACGTCCTAACCTGAAAATCTGTAATACTAGGTCTGACCCGAGCATTACATCAAAGTAACACCCAAGTCAAACTGGAAACCAGCATGAGTAAACCCATAAAACTTGAAAATAATTAGTTATAAACATATTAGAAAACCCGGTTAACTCGTACCCTACTACGAGTCCATAACTTGTTATAGTCAACACCTTTTCACAAATAAAACCCTAAGTACCTTTACTTAGTTGCAATGGTCCAATTACTTAAATTATTCCATTCCATCCTATTTGATTTGAAACTCAAATCTATACAGAATTACTGGAAATTACTAATCGAAGTAGTTTCGGGTATTTGTTGATACCCGACCCCGGCCTCTTCGAATCCAATATCATCTTAAAAACAAAGCTGTTTAAGTTTTAAATAATTTCATTTATATCCAGAATTGCATATTTTCCTAGAAATTCATTATAGATAGACAATCCATATTATCCCAGTCCGATTCCAAAAATATCGTATCACAAAGCATCACAAATCACATATCAAAGATATCAAATAATCTAAGTCATTCAATATATCTTAATCATCTATAAGCAGATAAATTAATTTGTACCATTTCTAATTAATTTAATTACTTTTAAATCCTGCTTACTTAACATTAACTAATTACAAACAAATTAATTAATCATCCTTGATCAATTATCCTTTAATTACATTAAGTAATTATCCCTTAATTAATTACACAATTTAATTATCCTTAAACTAATCACATTAATTAACCTTTAATTACCATCTTAATTAATTACCACAATTAATTACTTTAACCCTTAATTAATTACATTAATTAATTATTCTATAATCACTTTCTTTGATTAATTATCCTTTAATTAATCTCATTCATTAATTAACTAACCTTTTAATTAATTATGTTAATTAATCAATCCTTTAATTAATTACACTAAGTAATTAATCCTTAATTACTTTCATTAAGCAATTTTCCTCTTATTAATTACATTCATTAATTATCCATTAATTACTTAAATTAAGTAATTACACTTTATTAATTACATTAAGTAATTATATTTAATCAATTTCATAAGTGATTATCTTTAATTAATTTAAACCAATTAATTATCTTAAATTAATTACTTTAATTGATAAATCTTTATTCAATCATATTTATTAATTAATTTAAGTAATCACATTAAGATAATTATCATTCAGTTAATCGCTTAAATTAATTATCTCTTAATCACTAGTTAATGATCCTTATATAATTACATTCATTAAGTATCCCTTAATTCCCTTGATTAACTCATTTAAAATTATACTTCAAAAGTTGGATAGGTATCCTTTTGGAAACTAAATCATATTGATAACTTTTAAAACTTTAAAAGTTGTTTAAACATTTTGCCTTTAAGCTTGTACATTTCTTATACCTTTAAACCTAGTTAGTATATTCTTGAAAACTTTCCTAAAAAATTTTGTTTAAAAATTACTTTTGCTTTAAAAATGAATTTCTAGTTTCATTAAAAAAAATTGGACAGGATTCCCTTAATTCCTAAACCTGGTAACTTACAAACAATAGAAACCCAAGTCTACACTCGAGATTCTCGAGTAAAACCCAAGCAAAATCTCATAATCTCCGAAACACTCATTAGCAACTCACGCAAACTCACTCTGCTTCGAGTCACACACGCGACAACACGAGAACCGACCCAAGCATCATCCTTCTTCCTCTCATGCCCAACCCACAACACATCACCATACACAAGTGCACATGCATGCACATGTACAAACCACAAGATCGCCTCGGACCTTCGCTCCGGCCATCTCCAAGTCACCAATGACCTCGCTGATGAACTCGACCCCTCAGCTTCGTCAAACTCACCGCTTGACGAAATCGACCTATTCGAGCAAACCTGAATCCACAACATCGATGGAAAACACCCAATAACCGACGAACCCGTCCTCGAGAACCCATGCCAACCACATCCGAGCTTCATCTCGAACCCCAGCATTGCTTCCCCCCATTGTGATTGCCTCCGATGATCCAACGATGCCATACGAATCTTAATTACAACGACGACCAAAACAACACCACCAACCCTAGTTCGGCTTCGCCCGAACTCCTCGTCGATCAATAAATCCTTCTTCTAGTTTTCCCGAGATCACCATACTTCTAACTACCTCTGACAACGAGCCCGATCTCCAATACCTCATCGATCGACGACAATCGACGAAAGTACCAAACCGTTCATCTCGTTATACCATGATGAATACAAACTAAAAAATCGTAATTTCCATACTAAAATTCATTATTTACAAGTTCGAATCAGGTTATAAAATCAAAACAATAAAATACGAACATTGACTTTTATATTGACTTTGATTTTTTTACTGTAATTTTTATTTCCAGAATACTTTCTTAATATAAATTCTTGCAACAAATTTTAAAAATGACTTTACATAGTTATAGACATTTTCCTTTTAGAGAACAAAGCTTGAATCGATTTAGATAGAATGATATGGATTTTATATGTTGTTCTTTGACACAATGAAACAACAGAGGCCATATGTATATATGTACACAGACAACACCATATACAAAATAATTCAAGCTATATCCAAATTGAGAACATCCATGCAAAACCAGATATACAACATTTCAAAACAGATCTATCACATGCATATAGAAATAAATGATTTTAGCTTGAAAGAATTTTTTTTCTTTTTGAAAAGCAATGGGCTAAGGGAGCCCTACCCATTACATTCAACACACTGAAATGTTTACATACATTTTTACAGCCTTATATCAGTAAACATATTTACAATATAACATAAAGACAAAAACTGAAATACATCAATACATCTCTTCTTTCACTTCAACCTACTTAATCTTTTTCGAATTCTCTTGTCAATTATACTATATATTGTAGCTGCAGCTTCCATTTTCAGATTAAAGATTCTCCTATTTCTTTCATTCCATATCTCATATGCAAAAGTCTTCAAAATAATCATAAGAATTACTGTCTTTGGTGACTTCCATCTTGTTGCCTTGAATATATTAAACCATTCAATCCTCGACCTTTTAATAGGTTTGTGAAAATTTCCATTAGCAAGCAACCTGCACCAGATTTCATAAGTGTAATTGCACTCAAAAATAAATAAATGAGTATTAGTTTCAGGATGTTTTTGACATAGTACACAGTCTTCATTGCTTAATACACCCAGACATGTTAACTTCTGTTTTGTATTTAGTGCATTTGCCATAATTTTCCATAACAATAAATTTTCTTTTGCAGGAGATTTTTCCATCCAAATTCTTGTAGCCCCTGGGAAGTTTTCTGAATTAGCATTGTTTAATAGAGCTTTGTACACCAGAGATATAGTATGTTTCCTTCCATTACTTGTGCAAAGAACTTTAAGATTTGAAGATGGAAGAGGAAGAGATGATATAGATTGCCATAATTTCCTGACTTGAGTAGAACTACAATAAGGTAAGACAACCGAACCATCAGCAATAAAGGGTGATACTTTAGCATTTAAAGGAATGCCAGACTGCATTTGTAAAGAGTATGGAAGGAGTTCTTGGATAATTAAACCAGTTCTAGCCTAAGGTGATGACCAGAATAGTAGATCATTGTTTTCAAGTGGATTGCACTGAATGATTGGCAGAAAGGTAGCTCTTAATTTTAGAATATTACGCCAACTCCAGCTGCTTAAATTGGAAATATTCATTGACCAAAAATATTTTCCTTTCATAAGATTCTTCAATATCCACTGTGTCCAGAGATCTTCTTTTCTTGAGAGTATCTTGTCATAATAAACTGAGATAGCTGTAATATTCCATAACTTTATATTTGTTATTCCCAGACCCTCTCTCTCCTTTAGCAATTGAATCTTCATAAAATATATTAGAATTAACTTTTTATAAAATGGATCACATGCCAAAGAAATCTATTCAATGCACTATTAATCATTGAAACTAGTTTGATAGGAAGAATATAGTGTCTCATCCAATAATTAGCCATGGCACTTGCAATACTCTGTATAATGACTAATTTTCCTGCTTGAGATAACTTTGTATTAGCCTAGATGGTTAATCTATCGGTAATCTTTTCATATAGTGGTAAACAGTCAAATTTAGTGATTCTTGCAGAAATAAGAGGTAAACCAAGATATTTGGCATTGTGATGCATCTCTTTAAGTCTTGAATGTGCAATAATACCTGCTTTCATACTATCACTAAGACCAGCTATTAGAATGTGGGATTTTTTAAAATTTATCTTCAAACCAGTTATTGCATAGAATTGATCCAATACCTCAAGTATAGTGGTAATATTTGAAATAGTTGGCTTTGTAAAAATAACTAGATCATCAGCAAATAACAGATGGATTATGAATGGATCCTTGCATTTTAGATGCAACTCTAACTTCTTAGATTGCACTTGTTCAATTAATAATGAATTCAGAACTTCCATTACTATAATGA
Source organism: Allium cepa (assembly GCA_030765085.1). Lineage (NCBI taxonomy): Eukaryota > Viridiplantae > Streptophyta > Magnoliopsida > Asparagales > Amaryllidaceae > Allium > Allium cepa. The sequence continues at coordinate 92,388,788 of CM060928.1, forward strand.
ATAGATAAGCAGATATTGGATCACCTTGACGTACCCTTTGTGTTCCTTTGAGGAATACTTTTGAACATCCACTGCTTAATATGGAGAAGTGAGTGGTTGATATACAAGTATATATCCATGCTAGCATTGGTTTAGGAAAATTCATCCTGGAAAGAATAACTATAATAGAATCAAAAGCTTTTTGTATGTCAAGTTTCAACATACATCTAGGTGATATATTCCCAATTCCATATCCTCTTATAAGCTCTTGTGTTAGTAATATGTTATCACCGATATTTCTTTGAGGCATGAATGCAACTTGATTGCTTGATATGATTGAAGGCAAAACATTTTGAAGTTTATTAGCTATTGTCTTGGATATAATTTTGTATAGAACATTGCAACATGAAATTGGTCTAAACTTAGAAACATTGACTAGATAAGAACATTTTGGCACTAGGGTTATATTTGTTGCATTGACTCCAGTAGGCAATTTGTTATGAGAGGATAAATATGTAATTGCTTTGATTACATCAAGTTTAATTATTGTTTACTTATCAGTATAACAGAGAACAGGTTTTATTCATGCTTCCAGGAACTGTTTTCCTGAAGCTTGATTTTGGTCTGGCATTTTGAATTGATTTTCTTGTATTAGAACTGACACTTGAATCTTCTTAATGTTGAATTAATCCTTACTATTTGTTAGGCCAGCTCAGGTTGAAGATGAAATAAATGAAGTTGTTGTATTGCTGAAGTTTAAATTTTGTATTGCTTTGCTCAGGTTTGAAACTTTGAGAACTGATGTTGTACGTTTTGAATTTTCTTTTGAATTTGGTTTTCAGTTTTAGTTTAGAAAAAGAGAAGAAAGATGTTTGAACTGAAATAAAATTGCCAAGTTCTCCTAATACACCTACTACTATACATTTCAACAATAAAAAAATCATTGCCACTTGTTAATTCAAGTCGTAACAGGCTTACAAATGTTTAAAATATCTTATTACTATTACAAATGTCAAAGACAAGTATTTTGTGAATTAAAAATATTAAATTTTTCTTATTTTATTATTAGATGTTTTCTTATTTTTTTAATAAATTTATGTAGTATATAATTCATTAATATATGTCTTTATTTTTTTTATTTTTTTGTGTATTATGTTTATTTTTAAATTATAATAATTACAATCTATGTTTTATTTTAAATATATTTTTAAAACAAAATTTATTTTAAGATAATGATCTTTTGAATTTCCAATTCAAATTCAATTTAAAATCCACTCACATATGTATACATTTAACAAACACGTATTTAATTTGTTTGAAAATAATAAGTTTACCCATTCTAAATAATTATATTAGGAGATCATCAAATAAATATTTATCTAGATATAAGTATTTATCATCAGATTTATTTGTTCAATTTAAAAATCGGTATTTTAGTAGTAAAAATCGGTAAATTACCAATTAATCAGATATCCCAAAATCTGGGTCATCACATTCCTCCCCCCTTCAAAACTTTTCGTCCTCAAAAAGGAACAAAACTAGAATTTATCAAAATGTTTATTATTAGTTAAATTATCCTTTGAAGATTTTTAACTATAAACTCCTTTTTATTCAGAAATTTAGAAATTTAAATTTACATAATATTATCAAAATATTTTTTTATAAAAATACTTTTTATAACTCAATGTCTCAACCAGTCCATCCTTGTTCACACAGAAATTCGGTCATACGTTGATCAGACGTAGGACTGAAAATCTATAAATACTTCGTAAACCCATTTTCAATACCTAGTGAAAATACTTAGGAAACATTTTGTTAAAAATATAGAAAACATTTTTGAAAATGGAGAAAACATCTTTGGTGAGAATGCTTTGGAAATCATCACCCCCTCCATGGTTGCAGTTAACCCGATGATTACATTTCCATCCTGGCAAAACCGATACATACACTCCGCGCCCCTCGATTACGCCATGGAAGCCGCCACAGATCGTAGCTACATCCCGGGTTATGTCGCCATCACGGCAAAATTCCATCTAACTATAGGCATCAACGCCCTCGATTTTTGCTGCCAAATGAAACTTCACCACTCCTACATAGGTTGCAGACTACATCAGTCGAATCCCAATGTGGCCATAGGCTCTCAGGGCCTCTCGACTTTCGCTATATCTTCATAGATCGCTGCCTACCGATGTTACGTCGCCATCATGGCAAAATCAAACGTAGACCGTTGACTCTCACAGCACACACGACTTCCGCTATGGTCCGCAGTAGATCACAGTGACATCGAGCTACACTGTCGTCACAGCATAACTCAAATGTCTCTGTAGGCATCAGCACCCTCGACTTTTGCTACGCACAACACAAAATCCTCAGGAACATCAGTTTGTCCGGACATCCTCCCAGGATTCAATTTAGAGCCTCTCCCTTAGGGCTCAAGGCAGAACCGCCCCGTGGATCTCCTATGATGTTCATTTCGATGGGAGCGCCTTTTTCTACAGAGCCAATCTCAAAACACTTTATGCTATACACTTATAGTATCCTTCAAATCATACTCTATATGATTCACATAAATCTTCTTTGCACAAAATTGATATCTCAAATCGATAGTTCCAAACTTGGCTTTCAAAATTCCCAAATTTGATTTTCTCAAAAATCCAAAGCCTTTCCAAAACCATAGGTTCTAAAATATTTTCCAAAATCATTCTCATAAAATCATTTATATATATACACATATCCTTTCCAACTTGAAAATAATCTCTGGATCACTTCATACTTATATAAATTCCCTTTCAAATATTTTCAAAAACCTTTCTTCTGGTTTTAGATTCAACATAGGGAAGTTTATCATATATAACAAATATATATATATATATATATATATATATATATATATAAATACTTCATTTATACCAAATCAAATATTCAAGTTTCATTCCACTAATAAATTTGTTCACCATACCACTTGCTTTTCATAAAGTGAATTTCAAAAGATATCCAACTTCCACCTTTATTAATGTATATTTCTCAAAATATATTTCAAAACTTATTTTCATTTTCTATTTCATTTAAGCATGTACGATGTACATATACCATCCGTACGCAATATCAAATCTGATTGCTCACCCGATCACACAATTTCACTTCCGAACTAGTATCGTCCACCCGACTTCCTAGTGCGGACTTAGATCTGGTTACTTGATCAGAAACCATCATTCTCCTTACATAGTCATAACTATGATAGAGAATTTTCAAAACCAATCAAAAATCCATACCTAGGGTTCACCGTCGAAAATCGAGTGAAAAATCCCAACTCGAATCGATATACTATCTCAAATTTTATGCTTGAATCTGGATCAAATCTCTATACGAATAAATAATATACGTGCATCCTACGTATTTATCTTCATTGATCATTAGCTAAATCAATTCTCTTTTCTATTCACCTTCATTTTGATTCTATTCACTCATCCACAATTGCTCCCAATTTTCATTTGGGTTAACATTTCAATTCTTATCTCAATTGGTATTCAATTATAGACAGTTTGCACTCTGATCAACTTGTATTAAGAAAAAAGCTTGAAATTTTTTAAAATAGATAAGTAGTTGTAAAATAGTTATTAGTTGCAAAATAGCAATAGAATAGTTAAGTGATTATAAAATAGTTGTAAAATAGTCAAATAGTTGGAAATTAGTTAGATAATTGCAAAATAGTTGTAAAATAAGTATAAGATAGTTTGGATTTTAAAAAGAAAGGTTGTATAGCAAATAGCTAGAAAAATAAATTTAAAATAGATTATATTAAAATAATTTTATTCGAAAATAATCTCAGAGTTAAACTGATTCAATTACCCAACCTCCATTTCCAATTAACTTTCAATTTCCAATCTCATTAAATTGATTCACTTTCAATTCAACTTGAATTAACTTCAATTCTTATCCCAAATTCAAATCAATTTCCATTTAAATTTTAAACTTATTCAACTTTAACCTTACTTCCAAACAAATTTAATTTGAACTAATTTCAATTCCAATCTCAACTTTAAACCATTTCGAATTTTATAAATTCGAGTTAATTTTTTAAATGTTGGTTTAATCAAATTACCAACTTAAATCTTTAAACAATTTAATTGTGAGTCTAAATTTTAAAATTCTATTTTAAATTATCTTTACTTAACTTATTTCAAAGTTCAAATAAGAGTTCAAAAAAATAATTTTATCTTCAGAATCCAATTTTAACTTCAAACTTTGAAACCGATCTTTAACAATGTTAGTTTGCAAGTTCATCTTTAACATTTGAGTCTTAAGTTCAAAGTGATGCCATTCTAAAATTAGAATTTCGTTTCAAGAATCAAGCCTTTTAAATAGTTTCAAAATATAAGGCTTCTTTTTCATTTAATTTCAGTAATGGATATATAGACTATTTCAATCCACTTTTTAATTCATTTTAAACCTATCCAATTCATAGTTTAAAGATTATTAATAACAACGGAATGATAACAAGATAAAATAAATAAACATCCAAATTATTTTAAAACATCCATCCATAGCATCCATTCTCCATTTCTAGATCTCAAACTCGTTTTGAGATCACACATAGCTCCTATTTAAACCAGCCATTTAACGTCCCTAAGTTAAATCTCAATTTCATCTTGTAAATTACAATTCAGGTTGTTTGTTAAACTTTAACTTCCCATAGGTTAAATTCAATTAACTTAATCCAGTCCATCTTACTCAAATTTGAATTCTCCATTTCAAATTGTAAACTTCTTACTAAAAATCTTCCCACTTATAAGTTCAAAATTTTATTTCACTTTAGGTTTTCACATCACATTCCAAGGAAAAATTTAAAACTCAACACTTAACTTAGAGTTTATTTCAAATCATTTTTAATATTATGTATATCCCACATATATACATATTATTTCCTTTGCACACCAAGTTATACTTTAAATTTAAAACCACCTTTGGTTTTAATTCAAAACAAATTTTCTTTTAAAATTTTCAAACAACTCTTGTTTGAAACAGGACCCTTTCATTCAAATACATTTTAAATAATTACTATTTATTATTTCTTTTAACACCTTGAAACAAATTCTAAATTTTCTGGACTTAGATTTTAAAACTTCAAAATTTAAATTCTTCAATTTCAATTTATAAGTCATACTCACCTAAATGTTTACTTCCGTAAAACATTTTATTTTGCTTAATCATTATCAAACATTCCACTATCAAGATACAACAAACATTTTATGATAATAACCAAGGTTATCATAACTGGAAACCATTTCACTATATATTATCTCATAATTTATTGGAAAATAAAATCAGGGTAACTTAATTCAGCATTCTAAAAACACTCCTACAAACTCAGGATTTAATTTTCAGCTTGAATTTATTTCTAGCTTATCTTGTTTATATAGTTCATATTGTCCAATTCTCATTTGGTTGTATTTCTACTACCGCTTAATTCTTATTATTATTTTTAATTCAAATAATACAACAACCAATTACCATAATATATTAGAAAAACTATTGCTTTATATATATCAAAATATAAACTTATATAAAATCATTTTTAAAACCATTTTTAAAATCATTTTATAAGGAAACAACAATATACGCCCTCATATATACTACACTCAACTCATTCTAGGGTACCATTGACCCTATCCTTAATGAGTAAACCCACCAAAGCCAAGATTCTCGCTTAATCTTCTGCTCTGTTACCAAAATGTAACGACCCGAAATTCTCGACCTTGAAAATTAAACATTTATATATCCACTATACAAATGCCGAGCAATCGAATGCTGGATATTTCAGATTGTTAAAGAAAATAAGAAGAAGGTAGAAGAAGAATAGAAAACAACATCATCTCACACTCGCAGTGGATCAAAATATAATATAAAATAATAGCATTTACAAAGAAAAGCTGTAATTGTTACTTTACATACAATTCATTAGAGTTACAATCATTTATACACCAACTGGACAGTTGCACACTTGTCCCAGACTAATATCACACCCACTCAAATACACAGCGGTAAACTCCATACGTTCCCGCCATCCAGCTCGCCTCTTGAGCTCTAGAACATTCTGACCTAAAAATCTGTAATACTCGGTCTGATCCGAGCATTACATCAAAGTAACACCTGGGTCAGGCTGGAAACCAGCGTGAGTAAACCCATAAAACTTGAAAATACTTAGTTATAAACATATTAGTAAACCCGGGTAACTCATACCCTACTACGAGTCTATAACTTGTTATATAGTCAACACCTATTCACAAATCAAACCCTAGGTACCCTTACTTAGTTCGAATGGTCCAGTGACTTAAATTATTCCATTCCAGCCTATTTGATTTTAAACTCAAATCTATAAAGAATTACTGAAAATTACTAATCGAAGTGGTTTCAGGTATTTTTTGATACCCGACCCCGGTCTCTTCGAATCCAATATCATCTTAAAAACAAATCTGTTTAAGTTTCAAACAATTTCATTTATATCCAGAATTACATATTTACCTAGCAATTCATTATAGATAGACAATCCGTATTATCCTAGTTCGATTCCAAAAATATCATATCACAAAGCAACACAAATCACATATCAGAGCTATCAACTAATCTAAGTCATTCAATATATCTTAATCATCTATAAGAAAGATAAATTAATTTGTATCATTTCTAATTAATTTAATTACTTTTAAATCCTGCTTACTTAACATTAACTAATTACAAACAAATTAATTAATCATCCTTTAATTATCATCTTAATTAATCATTCTTGCTTAATTATCGTTTAATTACATTAAGTAATTATCCCTTAATTAATTACATAATTTAACTATCCTTAAACCAATCACATTAATTAACCTTTGATTGCCATCTTATTTAATTAATTACTTTAACCCTTAATTAATTATTCTATAATCACTTTCTTTGATTAATTATCCTTTAACTAATCTCATTAATTAACTAATCTTTAATTAATTATCATAATTAAACAATCCTTTAATTAATTACACTAAGTAATTAATCCTTAATTACATCCATTAAGTAATTTTCCTCTTATTAATTGCATTCAGTAATTATCCATTAATTACGTACACTAAGTAATTACACTTTATAAATCACATTAAGTAATTATACTTAATCAATTTCATAAGTGACTATCTTTAATTAATTTAAACCAATTAAGTATATTAAATTAATTGCTTTAATTAATAAATCTTTATTTAATCATATTAATTAATTAATTTAATTAATCACATTAAGATAATTATCATTCAATTAATTACTTAAATTAATTATCTCTTGATCACTAGTTAATGTTCCTTACATTAATTACATTCATTAACTATCCCTTAATTAATTCATTTAAAATATAGTTCAAAACTTAGATAGGTATCCTTTTAGAAACTAAATCATTTTGATTACTTTTAAAACTTTAAAAGTTGTTTAAACATTTTTCCTCTAAGCTTGTACATTTCTTATACCTTTAAACCAGGTCAGTATATTCTTGAAAACTTTCCTAAAAAAACTTTGTTTAAAATTTACTTTTGCTTCAAAAATGAATTTCTTGTTTCATTAAAAAAAATGGACAGGATTCCCTTAATTCCTAAACCTGGTAACTTACAAACAACAGAAACCCAAGCCTACACTCAAGATTCTCGAGTAAAAACCGAGCAAAATCTCATAATCTTCGAAACACTCACGAGCAACTTAAACTCACTATACTTCGAGTCACACGTGCGACAACACGAGAACCGACCCAAGCATCATCCTTCTTCCTCTCGTGCCCAACCCACAGCACATCACCATACACAAGTGCACATGCATGCACATGTACAAACCATCAGATCGCCTCCGACCTTTGCTCCGGCCATCTCCATGTCACCTATGACCTCGCTGATGAACTCGACCCCTTAGCTTCGTCAAACTCGCCGCGTGACGAAATAGAACTATTCGAGCAAACCTGAATCCACAACATCAACGGAAAAATCCCAATCACCGACGAACCCGACCTCGAGAACCCATGCCAACCACATCCGAGCTTCGTCTCAAACCACGGCATCGCTTCCCCCCATTGTGATTGCCTCTGATGATCCAACGACGCCGTATGAATCTTAATTACAACGACGCCCAAAACAACACCACCAACCCTAGTTCGGCTTCATCCGAACTCCTCGTCAATCAATAAATCCTTCCACTATTTTCTCCAAGATCACCATCCTTCCAGTTACCTCTAGCAACAAGCCCGATCTCCAACACCTCGTCGATCGACGACAATCGACGAAAGTACCAAATCTGTTCATCTCGTTATACCACGATGAATACAAACTTAAAAATCGTGATTTCCATACTAAAATTCATCATTTACAAGTTCAAATCAGGTTATAAAATCAAAACATAAATTACGAACATTGATTTTTATCTTGACTTTGATTTTTCTACCGTAATTTCTATTTTTAGAATATTTCCTTAATATAAATTCTTGCAACAAATTTTAAAAATGACTTTACATGGTTACAGACATTTTCCTTTCAAAGAACAAAGCTTGAATCGATTTGGATAGAATGATATGGATTTTATACGTTGTTCTTTGACACTGTGAAACAACAGAGGCCATATGTATATATGTACACAGACAACACCATATACAAAATAATTCAAGCTATATCCAAATTGAAAACATCCTTGCAAAACCAGATATACAACATTTCAACACAGATCTATCACATGCATCTAGAATTAAAAGATTTTAGATTGAAAGGTTTTGGTTTACTCACCAGATAACAGAGAACGGGTTTTATTCATGTTACTAGGAACTGTTTTCCTGAAGCTTGATTTTGATCTGGCATTTTGAATTGATTTGCTTGTTTTAAAACTGACACTTGAATCTTCTTAATGTTGAATTGATCCTTACTATTGAGTTGATCCTTACTGTTTGTTAGGCTTGCTCAGGTTGAAGATGAAATAAATGAAGTTGTTGCATTACTGAAGTTTAAATTTTGTATTGCTTTGCTTCGATTTGAAACTTTGAAAACTAATGTTGTATGTTTTGAATTTTCTTTTGAATTTGGCTTTCAGTTTTAGTTTAGAAGGAGAGAAGCAAGATGTTTGAACTGCAATAAAATTGCCAAGTTCTCTTAATACACCTATTATTAAATATTTTAACAATAAAGAAAATCATTGCCACTTGTTAATTCAAGTTGTAACAAGCTTATAAAATTTTAAAATATCTTATTAATATTACAAATGTCAAAGACAAGTATTACATGGATTACTAATGTTAAATCTTTCTTATTTTATTTTTAAATGTTTTCTTTTTTTTAATAAATTTATGTAGTATATATTTCATTAATATATGTCTTTATTTTATTTTTTTATTTATGTGTTATGTCTTTTAAATTATAATAATTACAATCTATGTTTTATTTTAAATATAAAAGTTTATTTTAAATATATTTTAAAATCAAATTTATTTTAAGATAATTATCTTTTGAATTTCAATTCAAATTCAATTTAAAATCTACTCACATATATATATACACACATATTTAACAAACACATATTTAATTTGTTTTGAAAATAATAAGTTTGCCCATTCTAAATAATTATATTAGAAGATTATCAAATAAATATTTATCCATATATAAATATTTATCATCAGATTTATTTGTTCAATTTAAAAATCAGTTAATTACCAATTAATCAGATATCCCAAAATCCAGGTCATCAACAGTTATTGGCAGCATTATTGATGAAGAGTGGTTTTAGCTTATACGGCATCGTCATTGATGATTCTCGGCACCATTGGATACTTGACGAAGTGAGGTACCAATACATATAGTCTTGGAAGAATAGCGACATGGAAAGGTGATGACATTAGTGACAACGTTGTTGACTTTGTACGGCATCATTAATGAAGATAGCGTGGGGCTTTGACTTCATCCTATTGGAGATATACGACAACAACTTATGCGGCAACAACCCAACAACAATGTTGCGAGGCATTGGTTGAAGTGGCTTTAATAGGTATAATGTCGGCGTTTTTAATGATTAATGGCATTGATGGCTTCCTACATGTACAATATCAACTTCATGTATAAATAAAATATATTACAGGTATGAACTCTCAATCATTTAACCAAATTTTGTAAGTTAATTTCAATTTAATAGCATATCTATTTGTAAATCATAAATATCCGACCATACTAGCCAGTACAGTCTACAAAATGTTGTACTTTAAGAATTTTGGTTCTCATTTTGTATCCCAACAAACCAATTCAAAACTATGTGAAATTATTTTCATAGTTTATGTATTTGTATGAATTTTAGCGTTAATTCATTGATCTTAAATAAAATAACTATTTAAACCAAATAAATAAAAAAATTAAAATCTAGGGTTTTCTTCTGCCATGGGAGAAAACAATCTCTCTCTCAATTCCAAATTCAATCCTTTCCTCTCTCGTCCTTCTCCTCAAGACAGGCCACCTGAATCTCAATTCAGAAAGCCGAATAATATCATCATCGATAATGAGGGCTTCCAATTAGTTCAGCCAAGATCGCAAAGAAGATATCAGCAAAGAAATAATCAGATTCGGTCTCAAATAAAGGATATGCAGAGAAAGAAAGATGATCATAGGATCAACTCCTTCCAGGATAAGACCAAACTGATACAAATCAATAAATCACCAACAAAGTTCTCTTTGAATAAAGAACTAGGGTAGAAAACTTGGGCTGATATTGTTTCTGAGCAATCAAAGGAACCAAGAGATAAAGATTGCAGTCTTGAAACCATTGCTCCCATTCGAATTAGTAACAAAAAATATGGTGTTGTTAAGGAGGCTGTATGTAAAAGAGCCACAGAATGATGGAATAACTCTATTTTGGCTTATGTGGTTAGCAGTAAACCCTATTACTTGTTTTTCAAAGAATATATTAAAAGAGTTTGGAAAACAAATGGTGATTTTGAAATCTATTCGAGAGAAAATGGGTTTTTTCTAATCAAGTTTAATGATTCTCAAGACTGCAATTCTATCATTCAGAATGGCCCTTACTTCTATAACGGCAAACTCATCATCATGAGAAGGTGGACTGAGTCTTTGAAGTTGGACAGAGATCTTCTGTCAACTATGCCAATATGGGTTAGGTTACCCAGTGTAAACCTCAAACTATGGGACAGAGAGGCGTTTAGCATCATGGAAAGTATAATTGAAAAACCCATAAAGATGGATGCAGCAACTACCATGAAGTCAAGATTGAATTATGCTCGGCTTCTCGTAGAAGTTTCTGCAACTGATGAACTCCCAGAAGAAATTTGTCTTAATCTTTATAATGGTGAAAACGTTACGCAAAAAGTTGTATACGAATGGGTTCCACCAAAGTGTAGCATCTGTAAGTGTTTCAGGCACAATAAAGAACAGTGCAACCTGAAACAGATGTGGATCCCCAAAAAGAATGATAAAGATACAGCAGTTATTCAAGAAAATAATTCAGAAGTTGTTCAAGAAACGAGAAACAATGAAGGTACAAAAACCCAATCAAGATCCCAGGAGGGCAAAGATCGAATCAATCAAGAAGATATCATTTTCGATCAACAAAACAATAATAGAGAGCTCACCGACCAAAATGGTCAGATCATGGCAATGGAAGTTCATCAGCAAAAAGAAAGTGAAGAAATCTCAAATGTTCAGAATCCGACAAGTATAGAAGAGGGTGAAAATATACAGTTCTTTAACTCTGAAACCCCCCATATTTCAGAGCCATGTTTAAATACAGACCAGAGTAGAACAAAAATTGTCAAAAATAATCATCAGCCTTCAAGCCTGAATCAGGAAACGATAATCGAGAAGGGATCCTCCTCTATGCTTGCTGCAGATGCTGAGAGTAATTCAGCATTGCCTCGCAAGTGTGATCCACCTCCAGAGCAGGCTGCAGTGACTGACTGCAATGAGCCAGTCATGCCTCGCACAGCTTCATTTGATATTTCTTTAATCAAGATTCCTGAATCTGCACAAATGGAGGAAGATGAATCAGAGGAGGGGGGACATCATAGAAGAATTTGACTTATTAGAATTACATATAGCTAGAACAAAAGCATATGGTAAGATAAAGGGTAATAAAGAGAAAAAAGCCTTTAAGCAAAAATATATCTCAATCAACTCAGAATGGGACCAAAGTCTACCAATCTGAAAGCTAAGGGGGCTGATAAAAAAAGGAGAGGTAAAAGTACAATGGTGTCAGGTACAATTTAAAACTCTTATTTCATTTTCATATATATGTCAATATTTGCTTGGAATGTAAGGGGGATGAATTCCCCTACTAAACAATCCGATATCCTATGTATGATTAATTTCTATAAACCATCTATTTTTGCTTTAATTGAAAATAAAATGAATGATGAGAATTTTGAAAGATTCTGTCTTAAATTATCAAGTAATTGGAAAGCTATACATAACAATGATTGTGGTTGTAAAGGCAGAATCATTTTATTTGGGATTCTAACTTCTAGACAAATACAAATGTAAACAAAGATAGCCAATTTATAGATTGTGGTTTTAAAAACATTGGTGGGTTTTATCTGCAAGTTAATAGTGTTTATGGCAGTAACTTTGAATTAGAAAGAAATGCTTTGTGGCAGAAACTTAAATCTCTAAACTCCATATATGACGTCCCTTGGATTATTTTTGGGGATTTCAATACTGTTGTTCATGCTAATGAGAAATTTGGGGGGATTAAAATCCCTCAAAATAAATTGGATAGAGTCAATAAGTTTTTATTAGAATCTGGTCTTATTGAACCTTTTATCAGTGGTAACAAATATACTTGAAAATCGGGTATAGCTAAAAATATTCATTGTAAGTTAGATAGAATTCTGTATAACAAAAACTTTTCTCAAAGATTTCCAAACAGTGTTTGCTCTACTTTGGAACAAAATTTAAGTGATCATACCCCTTTAATGATTAATCTTTTCATAAACAGTGAATTTAATATTAAAGCTCCTCCTTTTAGATTCAAAAATAGCTGGGTGTTGGAAGAAGATTACAAATCCTTAATGGAAAAATGTCATAATTTTTCATGTAATGGGTCTAAACAGTATCAGTTTTATATGTTTTTGAAAGCCACAAAGAGTAATCTTAAAAAGTGGAAAAAGAACAACTATTTAAATAAAAACAAGATTGTTAACTTGAAAAAAGAAGGCAAAGTTTTACAAATGAATGCAGACAATAATCCTGATGACGTCAATGAAATAAATAAAAATTTTCAAAATAAAAAAAATTGTCTATAGAAATGTACAAAGAGTCTGTTAATGCAAGACAAAAAGCTAAGGTTGATTGGCTTAATATAGAGGACAAGTGCACTAAGTTTTTTTATGCAAAAATGAGCAATAGAAAGCACTTAAATAACATAGGGTATATAATTGATAAGGAGGGTAATCTAGCTAATGCTTATGACAAAGTCTCTGCTGAAGCTATAAAGTTTTACAAGGAATTATATTTTTCTACTGATAATGAAAAGGAGTTTCCATATATAACTTGTAAAAATATTTTAAATCAAAATGCTTCTGAAATCCTATTGGCCCCTGTGAGCCTTGATGAAATAAAATTTATTGTATTTAATGTTGGTGATAACAAAAGCCCAGGCCCTGATGGTTTCAATGCAAAAAAATTTAAAAATAATTGGGAATATATTAGACAACAGGTGTTGGATGTGGTTAATGAGTTCATGAATAATGGGAAAATTCTTAAAAGTTTAAATCATACTTTTATTACCCTTATTCCAAAAAATAAAAATCCCGCTGATATTGATGATTATAGGCAAATTTCTTGTTGCAACTTTATTTATAAAAATTATTGCTAATGTCCTTAGTAACAGAATAAAAGTGTTCCTGCCTTTTCTGGTTTCAGAAAATCAGAATGCATTTGTTCCACGTAGGCTTATATATGAAAACTCTCTCTTAGCTCATGAGATGGTTAGGAAATTTAGCACTAAACAAGGTTACAATGTATGTATTAAAATTGACTTACATAAAGCATATGATAAGGTAAATAGACATTTTATTCATCATATCATGAAATGTATGGGCTTTCCTATAAATTTTTGTGATTTGGTGTTTGAGCGTATTAATACTCCTACCTTTTCTATTTTGATTCAAGGTAAGGCAGAGGGATTTTTTCACTCTAATAGGGGGTTAAGACAGGGAGACCCCTTATCACCTTACCTCTTTTCTATTGTTATGGAATACTTTTCTATTCTTATGGAAATAGAAAGTATTAAAGGCAATGTCCAACCTATAAATAGAATCCAACCATGTATTAATCATCTGATTTATGCCGATGATCTTATGGTGTTTGTTAAAGCTAATAAAGATAATGCTGATTCTATTAAATCAATTTTGACAATTTAAAAAATTATGCTGGTCTTCAACCGAACGTAAATAAATGTAAAGCATATTTCAGTAAATCCTGTAAGTCAAAAAGAGATTTTTTAAATGTTTTACAAATAGAAGAGGGGCTTCTTCCAATCAAATATTTAGGTCTACCTCTTTCTACAAATATGATTAAGGACTCTGATTGTTCTATTCTTATTGAAAAAATCCATGACAGAATGGAGACTTGGTCTTGTAAATTACTGTCCATTGCTGGAAGACTTGAACTTATTAAGACAGTGACCTATGCTATTATTCTTTACTGGGTGCAAACTTTTCAAATCCCAGCTGCATCTATTAAAAAATTGGAAAGTAGATACGCTGATTTTTTATGGAAAGGTAAATATCACAAAATTAGCTGGGAAAATGTATGTAGACCTAAAAATGAAGTGGGTCTTGGTATTAGAAATATTAAAGATCTGTGTACTACATGTCATTTAAAATTATTTTGGAGATTCCTTAATTCTGACTCTTTGTGGGCAAGATGGATGAGATCCAAATATTTGAAACAAAAAAAAATTTGGACTGATGTTCATAATAGTAATCAATCAAACACTTGGAAGCAAATATTAAATTGTAGAAATATTGGTAAATCACTGATTGAAAGAAAATTTAAAAATGGTAAAGATACAAATTTATGGTTTGATCCTTGGTTTAAAAACGAGGCATTTATAAATAAAGTTGGATGGAATAGCCTTGTTATATGTGGTGGATCTAATGATAAAGTGTCTGATATCATAGTAAATAATCAATGGCAACCACATATCCATGCTATTACTAATCCTCATAAAGATGAAATATGCAAAATTCAATTAGATACTTGCGCAGAGAATGACTACTGGGATTGGAAAACTAGCAGCAGAGGGAAGTTTTCTTTTAAAGCAACTTGGAATTTTATTAGAAGCAAATTTCCAACTGAAGAGTGGTATCATTGCATATGGAACAGAGTGAACTGTCCCAAGATGACATTTTGTACTTATTTGGCTATTAAGAATAGATTGCCAACTTGGGACAGATTAAATAAATGGGATAGTAATATTAATTCACTCTGCTCCCTGTGCAATGTATGTAATGAAAGTGCTAATCATATCTTTTTTTAATGCAGTTACTTCTTTTTTATATGGAATCAAATCAAAGCTACTCTGAGCATAGATGACAACACGCATATGGATCTAATGAATATTATAAAGACAATCAACAACAACTTCAGATCTAAATCAAAAGAGGCTGATTATGCTCACATTTTGCTTACTACGGCAGTGTTCAACTTATGGAAAGAAAGAAACTTGTGTGTGCACAACAAAGGCAGCAGAAATAAAGAGCAGTGTGGTTAACTATTAGTACAGATAGCAAGATAATCCTGCAAAAATCTAAGAAAATTCTTAAAAATCAAACCAAATTTACTTTCGTTGCTGAAGATTGGAGATCAAAAGCTGGAAGCAAACACTTAGAAACTTATCTTTTGCATTCGAAATGCTTGCAGACCAACAATCTTTCCTCTAGTGAAGCAGGCAGGGTAAACCAGCAAAGGGGGTTTGATATTACTGATCATAAAGCCAGCGACCTCGAGACTGTTAACAACTGTCATAACACTCATCAAGCTTCTGCCAGCAATTACTACAATTTTAGAGCTAATCTAGAGAATAATATCAACTCTAGGAGACTATCATCAGATCCAGGTCACTTTGACGCTAAATCTAACGATTTTGTGTATTCCAGCATCTATAACTCGAGCAGCAGAATTAACTTGTGCAGAGACAACAATTTGAAAGAGAAATCGTTAGATCTAGGTCGAGATGACGCTAGATCTAACAATTATATGCATCTTAGCAACTATAGTAGCTATCGCATGGATGATAACAGATTCGACAGCGGCAAAGGTATGAGAGCTGGATCTAATAACGCTCTTTCTTATTGGGAACGAGGAGAGAGTAGCAGAACAAAGTAAGAAAAAAAAATGGCTTCGGTGATCAGCCATTTTTAAAGTTTTCTGCTTCTCTTCGTTCGTTTGTTTTGAGTAATGTTGTTATGTCGGCGTGTAGGGTTTGAGAGGGTGAGGATTTTGTTCTGTTATTTTGTTTCGGGTTTGATAATTTGACCCGGTTCTGGTGGTTAGCATATGGGCTTGGCCCTTTTAACGTTTGTTAAAAAAAAAAATAACTATTTGGTGTCAATTTCATAAAAATTTGGATAAATAAAGTTGAATGATTCACATGTTCACCACCTTGCTTTTTCCTATGTGCTTTTGTGAATTAGTTCTGCTACATAAGAGATATTGGTTTTTTTAATGCAAGTACAAATTCCTTTCTCTTCGGTATGGCTGTATGCAACAGAAATATAAAATAACTGCTGTGTATAAAAAATAATAATCAAACTCATTTCAGTTCTACAACTATTTTAACTTATAGTCCAAACGGTTTTTCTCTGTAAATTATTTTTCCACTTTTCATGTCCATGATCTATGGTTACAACTATGGTAAGGACACGACGGTTGAGTTATACATCGATTATGCACATGAATCTGTTGCACAATGCCATGCATCGGAACATGATTCCAAATTTTGTGTTTGTACCTGTTTTCTGTATGCTCTGCTTTTGGTTCGCTTGCAAGAACATTGTTTTTTGGTATTGTACCTGAATACGTTGCAAGTGTAGTGCAACTCTGTAATATAACCTTTTTTCTTTCTGTTTTTTAAAATAACTGTTTGTATTTCTAATTGATTATTGTTGTTTGTGTATGTTATAACATTACTTCATACTAACAATTTAATCTAGAGGGAAATGGTCTAAAATTAATATGTATACTTTATTATACTATACATGTCAGGTAATGTATCAAGAAAATGTAGTTCAATGAATATATACACATCTCTGTCAAAATATTTTTGAATTTATCAATGTTTGGTAATAAACACATAGCTTTCCATTGCGTTTAGTTATTTTTCCAATGAGATTCTAATTGCACTTTTAATAATATTGTTTACAAACAATAAAGTTTGGCATTTAAGTTGATTGCTTTATTTACCGTGCAATTTATAGTTAAACATTATGTTCCTATTATGCTCTGTCATATCTGGACCTAGCTTCACCTACATCTCTCTAATGCATTGTTATGATATAATACTACTTCATACTTTCCTATATTTTACTGTCTTTCCTATGCTCTTTTCTTGTATGTTTTCCCTTTGAAAACATGCATATTTGCATTAAATATGCCCAATGATACGCTACAGTGGAACTCGTTGAATTACCCACTAACACATGGTAAATTCGAAGAGTAATATGCACTATCATACGACAATCTTCTTTTTGTAGTGGTGTATTACGTAACAAGATCTTTTATGTAGAGACATTTCACATATAATGAAATTCATAAACCAATAATCCAAAGAATATAGGAGGCTGCAGCACAAGAAATTTGAAGAAAAAACTAAACCGTGCACGAGAAGCAACAAAAATAGCCAATAAGACGACTAGCATAATAGAATGCAAGGATTACCCACCTGTTTGGATTCCTCCCAATATATGGAATTAGATGACTGATATTCGTTAATATTCATTAGGCGAAAGAGGTACGTGAGAAAAGAAGAGAAAAAAATGCGAAAAAATCGATTTATGCCAAAAGAAGGGACATACACTCTCATTGTGTTGGTTCTGTTTCAACAGCCTCATAAAATAAAATGAACAAATTGTAAGTCAAATATTTTCAAGTCATTTTTCATTCAGTAAACTATGCACTATGCTAGCTGAAGTATATATGTCGAATTTTTTGATTATATTTAAATGGATAAAGTTAAGAGGATATATATTATATTCGCTATAAGAAGAGCATATCATTACTGCCTCAACCACAGTGTACTGTTGCTGTTTTGACACCAATGTATTGCTATGACAGCAGTAGTATAACAACGTTGTATGGTCTCCAAACCAAAACATCATGATTTACGGTATGTCATTCACATTGTATAGTCTCCAAACTGAGGTGGTATAACACTTTACATTGGTAAATAACACGCACTGGTCATTGTATAGTCTCAATGTGAATAAAATTGTATAGTCTTCAATTGCTGCATGTTTCAGTTATATAAGCACGTTTCAGTTATTAAATGGCATGTCATCAGCAGCAATTGGGTATGTTATTAAACTAGATGTTATGAAACTGAAACTTCATGATTTACAGTATGTTGTTCACATTGTATAGTCCCCAAACTGAGGCAGTATAACACTTCGCATTGGTAAATAACATACAAACGTTACCACTACATGTTATTACAATGTGAATATATAAGAAACAGTGTTACATTTTTCATTACTGCATGTAATTACTACGACAACAACATACAAAAGAACAGCTATTTTAGAATCACAAACAAATACACACACAAAAAAACATATGCACACATACTGACAAACACGTGTATATAGAGTAATACCCAATTACATGTCCAAAAGTGTAAAATCTTATATATTCACATTGTATAGTCTCCAAACTGAAATAAATTAGCATCGCCAATGTAAACTCTCTTGGCAATTGGGTGTCAAAATACAAGTGTGCAACAATTGATAGGTAAATTGTACACAAAAATGATCTATACAGTAGTTAAGCTTTGCTTATGTTCATCTATTTCATACATCCTTTCCTTTAGAATCTAAACTTCATGATTTATTGTATAGTCCACTTCCTTTGCAAAATTCATGCATCATACTTTTCAACTTTCAGCGTTTATGAGTCTATGTACTATTGCTAACAACATATATAAATTATTAATCAAAAATATAGAAGTGAAATAAGGATACTTAACTAAGATAGAGACGTTGTTTATCATGTTATATAACCTCTTTCTCCAACCTGAGTACAACCATAATAGCTTCTGCCTGAAACCACAAATAAACCTTGCCAATTGCTGTTGTCTTTTTTTTTCCTTTTGCCTGAAACCACAAATAAACAAGATGGCTAAACATACACAAAGCTTAGCTAGAAACCAGGGCATACTAACTCAAATTTGAGTATAAGTGCCAGTCTTCAACGCAAAGAGTACTACAATTCAGAAGAGTTTGATACTCATAAATTCAAAAACATCATATCGTTACCATGTTCGATAAGTTGGTTAAATAATTATTGGGTTATAATGAATTATTCCATTAATTATGAAACGGTCTTATAACACATTATCCATATACTGTGCCCACTTTGAACGACATTATCATCTTCAACAATAATGCTTTCGACATGAGATAGATTCATAGATGTGACAGTTGTATGAGCATTAAAGATGATGATTGGTTGCAACATAGAAAATAAATCCGGTGTCCTAAATATACTCTACTAATAGTCAAAATATAGGAAGAAAATATTACTTTGGTAACAAAACAAATTATGCGTGTGTAGTATAATTGCACGTAACTGAACGATATAAGATTATCATATTACAGGAGATAGTTTGTATATACTATGTAATAGCGGGCTGTTCTTTATATTGGGCCAACCCGCAGCCCATTGCTTTATTTTTCCTTTATAAATGCAAAGCTACAGAGATGTATTACGTGTGACATACATATCTTTCAATTCATCATATTTTACATCTTCTTCTATTTTCTTTAACTTGGTATCAGAGCATTTAAAACTGCTTAACAGCAGTTGCTCTCATCAGATATCATATCATCATTTGAGAAGCTTTCTTCATCATCTGAATCGTGTGCCGTGCCTGGAAGGAGTTCTCTCAGAGAGATCTCATCATCGATCACCCCTCCGGCTGCACACAATACATCTGAAGTCCAAAAAAAAAAAAAAAAAAAAAAAAAAAAAAAAAAAAAAAGTTTCAGTTTCTTGTTTTCCTCACCAACAGTGCCTTACCGAAGGAGAGGCATCAGAGTATAATTCATCATTTGCCTGAATCTGGTTGCATTCTTGTTTCTTTACTTTTCTTGATTCACCAAAATGGGTGATGAGAATAGCAATACAGCAACACCATTCAGTTCTGTTTCAAGAACTGGTCAAGATCAGTCTAATGACACTCAAGATCTCATCAAAGCTATTATCAAGCCACAAAGTCAGATCATCACCATCCAACTGACTGAATCCAACTATCTGTTATGGAAATTTCAGATTGAGACAGCTATAAGAGGCTATGGTCTGCAAGAGTATGTCTATGGCACCATAATTATCCCACCAAGATTCACTGCAGATAATGAAGGGAAACTAGTTAACAATAGAGACTACACTACACATGAAAGACAAGATAGTCTAATTAGTTCTTGGCTATTATCTTCTGTTGATGCAAGTCTTATGCCACAGTTGGTTGGGTGCAAAACTGCACACGAAATCTGGCATACAATTGAGCAAGTATTCAGTTCACAATCTGCAGCAAGAATAATGCAATACAAAAGACAGTTGCAAAATCTAAGAAAGGACAGTACAAGCATGAGAGATTATCTATCAAAGGCAAAGATTCTGTGTGATCAATTAGCCTGTGCTGGCCACAAAGTAACAGACACTGAACAGATACTGTATATCCTAAGTGGTCTGGATGAGGAATATGAAGCAGTTGTGGCCATAATATCTTCTAACGAAAAATTGCCATCCCTTACCAGTGTTCAGTCAATGCTCCTTGCCCATGAAGGGAGACTAGAGCAAAAGAAATCAATAAACTTGGAATACAATATTAATCAAGTCTCAGTTAGCAAGAACAGAAATCAAGAAAAAGGCCAAAACAGCAAAAACCAATCACAGTCAAATAACTACAGAGGCAGTCAACCCAACAGAGGCAGAGGAAGGGGTGGCAGATGGAACAACAGTAATAACAAGCCTAGATGTCAAATATGTGAAAGATTTGGTCATACTGCAAGCAAGTGCTATTTTAGGTTTGATGCAAATTTCACACCAGCACAGCAGAATAACAACAATGCAAGATCACAAAATCCA
Source organism: Allium cepa (assembly GCA_030765085.1). NCBI lineage: Eukaryota > Viridiplantae > Streptophyta > Magnoliopsida > Asparagales > Amaryllidaceae > Allium > Allium cepa. The sequence continues at coordinate 92,410,123 of CM060928.1, forward strand.
AGTGCAAATATGGTGAACATGCATCAAGAATCAAAACCAGAAAGTACAGACACCAGCACTGCAAGAATAGAAGATATTCATGATGACAGTTGGTATCCTGACTCTGGTGCAACTAATCATGTGACTAACAACTTGAGTCAATTGAATCTTGGCAACAGAGAGTACAAAGGTAATCAATTACTGTATATGGGTAATGGTAAAACTATACACATATCTCACATTGGAAATGCAAGTCTTAATGGTACTAGACAACTATACCTCAGAAACTTACTGAGGGTACCATTAATTAAAAAAATTTAATGAGCGTGTCTCAATTTGCTAGAGACAATAATGTATACTTTGAATTTCACTCAACACATTGTCTAGTAAAAGATAATCTGACTGATAAGGTTCTTTTGCAGGGTAAAGAACATAAGGGGTTATACAAATTTGAAGTTGCAAGCTCAAGAAAACCTAAGCATGAGAGTAAATGGTGTAATGCTACTGTAATAAGTGACACTGCAAAGTTCAATATGTGGCACTGTAAACTAGGACACCCTAGTGTAGACATTGTAAAACATGTTTTGAATAAGTGTGATGATATTCTTGTTGATAAAATCCCTACTTCTCCTATATGCACATACTGTCAGTCAGGCAAAAGTCACAAACTTGCATTTCCAAACTCTGAGACTGTGTACAATAATACTCTTGAATTAATTGCAGCTGACCTATGGGGACCTGCTCCAATTTGTACTGATTATGGATATAAGTACTACATTTCTTTTATTGATGCCTATTCTAGATTTGTATGGATTTACTTTCTGAAATCAAAATCAGAAACTAACAATGCAGTGATGCAATTTATTGCAAATGTTGAAAGACAGACAGGTAATCAGGTAAAAATATTTCAGACAGATGGAGGTAAGGAGTTTATGCCTCTAAAGAAATTCTTTGAAAGTAAGGGAATCACACATAGAGTCACATGTCCCTATACTTCAGAGCAAAATGGTCTTATAGAAAGAAAACATCGACATATTGTTGAAACAGGTTTAACTTTACTAGCACAAGCATCTATGCCACTTAAGTTTTGGCCAGATGCTTTCTCTACAGCAGTCTACTTGATCAATAGACTGCCTACAAAGGTTCTTAAATATAAGAGTCCTTTGGAGGTGCTAACTGAAGTTAAACCAGATTACAAAAACTTAAAAATGTTTGGATGTCAGTGTTTTCCCTATTTAAGACCATATAACTCTCATAAACTTGATTACAGATCAAAACCATGTACATTTATAGGTTATCCTATAAATCAAAAGGGTTACAAATGTCTTGACAACAATGGCAGAGTATACATATCCAGACATGTTATATTTAATGAGAATGAATTTCCTTTTAGCAATGCAGGCTCTAAAACATCTCAGAAGATATATAATGCAAAGTATTCCATACCTTCTATACCACTTTCACCTGAGGTAGTCATACCAATCCAAAATGAAGATGATGATACTGAGAAGAACTCAGGCCCACAACACACTATGCCCATCAGTGAACCAGATCATGAGCCAGCAGGAGGATCATCAAGGGCTGATAATGCAAGCTCTGACCACAACTATTCAAATGACTCATGTCCAGTATTGACAAACCAACAGTCAATCAATACTTCACAAGAGATCACCAGTGAAGATAGAAATCAACCCACTGTTCCTGCAAACACTGGTCATCATATGATAACTAGGGCAAAGAGTGGTATTTTTAAACCAAAAATATACAGCACTGCACTTGACTCAAGTGAGCCAACCACTTATCAACAAGCAATTACTGATGAAAATTGGAAGAGTGCTATGATAGAAGAATATAGTGCTCTTATCAAAAACAAAACTTGGGACCTTGTTCATTTACCAAAAAATAAAAACATCATAGGATGTAAATGGACATATAAATTGAAAAAGAATCCTGATGGCTCAGTTCTTAGGCATAAAGCAAGATTGGTGGCAAAGGGGTATTCACAACAAAATGGATTTGATTTCAATGAAACCTTCTCTCCAGTTGTGAAACCCACATCAATTAGGATAATACTAACAATTGCCTTGCATAAGAACTGGGTCATTCAACAATTGGATGTTAATAATGCTTTTCTCAATGGTGACTTGCAGGAAGAAGTATATATGGAACAACCAGTTGGCTTCATACAAAAAGACAGTGAGAAACTGGTGTGCAAACTTAATAAAGCACTTTATGGGCTCAAGCAAGCACCAAGAGTTTGGTTTGACAAACTTAAAACCATTCTATCAAGTCATGGATACAGTCAAACAAAATCTGACAACTCTCTATTTACTAAATTCTCTAATCATGCTGCAACCTATGTGCTAATTTATGTCGATGATTTTATTATTACAGGTGACAGCAAGACAGAAATCAACTACATAACACAATGCCTAAAGAAGGAGTTCTCCATTAAAGATTTAGGAGAGCTAAATTATTTTCTTGGAATTGAAGTCAGAAAAACATCAAGTTCAGAAATTTTGCTAAGTCAGAAAAAATACATTAATGAAATTCTTGTGAGAGCCAAGATGGACAAAGCAAATCCACTTCCTACTCCAATGACTAGCAATTTACAGTTATCAAAGACCAAAGGAGAACCAATTTCAAATGACAAACAATATAGAAGTATAGTGGGAGCCCTTCAGTATGTCACTATTACCAGACCTGACATTTCTTACAGTGTCAATAAAGTGAGCCAGTTCATGCAAAAGCCACTAGACAATCACTGGAAGGCAGTGAAACGTATTCTAAGATATCTAAAAGGATCTATCAATCAAGGGCTTATACTACAGTCATGTTCAACCCTACATATTAATGGCTATGCTGATTCAGACTGGGCAACAGACATTGATGATAGAAGATCCACTACAGGTTACTGCATATTCCTAGGCAATAATCCTATATCTTGGTGTGCCAAAAAACAAGCTACTGTGTCTCGATCCAGTACAGAAGCAGAGTATCGTAGTTTAGCTAGTACTACTGCAGAAATTATGTGGATAAAATCTCTTTTAAGTGAACTACGTGTTTCAAATAATGCCACAGCAACAATATGGTGTGATAACCAAAGTGCAATTGCACTTTCTGTCAATCCAGTTATGCACTCTCGAACGAAGCATATGGAGTTAGATTTATACTTCGTACGAGAGCAAGTGATCAAAGGCGAACTTAAAGTTGGATACATACCTTCTACTTACCAAAAAGCTGACATCTTTACCAAGCCCCTGTCGAGACCCAACTTTACTCGTTTCAGGACCGAGATTAAAGTTGATGAAGATAACGTCAATCTGAGATCTAAGTCTCAGATTTACATACCCGAGGCACCTCAGTCAGAAATCAAAGCATCAGATAGTTCAGAAAAGATCAGACCTCAATTGTTTCATACCCAAGGCAACTCGATCAGAAATCAAAGCAGTTGATGATTCTGGAAAGATTTGGCCCCAATCGCCTCTTATCTTAGCCAGAGCTTCCATAATTTCGTGTTCAAGCTCGAAGTTCAAATCTCTCTCAGATCTGTGTCTATCTGAGCATACTGTGCTGAAAATAGCCAAGCTTTCCTCTATTTTCTTTTTCATCTCATGGCTACCCAGTTTTGTTTTTAGCTGAAGACATGGATATCGTTTGCAAACCCTAACCCTAGTTTGGGTTTGAGGGAGGCAACTGAACGATATAAGATTATCATATTACAGGAGATAGTTTGTATATACTATGTAATAGCGGGCTGTTCTTTATATTGGGCCAACCCGCAGCCCATTGCTTTATTTTTCCTTTATAAATGCAAAGCTACAGAGATGTATTACGTGTGACATACATATCTTTCAATTCATCATATTTTACATCTTCTTCTATTTTCTTTAACTCACGTGATATATAGATATACACGTTATATAAATGCATAAATAGTACAAGCTTGTAGGATTTCACCCTTGTTAATATTATTATAAATTATCATAATTTTCTAATATTAAAGTAAATGAATGCAGAAAGTTGTAACAGGAAAGGAACTATCGTTTCATGAGGCATTTCAATATTGGCACGTTTTGAAAGATCCATCTAACTTCTTAAAAAATATCAAAAAAATTTATAAGAGTAGTAGATATGTGGATAACAAATTTGTGAAAACAATGGTAATAATTTTATTTAGTTTAAACAGTTAGTACGTTTGCATTATCAATGATTACATTTTTTCAATCAAGAGAATTATCTCGAAAAAAAAGGCCGAGTTAAAGGAAGCAACGGATGTTTTCAATCCACTACATTGGATGGATTGGTTTTGGGGGGGGAGGGGGGGGGGGGGGGTTAACAAAAGTAAAGATGTATGGAGTACCTTATGTAGATGTTAACAGTTTACACAGAGATTCTCAGTCTTCTTCAGCCGATGCTCATCAAGGATGTGCTTCTACTCTAACTCCATCTACCTAGCCAATACTTAATCAATTTTCATTGGAAGAAGTTGTTCAATAGTTAGAGAAATAAATTCTAAATATGCAATAAATGTTGAATGTATTGGTAGTTATCTATTTTAGTGCGTCTATTGTAATTAAATAGGGTGTTGGATATATTAAAGCAGTCCCCTGGTATAACTATGCAGTCCGATGTAGATATACAGACCACTGATCGTGTTGTAGCGTCTTCGCAACCAGATGTGCCAAGACCACCTAATATTCCCGATCAGTCCAACATGCCTACACAAGCCACCATGCCTACACATGCCGCAATGCCTACACAGTCACAGCAAACGGGATTTTCTCCATTTGCTGGTACATTTCCTTATTTCACAGTGTGAAATTTTTACTCACAATTTCTATTATTCATAGTGCCAGCCTTGTCCCAATTGTTGTTCTTTTTTTATATACCCTGCCAACTGACTGAGTTAATAATAATTTTGATTAATTGGAAAGGCTGAGACATTTCTGTTCGGAAAAGTGTCTATGACCTTGAAAATATTTTATCAAAATGTCAATCACTACGCCATCAAAAACATAATCGTTACTACCTTTATGTATAGTTATTCACTACTTCTATAATTTTTCTAGTAATACACCAAAACTTCGGGTAATTTACATGAGTGTGTCATTTTCCCTATCATTTGATAAGTGGCTACAAATATTAGGATAACATATCAACTTTTACCTTTTTAAGTAAAGGAAAAATAGACTAGCATGGAGCCATGCATTTATCTGACTAATAATAATCTCATACCTCATAAGTTAAAGTTGAAAAATTAAAGAACACGTCTTTATGTTTTTTATTTATAGCAAATTCATCTTGCTTAATACTTATCTGCATATTCTTTTATTCGCATGATACTCAATTCATTTAATCAGTTTGTCTAGGTGTGCGTAAATCCTGTTTATAGCTAAACATGTTCAATCCATTAGTAACGATAACCAGGGAATTAATCAAGTAACTATACCAATACGATATTGATGAATGGGTTATTTTTCTATAAAGTTTATGTTAATTAATTTTATTATATATATATATATATATATATATATCTCAAAAGAAAATACTTTAATAGAAGAAGGAATACTATTTGACAAATGATATTCTCAAATCAAAAAGAAAAGGTTTTCAACAATTGCGAATTCAGATCTCAAAAGACTAGACTTCTTAAATTTAGATTATAATTTTAAATCGAGAAATATAATTTCCTTAGATAGCTACAAATTTATTTGTAGATTCAATAAGCAGTTTAAACATATATTACACGGAGAAGGCCAACAGTTAAATAGTTTAACAGACTTAATTATAAATCTTGCCTTCAATCTAGAACAGTGTGATAATTCCATTAAAAAATCTATAGAAATAATCGCTAGATCTATAGGAGAAAAGAACAGACTGCTAAAACAGTTAACAGATAATTTTGATTTTCTAAAAAATCAAAACGAAAATTGACTGCAGTCTAGTTTATAATTAAAAACAGTTATTCCAAGTAAATCTTTAATTACAGAACTAAAGTTTTTGTTTGAAACAAACAAGCCAAAAGCTATTGAATTAGAAACTAAAAGGCTAATTGAAGATTTAAATCACACAGCTCTTGACTTTGATAATAAAATCAAACAAATAGAACAATTAGTTGAAGAAGTTAGGCACATAGTGTTAAATTAACTATTTTATGAACCCTTATTTAAAGAAAACAGTTGATAAAGCCACAGAGGTTGGAAAACAAACTATTGAACCAACAGGTTATACAGATTATATAGGAACAGGTAGATCAGATAAAGTTTATCCTTTTTTATTAAACACTTTGATACATCTTAATTTACAGATTCTAGAAAAACTTGAAGAATTAGAAACAAAACAGAAGTTTGAAAAAGAAATTGATAAACTTTCTGAACAGCTAGTAAAACTGTCATTAGGAAAAACCAGTAGAAGCTATTAATAAAACGCCAGAATTATATAAATTATGGATACGAAGAAAATAGGTTAATTATGTTCCTACAACCTAGAAGTTCATTTTCTGGTCCGAGTCGAACCATAGCTGAATCTAGTTCATCTGATGAAATATCCAATATATTATCAAAATTTAAATCCAGAAAAGATAAACAGATTATACAGTTAGATGAGGAGATTGATCTAGACCGAAATCTAGAATTATATAATACAAACCAGTTAGATGTTTTAAACCCTAGAATGTTATACCAAACTGGTATAACAAACATAAACACTACTCTAATCAGAAGTATTAGAGAAGAAGAAATTAGAGTTATAAACAATAGCATTACTTTAGATATTTTACCACCAGAGACTATTTTAAAATTAAAAAGCACAGGGAAAAGATTTTTCCATTTAGGATTAATAATAATAGGAATAAAAGTACTTACCAGAAAAGGAACCGGAACCAAACTTTTAACCCTAGTATTAGATCAAAGTTGGACAGCCAATATAGAAAAGGCCTTATTATCAGGAATGGAGTTTGATCTTAATGATAAATCTGCATTAGTCTACCGTGTTCCAGACATTCTTAAATCTATTAAGGATTTTAAAAAAATTAAAACTGGGATTTTCAACAGTCGGATTTGATGACTATACTGGAAATAATTTAACTATTAGTATTGGAATCCTAGGAAAAGCTTCTAATCGTTCGGGAATGAAATTTAAAATTAATTTAGAAGGAATCGTACAAAACATATCATCTAAGGGAATTAGGATGATAGAACCCAGAAGATTTGATCCTAAAGACCTAGCTGGACTTGAATGGGATCTTAAAAATTCTGTAAAAAATGAAAAACATATTTTAATACCAGAAAGTCATCTAATATACAATAATCAATTTGGAGAACCTAGTCTTCATTTTGGCAATTATAGGTCTAAGCAAAATGAAGAAGAAACAGATACAGAATCCGAAATAGACGTATCAATTAGAAGTAATCTGAATTAAATAATTTTAGAAGAACCATTAGAACGGTCCAACCATATGAATAGGGATAATGGCCCTATATATGATAGTGAGTCAGAATTAGAAGAAGAATTAGTAAAAGTAAATATCGAAGAAGAAGACATTCTTGGTTATTTGATAGATAACGAAGAATATGAAGACATTGAACAGTCATACGAACAGAATAGTTTTGAAACAAAAACTAAAAAGAGTCTACAAGATATAATAAACAGAAAGATAACTGTAGAAAACATTACACAAGAATCTGATGATATGATTATATCATGTATGTTAGATTTAAATATGAATTATGAAGAATCATTTAATACTCTCAATAAGTATTATAATATGCCTCTTATAAACGATATAGCCAGTCAAAAAATTCCTTTAAGCGATTTTTCCTTAGACACCAGTTTTGTGGATCAAGCCATGATACCTAGTAGAAAAAGAGGTAAATGGGATGCTGAACCTAGTGGTTCAGAGTATAGAACAGGTCCATTAGAAAGAGAAACTTGGGAACCAATAGATTGGCAATACCAAGAAAGTCTTTTTGTAGGAAAAGGGAATAGAAAACCAGTAAGAAAACTCTATAGTCGAGATATGTTATTATTAGAAAACCAGTCCCCCCAACTATGGCTAGAAGAAATCTTGGTTTGGGAACAGAATGTAGTAAGATTTTGGGAAATAAATAAAAAAGCAGATATGGATATGTGGGGAGTTTTAGAAATGACCCTAGGACCATTAGCCTTAGGAATCTATATGTCTACTAAAAAAGAAGTTCCAGAACTAATTACAAAACAAAAAACTTTAGGAAGCAATGCCTATAACTTTACCAGTTTTGTAAGGCAACTAATTTTAGGAACAGATCCACCTAAAAAAGGAACTATTTTACAAGAAATTGCATTTAGAAATTTAGAACAACTAACAATAAAAGATTTTAAATATATAAAAGAATTTTCACAAGATTTTGCAACAATGATTGCACAAACAGGCAAAGCTCGAGATGAAGAACTTTGTAATAGATATTTTACTAAACTACCTGGAGACTTAGGTAGACAGTTGCATGAAACTTGGAATGAAAGGTATGGCGATATACCAAAACTCGGTATTGGACCAAGAATCATGTTTGCCTTTCACGAATTAGAAAAACGCTGTAGGGAAGCTACCTTACAAGAACAGATTAAGCGTCAAGCTTGGGCATTTTGCCGAACAGCCATTTATACTCCTCAGGCATATGGATATCATAAACCTAAAAAATATTTATGAAAATCTAGAAAATATAATGAATATAAAAAAGATAGATACGTTAGACGAAGACGTCCTAATAGAAAATGTCATTGTTTTATCTGTGGTGATCCTAATCACTTTGCAGATAAATGTCTCATTAGACATAATAATAAACAGCGCTCTAATTTAGTAGATGAAATTGGAGAATATGACTTAGAATCAGTTCATGAAAATGATTTTAATGACATAGATTCAATTTGTAGTATAATTTCAGATAATGAAGAAGCTAGTTCTTCAACCGCAATTACATATACCTTAATGAACACAGAAAAATTCGTAGAATGTATTCATAATTGGATTCAAGGTCGTGGAAACGATCATGTTCCATGTGATTTCTGTAATAGATATCCAGAAATCTCTAAACATTTTCAATGTGACTCATGTTTTATCGAAATACGTTTTCTATGCGCCAAAGGGAATTTTAAATTAGAACTAACAACTAGAAAGCAAAATGTTATTGAGAAAAGCATTTTTCAAGAAACATTAGATAAACATGATGCACAGATCCACCAGACATAGCTGAACAGATAAAGAATTATTCGTTAAACAAACCACCAGACATAGCTGAACAGAGTAATAAAGAATTAAACACAGAAGTTATTCAAACTATGAATAATGAAATACAAACAGACTTGTTTACAGCCAATATAAATAAGTACAACGCAAATCTACTTACATTAACTTGTACAATCTGGTTTGATGAAAAAAGTTTTGTAGAAACTATAGCAATTGTAGATACAGGAAGTACAAAAAGTCTCATTGGACACTCTTTTGTTCCTTTACAACATCATGTACCGTTAAGTTATGTTATTACAAGTAAAACAGCTAATCAAAGTTTTATGAAAATGACACGTAATATACCTGATAATGCTACAATACAATTTAAAGATTTCAGCAATAATTATAGTAATAAATATGAACTTGGACAATGCACTATTGCTCCAAAAGATATTAAATCAACAGAAATTTTATTGGGTCTAAACTTCACACTAAATTACAGAGGTGCTATCACCATTAGTAAAAATAGCATTACCTTTAGCAAACATAATTATACATTGTCTCAATTATGACTCCTTCTTAATGAAAATCAGCAGTTAAAACAACAAATTAGCCAGATTCATTATGATCAACAGACGGCTAGGCTTTTAGAACAGAGGATAAAGCATCTAGTAGAAGAAAGGGATCAGCTTAAACAAAACTTGCCAAAGCATCCAAAAACCTAAGCTTTCAACAACTTTCAAACCACTTAAAGCTAAAACTTATGCCGATCCTAGAAGAATTTTACAAGAAGTCGGGCATAGACATCAAATTAAAGATCGAGAAGTTAGTTCATGAAAGCTGGAATGCTCATCAGAAGAACCTTCAAGAAGCCCTTAAAGGTTATTATAGAGACAGAGTACAGGGTATTCAGTTTAAAGTTGTATAAGACAGAAGGTCAAACATGTTAAGACTTCAAACCGACATTAACCTGCTTCCAAAAGATGTCGATGAGCTGGTAGATCTGTTTGATCATGGTATGGTCTCTAGAATTACATTTTACGATACTACACCAACTTCAGTCCTTAAGCAATTTGGTGAAAGATTTTATTTTATAGCATCTCAATATTTAAAGCAGTTTTCAAGTATTATAGTATGTATTTGTTCCACTACCCCACTAATACTTCTAGGACCAAATTATTACTGCAAACCAGCTACTCATCGTATGGCAATATTTTGGCATAAAGGCTATACGAGATTGCATGCCAGCCATAGTCTTCACAGTTATTATCAATTATATGAAAGAACTCCAATTTGGTTCGAAGCTCATATGCCATGGCAATATCATCAACACCCAACAACACTAAGTCCGCCACCAAGTTGGAAAGAAAAATTAGTTCTACAGGCAGAAACTTCACGCTATCAGATTTGGGGTGAAATGGAACAAAAAGTTCTGTTACCTCTTCCAGCAGCAATTGATATGTTTAATCCTAATCAAGATGTAATTATATATGATAGAATTAGTTCAGAAGATGAAGGTGAAAGTAGTCTTGAATCCACCAGGAGAGAATTAGAAGCCTATGAACCAGATGATATGAACCAGTCCGATTGACAACTAATGGATATAGTAGAAGAGCAAATTAGACACAGATTTCTACTTTGGCACGAATATCAAGAAATAAAGTCAGAATCTTCTCAACATTATTAAATGACAGTCCACTTTACAGCACACCGACTATTAGGCCGAAAGCATTTGCTTTTAGTCACATCAGAGGATAGTAGGAATCTCTTTAAACAATTATTGTTATCTTTTATAATTATTGTTATCTTTCTTTCAAATCAGTGAGCTGTATAATATTTTAAGTTAGTGCGTTGGTGTATGATAAGATATATTGAATTGCGAGATTTTGTATCTTAGGCTCAGCTATATAAGAGCCATCTTCTAGTCTGTAAGATATACGAAAAAACTTTTTTAAAAAAGAGAGCTTATATTGTGCTTTAATGGCTGCCTAAATTTCCTCCTTATCATTTGTCAGTAGTATCTCCTCGTCTTCAGATTGCACTATTATTTTGAGAGATAGTATATTGTCTACTTTCTTTTACACTCCGCAGTATTGTCAAAGTTGTTCACCGAAATACCTCTGGTATGAATATCTTTGACTTAGTCTTTTTTCTAATTTCTATTTTAAGAATGATAATTTTTAATCTAGCAGGGTATGTTTTAGGATTGTTCATATGTATAATAGAAAGATATGTTCTGTTTGTACGATAAAGGTTAAAAAAAATGGTATCATATATATATATATATATATATATATATATATATATATATATATATAGAACACATAATTTATTAAACATGAATTTTAATAATTCAATCTTGAACCCTTAACAACTATCAATTAAAGAGAATAAGTCAAATAAGAAATTCAAAAAAAAAAACAAAAAATACCAAATAAGTTAGAAAAGTATTCAGATAATTTTATTCAGTAATATTTTAGCTTCCGTATCTCTAAATCATGCAGACTGATCTCGGGTCGTTCAACCTAGAAATAAAAATTTGTTTATTTGTGGATAACTTGAATAAAAAACATAAGAGTGAAGAGAAATCTATTTCTAGAAAGAATGACCTGGGAAGAAAATGGGGAGGTTCTACTTTATGAAATGGCTTTAATTTGTTTGTTTTTTAAAGTAAATTAACCAAATATGATATATATAAACCTAGGCTCCTTTAGCGGTACGTTGGGCCTTGGGCTGTTGCGCCTAGCTCGCCCAAACTAAGGGCCGAACCAGTCTACTGCTCCACTAAAGATTTATCAAAATCATAAATTCGTTTTTATTACAAAAAGTAGAAATGCCTATAAGTATTTTTATCACTGATATGAGCATGAAATCTGAAACGGGAAGCTTCTGTGTTGGAGCCCTGATGAGTGAACTGACGTTGAAATGGAGAAGGTGGTGTTGGAGAGAACGATTGAGACATACTGTTATGTGTTGATGCTGGAGTTATATATGCTGTAGTGTGGTGCTAAAATGAGTATGAAATCTAAAATGTGCTACCGGGTGTAGGGCGCTTGAAACGGTTTGAAACCTGAAATGCGAAATAGCATAATGGTTGAAGCATGCTAATGTATTGCAAGATGGCTGCATGATAGCTGAAACGTATTAGTCTACAACATAAAAAATCAATGGGGTCGGTCAATGTGTCAGTAGGCGTTACATGATGTGTATCAGCTCTTAGTTGGCTTGAAAAAAGCTTGTCATATAATAAAACATGATACAAAATCTACTGCCTTTAAAACTAGCTGGTCAAACGATAGAACAAGCGGCTGCCTTTAAAACTAGAAGGGTAGTCTTTGAAAGCTACTGCCTAAAACATGACATAAAAACTGCACCAAATATATGAATTAAAACAGGTGCATTTAAGTAGCAAACAAGGCTTCAAGGCTGAAGTATTATTTTTAGCATGCATGTAAACTAAAAATTAGGAAGTTGTTGCGTATGTCAATAAGTACACTAGAAGAAAATATAGAAAATAAGCAATACATTTTCCATTTTATTCGCGTTTTTATGTTTTCCCTGTGTTCGTAGATGAGATAAAAAATTCTACATTCAAAATTTCTTGTCCTAATAGTACTTTGTATGTATTTTATATACCAAGTCAGCGATCTATGTCGTTGCGAGCATATCCATCGCAACAATCAACTTTACATTCCAACACATTCGAGACTGCGCAACAGAGCATGCCATTTTTTGATCTAATGCAACAACAGCTACTATATGTGCAACAATATTCATATATGCAACAGTTTTCAGGACCTTCTATGCCTTATCAATCGCTTTGCAATTAAAAAAGAAAACATCAACATCATGAGGATATGGAGTGACCAGCGTTCTCACTTCACTTGTTTGCTTTGTTTTCCTTATTGAAATAATATATGTACATGTATGTTAGTTTTACTTTCTTTTTTCTTTCAAAGTAACATGTGCACATGTTTAACTGAACACGTTGGATTATCTTTTTGTTATTGAAATATGTTTGGACATGTTATCTTAGCTTTCTTGTTAAAGTAATGTATATGCATATCTTCTTAAATGCATGTGTTATAATATATCGAGTACTTTATCATTTGCGTGTTGTTGTTAGTTTTAGAATTTGATACCTAATTCAATTAGAGGACGATCTCGAGGAAGAAGCGATGTCGCGGAAGCAATTGACGAAGTGAAGAATCTCCAAAGCCCTAACCCTTAGTTGAAGCAACAACAAGGAGGAAGTTGAGATGGCTTGTCGTCATTGAGAATTAGGGCTTGCTGGACCAAACCAATGGTCCGGTGTTGCTTGGATTTGCCGCTTCAGATTTCTGGAGCGGTGGCAACTTCGATCGATGAAGTAGTGAATACCATGGAGCGGTGATGATGCCGAACCAGTATTTTCATTCGATGTGGTAAAGCATATCGGTCCAGACTCTTGAAGTTGCTGGTCCAAATGTTGAAGTGAATGACCAAACAAAATATTTTGTTCAGTATGTTGATCTCGCTCCAAAACGTAACCGAACCAGATGTGTGCATATCGAACCAAACTTTGTGCTGGTATATATTGTTAGTCCTTGAGATGATGGTTTTTATGACAACAACCTTAGTATAGATTATAAAATATAAATACTCACAGTATAAGTTTAGATACATATGTATATGCAGGATTTAACCATGCAGGTACTAAGAATGAAGACTGTACAGTATAGAGATTCAAGATATCAAGATTGAAGACTCATGAGTATCAAGATTATCAAGAGTTCAAGTAATTTATCTTTTAGTTAGAAATTATGTTAAAACTCGTAGAAAAACACTGGCATCTTAAAATCCAATTTATTCGTGAAATGGAATCTACTTTGAGCTTGTTAAAGGGATGGAACCCTAAGTAGGATTGAACCTACGAAAAATCTAGTGGAACATTATTTTGTATCCGCTAATTTTTATTCAAAATGATTTTCACAAAATTATATCTTGTTTTCAAAATGTTTTTAAAACCTTTCTTTTAAAATCATCAAAAACATCTATCCTGATTTTAAATACTTTTAGCCTCAAAATAATCTTTAATTTCAAAATCAAATTATCTATAGTTTTAACTATCTTTAAATAATGATATATTTTTAAATATTTATACTTAGATTTAAACATAAAATTATAGTAAAATTTTGTATATATTATTCTATATATTTACTTATGTATTTTAACTATAGACAATTATATTTATAAAGTTTAAAATAGTTTTAATATAAAATAGAAGTTATTTTCAAAGAAAAACAAATCACCAAAAATTCCTTTAGGATATCGACATGCTCAACTTACCCATGTCGACATAGTGTCTGTTGGTTTCAAAATTTAAATTTCAAAAGAAGTGTCTATTCGTCATATCTTTTCATAAATGGACATGGCTGTTGTTCTTCTATAAATATGGGATGTTTTCAACGAATTTTTAATACAGATTTTCTAGATTTTCACTCCTCTTCTTCTTCCACATTTCTTATACATATTCCTACCATTACTCTGCCGAAATCAACATTGAATCTAACTAGATTATCTCTGGTTTGATTCTCTATCACTATCTCAACAAGATTCTCAGTACAGTTCAGAGTTATAGGCTTCTCTGTAATCAATTAAACAAGAAAAGGTGTGATTGTGGCCTTGGAAATCAATCAAGCGAGATAAGGTGTGATTGTAGTCTTGGAAATCAATTGGGTGAGCTTGTTTCCTGGGAAATCAAGTATCTCTACCCAAAGGATTGTGAATCTAGAAGGTGTACCTCGTTGCCTTGAAATCGATGGTGTAATTGTAAAGAATGTTTTTGAAAGAAAATCTGTACTTGTGTGCGGAACTGGATGTAGGGTAACTCCGAACCAGTATAAAATCCGGTGTGTTATTTTCTTTACTGCTTTTACTTTATATTTGCATCTGTGTTTGATTCTGTGATCATATCTGTGTTTGAATATCATACATTTGTGTTCAAATTGACAAAAACTCAAAAAGATTTAATAATTTTCTAAAACACTATTCACCCCCCCTCTATTGTTTATCCTAGCGTTAAGATCCTTAATCCGCATTTCTCACATTTGGTATCAAAGTAAGGTTTTCAAAGTTTCATAATTTGATTTTTGAAAAAGTTTTCAAAATGGCTACCAACACTTGTACTGTTACCAACACTAGTATCCCTGTCACTAGTTCATTTGTAGAAGGTCAGTCTACTGTCAGACCACCACTTTTTAATGGCAGTAACTATGCATATTGGGCATGTAAGATGAAAATATATTTACAGTATGTAGGATTAGATACTTCAAATATCACACAAACTGAATATTCTGAACCCACAACTGACTTTACATAGTGGACCGCTGAGCAAAAGACTATTGCACAAAATAATTCTAAAGAAATGAATAATATGTTTTGTTCACTTGATAGAAATGAATTTAATAGAGTGTCAGTTTGTAAGTCTGCATATGAAATCAGGAAAAATTTGCAAGTGACTCACGAAAGAACAAGCAAAGTTAAACAGACCAAAATTTCCATGCTTACAAATCAGTTTCAATTATTTAAAATGAATTCTAATGAGTCTATTTCAGATATGTATAGTAGATTTCAGGATATTTTGCATTCTCTAATATCCTTGGAAAAGGAATTTTCGAAAGAAAATCAAGTCAGAAAAATTCTAAATTCTCTTACTCCAGAACGGGATCAAAAGACACTTGCGATCGAAGAGGCAAATGACATCAGTACTCTAAAGATAGAAGAATTAATTGGAAATCTAATGTCGTTGAAGTTAAAATGATCGGGAGAAGAGAAAGCAAAGCATCTGAAAAGAAATCAATGGCTTTTAATGCATTAACTGATGGATCAGACTCAAACAGCGATAATGATGAAGAGATGGCCTTTATGACCAGGAATTTTCGAAAATTTCTGAAGTACAGAAAGATGAATAATCTCAATAGAAATAACTATAAGAACTCTGGAAATTAGAATGTAGTGTCAAACAATGTCAAATGTTTCAACGGTGATGAACTAGGGCATATCAAAAGAGACTGTCCGTATCCAGATAGGCAAAATCCTCCTATAAACAATGATTCAGTGAAGAAACGGAAGGGTGCATTTACTGCTACTCCAGATGACTCAGACTCTTCCTCAAACGATGATGATCAGAAGACAGATAATTCAAATTTGTTTTTATGGCAGTTCACGATTTCGACGAATTCAGAAAAACGGACTCAGAAAAAGGTACACTTGTACAATACAATTGGTTGAAATTGCATGCTTAGAATTAAATTCTTAATTACTTGATTGATTGATTTTGAATTGGTGTGTTATTTGAATTTTATTTTTTTTACTATTATTTTATTATTTTTATTATTATTTGTATCTGTATAATAATATATTATTGAAAATACTATAATTCTAATAATATTACAGATATATAGACATTAAAAATAATAAGTATATATTATATATATATTAGAGTGCTTAGGAAAGAATAAATCATAGAAATTCGTAGGTACATGTTGACATAGTCCCTACCATGATGTCAACTTGGCTACCAGAATTTGAAATTCAAAATTTGAATTCAAATGGTTGAGTTTCCCTCCATCTTTTCACTTCATTCAATTCTCTGAAAATGCATCTTTTGACCAGAGAACATGTACTTTGAGAATCTATTATTCACTATCTTTTATCATATCTTTTTACTCTCATTTTCAAATTCAAACTCTCTCTTCAAAACTTCAAGCTCTCTACTCTCTACTTTAATGGCTTCTTCAAACAACCCCTCCACCATGAGAATTTTCAGAAAGATAAAAGAGCAACTCTTTAATGATCCAGAGGAAATTAAAGCATACATCAATTATGCTAACTATGCAAAAGTCCATCCCGAAAAGTTTGCTATCTTTCAAGATTTTTCTTCTTATGAAATTGATTCTCCTTTTGCAAACAATCATATTCTTAGTCTTATTGATACTTCTCAAAATGATTTTGTTTGCTATCCAAACCTTGTCAAATTTTTCTATGCAAATTTATACCGTGGATTTTATAATGGAAATGAGTATGAAATTTGAAGTAGTGTCAAAGGCACAGAATTGTTTTGAATTATGATCTTTTGGGTACCATTCTCAATTGCAAAAGTACGGGAATGGATCTTTCTAGTTTTAAAATCGATGAAAATGATCGTGAGACATTTCATCACATTTTCGAAGGGAATGATGATTTTGAATATAAAAATCGAAAGTTTTGACCGAAAGCAAGAATTGTCAATCTTCTTTTGCAAAATACTTTGACCCTAAGATCGGGGAATTTTAACAACCCTACTTCAAAAGTTTGCAAAGCATTTTTTTCTATTTTTGAAAACTATGACATTAATTAGGCGTAAGTTATTTTGGATGAACTTCGTCTTAAAAATCTTGAAATGGGTGAGAATACTTTGTATCATGGAATTTATCTCACTCGGATTTTTAACTATTTTGAAGTAGATTTCAAACGAGAAGAATTTGTTTCTAGAAAAGTTGTCAATCATTCCAACATTTCGCTTGTGAAAATTCCATTTGTTTTTCAATCTTATGAGACTCTTGCCAAAAAGGAAAAACGTTTGGCTCATGAGGAGATGGAAGAAGAGGAAGAGGAAGAAGAAGAGGAAGGGGATGAAATGGAAATTGAAGAAGAAGAAGAATGTGAAACTTCTTTGAAAAGCATCGACTATCCTCCTAATTCATCTAACAAAACCCTTCTCAAAAACCAAAAGACCATTGTTGAGAATCAACAGATTCTTAAACGATCCGTTAGTAAGAAGTTGGATAAAATTTCATCCAAGATGAACAAATTTATTTCCAAAGTCAGCAAAAAGCTTGGATTATCTTCATCATCATCATCCTCTAACTAGTTCTACCTTTTCGTATCTTGTTGTATTTGTTTTAGTTTATTTTGATTTGAATGTTCGTGTAGTTCTTTGTGTTTAATCGTTGTATCGTCTTAGTATGAAATGAAATGGAATTTCTTTTCTATTATCTAGCTTATCTTATCTCCAGAATAAATGTTAGTATATTATATATACACACACACACACACACACGATTATTCACAAAATCAAAATAAATCACAAAAAATCACTGCTCCATGTCGACATACCCCCTATGACCATGCCGACATGTACTAGTCAGAAATGGCACTTCAATTTGAATTTGAAATTTGAATAACTTCCATATGTCTATTCATTTAAATCGAATTTCTGCACCTATAAATACCTATTTCTTCCAGAATTCATCATTGAATATTACTTCTTATCTACTCTATCTCTCATTCTTCTAACAAATCCAAATATGGCTAATCCAATTCATAATTTATCTGAGAATCTTGAAGAAAATCTTAATTCGTTCAAAAATATTCTCTCGTTCATTCTTTGTAACCAGCGACACTTAGAATTGAGTCAAATGCAGATGATCAAGGAGTAAGAAAGGCATTTCGATGCAATACCATGGATGATTTCCTCCCTGCACAAGGATGATAACGAAGCACATCCTCCAGTCTCTCTCACCAATGACAATGAAAATTGGGATGTTATTAAAGTAGATCCTATTTTTGGAGAAGAAGGATGGGTGGAAGTTCCTTGTAACGTTTGATTTTATTGCTTTGTTTGAATTGTTTGCTTTGATTGATTTGATTTCATTTGGTTTGAAATGGATTGATATTTAGTGTGAATTGATGATTGTACAAAACATATATAAATATACATTTGATCATTGTTTGATTATCAAGTATGTCAGTTTAAACTATCTCTTAATATATCTATTATATACTCCATTGTATAGTTTGATTATTAAGAATGAGGGAGAGTTATATAGTTTGGAGATGGTTTTATTGTTGATGACAAAGGGGGAGAAGTATAAAATAGGGTAGTTAGGCATAAATTAAAGAGGAGTTATTAAGATAGAAGTATTATAAAAAAGGCTGTCATCATCAAAAAGGGGGAGATTGTTAGTCCTTGAAACGATGGTTTTGATGACAACAACCTTAGAATAGATTATAAAATATAAATACTAACAACATAAGTTTAGATATATATATATGTATATGCAGGATTTAACCATGCGGGTACTAAGAATGAAGACTGTACAGTATAGAGATTCAAGATATCAAGATTGAAGACCCATGAGTATCAAGATTATCAAGAGTTCAAGAGTTCAAGTAATTTATCTTTTAATTAGAAATTTTGTTAAAACTCCTAGAAAAGCACTGACATCTTAAAATCCAATTTATTCGTGGAATGGAATCCACTTCGAACCTATTAAAGGGATGGAATCCTAAATAGGATGGAGCCTACGAAAAATCTAGTGGAACATTATTTTGTATCCGCTAATTTTTATTCAAAATGATTTTCACAAAATTATATCTTATTTTCAAAATGTTTTTAAAACCTTTCTTTTAAAAGCATCAAAAACATCTATCCTGATTTTAAATACTTTTAGTCTCAAAATAATCTTTAATTTCAAAATCAAATTATTTGTAGTTTTAACTATCTTTAAATAATATATATATATATATATATTTAAATATTTATACTTAGATTTAAACATAAAATTATAGTAAATTTTTTTATATATTATTCTATATATTTACTTATGTATTTTAACTATAGACAAGTATATTTATAAAGTTTAAAATAGTTTTAATATAAAATAGAAGTTATTTTCAAAAGAAAAACAAATCACCAAAAATTCCTTTGGGATGTCGACATGCTCAACTTACCCATGTCGAATAGTGTCAGTTGGTTTTAAAAATTAAATTTCAAAAGAAGTGTCTATTCGTCATATCTCTTTACGAATGGACATGATTGTTGTTCTTCTATAAATATGGGATGTTTTCAACGAATTTTTAATACAGATTTTCTGGTTTTTCACTCCTCTTCTTCTTCCACATTTCTTATACATATTCCTACCATTAATCTATCGAAATCAACGTTGAATCTAACTAGATTATCTCTGGTTTGATTCTCTATCACTATCTCAACAAGATTCTCAGTGCAATTCAGAGTTATAGGCTTCTCTGTAATCAATTAAACGAGAAAAGGTATGATTGTGGTCTTGGAAATCAATCAAGCGAGAAAAGATGTGATTATGATGCAGCGCATACCAGAATAGGTCGCGAACGACCTTCCCTAGGTCGCTCCTCCAGCCTATGCCACAAACTTCTTAAATCGAACGAAGCTCTGGGTCGCTCCTCCAACCTTGGTCCCGAACGACCTTCCCTAGGCCGCGAACAAACCCTAGGCCGCGAACGACCTTCATGCCTCCTCCTCCTTAAATCGAGCGAATGGCATTATGCACAAGCTCCAGCTTAGATCGCGAACAAGACTATGGCGCGAGCTCCGCCTAAGTCACGAACGAACTTCATTTAGGTCGCGAAATCTTAAGTCGCATGATTTCCTTAGATCATTCAAACTTCATGTTGTATGGTGTAAGTCGTAGGTCGCTTATAGGATAGGTCGCGAGAGACCTGTGTTGTGTTGTGTTGTGCAATATTTGTTGATAAGCCGTAGGTCGTACGTGTTGGGTCATCTGTTAAGTCGCGTAATGTGGTGTATGTTAAGTCATTTGTTGTATGTTGTAATTTTGTTAAGCCGAACATGTAAGTCGTGAATCATGTTATGTTGAGTGTGTGTTGTGTTGTAAATCCTATAAATAGGCGGGTCGTGTCATTGTACAGGAGGTTGATTTTGAAAAAATTTTGTTTTGAGTGCTTAGTGCCTCTTTAAAATTGAAAGTTGAGCGTTTACTCCTTTCTCCATTTTCGGTTATTCGAGTGCGCTCGAATCAACGGATTTGAAGCCGATTCACGGAATCTCGTGCGCGAGACCAACGTCGAAGAATCATAGATCTTCTAACACGGTATCATGCACGATCAACGTGTTAAAGATAGCAAGAGTCTGGTATCTCGCGAGATCAACGGATTTGAGCACTTAGGTATTTTCAACCCATCGTTTCGACTTTTTATCGTTTCATCCAATTTCGTTTATCCGCTGCGTCAGTTTGGTATCAGAGCTAAACTTAGCCAATCATAGCTAAGCCGAGCCTGTTGGAGCAAAGAGAAGTGTTAGAGCTTGTAGAACCGAGCCATACAAGAGCCATATCAGTGCAGATCCGAGCTAAGTGCTAAGCCGAGCTTGTTTGGAGCTAAGTTGATCAAGTCAAGCCGAGAGTTAAAGCATTTGGATTTTTTTGAAGATTAGACAATGCCTCCGAGACGTGCTAATCGATTTCAAAATGTTGAAGATGTGTATCGAAGACAAGAAGCTGAGCAAATGGAACAACGTATTAATGAGAAGTTCGATGAAGGTATTGGAAAGTTAGAGAAATTGATGAACGACTTGAATCAAAGTCAAAGAAGAAGGTCACCAATCTCGAACCATGGAGGAAATAGAGTTTCACCATCGGTTACGGAAGTGAGGAGGGTGTCACCACAATCTTATCGAGATAGAAGAGACTCATCAGTTTCACTGAGGCGAGAACACCATGATTACAGAAATGAAGAGAGAAGAAATCAACGTGGATTTGAAAATGAACCATGTCATGATGATGAAAGACAGAATAGAAGGAATATTCGTGGACATAGAGATGTTAATGGTCGAGATCGAAGTACATTTAATTATGATGAAGATGGTGATAGAGGTGGTATTCATTATCGAAATCGAGACCAAGTATGGATTCCATATCGAGAGGTAGAAGATGATCGTCGATGGGAGTCGGGTATGAGAATGGAAATTCCAGAATTCAAGGGTGGTATGCAAGCCGAAGAATTTCTTGATTGGTTATCGAGTGTTGAAGAAATTTTGGAATTCAAGGATGTATCGGAGAATCGCAGAGTTCAGTTAGTTGCTACAAGACTAATGGGAAGAGCTATGGCTTGTTGGCAGCAAACTAAATTAACACGGGAAAGAATGGGGAAATCGAAAGTTGTTACTTGGGAGAAGATGAGAAAGATGATGAAAGCAACTTTCTTGCCGTACAATTATCAATCTCTTATGTATCAACATTTGTAGAACTGAGACAAGGGACGAGAACAGTGAATGATTATGCAGATGAATTATATCAATTGATTGCAAGAAATGATATTATGGAAACAGAAGAACAGCTAACAGCTAGATATATTGAAGGGTTACGAATGCATATTCAGGACATGGTGAATATGTTTAATCCAATGTATGTTGTTGAAGCGCATCAGAAAGATCTAGCCTGGGAGAAACAAGGGAGACGAGGAGGTGGTGTGTTTACAAATTCCAACAATCAGAATAAGGGTGCTAGTAGCAGTGCTAATGTTTCCAAAGTAGTCAGTAAACCAATTGTCAATGAAGCCGCTAAAGCAAAGGTCGTCAACAGTATCAAGTGCTACAGTTGTCAAGAGTTGGGTCATAAAAGCAATGAATGTACAAAGCCAAAGAAGAGAGCATTGGTTGTAGAAGAATGTGAGTATGAGGATGAAGATGCAGAAGTAGAATGTTCCAATTCACCACAAGTTGAGGAGGAAGAAGAATTGTCGTGAGATGAAGGATATTCTTAATGATGAGGAGATCTTGCTTGATGCCAAAGCAGGAAGAGGAGACTAGTTGGTTGAGGAGTAATATTTTCCAGTCAACGTGCACTATCTTGTGAAGGGTTCGCAAGTTTGTCGTCGATGCGGGAAGCTGTGATAACATCATTTCTACAGAAGCTGTGAAGAAGTTGGCGTTAAAGACAAAGAAGCATCTCAAACCCTACAAATTAGCTTGGTTGAGGAAAGGTGGGGAAGTGAAGGTTAGTCGAAGAGCTTGTGTAACTTTTTCTATATAAAAGAAGTATAAAGATGAAATTTGGTGTGATGTGGTAGATATGGATGTATGTCATTTGTTGTTGGGGAGACCGTGGCAATATGATAGAGCCGTGCAACACGATGGCAGAACTAACTGCTATAGTTTCATGTTCGATGGCTTAAAATCACTTTAGTTCCTAAAAAGAGACAACAAGATGAAAGCAAGTTGGAGGAGATTGAAGAACTAAAGACTCTGTTATCTTTGAAGGAATTTGTCAAAGAAGTAGAGGATGAGCCTGAAGTATTTCTGTTAATTGGACGTGGAAGTAGTGAAGCGGTTGAAATTCCGGAGGAAGTCAAGCCAGTGTTGAAGGAGTTTGAAGATGTATTTCCTGAAGAATTTTCGAAAGAGTTACCACCGTTGAGAGACATCACTACACCAGAAAGGCGAATTAGGCAATGCTTAGGGCCGTATCTAATGCCATTAGGCACGGCCGTAAGCCGTATCAATAGAAAGCGTGTTTATTAATTAGATACGGTCACGGACCATATCTAATTAGAGAATTAGATACGGCCATGGGCCGTATCTAATTTGCTAGTTAGATACGGCTCAGGGCCGTATCTAATTCACTAATTAGATACGGCTCATGGCCGTATTTAACTAGCAAATTAGATACGGCCTGTGGCCTATCTAATTCTCTAATTAGATACGGCCCATGGTCGTATCTAATTCGTATACTAAGCACATGAATTAGATATGGCTTTTGACCGTATCTAATTGATGTAATAGATACAGCAATAAGCCGTATCTAATTCACAAAGCTCATGATCGTAAATTGCAATACCATAGATGCAGTATAATACAATAAAAGCAGTATCTAATTCACATAGCTCATAGTCGTGAATTACAATAGCATAGATGCAGTATTATACAATAGAAGCGGTAATAGATACGGCAATAGTCGGATTACAATAGAAGCAGTATTATACAAAATATGGTCAATATTATACAAAAGCTTATATGCTTTCGAGAGTTCACCAAGTTCAAGATGAAGTGAAATAAGTATACATGAGAAATGCCATAAATGTGCCGATGAAAAGATTGCAGAATTGGCACTTTGACATCTGTAGGAATGCTAGTATCATCCTCTGCAAATACAATCGGAACAAGCAGTCATTAATTAAATCAACATAATATATTGAAATGTATGGACTGCTAAATTTAAGTATGTTACTGAACCTAGCACATACAAAAGAACACCCCTTGCTAAATTTAAGTGTTTATAATGCAAGTATGTATGTGTAACTTACTGATCATCGAAATGCAAATCATACTATTTTGACAGAAGCATGTTTACAGTGAGATATTTTTCGCAATACATTCAAAGCAAACAACCAATATATGCACTGTATTAATTGACTTTTAGTACCTGTATTAAAATAAGA
Source organism: Allium cepa (assembly GCA_030765085.1). Lineage (NCBI taxonomy): Eukaryota > Viridiplantae > Streptophyta > Magnoliopsida > Asparagales > Amaryllidaceae > Allium > Allium cepa. The sequence continues at coordinate 92,434,544 of CM060928.1, forward strand.
AAGAAGAAGGTGGCATATACATATACTTAAGGAAATGTGCTCTGATCAGGTCGTAGTACAGGTTGATTAGTAGTGTTGATGTGCAATTAAAATTAATACTCTTTCGGTATAATAAAACATTCATACCATCACAATGAATCATTAAAAGAATATTGAAAATACATAAAATATGGCATCGCTCATAAACCATCAACAACACATACATATCTTCTGCTCCTATAACACATGGTGATTTGGATAGAAAATTTATGATCCTCTTCAAGTATAAAAAAAGTCATATCAATGGCAAAGAAAGAAGATCAAAATTCAACTGGAGCCTATATGAAATCCCATGATTTGTAAAATAACACTTGAAATTAAGAAAGGACCACTTTGAAACGAATATATATAGCTCCTTTGTAGATAAAGAGATGCCCATACAAACGGATGGGCCAATTAAATCGGGTGGCACTAATCACTCGCTGATCTTTTTCACAATGTATGTAATGCACACTCCTGCAGAGTGTTTTCTCAAGCAAGGCGTGTGCTCCGTGTCTGTAGAACAAGACATGCACGCTACTTTATCCTATATAAGGCCCATTCCACAAACTTTCGGTATCTGTAGCAATTTTTTCCAAGGACACGCGAAAAACAAAACAGTTTGATCTAGCAAAAGTCCAATTAGCTCAGTTCCAACTATAACTTTTGCTAATTTGAATCACGTTAACCTATCCGTAAAGATCCCCAGGCAAAAATAATTTGATACACATAAATTAGAGCTTGAAATTATGAGTAGAACAACTGTTTGACATTGTTCTAAAAAAAACTGTCATCTTATAAGATTAAAGATGTGTTTTTGTTACTGTTAAAACAAAGTGAATGAAATATCCTATTAGTTCCACATTGCCAAAAATCAAAAGAGAAATGAAGTATATCAATAGCTTTCTCAAGTGGAGGTTGGGGGTCTGGGGCTCCCAAATGTATGCTTCGTTGTGAGGAGGGAGATCATGCATCACCCCACACACGCGCGCACGGGTCTAAAATGATCATTCTTTTGCTGGGCCATTGTTAACAGTTTTTTGGGCTTCGGCTGAAACTGGGCTGGGCCTGGAATATGAAGAGAAGTAGCAGATGGGCGCGGGACTGAAGAGACACGACTTCTGAAGCACGCGCAAACGAACAGGTGCGGCCCAAGTGAGGAGACGCGGCCGAACAGCAGGCAGGTGCGATGAAAAGCAACAGGCGCGACCGTTTTGAACAAACGGGTGCAGACGCGACCGTTCGAAGGGATACGAACCAATTATAAATAAGGAGGAAAACTGATCACTTTCCTCACTGAATCTTCTTATCTCTTCCCTTCTAACAACTGCTGTTCTTACAATCAAAATCACAGAGTGGTATACTCATTACAATCTCAAGCAGAATACGTCTGTTATATCTTGGGAGAATTTTGAAATAAAATTCTTAAGGAAATCGTTACGACGAGCCTCAGACTTAATCCGGTTAGACTAATTGTATATTTATATACATTATTCTATATTCTATCCGTTATTCTGCTTATACTATTTATTCAAAATAGTATAACGTTGTTGTTGTAATTCATTTACAACATTCATATTGTTATAATAATTACTACAGAATTCCAGTGTAGTGGAAATCTGAGTTATAAACTTGTGCGACGGGTTTATAATTGATTATTCTCTGTTTTGGTATACTAGACATATAACATCTTAAGAATTTTACTGTTTTCTTACTAAAACAGAGATGGCAACAGTAGAATTTTCAAAGAATACTACTCACAACAGACCTGAACCGTTCAAGGGAGATGGTGATGATTTCTTGACATGGCAAAATCAAATGTTGTTTTATCTCACCACACTTGGTCTGCAAAAGTACCTCGAGGAGGAGGAACCGATTCCTGCACCAGGCAAGGAAGCAGAGGTGAATATGTGGAAGCATTCCGATTTTTTATGCAGAAACTATATTCTGAATTGTCTCGACAAGGTGTTATACAAAGTATATCACACTACACCACAAAAGGCTTTTAACAGCGTTTGATAAACGCTGTAATATGATACAACAGCGTTATTTCAAACGCTGTATAACGACATGCTGTCGTATATATATAACTTACAACAGCTTTTCTATAAACGCTGTTGAAACATCTCTGTGACAGCGTTTATTACGAGCTGTCAATAATGTTTTTACAGCGTTTTCAGACTGCTGTATTATGTTTCAACAGCGTTTATAATTTAGTTGTTGAAGATGTTCAAATTCTACTTTAACTGTTTACAACAGCTTTTTCTAAACGCTGTTATTGAATCATCAACAATTTCGACAGCATGTTAAAAACGTTGTTATTGAATCAACTATTTCGACAGCATGTAAAAAACGCTGTTATTGACAATTTCAAGATAATTACAGCACGAATTAAACGCTGTTGTTTCTTCATTGACAGCATTAATCAAACGCTGTCTTCTATTTATATAACAGCTTTAATATTCCACTCTATTTTTGAATATTCCAAAACTATATTTTAAGCATATTCAAGCAACTAGTATATATAACAGGTTCTAATAACTATTAATTGGTTACATAAACTAGTTAAGACAATATTAATAAACAAAAGACATCCACAAACCAAGTTTCAATAATATCCATAAACAAAAATAACAAAGTAAACCAAGTTGCCACAAATTCTGTTAAACAAAGACACGTTATATGTTAAGTAAAAGTATAATATCAATACAGTATGTCCACACCAAATGCCAACAACAAAACGTGCATCTAAAAAGTTTCATATGCTTGCTACTTGCTACTTGCTACGGAAGAAGAATGTGTCAACGCCATCTTTAATTACCTGCAATGAAGAAATTTGAAATGATCAGTGAGTAAACGCCATCTAAAAATTTGAAGTTTCATATGCTAAAATGCTTAACTGCGCCAAAAAATCACTATATGGATCTAAAAATTTGAAGTGATCAGTGAGTAAATGCTTAACAACCCACCACTATAATCAATACAAACCAGTGCACATCACCAGTGAACATCAAACCAAACTGCACCATATTCCATCCCCAACTACCCCCACTACCACCCTATTGCAAATTCCTCCATCATCACCATTTAAATACACTCTGCTACGGCCATAACAGCTGCAACAAAATCCACTCAACTACACGACCAGACACCAAGCATTGTCATTACATTTACACCACCATTCATCTTCACTGCTTCTCCCCTGTTCAAACCCGGTCAGACCAAACCACCCACTTCTGCCACTTCTCCTCTCTGAACACATCCTTCATTACTGCCACATTCAAACTGTCACATTACTACTCATCTCGTCATCAGCATATCATGCATCACATTACCCACCATTGCTTAATAAGATCTTATCCAGAATATATACATTATGCATAGCTTTCGATATTGTGTAATTCGGTCCAAAACTTAATAAGATCCTATCCAGAATCAGTTGCTGATTAAACTTTAGGACCATATGAATCTATGATGATAATTCAAAGAATCAAAAGTACACGTTGGTTGCCGGAAAAGGAAGACAGCTCTGGTGGAGGCCACCATTGCCACGTGGCATGCCAGCTAACACTGCATGGGTTCCCGATGCTTGACCATATACCTGCAAATTAATGGCTGTGCACTAAGCAAACCACAACAGCATCAATTTGTACAAGCATTAAATCGATACTTTTGTGCTGTCAAAATTTTGAAAGTTCTTCAGTAAACTAATAATCCACAAGTTTTGGTGCTACAACAGTATAACAGTTTAAGAGTAAGATTGAATTGATCAGTTGGTGCAGAGTATACACTGTGAATCAAAATGTGCAGGAGCATAGGTATAATCATATAAAGGAGAAAAGGACTGTTCAGAGATGAAAAAGAACAATGAACATGCATAGGTTGTACATGTTTCGGATGTAATATGTAGAGAAGCATGGTTATATTAGGGACCATGCTCATGGCATCAACTTATGTTAACTATTTTCAGATTTTCAAAATCTGATCACAGGGACCACGCAACGTGCATGTTAGCAAGTAGGTGGTAAAATCAATAATTTCTTAAACCAACAAGGAAAAAAAGAAGAAAGGAACAACTTAAGTTACTTTGGGCAACAAGGTTAACAAAATATCTGGTATGACACATGTGCTAACACTACAATGTGATTAAACTGCCTAAAGCGTCTTCTTAATCCGAGCGATATATAGTTCAATATAACTGTGACAAAGATAATTAATGCACCATGCTATGAAAACTGTGGTGCAAAGTACACCAAGCAAATATATAATTACTTCAATATTTTATTCTATAATTTTGTATATGGATTCCAACTTTGTAAAAATATACGTATATAATAAAAAAGATAAATAAGGGCAAGATAGTAAATTTATGTTAGTTTATGTCGAACTGTTATAAATCTGGTGTTACTTACGATATTTTTTACCTTTTTCACTGTGTTTGCTTTATTTATTTTATCTTATTTCTCATTATATTTCTATTTTCTCTTCTTTTACACTATTCACGATCTCTTCTAAAAAAATTTGTCCAAAAACTTTTTAGTAAAAATAATATTGAGGCTTGTGGCCAAAAATACCATAAATAATTTGGTTCTTTTGTTAGGAATGATCTTGTCCTTTCGGTGGTTTACTTTTTAAGATTGTTATTTCTAATTTTTTGAAAATGATATATTCTAGTTTTGGATTTTGTAACACCCGCACTTTCCAGACATACACATTCAACGCCTAAAGCGAAGTTCAAAATCGCTTCATGCCAAAAGTGCAGATCGTTAGGGTTTGATGCGGTACAGAGATAAATGCTGATGTTAAACATTTTACGCTTTAAGATCTCTTTATAAAAACAGTAATGTTGAAATAACTTTACAAAGTCTAGATAATATCCAACTGGAAATACAATAGGTAACCAACCGACAAAGGTAATAAGATATATATGGAATGACTATAAATAAAGTAAATCTAGAGTAGATGGTCACATCGTTCACGTATCTTACCCCCCTTTGTCACAACTCCCAACCATCCTATCAACCTATAAGCTGGTATAATGAGGAAAAAAATAGAGGGGACCATACTTAGTCTACTGAGTAAGAAGTATTACTTGTTGCATGATGCTTGTAAGCAGATAAATTATCGTTTATAATGTGAACAACCTAAGGGTGTTTATTCGTAGGTGTTCACTATATCCTACAGATCAACAAACTGACAAAATATAGGGTAACAGCTGTAATACATCAAAAGTCGGTGGTAGTCTGCAAGGATTCCCATTCGAAGGTTGGACATCTAAAAACTAGGTAAACCTGGCAATGTTAAGTATATACAGTCTCAATGGTAAATTGCCTATATAGTATAATGCATCAAGTATATAGTCTCAATGTTATACCATCTACCTATACATTAAGTAACAATCTTAATGGTAAACCTCCTAATCTATATATAATAAGGATACTCCAATTTGAAGCTTTTATATTTACCAAATTACCCATCTGTTGTATATATTTGTTAATCAAGAGATTTGAGGACAATATTGATTAGTCTTTGTTTTGGTATACTATACGTATAACAAGGAAGTGATGAAACAATATACAGATTTTTTTATTTCCCGCACAAATTTTATTTTCAGCCCGCCTTTTTACTGAATAGAGTTGTACATTAAGATTACCAAGTCGAATAGCGGTAGAAACCCTAGCTTGCATATCGTACCAAAGGTGATATGGGGGAACGCTATATATTGGTGCTATCAAAAGTTCATTTTGTTGTAGTGAATAATCTTTCTTGCTCAAAACAACTAAAACTACAACCTACAATGCCATCAAAATAAATATATTTTACTACCAAACTCCACATTGTATGTTGATAGCAACTCTTCACCTGAAAGCACCAAACTAGAGTAATATTTATTTTAGTATTTTTAAGCTGTTAGTTAAAATATAGCTAAAGGCAACTCTTTGGATAATGCAAGTGATCAAGATGAAAGCGAGGAAAATGTATTTGGTGAGATGTACGTAAATGAATGATAAAGATAAGCGGCAAAGTTTCTTGTTGAATTGATCTCTCTTTCTAACCTTTTACCAACTTAAAGTAAATTAGCTTAATATTTTCCTGTACTGACCCATACCCATATCTAATTATGCCCATAATGATCAGTTGCATTGGATATTCGACTCAAACGTAATATATGCAAACTTTATCCTATTTATATACCAAGTTATCGAATTTTTTTCTTCAAGTAATAACAAAATCATGAATTAAATTTAACATTTCACACTCTTTTGAATTAATAGCTAGAAAATGGAAGGGATGATCCCATACGTGTATAAGGCAATAGTTCAATATAAGGGTGGTGAAGCTCCTAAAATTGCAAGAAATGCAACCTGGTTCAGAGAGTCTCCTTCAGGACCCTATATCCGATTACCGGGTGATCCAAATAGATTTACTGGGTTGATATTGAACTAGATCTTACTATCATCACCTCCAGTATCACCTATTATTTCAAGGCTTTCGAGGTTTCATGTCGCTCCTCTTATAAGGGCTTGAGTACATAATAAAAATGATGGATTCAACACTTTTCAGAGGAAAAGTCGGGAGCATTAGTTTCTTTATATTTTATTCCTATCTGTGTTCAAATAAGGAATGAACTTCCAAAGGGGTTCTTTCTACTTATTCATTGTGGTGGGCATGCAAGTATTGTTTGTATAAATATAGTTAACCTAAATTAGTTTAACTTTATAAACTTTGGTATTTATGTAAATGTAGTTAAATTTTTGAAACATAATTAATATTTATAGATATGGTTATATGTAAAACATAATTAATTTTTATAAACTTAGTTATTTTTAAAAATTATTTAGTCTTTTTAAAATTTAGTTAATTTTTTAAAACTTAATCAACTTGGTTACTTTTTTTACAAAACTTAAATAATCTGTTTAATTATTTTAAAACTTAGTTAATTTTTACAAATTAAGCAAATTTAATAAAAAACGTAATTAATTTTTATAAACTTATTATTTTTTATAAAACTTATTTAAATTATATAAATTTAGTTAATTTAATAAACTTAGTCAACTTAGGTAATTTTTATATATTTATTTATTTAAGTTAATTAATTTACTTTTCTGTAGAACTTGGTTAAATTAGTTATTTTTAGTGAACCGAGTTAATTATTTTAAGGCCTGACTAATTTTTATAAACTTATTTTATTTTTTTAAAATTTAATTAATTTTAATAAACTTAATTAATTTTATAAAATTACTTAATTTTATAAAATTACTTAATTTTTTAAAATTAATAAGTCTTTATAAACTTAGTTATTTTTTGTAAACTTGCTTAACTTTTATAAAATTTAGATAATTTAGTTACCTTTATAAATTATGTTAAATTCAATAAAACTTAGACAACTTATTTTAATTTACAAAACATAGTTAATTTGTATAATTTTTATAAACCTTGGTGAAATTAGTTAACATTATAAATTTATACAGTTTTTATAAACTTATTTACTTTGTTATATATAAATGTTTACAACTATTTTTGTATTGTTGGATTTTTGAGAAATCCAACAATACCTCCTTTGCATGGTTTGAAAAATCCAACTATTTAAGTTGTTTTTTCGGATGTTGTAGTTGCTTGAGAGATTGTGAACTACAATGGCATGGAAGTGCAATGTCAGGGTTCATCACCAACAATATCAATTGACAACGAAAGTGGCTGCCAATTATATTTGAGCAAAAATTTATCGATGGCTTCTATAACCACTACCAAATCAAGTGAGGTTAATATGTTAGCTCCAAATGCTAAAGCTGACAGTGATTAGGTAGAGATACTTATTGGTTCAATAACTAGAATGAATATTAGTTCAATAACTGAAAAACTACATGTTAATACCTATGTGCAATCAATACTTATTTAACTTTGTTGGAGGTAACTCTAACTTAATCTCAATTGTTCTTTATTCTTTGTTGAGTTTTAAATTTTGCTTTCAAACTCCAACAAAATAAACATTTAACCATTTTTGTTTCAGTCACAAATGCAAATAACAATAAGCAAACAATACCAAACTGAAATAGATTATGCCAGTGCAACGAAAAGATAACTGCTATAGAAAATGGAAAATAGAGTTAATACCATAGAGTATTTTCTGTTTTATAAAAAAAATTCAAATATAAGATCATATTTTACCATATGTAAGTTTGACTGAAAAAAATTACCTTTTTATATTTATGGAACAAAGTAAAGAGAGAGAAAGAAGGAAAAAACAAACACCAAACTCAACCAAAGGGTACAGGGATAAGAACCTGTTATAGATATCCCAAAAAGTAGTTCATCTCATCATGAATCCATCTGTTATGAAATTGATATGTCCAAGTAAAACCTGGGCATTAAATCAACATAAAATTGAGTCATTAAAGCAACATCTACATAAACACATAACATGAAAATTAAACCATTCATATGATTCATATGGCACTCTATGAATGCATAGCATCTCATATAATAAGCTTTAAAGGAATGCTTCAATGAAAAAGAAAAATTAAGGACTCCAATTTCGTTTTTAGGACCTAGTACATTTTCATATACACTTTAACTAATAACTCAAATGAATACATGATAAGACACATAAAATATTGTATTAAAATTGACAGTTATAGTTAGGCATCATTTTGAAAAATGACAAACATTTACCATTGAATAAAACATAATGATAAATCCATATAGCAGCATATAAAATATTGTAAAGAGAATGATAAATACAAGTTAGTAGTTCGTATATTTATGCCATTTGTACTAAGTATGATACTATTAAGTGATAAACATTATAACATTGCAATAACTAAAAATATGACAAATGCATACAACATTGTGAAGAACAAATTAAAGAACCGATTTATCCATCTTTAAAAAAATAAAAAAAAGGATGTCCCAAATGGGACAATGATATATCTCTAGATTGTTTATCTAGAAACAGTGGGACTGAATCATGTTTCCATTAATTACGTATTTTCTTATTTGGAAAAATGATAAATTTATTGTTAAAAACCATGTAGATTTTACATTTATGATGATGTGTCAAACTAATTTTTAGATCTGGAAGATATGTGAAGTAAAATACTAGTTTTCCTAAGTTTATTAAGCGACTAGCTCTGCCTTTGGATTTGTCGATGGAGCTCTAATTGGATCATAAAACTCAAGTTTGAGAAAAAGAAAAGAAATTTTAGGGTTCTTTGATTTTGGAGAAAGAGGATAACTACGAAGGGAAAATAAGTGGCAAGACTACGGAATTAATCTGACTTCCTTAGCTGATATTGGCAATGATAAAACAATGTTTAATTATTATTCTCTTCTTATTTATTTCAAACAACACTCTGATTAGAAACACTGATAATAATTGATGTTACTGGCTTGTTTTCTTGTAGTGTCACCTAAACATACCATTGATCAGGATATGCATGAATTAGTGTAATTCCTCTTGGACATTTTCATGATGATAACTTTTACATACTTAACTATTCACTTCTAAAACTGTTGCTTTTGTATGATATGAAAAAAAAGGAAGAAATGGTATTAGTTGATATGCACATAAGACTAGGTGAAGCATAGGAATATTGCCCAAAGAGCACTGTATGGAAATTTAGTGATAATATGAAAAATGAATTTAACGTGGTAAATATTCAAAAGTTTCACTCTCCATGTGTCAAGACACATTCTTGGTCTATATATTTGTGGCATATGTAGGTAGTGAAAGCAGGCTTTGAGAACGAATTCCTTCTTCTAAGAAATGTGAAAGGTATTTTCTAATCGGAACCTTATACAAACATTTATGTTATCCAAATTTTGCTTCTATATTTCTTTTATCTCGCATTCATATAGTATATACCCAATTGCAAGGGTACAAAATGCACATGAGATTCATCCTCAAATTACATGTATCCCATGTTCTAAAGCAATCATAAATGTATATCCTTTTGATTTAACAAATTAGTTAGAATATGTATAATAGAATGAGATTTTTAGGGATATATGGCATGATGCATATGACATAAAATCTATGCAGTATAAATTGGAACAGATTTAGTTACACACGCATGCCTATTTTAATTTCATAAAATTGAATTATATTTCAATATGCTTTCTTCAATATATCTTGAGTTTGACTAGTGGATGTGGGTGATAATATTAGATGTTGTGAAAAGTCAAAACCATAGATTCCATGAAATTAAACTTGCAAATAGTTTAGAATTGAACTAAAAGTACACAAAATTTTGAAAAATTGTTTAAAATGAAAATTTAACCTTTTCCCAAATCATACCAAGAGTGAACAACAACAATGAGATCTGAAAAAAATTAGTAAATGCCAAAAATACAAAAACTATCACCTCATACAATGCAAATTTTGAAAAAGAAAAATGAAGGGAAAAATTCAGGATAAAAAAAGATGGTATCACATATCTACAGTCGTATTCGATCACTTTCTGAAAATTTGTTTTAACTATTGCACTTGGGGTGAAATTCTAGAGTAAAAGCAGGGTAATTTATTTGAAGTTATCAGCTGGTATTGCAAGAAACTACCATGAAATCTGACCATTACAAGAAGTAACAGAAAAAACTCAGGTTATACTGATATGCAAACACATTAGTCAAATTGTTCTAGAAAATATATGCCAAATACAATAATGAATAAATACAAAGGACAATCTCCTCATTACATGAGCCAATTGTAGCCTTTTTATATCAAGTTGTTTATTGAAGTTTTTTTAAATTTCATAATTCACTTCTTCAGGTGCCAACACATTTTAACAAAATATGTAATCCTACAAGTAACCCATATCTGAACAAGTTGGTCTTCCTTTAATGCTGATAAGCTAACCAATATAGGAAATCTTACAGTAAACTCTAGAATGATACATATGATAAAGATCTCCACTCTCAACCTATAGTTAATTGCCATATACAATAAAGTTTATATGATTCAGGAATCCATAATTATTAGAGAAGGGAAATATGGGTAATAAAAAACTACTAAGACGTACATTACATATTATCGATGAATTTACCGATTTACAAACCAAAGAATAAGTATGGAACATCGATTCCAACAAGGATGAAGTCACTGCAACATTGGTTAATCCCTCAAACTTACATGTTTGGGATCCCCAAAACCTATGGAACAATCTCTCCATCTATAGTATAATCAAAAAGAAGAAACCTCTTAGTTTATGGGAGTAGGAAATTGATAAATACTAAGGCTGTTAGATAAATTCACCTTTCTGATATCAGTTTCTCCAACCTAATTAACAAATTAACTTTCAATATTCAACATAAATTACCTCAAATCAGATTATTAAAGAGAATCATCAGAGAACTCTTTAGAGACCGGTGCTCTTAACTATTGAGTAAACTCAAAATTAGATCATTTACTTATATTTGCCAAGGAAAAATTCAAGAGGCGTTAGGGGCCGACTGAATTGGATATTGCAGGTAAAATCAGAGGATGAATAAAATTTCGTGGAGATTTCATGTGTATTTGGTATTTTGATTTGGTTTAAAATAATCTATGGAAGGAATTAGGATTTTACGAGAAGTAAAAGGAAAAGAAAGAAAGGAAGGCGGCTAAAATAACCGCGAAATGAAAAAATGTCAACATTGAATGGCTGAGTTTAAACAGCGTTTAATATTCTAGTTTTTATTTTTTAGAAATCTTTTGTCAGCAGTTATGGTAGAAACGCTGACTTTTAATGCTGTTAAAACCACTTTTTCTTGTAGTGTCAGCCTTCAAAGACATCAAAAGAACTCTGGAATGCACTTACCACAAAGTACAAGACGCAGAATATCAGTCTTAAGAAATTCATTGTAGACAAATTCATGGACTACAAGATGGTTGACTCCAAACCGGTGACTGCCCAACTGCATGAATTGCAAATCATCATTCATGAACTCGAAGCGGAAGGTCATATGGTTGGAGAATCGTTTTTGGTTGAAGCCATCACGGGAAAACTGCCGCCGTCATGGAGAGATTACCGCAACTATCTAAAACATAAGAAGAAGGAAATCTCTTTACAGGATCTCATAGTCCGATTGAAAATTGAGGCAGATAACCGTGGAATAACAAAACAAAGCGAGGAGGCATTTGTGGCTGAAGGGTCAAAGACCAAAAACAAAAAGAAGAATTTCCAGAAGAAAAGGAAAGCTCAAGACAACAAACCAAAAGACAACAAACGAACCAAGAAATTTAATGGCGAATGTTGGGTTTGTGGAAAAGTTGGACATGCCGCTAGAGATTGCAGACTCAAGAAGGAACGCAATAAAGAGGAAAATATAGTGGATAACATGGAAGTAGACGAGTCCAACTTCTCGGCGGTGGTATCTGAATGCAATCTGTTTCAGAATCCTAACCAATGGTGGGTAGATATAGGCGCTACTCGTCATGTTTGTTCTGACAAATCCATGTTTTCTACATATCAGAAATTCGATCACGAAGAAAAACTCTACATGGGTAATTCTGCAGTTTCCATGATCGAAGGCAGTGGCACAGTAATCCTCAAGTTTACCTCTGGAAAAACTGTTAAGCTGAGTAACGTGCTCCACCTTCCACACATACGCAAGAATCTCATCTCTGGTGCAGTCCTATCAAAGAAGGGATTCAAGATGGTGTTCGAGTCTGACAAGATGGTTCTGTCCAAAGCTGAAATGTATATCGGAAGGGGATATTTATGTGATGGCCTATTTAAGGCAAATGTAGCCGTTATCGGCAATAAAACTATGTATTCTGATTGTGCTATTAATAAAATTGAAGTTTCTTACTTGCTTGAGCACGAAATTTTACTATGGCACGATAGATTAGGACACATAAACTTCCGAAAAATGAAGAAATTATCAAACTTGGGATTGATTCCAAATTTTCAAGTAGATAAGAACTACAAATGTGAGACATGTGTAGAAGCAAAAATGGTCAAACAACCATTTAAATCTGTTGACAGAAGCACCGAACCATTAGGTTTGGTACATACAGATTTATGTGATTTTAAATCACTACCTACAAGAGGCGGGAAAAAGTATTTCATTACTTTTATTGACGATTATACGCGATATTGCTATGTATATCTTTTAAATAGCAAAGATGAAGCAATAACAGCGTTTATAAAATACAAGGTTGAGGTAGAAAATCAGTTAAATAAAAAGATCAAGATATTGAGATCTGATCGAGGTGGAGAATATGAGTCACCGTTTGAACAGTTCTGTGCAGAGAATGGAATAGTTCATCAAACAACAGCACCATATTCACCACAACAAAATGGTGTAGCCGAGAGGAAGAACAGAACGTTAAAAGACATGATTACTGCCATGCTTTTAACTTCTGGTCTACCGACGAACTTGTGGGGGGAAGCATTAAATATGTCTAATCACATATTAAACAAAGTTCCTCACAATAAAACGGGAACAATTCCATATGAGATATGGAAAGGACACAAATCAAGCTTTAAATACCTCAAAGTGTGGGGGTGCTTGGCAAAAGTTCCAGTTCCGCCTCCCAAGAGAGTCAAACTTGGACCAAAACAGTAGATTGTTATTATCTTGGGCCAGCCCAAAATAGTAGTGCCTACAGATTTTTGGTATTCAGGTCTGATATAACTAATATTCATGTAAATACAATCATGGAATCAAGAGATGCCTCATTCTTTGAAGACGTGTTTCCACACAAAAGGAATGAAGGAAATAATGTCCCAAAAAGGACAAGGGAAGAATCACACGATTCGCATGAAGATGAAACTCGTCATGAAATTGAGGATGCTGAACCAAGAAGAAGTGTAAGGGCTAGAACTTCCAAAACCTTTGGTTCGGACTTTTTTACATATGTATTAGAGCATGAACCTCAAACGTACAAGGAAGCAATGTCATCTTCTGAATCTTCATGTTGGAAAGAAGCAATCCAAAGTGAGATTGATTCAATTCTAAGTAATAAAACTTGGGAAATTGTTGATATTCCACCAGGAATAAAACCAATTGGCTGCAAATGGATTTTCAAGAAGAAAATGAAAGCAGATGGCTCTATCGACAAGTATAAAGCCAGATTAGTAGCCAAAGGATATCGTCAAAAAGAAGGAGTGGACTTCTTTGATACATATTCGCCGGTAACACGAATAACCTCTATAAGAATGTTAATAGCAATTGCATCCATCTATAATCTAGAGATTCATCAAATGGATGTAAAAACAGCATTCTTAAATGGAAATCTCGATGAGGAGATTTACATGGAGCAACCTGAGGGATTTATTTCCAAAGGAAATGAAAACGAAGTCTGTAGATTAGTCAAATCATTATACGGACTCAAACAAGCTCCAAAGCAATGGCACGCAAAATTTGATAGTGTCATGATAAGAAATGGTTTTCGTATAAATGAATGTGACAAATGTGTTTATTATAAACAACTTGGACAATCATATGTGATGATCTGTCTATATGTGGACGATATGCTAATATTCGGTCCAAATACTCAGGTAATTGAGACCATAAAGAAAATGTTGATCAACAATTTCGACATGAAAGACTTGGGTGTTGCAGATGTTATTTTGGGAATAAAAATAATAAGAACACCTAATGGAATTGAGTTATCTCAATCACATTATATAGAAAAAGTGATTGAAAGGTTTCAAAATTTTGGAACTAAAGGAGTAAATACACTTTTTAATCCATCAGAAGTACTGCATAAAAACACTAATGAGAGTGTAATGCAACTGGAATATTCTCGTGTAATAGGATGTCTCATGTATCTCATGAATTGCACAAGACCAGATATAGCTTATGCAGTAAGTCGCTTGAGCAGGTATACAAGCAATACAGGGAAGGAACACTGGAAAGCACTAATGAGAGTGCTTGGATATTTAAAAAATACCACTAACTATTTCTTACATTATGAAAAATATCCTGCCGTCTTAGAAGGATACAGTGATGCAAACTGGATTGCAGATTCAGAGGAATCAAAATCAACGAGTGGTATGTCTTTACCCTAGCAGGGGCAGCAGTGTCATGGAAATCTACTAAACAAACATGCATAGCTCGATCCACTATGGAATCAGAGTTCATTGCATTAGATAAAGCAGGCGAAGAAGCAGAATGGCTTCGTCACTTTTTAGAAGATATTCCGTTTTGGCCTAAACCTGTACCGGCCATATGTATACACTGTGATAACCAAGCTGCGCTAAGTAGAGCACACAACTTTGTGTATAATGCAAAGTCACGACATATTCGTCGACGCCATAACACAGTTAGGCAGTTACTCTCAAATGGAACAATTTCCATAGACTTTATGAGAACAAATGATAACCTAGCGGATCCATTTACTAAAGGTTTATCAAGAGAGAAAATTGACTGCGCATCGAGGGGAATGGGTTTAAAAGCCTAAACCATAAAGAGTTATCTTATACGGAAACCTATCCTAGCGACTGGAGATCCCACGGACTAGGATCAATAGACAAACCAGTTCTGAATAACTCAAGACGTAATGCATTTTGCATGGACATAGTCCAACTCCATTCCTATGGTGTACAACATAAATGCATGCCTACAGAAGTATTTAAAGGTTAAAACTATGTTTTTTAATGATGGCCGTATCTTGGAAATAACAAGTTGGGTACATGTAGGATACTCTTAATGGTTGCGATCACTTATGTTAATGTGAGCTGGGTCGGCTCTATGAGAATATTAAAAGGCTTTTATTCTCTAAAACACTCGCAGAACCAAAAATTGTTCAGGACCAAAATGAACACAACCAAGAGATTGGATGAGAAGGGAATCAATGCTTCGTAAAACTTATTGTCTGGATATACAATAAAAGCCGACGGTTCAAGATGAAATAATTCACCGATTAGCCAAGTAGATCCGATAAGTTTTAACTAGGGAAAGTTCAAAGTGAAATATCTACTTATCCACGATAAAGCATTATTCCATATGTACTCTGTGATATTCCACTTTGTGTGGGGGAAAGAATATTATCATTCATGTGGGGGATTGTTAAAACTAAGTGAATGAAATATCCTATTAGTCCCACATTGCCAAAAATCAAAAGAGAAATGAAGTATATCAATAGCTTTCTCAAGTGGAGGTTGGGGGCCTGGGGCTCTCAAATGTATGCTTCGTTGTGAGGAGGGAGATCATGCATCACCACCACGCGCGCGCCGCCGTCCGACCGACCGAACCGGGCCGGGCTCGGGCACGGGTACGGGTCTAAAATGACCATTCTTTTGCTGGGCCATTGTTAACAGTTTTTTGGGCTTCGGCTGAAACTGGGTTGGGCCTGGAATATGAAGAGAAGTAGCAGACGGACGCGGGACTGAAGAGACACGACTTCTGAAGTGCGCGCAAACGAACAGGTGCGGCCCAAGTGAGGAGACGCGGCCGAACAGCAGGCAGGTGCGATGAAAAGCAACAGGCGCGACCGTTTTGAACAAACGGGTGCAGACGCGACCGTTCGAAGGGATACGGACCAATTATAAATAAGGAGGAAAACTGATCACTTTTCTCACTGAATTTTCTTATCTCTTCCCTTCTAACAACTGCTGTTCTTACAATCAAAATCACAGAGTGATATACTCATTACAATCTCGAGCAGAATACGTCTGTTGTATCTTGGGAGAATTTTGAAATAAAATTCTTAAGGAAATCGTTACGACGAGCCTCAGACTTAATCCGGTTAGACTAATTGTAAATTTATATACATTATTCTATATTCTATCCGTTATTCTGCTTATACTATTTATTCAAAATAGTATAACGCTGTTGTTGTAATTCATTTACAACATTCATATTGTTATAATAATTACTACAGAATTCCAGTGTAGTGGAAATCTGAGTTATAAACTTGTGCGACGGGTTTATAATTGATTATTCTCTGTTTTGGTATACTAGACGTATAACAGTTACTAAATTACTATTGCATATTCTTCTACATAAAAGCTAAAAATTCATTTATTGGACAAGTTTGATACTGATAATGTAGCACATCAGACTAATGCTTTCAACAACACATACAAAAGCTATGTGTACATAGCAAGTACCTTCTTAATGGCTCTATATCATCCTAACAGCAAAATCATTTTTATTTTGATTGTGATGCACTGCCTGAAAAACATGTAGTCTTTGTTAACAAATCTGTATTCTCGCAACATTTTAAATAGTTGAAAAGCCAAATTTGGTAACTTATAGAGGTCCTACTATGCTTGTTACTACTCTTTATGTTTTCTCGGCTTTTAAGGAGCTCTAACTGGGATTGGTTTGTTAATCTACAAAGAATTCTCTTGTAAGTCCCACTCAATATCTTTTCCCATCATTGTTGGCGTTTCATAGTGAGACATAAGGGTTTAGATGCCTCAAATACTAATGTTGACAGAATGCAATTTATGACTGAAGATTTAGTTATTCTTAATAAGCCATTAATTTATAACTGAATGGAATTCATAACTGATAATTGAATCAAGTGTTTAATGCCTCAAATACTAATAAGAGTTTAGTATATGCACTTGTATTATATTTGTTATGTGTTTGAGAGCTAGTAGATATCAACTGTAAATGCTATAAATTAAATTTTCACGTAACTTGATATTTTATATTTATTAAAATCTGATATATGCATTAATTTTCCAATTAATATCAATTCTTTCACACATATTTCAAATGGTCCGAACTCAAATTGGTAAAACTGAAAGTGGCTTAAACTTTCAATTGTCCTATTAATTCTAGATGGCATAACTTATTGGGGGATGCCAACAACTTTCAATTCATTCTGCAAGAGAAACTTAGCCTAACACCATTTTTGAAATGGTATAAACTCAAATTAGCAGAACTTAAAATGATTTTTGAAATAATATTCTGTTTATTTTATTTTAATTCATTTATTTTTAGTTGGAAATAAATGTCTAAAAGATTCAAAATCAAGACCTTCAGATCTTTATTCTAAAGGTCTTACTATTAACTTATGGACCTCAATACACATGTGCACGCATTGCAGCACAAAGGACGTGACTCTGGTTGCTTTTGTATAGCTTTCTCCCTACTATTGTAAATATTTGTATTATCTCACATACCTACTAAAAATATCGAATCATAATCTTCGGATGGCACACATACCCACCCACTCCAACATCAACAAAGGTCTCTGCAAATTGATGATTTATTTTGTTGGTTCTCTCATCTGGTAGCAGTATATTGTCCAAAACCAATTTTTCATGTGTGGATGGTACAGATTTCCCATGGATTTTGGACGATGTAGAATCTCGACATACAGTACCTATTGCAATAAAATTTATTGTCTAGATCTATCCTACAAAATAACTGCATCGAAAACAAGTAAGAATAAAAAGCAACTAATAAATACCTGTTGCTATTATGTCTATATCAGAGTTGAGGATTTCACATTTTTGATTGTTCGCCACATTGGTCGTATCCTGGGATTGAGAAACAACGAATTTAGAAGCATTGAGTTGTGTGTTGCGTTCTCCTTGTTCTATGTTTCCCACCATGTTAATCAGAAGCTCCATTTGCCCAGAAAAATTTCCCACTGTACTCTCCAAACTTCCCACCGTACCCTGCAAACTTCCCATCCTCATTTTCAACTCAGCATTATCTCCACAAACATGTTTCAATCGTTTATGTGCAATAGCAGAAGCCTTAATATTAGTCTTTGGTATGACGGTCCCAACACCGCGGCTCCTACCCCTTGTTTCCTTTCCCATCACTTGTGATACGATATCTTCATCCACTGTCAATTTTTCTTCATCACTGTCAGTGATCTTTTCCTTCAATTTCGTAATTTGATCCTGAGATTGCATAATACTTATATGAATAATGAAAATATATGTATGTATACATGTTTTGAAAACTTAAGTTCCAAAATTGTTGCTGGCCATCTGAGGTGAAATGACTCAGTTATAAATGACCCTAGTGTGTATGTGTCTATATGCATTATACGTAAGTTGGTGGTGAGATGACTCAGTTATAAATGACATGGCACCAGTAAGAGAATTTTAACTTGTAGCTGACATGAAATAACATTTTAAGCTTTTGTGTAAAGATGGTTGAGCCCACAAAACTGAATCGGATTATGTATATTTAAAAGCTTAAGCTTTTCAAAGATTGTGAATTTTTTTGCAGAATTGATGCTTCAAGAATACACTCACCCCCATGCGGCCATGTGTATGCTGTTATTGCTGTGTGTATTAATATAAGGTTATACTTATGTTAATGCTTATGTTAATGAATACAAGACTGTTAATTCATGTACACACAGAACTGAAATTGTACTTGTATGAATATATACCAGACTGTAGATATTCCTATGCTTATTCCTATATATATACCTAAAATTTTACTTGTGTAAAGATGGTACACACAGAACTGAAATTTTAACTTACGAAGTACGAAGAATTGGCATCTGATATGCTACCATCTTTTTTCGTGTGTGTCTTCTCCCATACATGACGACGGTTGATATTTGCAGATGGATTTGCAACGATCTGCAATATATAAAATATGTTAGTTGTGATTTTTACCATTTTTGAAAAAAAATGAATATAACTTACCATTTCGTGTTCTATTCTAGCGTGACTTTTACGGCCTGCATGGTGAGCATAACTGAGCAATGATCTATTTTTTTGGCTAACTCCCTTATTCCGCTCGCTTCAGGCGTTGCTTCATTTTTTATGAACTCGTTCCAATCTTCTTGAGCAATGTAGGTGGACAATTTTTCATCCGTTCTTCGTCATTGTCGAAAGTGTCATAAAAACTTGCTCTCAAGTTTTTTTTTGTCTCCTAAAAGCCTCGGACATTCTTTTTTTAAAAAATTCCTTTGAAAGCGTTTCGAGCGCATACATTTTCTGCAAAAAGTAAAATACATAAACAAAACAGTATGGAACTGTCTGTATGTAATACATGTTAAGACTTAAGATCGTTACCGTTCATTTGTAAACTGGATTCAAGCAGGCTTAATAAAAAGAAAACTAAAGAAGCAATTCTATCAAATAATAGAGCCAACAGCCGACCTAAGCAAGTTAATCAATTCTATCAGACTTACCACCAGTTGGTTCCAAACATCGTCCTTATATGTACCGGGTACTTTGTTCCAACTTATGTATGATATCAGCACATGAGCTCTTACTAGTTTACCCAGCGTAGTGGTGATTTTTGCAGCGTTTTCTGATACTAGAATACCAAGTAAGTTTTGATCAACTATTTGTTCTTCTGAACATGACGAATGTGATGATTCTGGATTTTGTGACATAATTTCCTGCACACGGTTAAATAACCATTATTGATTTATAATTGTATCACATATTATAAACAGAATAGAAAAAACAAATAATCTACGAATATATCAACTCGACTGTCCTGAAATAAAAATGAAATCAACATCACTGTAAAATTGTTGTTTAGCCAATAAAAGCGGTCTCATCAAATATCAATTCATGGCAATAACAAAAGTAAAAAAGCAATAACAACAGAAGAACTATTTGGATTTCAAATTTGACTACAATCAACTAATGAAAATGGTTTAAATTTGTAATTTCGATTCCACGTTTAGTTTTAAAAATAAATCCCCTTTTATCTACAAGTCTATAAAAAACATACTATCATGAAACTTTTCAATATAACAGAAACCAACAACAATATAGACATTTTAAGAAACCTTCTCTTTATGTGAATTTTTGTTTGGTTCAATGATATCTCACACTCCTACTACCCCAAGGACTAGAAATTCAAACGAGAAATGAAGCATTTAACAATTCATCAGTTAACAAATGGTTTTGGTAAGGTCTTCTAATTTTTCATTGTCTTCAAAAGCTGATTGATAGACGGTAGGAAACTCAATGTCATCCACATTTGTAGTCAACCATTTTGGTGTATGCAAAACCACAGACCAACCATTATTTTTTAAATCTGTTGAGTAGAACACTTGACTCGATTCTGATGCAAGAATAAATGGCTCATCATTCACGCTATCTTTGCTCTCCAATTTCCCTAAATTAACCATGATCAAGTTTGAAATAGGATCTATTTTGCAACCATTGATCTTATCCTAGACCTTTACCCAATCACAATAAAAAACTGTTTGTTTGAAGTCAGTGTAATCCAACTCAAGTATCTGCTGAATGACTCCGTAATACGTTGTTTCTGCTTCCTTATAATTTTTATCTTTACCACTCGCTCTAAATTTTGTAATTGCTTTCATGCATACACCGCTATCTTGTGTTACCATACGATCTTCGTACATTTTCGTGGAAAATAAAAAACCATTCACTTGGTACTTAGTATAACTAAGTGCCGTGAACTTCGGCCCATGCACTAGCCGCCAGAGAGTTGGATCAACATCGATGCACTTCAACAACTATATAAAATACAATAAGTAAAACAAAACATGGTCACGAAGGTGTATTGCCAACTTATAAACACGTGAAATACTTAAGATGCTGTAATACCTCGTTGCGTAACCATAGAGTAAAACTTTGAATGACTTGGACAGTTGTACCCCTGCCTCGTGATTGAAATCTACAACTTTTCGCATAGGAGTTATACCTCCTACGGAAAACACATGTCAAAACGAATACATAAATTGAATTAAAAAATGGAAATTCAGAACAAAGGTGTGAACTTACTTCTTCCATTCATCCAATCCATCATACTTATTAAGGACCCATCTATGCACTTGTTCAAACTGCACTTGGGTTAACGTTATATCTTTACCATTATCTAAAGGTATCTCACCAGCAAACTCATCATCCTCGTCTAAAAAAGCTTTACGGGTATGTTTATGATTGCCATCACCTCCGTTTGGCATATATTCCATGCAGTAAAGGCTAGCTTCTTGTACGATATATCCTTCTGCAATATAACCTTCAATGTATCTTTTGTTGCGCACATATTCTTTATATGTTTTCATCAACCTGTGAATGTGATCAATTATATATTGTACATAATAGCTATTTCTATCGAATAATAATGTACATAACTGAAATTAGTTATTTACCGTTCAAAGGGATGCATCCATCTACATCTGACAGGACCATAAATTAATGCTTCATCGGCTAAATGAACCATAAGATGGATACTGATATCAAAAAATGCAGGTGGAAAATGTTTTTCAAAAACACACATTGCTTCTACCAAACTAGCCTTTGCTTTTATAAGGTGTTCCCTATTGATCACCTTTGAGCACAAAATGTTAAAGAATAGACTAATACGATGAATAGCATTTCACAGATCCTTATGTTGTGGATAAGAATGTTGAAGCAATACCGGAAGCAAATGTTGCATTATGACGTGGTAATCATGTGACTTCATATTTCTTAGTTCGGGAGGATTGATGCTCACATTGTTGTGGAAGTTTGAAGAGAATTTGTTGGCCACTTTCAGGTTTTTCAAAATGGTGCAAAATCATATCTTTTCTTCTTTTCTCAAAGTGAAAGTTGCCTTTGGTATGATTATTTTATTTGTTTCAGGATCTTCCATCACCCACAACTTTTGTTTTATACACATGATTTTCAAATCCTTGCGTGCATTGATGCCATCTTTTGACTTATCTTTATGGTCCATAATGGTGCCGATAAGATGCACTGTGACATTTTTCTCCGTATGCATAACATCAATATTATGGCGAATCATATTTGCTTTTCAATATGATAAATCAAAAAAGATAGACCTCCTATACCATGCAGAAACATTGTCAACTTCTTCATTAATTGACTTTTTCCGTTTTCGACTAATTTCTTCTTTGTGTTTACCAACTTTCATTTTGATATTTGCTACTTTCTTTTCAAATTCAAAACCAGTCAATGTCCGTTTAGGACGATGAAGTTCTTGTTCGTTGTTGAAATTTGTCTTGTCGTATCGAAATTTGTGTTCTTTAGGAAGAAACATTCGATATCCCATGTAACACATCTTCTTACTTTCAGGAAGATGATAAGAACAAGTGTTTTTCCCATAAACCGGACATGCAAAATAACCGTGGATTGTACATCCCGATAAAGTCCCAAGAGCAGGGTGATCATGGATTGCCCACAACACCTTAGCTCTCATTGTGAATTCGGATTTATTTAATGAATCATACGTAGCGACTCCTTCCCATAACTGCTTTAACTCGTCTATCAACGGCTGTAAATAAACATCAATATCCTTCCCTGGTTGTTTTGGCCTAGAAATCAACAGTGTTAACATTGAAAAATCTCGTTTCATGCACATAGACGGAGGAAGATTATATGGTACTACAATTACTGGCCAACAACTGTAAGGGTTAGATAGAGAAGCATGTGGACAGAAACCATCGGTTGCTATTCCAAGTGTGACGTTTCGTGGCTCGACAGCAAACGTTTGGTCAAAATAATTCACGGCTTTCCATTGAGAAGTGTCACATGGATGACGCATTACGGTTGGATCAGACTTGGCACGACCATGCCAGGTCATCGCATCTGTTATCCATGGTACAGTATAGAATCTCCTCAATCTACAAATTAAAGGGAAATGTCTTAATGTCTTTCGAGGTACTTTGATGCCTTTTCTTTCTTCGTTGAATGATGTCATATATCTTGGTTCGTTGCAATTTGTACACGAAACTTTATTCGCATCATCTTTCCAGTATAATATGCAATCAATGATGCATGCATCATAAGTTTTGTAATTCATCCCAACTTGCTTAATTAACTTCTTCACGTCGGAGTACTTTATCGGCAGCGTGTTACCTTCGGGGAGTAACTCCTTTATTAGTTCGAGGAGTGCAGTCGCACCATTATCTGAAAAGCTGTTTGGGTCTTCAAGCTATTCAGTTTCACAATGGCATACAGCTTCGTCAACCCTTTTGAACATGAAGGATACAGTGGCTCTTTTGCGCTACCAAAAAGTGATTTATACTTCTTACTTTCATTGGCCTGCCAATTGCCATCAACCGTAGACGGCGCTCCAACATTAGCATGATCAGACAACGGATTTTCAGGTTGAAAATGATGAAATCTATCTGCATCATTGACTAGATGTTCCATCATAATATGTTTAGACTCGTCGGTACTTGTGGCATGACTAACTGGTTATAGTTTTTCCTTCTCTGCCCTTTTTTCGCCATGAAAATACCATACGGTATATGATTGGATAAAACCCCATCTAAACAAATGAAAATGAATGTCATTTAATTTGATCGTCATCATATTTTTGCACCGAGTGCAAGGGCATAAATACACTCCTTTCTTACTACCGTTTTCATCAACAAAACTAATAAACTTCTTCACCCCGTCTATATAGTATGTAGATCTTTGATCAGATTCATTTATCCACTTTTTGTCTATAATGAAAGACATATTGCCCTCCTATATCATATATATTAGAACATTAGACGTAAATATAATATATTTGCGATGTAATCAACTTAAATATAAACGAAAACCAACGAATTTTGTTTTGGTAAGTTATTTCTGTCTAACATTATCTTAATTAATCATACAATCAGAAATTTGTATACCACACCTCACTTCTGTCTAAAATAAATTAAAGCCATTTTGGGACTAAATGTTTAATTTCAACAGCACTTCACTTCTGTCTCTTCTACGCATAACTTTGCATCCAAGGAGTATGTTGTTGTATTTTCTAAAATAAATTAATGCCTTTTGGGACTAAAGGCTTTAACTTGTTGTTGTTGTGTTTGTTAAAATAAATGCATTTCTAGGTTGTTAAGAAAACTTCTCTTGTATAGAAGCTGATTTATGCTCAAACAGTACAACATGGGGGTCCTAAGACTCTGAGATACTATGAGAGAATTGGGAGGTTTCGCAGATAGCTGATGGAGCAGAGACTTTGAACAAGTTCACATTCTTTTTGGTAAACTAGCTGAGTCGAACATGTAATGATGTAGGAAATAATTTTAACAACATGATTTAAGAAAATAGTGCAGATGGAGTTGTTGAATATGTAGGGAATTCACCAACAAATAAACTTTTAATAATAAAATATCATAGTATGAACTATTGCAAAACATAGTATATATATCAAAGTAATTCAAACTTTAACTTGCAACAGTGGAAAAGATAGTAATCATCTTTTGACACATTTGATAGAACGCTCAATCAAAATACGCATAGAGTTATCATTTTTCTTTACAAAAAAAACCTCTAATTTATCTTGGCGACCCTTATTACAAGTTTCCATCTGCTTAAAAATGTGTTTTCATCAAATTAGAAACGTGTTTCACTAAATTTAACTTACTAAGAAACGTCAGTCTGTTACAAGATTGCACCCATCTGATGTGTCCCAACGCACACACTACTAAACTACTAAGGGAGGTATAGCGGTAAATTTATTATTTTTCAGGTTAATTGATGTTACAAAATATGATGAAATTACGAAGATCTAAGATACATAACCTTAAGGCAATTGTCGCACCAAATCACACCCCAACCATGAAGCTAAAAAGAACGAAAAAAAATAATAATATACAAAATATAGTACTTAGTAGCCTTTCTACAGCCTGCCACTTCTGAAAATTCTAAGAACTCTGTGAATACAATATTTTTGAGTTCACAATATATTTGATTGGGTAATTCAATACTGAAATTGGATAAGTAAATAGTTATATATCTTGTACCTCTTTCTAGAACCCGACCCTTCTGAAAACATGTCATTATGTTGAGATTTGGTAAACTAAGTAGTTTAATGTTTTTTTACTACAGTGATGACTATTACACTGTTATTCTACTTTCGCAATCACAGCCATTTGAAAAGTTAACCCATGGAAATGGTAGGTTCTATGGTGGTCCCTCAACTCCTCCCTCCCGTTTGTTTTCTACTTGCAAACCGCGTACTTATAACTTGCTCTTGGCACTGCTTTCATATCCTTTATCTCTCTAATATTTTAGTGCCATCTTTATGATTGAAAGCATTATTGTATAAATAATACAATGCATGTTTTTATTCTTAATCTATTTATTTCGCGGATTGCATCAAGAGCGGTATTGCCTTCCTTCATTTTCACAGAAATTCAACGGATGTAACTTATAATTGCAGAAATTAGAGTTATACTTCAGACTTAATTGATAAATGCTTTTAAAGATACGTCGTTGGTTAAATTTTTCATTGTTACTTTTAATAAGAATGGAATAATTTTCAAAAATCCCAAAATATAATGCATAAGACTTGGCATACAATTGCTTGTTTAGCATGGCACACTGCACCTTCCATATTTATCTTCTATTTGTTTGCATAGTAACAGTCAGGTATTTCAACCCATTTTTTAATTGGAATAACCAAATCAGCATGAGATCATATTGCATATTTCTCAGCCTTAGCTGACCCAAATGAAATTAATTGCATTTAGCATAAGACTTGGCAATAGCCGTAAAGAGTCACGGTGAGGTTATTAGTTCACCTAATAATTTATACAAAGATAATATTAATACTTCCATTTGCATACCACATTTGATTATTAACTGACCAAACCCATTAATTGACTAAGAATTTCTGATATGCAAATTTATATTAGAAAGAGGTCATCTATAGAAATCAACTTTTTACCTTTTAGAAAGAGACTTCTACCATGATGTCATGTCAGTCCCTAATATACATTTCATTATGAAGTATGACGGTAAGGAAGTACATGCAAGTTAATTGATAGTATGAGATCTGATCAGTACTTCTTTCTTTGTGACTTCATTTTCTAAACGAAAGCAAATAATCTTGTACCTTACGAGATTTCTCTTGAGCATATATTCGTTCCATAATACTGCATAATAGTGAAGTGAGTTGCTATCACTATAAATATCTTAATATCACTCTTTGTGTTGATGAGGTTGGTTCAGATTGTACAGTAGATTTTTTGCTAAATTCTTGGTTATGCAAATCCAGCAATTTATTTTTTTAATTAAAAAAATCCATGTATGAGTGATAGTTTATATTTCAGTTAATATGTAATGCATGTAATGATATTCTAGATAACGTGAACCATCTAAAAGGCTTGTACGCCAGTATGACTTAATTAATGAAAGACATATAGCAAAAATCATTAGTAACACTTGAGAGCAAAATCATTAGTAAAAGGATGAAGTACATCATCTCCTGGTTGTAATTCAAAGCCCAATAGTTGTATCAAATTACGAAACTACAGATCCACATAGTTAATGAAACACATAGCAAAATCATGTATAATCATAAAGCAAAAGGTACATTTTGGCTGGGAAGAATAAAAGAGGAATTTTTTTACTTTTGGAATATCATAAAGGAATTCCTTCGCAAATGGAAATAGATTCCTGGCTTGATACTCCTAATGCCAATAACCACAGACAATAGTTTAAGTAGTAATAAAACTTTAGCAAATCATCAAAAACTTACAACCACCCTCCGGAATATATTGATGTTCTAAGTATATCATCGAAACATCCATATTTGGCAATATCAGCTACAAATTTGAAGCAATGAACATTATACTAATAAATTGCAGGTTTGAATAGGCAACAAAAACAAACAATATTCATAAACTACAGCAGATTACACATATATACTACAATCGTATCCTAATTACCCTACTGTGCCCACACATGAACAAAAATCCAGATATAATCAGAGAATAATATTTTTACCCAATAATCCACAGCAAAAGAGTTCGACAGTGGGAGCAAGCGCAACCTTCAATCGCCAGCAAATCGATCTGAACCGAGGTACAACAAATCACGGCCGTGAGTTAGGGGAAGAGCAAAGTGATTTAGAGATTTGGGATGCAACGGACGTGAATTTGGGGGAAAGAGAACGACATTTATGTTTTGGAGGGAGAACGAAAAAAACGAGGGGAAGGAATGAATTTGGGGGAGACCGTGCTTTCCAGGGTGTATGATTTTCCAGCCAAAATAGGCACGAATTTGATACGGCTCAAAGCCGTATCAAATTTGATACGGCTAAAAGCCGTATCTAAACGTTTAGATACGGTTTTTAGCCGTATCAAATTTGATACGGCTTTGAGCCCTATCAAATAAGTCGAATAAGGGTGTGGCTAAAACAGCTTTGTGGTGTAGTGCATACAACATCAAATTGATCTTGTTCCGGAAGCAGTGTTACCACATAGACCACATTATAGAATGAGTCCAAAGGAGCACGAGGATTTGAAAAGGAAGGTGGAAGAGTTGCTTGAACAAGGGTGCATACAAGAAAGTTTAAGTCCTTGTGCAGTACCAGCCTTGTTAGTGCCGAAGAAGGATGGAACGTGGAGGATGTGTACCGATAGTCGGGCACTGAACAAGATTACAGTGAGGTATAGATTTCCAATGCCAAGATTGGATGATTTATTAGACCAGTTGAATGGAGCTGTTATCTTTTCAAAGATTGATCTGAAGAGCGGGTATCATCAAATTCGAATTCGACCAGTTGACGAATGGAAGACAGCTTTCAAGACACGGGAAGGGTTGTATGAATGGCTGGTCATGCCATTTGGTCTTTCGAATGCACCTAGTACTTTTATGCGAGTGATGAATCAGATCTTTCGACCGTTTATTGGTAAGTTCGTGGTGGTATACTTTGATGAGATATTGATATACAGTGGAAGCACAGAAGAACATCTACAACACTTGCGTGAAGTGTTGATGATACTTCGTCGGGAGCAATTTTATGCGGCAACAAAGAAATGCGTGTTCATGACGCATAGTGTTTTGTTTTTGGGTATGTATTGTTCAATGAAGGTATCCAGGTGGATCAAAGTAAAGTTGCAGCAATCAGAAATTGGCCACAGCCCAGGACTATAACTGAAGTGAGAAGTTTTCATGGTTTAGCATCATTCTACCGAAGGTTTATTCTACATTTCAGTAGCGTGATGGCGCCTGTTACTGATTGTATGAAGGGCAAGCAGTTTTCATGGTCGAAGGAAGCAGGATTTGCTTTTGAGCGAATCAAGGAACTTTTGACGTCAGCACCAATTCTAGTTTTGCCAGATTTTCAGTTGTTATTTGAATTACAGACTGATGCATCTAAAGTTGAAATTGGAGGAGTGTTAAGTCAGAGGGGCCGTCCAATTGCTTATTTCAGTGAGAAACTTTTGGGAGTAAATATGAGATATAATACTTATGACATGGAATTCTATGCTATTGTCCAAGCCATAAAACATTGGAGACACTATTTGTTTCATAAAGAGTTTGTGTTGTATACTGATCATGAAGCCTTGAAACATTTGTAGGGACAGAATAAGGTTGCAACCAGGCATGCTTCATGGTCGCATACTTGCAACAGTATACATTTATGGTAAAGCATAAGTCGGGAGCCACAAATCGTGTGGCAGACGCATTGAGTAGAAGAAATCATTTGTTGACTACGATGAAAGTTGAAGTGACGGGGTTTGATGTATTTTCGGAATTGTTAGTTGAGGATCCTTACTTTGCTAAGATTGTAGATGAAGTCGAGAAAAGGAAGACGGATGAATATGTGTTGGTAGATGGTTTTCTATTCAAGGGAAATCGGTTGTGTATACCAAAGTGCAGTTTGCGAATGAAGATTGTGAAGGAATTGCATGAAGAAGGACATGTGGGAAGAGATCGTACCTTGTAGTTGATTTCTCAATCATATTTTTGGCCTTCCATGAGGAAAGAAGTTGAAAGATTTATGCAGAGATGTCACATATGTCAAGTTTCCAAAGGGACAGCTACGAATGTAGGATTGTATATGCCATTGCACGTGCCTACTAGACCATCGGTTGATGTTAGCATGGATTTTGTTTTGGGTTTGCCAAGAACTCAACAGGGGAATGATTCTATATATGTGGTGGTGGATAGATTTTCGAAGATGGCACATTTCATAGCTTGTAAAAAGACGGCCGATGCAGTCCGTGTTGCTCAATTGTTCTTTAAAGAGGTTTATCGACTACATGGGCTACCTGAGACCATTGTTTCTGACCGGGATACTCGATTTCTAAGTCATTTTTGGTTGAGTCTATGGAAGATGGTTGGGACGAAGCTAAATTTTAGTAGCCCCTATCATCCACAAACGGATGGGCAAACGGAAGTGGTGAACAGATCTTTGGGAAATTTGTTGAGATGTCTTGTGAAGAATAATTTGAAGAGCTGGGATGTGAAATTGTGTCAGGCAGAGTTTGCTCATAATCATGCCATTAATCGAAGCACTGGATTCGGTCCATTTCAAATAGTATATTCAGCAATGCAGAAGGGACCGTTGGATTTGACAACAGTTCCACTTCAGAAAGGGGTTGGTAAACGAGCTTGTGATTTCGTGAATGAGTTGCAGGAGTGTCACATGATTGTTCATGAGCGGTTGCTTAAGTCAAATGAGAAGTATAAGCAACTGGCAGATAAGAAGCGAAGGAGTGTGGACTTCAAAGAGGGTGATTTTGTTTATGCAGTATTGACGAAAGATCGTTTTCCATTTGGAACTTACAACAAATTGAAAGCTCGAAAGATTGGTCCAGTAGAAATCTTGAAAAGGATCAATGATAATGCTTATCGGTTAAAGTTGCCGGATCATGTCCATACTGCCGACGTTTTCAACGTTAGACATTTGATTCCGTATCATGGGGATAAGCTTGTCGAAGAAAAGAATAATGAGAATTCGGGGTCGAATTCTTTTCAACCAGGGGAGGATGATGCAGCGCATACCAGAATAGGTCGCGAACAACCTTCCCTAGGTCGCTCCTCCAGCCTATGCCACGAACTTCTTAAATCGAACGAAGCTCTAGGTCGCTCCTTCAACCTAGGTCGTGAACGACCTTCCTTAGGCCGCGAACAAACCCTAGGTCACGAACGACCTTCGTGCCTCCTCCTCCTTAAATCGAGCGAATGGAATTATGCACAAGCTCCAGCCTAGATCGCAAAAAAGACTATGCCGCGAGCTCCGCCTAAGTCGCGAACGAACTTCATTTAGGTCGCGAAATCTTAAGTCGCTCCAAGTCTTTAAGTCGCCTGATTTCCTTAGATTCAAACTTCATGTTGTATGGTGTAAGTCGTAGGTCGCTTATACGATAGGTCGCGAGAGACCTGTGTTGTGTTGTGTTGTGCAATGTTTGTTGATAAGCCGTAGGTCGTACGTGCTGGGTCATCTGTTAAGTCGCATAATGTGGTGTATGTTAAGTCGTTTGTTGTATGTTGTAGTTTTTGTTAAGCCGAACATGTAAGTCGTGAATCATGTTATGTTGAGTGAGTGTTGTGTTGTAAAGCCTATAAATAGACGGGTTGTGTCATTGTACAGGAGGTTGATTTTGAAAAAACTTTGTTTTGAGTGCTTAGTGCCTCTTTGAAATTGGAAGTTGAGAGTTGTCTCCTTTCTCCATTTTCGGTTATTCGAGTGCGCTCGAATCAATGGATTTGAAGCCGATTCACGGAATCTCGTGCGCGAGATCAACGTAGAAGAATCGTAGATCTTCTAACACGGTATCGTGTGCGATCAACGTGTTAAAGATAACAAGAGTCCGGTATCTCGCGAGATTAATGGATTTGAGCACTTAGGTATTTTCAATCCGTCGATTCGACTTTTCATCGTTTCATCCAATTTCGTTTATCCGCTGCGTCAGATTGTAGCCTTGGAAATCAACAGGGTGAACTTATTGTCCGAGAAATCAAGTATCTCTACACAAAGGATTATGAATCTAGAGGGTGTACCTCGTTGCCTTGAAATCGAGGGTGTAATTGTAAAGATTGTTTTTGAAAGAAAATCCGTACTTGTGTGCGGGATTGGATGTAGGATAACTTCGAACCAGTATAAAATTCAGTATTTTTTTCCTTTACTGCTTTTACTTTATATTTGCATCTGTGTTTGATTCTGTGATCATATTGATGTCTGAATATTGCATACATTTGTGTTCAAATTAACAAAAACTCAAAAAGATTTAATAATTCTCTAAAACACTATTCACCCCCATCTAGTGTTTATCCTAGCCTTAAGATCCTTAATCTGCATTTCTCGCACATATTTCTCATTCGGTCATTGAATATTGAACCAGACGCATGTCGAACCAAGTAGCGTCGCTCCAGATGTTTGGTTCGGGAATTGGACTTTGCCGAACCAGATGCATGCCAAAGCATTTTTGGTATTTGATAAACCAAACCCCAGGCATGCTATATAGCAGCTACTCCTCCTTATTTCTTTACTCTATAAATAGTAGAGCTTCTAAACAACAATGACACCATCCTAGAGAGCCGAAACCCTATAGAATTTTGTCTATATTCTTATTTCTTCTTATGTGTAGCCTCCAAAAGTGAAACAATCTTGTAATTCTAATCTTTCAGTGATTAATAAAATCTCATCTCCCCGAGTGGAGGTACACTGCCTCATGGTAGTGGAACAACCATAAATACTGATGTTATTTATTTTTCTACATTACATAGATCTATGATTGTCTATTCTGGTGTTTATCTCTATTTGTTTCATCTCGCTATAATCACGATCCATTTATTTTCCACTGCATCGGTTTTTTGTTCCCTTAGACTGATCATTCGAAGGGATTTTCCCCAACAGTCTAGTATCGAAGCCATGTTGATTGAGGAGTGTTAGACGCTATGGAAAAAGATGAAGTGACTATAATTGTTACAAGACCATATACTAGAGGGATGTATACCGCGTCAGGATCACAATTGGCGATTGAGAAATGGAATGGGGATAAAGACTTCAAGAAGTGGCAGTGGAGGATGAAGGATGTCCTAATGAAGAATAAAGTTCATCCAGTAGTATTTGCCTCTGAGGAGTTGACGGCTGACATCTCAGTCGCGGAAAGGAAGGAGATGGGAAAATGGGCGTTCACTACTTTACAACTAACTATGGGAGAAAATATTATCTCGGAGATTAGTAGTAAGACCACTGCTAGGGGCATTTGAACCAATCTAAAAAATCTCTACTTAAAGAAATCTCTGACTAACCGTCTGATATTGCTGAAGACTTTTTTCACCATGCGGATGAGAGAGGGTACTTTAGTGAAGGAACATCTTAATTTCTTTGATGATCTCGTGATGAAGATGAAGACTACTGACCTGAATATAGATGAGGAGCAAATGACAATGATTCTTTTGTGTTCTCTTTCGGAGCAATACACATATTTCGCTAACAGCCTTATCTTCGCTAGAGACATGTTGATGGTGGAAGATGTGAAGTCGGGCCTTCTACTTGAAGGCTTGAGAGATCAGACGAAGGAGATAAGTGAAGAAAATAGAGGTGGAAGTAGTAGTCACGGCCTGTTTGTTGAAATAAGTAGAGAAGATAAAAAGAATTGGCACTCTATAGGGCGTTCCAAGTCCACGAAGCCCGATAATGGAAGGAGATGAAAGTCTAAGAATGGAAAGTGTTTTATCTGCAAGAAACTTGGTCATTGGAAAAAGGATTGTCCATATTTGAAGAAGAAGGAAGAAGACAGATATTCATCACTTGCGGTGGAGAAGTCTGTATTTGACGATGTGTTATCTACAGCAATATCGGATGTCTCAAACCGTTGGATGCTGGACTTGAGGGCATCTTTTCATATGATGCCTAATAAGGATTACTTTAGTTCTTTCGTTGGACGAGAGGAAAGCTCTATTCTTATGAGTAATGATGCTAGCTGTAGAGAAATGAGTGAAGATATAGTGAGGATCAAGATGTTCGATGGAGTGATACGCACTATAACGGGTGTCAGGTATGTCCAAGTCTTTAGATTTCCTTAATTTCTTTAGGACAATTGGTATCTTTGGGATGTAAGTTTAACTAACGAGAAAGATAGTCTGAAGGTTTCGAGAGGTGCACTAGTTCTTATGAAAGGAGATGTGTTTCAAAATCTGTATTTGCTGAAAGGAACCATAGTTCTTAGAGAGTCGTGTGTTGGAGCAGACATTTCTCATGCTTTGAAGCCACAAAGCCTTGGCATCTCGGGTTGGGTCATATTTCAAAGAAAGGCTTAGATTTGTTTCGAAGACGGAAGATGATCAAAAGAGAAAGCTTCGACAAGATGGATTTTTTCCATGTGTGTGTGTTGGCAAGAAAATTAAAGTATCTTTTGGAGTTAGACTTCATAGATTGAGGCGCGTACTCGAGTGCGTGCATACGGATGTCTGGGGATCGGCTGCTACTTCTTTTGGAGGAGTAAAGTATTTTATCTCTTTCATTGATGACTTTTCTTGAAAAGTATGGGTGTATGTGATGAAGGAAAAATCAAAGAGTTTTGAGAAGTTCAAAGATTGGGAAGTGCTTGTTGAGATCCAATCTAGTCCTAGGTTGAAGGTGTTGAGATCTGATAATGGCGGTGAATTCGTCTCTAGAGAGTTCCTCGAATTTTGTAGACAGCATGGCATTCAGAGACATTTCACCGCACCCAACGATCCACGATCCAATGTGGTTGCAGAAAGGATGAATAGGACTCTATTGGAGAAGGCTCGTTGCTTAAGATTGATGGCGGGTTTGTTTAGGGGCTTTTGGGATGAGGCATTATCAACTGCGGCGCATATCATAAATTGAATTCCGTACTCAGCCATAGATGAGAAGTATCTAGAGGAAAAGTGAAGAGGCAAAGCAGTGTATCTTGATTACTTTTGAATTTTTTATTGTCCTATGTACGTTCATCATACAAGTGATGACAAGTTGGAGATTAGAGCATACAAGGGCATACTAATGAGATACAAAGATGGCATCAAAGGGTATCGAATGGAACCATGTTGATCGAAAGATTGTTCATTCCAGACATGTTACTTTTAATGAGTCTGATATGTTCAATCCGAAGGAGAAGCTACCTACCACATCAGAAGATTCTGATAGGCCTAAGGAGATGGAAGAAGTTCACATGTTCCAGTCAAATAGTAGAGTTGTTGTTGAGGAAAACACAGTTGATGAAACATCACAGGATAGTCCATAGGTACCTTCTAGTAGTGCTAGTGATGTGCATGAATCTAGAGGAAGTTCACTTCAAGGTGGAGCTGAAAGGAGTTTAGGTGAAGCAGTACCTACCCGGGTCAGTTATAAGACTATTAGGCCGCTTGAAAGGTATGGCGATTGACAGTTTGCGAAGCTTAGCCTTGGTGATCAGTTTGACTATGCCCTACATGTGATTCTTTAGGAGTCGCTTGACCTTGATGAAGCTTTGAAGCCATATGACAGTTCTAAGTGGATGTGCGCTACTGGAAGAGGAGTTAGAGTCGTTGAAGAAGAACAAGACTTGGGATTTGGTACCACCTCCTCAAAGAAGCCGAGCCATAGGTTGCAAATGAGTGTTCGAGGTGAAGGATGATGGAAGACACAAGGCTAGACTAGTTGCTAAAGGGTTTTTACAAAGAAAGAGATTAGTGTACGATGAGATATTCTCTCCAGTAGTGAGGCATACATTCATCTGCATTTTGCTCGCTATCGTCGCAGCTCATGACTTGGAGCCGGAGCAACTGGATGTGAAAACTGTTTTTTTACATGGAGATTTGGATGAGACTATCTACATGAAGCAGCCATAAGGATTTATTGTAGATGGAAAATAAAATTGGGTTTGCAAATTGAAGAAGTCTTTGTATAGACTTAAGCAGTCGTCTAGACAATGGTACAAGAGGTTTGGCTCTTTTATGTTTTCACTTGGTTTTGATCGTAGTATCAAAGATGCTTGTGTGTACTTCAAGCATTTAAAGAACGGTAGATGGGTGTACCTACTCTTGTACGTGGATGATATGTTGTTTGCTTTTAAGGATAAATTTGAAATCGATAGTTTAAAGCGAAAGCTAAAAGAGGAATTCGAAAGGAAGGACCTTGGAGAAGGAAGGAAAATTTTGGGTGTGGAAATCCAAAGGGATAGAAAGTTAGGACTTTTGAGCCTCACTTAAAAAGAGTACATTTGAAAGGTGATTGGTCGGTTTAGCACGGAAGTGGTAAAGGCACTCAGCACACTCATGCCTTTGCACATACAGCTTTCTAGTAAATGCTCTCCAATCTTGGAAAAGGACAAGGCTTATATGATGCAGGTTCCATATGCAAGTGCAATTGACAGCTTGATGTATGCCATGGTCTGCACTAGGCCTGACGTTGCACAGGCGGTTGGATTGGTGAGTAGGTTCATGGAAAATCTAGGAAAGACGCATTGGGAAGCGGTGAGGTGTTTCTTCAGATACCTTAGAGGAACTCCAAACCATGGACTTGTCTTTGGCGGCAGAGATAGAGATTTCAGCTTGTTTAGGTTTTGTGATTCCGACTATGTAGGTGATATGGACCGAAGGAAGTCAACCTCCGGATATGTATTCACCATTGGTGAGACAGCAATCAGTTGGAGAGCGAGGTTGTAGATGATTATGGCTTTTTCCACTACGGAGGTAGAGCTCATAGCTACGGTGTAAGCAGCTAAGGAGGCACTTTATTTGAGGCGACTATTATGTGATTTGGGCTTCATATATGAAGGCGTGGATGTGTACTGTGACAGTCAAAGTGCAATTTACTTAGCTGAAAATCCAACATTTAGCTCGAGGACTAAACATATTGAGGTGAGAGAGTCGTTTCTTGTCTCGATGAGTGAAGAGAAGCTAGTTCGTCTTCAGAAAGTTCACACAAATAAGAATGCAGCAGACATGTTTACCAAGTCGTTGTCTGTTGCTAAGTTCGAGCATTGCTCAGACTTGGTCCGCTTAATGAAGTGCTAGGTGCCACAGGGTGGTACGGGAGGGAAAGTTGTGTCAGATGATGGAGACGTTTGTTTTCATGGTGGAGATTGATACGTTCTACACGGACTGGGTACTTCGAACACTTTGTTGACGAACGGTGGCCTCTGTCGGAGTTCATTGACAAAGTGTAATGGGTGATGGTATTGCCAAAGCTCATTGGGTAAGTATCCATTTCTTGGTGCATTGAGGAGTAGAAAAGTTGGATGGCTTGATGGAATTATGGTATCAAGGTGGAGATTGTTAGAATTTGACATCTTAATTCAATTAGAGGAGGATCTTGAGGAAGAAGCGATGTTGCGGAAGCAATTGACGAAGTGAAGAAGCATCGAAGCCCTAACCCTTAGCTGAGCGACAACGAGGAGGAAATTGAGATGGCTTGTCGTCGTTGAGAACTAGGGCTTGCCGAAACAAATCAGTGGTCCGATGTTGCTTGGATTTGCCGCTTCAGATTTCTAGAGCGGTGGCGACGTAGATCGGTGAAGCAGTGATAGAAGTGGATCGGTGACGATGCCGAACCAGTATTTTTGTTCGGTGTGGTAAAGCATGCCGGTCCAGACTCTTAAATTTTCCAATCCAAATGTTGAAGTAAATGACCAAACAAAATATTTCGTTCGGTATGTTGATGTCGCTCCAAAACGTAGCTGAACTAGATGTGTGCATACCGAACCGAACATTGTGCCAGTTTAGATTTCTCGTTTGATCATTGAATGTCGAACCAGATGCATGTCGAACCACGTAGTGCAGCTCCAGACGTTCGATTCGGGAATTGGGTTTTGCTGGACCAGATGCATGCCGAACCATTTTTGGTATTTGCCGAACCAAATCTTAGGGCTGCTATATAGTTGCTACCCCACCTCATTTCTTCACTCTATAAATAATGGAGCTCCTGAACAACAATGACAGCCATCACAAAGAGCTGAAACTCTGTAGAATTTTGTCTGTATTATAATTTCTTCTTATGTATAGCCTTCAAAAGTGAATCAATCTTATACTTTTAATCATTCAGTGATTAATAAAATCTCCTCTCACCAAGTGGACGTACACTGCCGTGCGGTAGTGGAACCACTATAAATACTGGTGTTATTTATTTTTCTGCATTGCATAGATCTGTGATGTCTGTTCAAATGTTTATCTCTGTTTGTTTCGTCTCAATATAATCAGGATGTAGTTTTTTTCTGCTGCGTTTGATATTTTATTCTCTTAAACTGATCATCTGAAGGGATTTTTCCCAACAGTTAGATATTATGTATTTCTATATAATGCTGAATATATTTTGACACTTATGAAATTTTAATGTTGATACATTAAATTATGATGATATGTCATATTTTACTGTTGTGAATATTGTATGTGTCTAAATTATGCAAATTTAAGATTGATAAAAAGATAGAGTTTCTGTCTTTAAAATTCAATTATATATATATATATATATATATATATTAAAATAGGTAAATAGGCACATGAAAGAAGTTGCAAAAAAATTTAGTCTCAGAGACAACAAGTTTGTTTTTTAGTCTGAAGGACACTTTTTAGTGTAAATTGAAAATGATAGTTACAACTATCATTCTGTGATTTACACTAAAAAGTGTTCTTCAGCTAAAAAACAAACTTCTTGTCTTTGAGACTAAATTTTTCTCTATCTTTTTCCTCGAGTCTAAAGACCCCTATTTAAAATTGCAATATTAGTCTTTACATTTTAAGACTGAAATATAAGTCTAAACATTTTTTTGCGATCAGGTTTTCAAAGACTGAAATTTCAGTCTTTGACCGGTCTTTAGGTAATTTAAAGACTGAATTACTTGATTAAAGACTAACTTTTTCAGCCTTTAATCCAATGCTTTTTTGTAGTGTGGGGTGGTTAATATGAAACCCAAAAGCAATAAGGCTTAGGAGTAGATGATTTTAACCACAAGGCAAATGAAACTTATGGGTAGGTAATATGTAACCATAAGGTGGATGAATTAAACTTGGGTAGATGACATGGAACCACAAGATGAATGGAATTTAAGGTAGACGAAATGAGAACCCAAGATGAGTGATGCTTAGTGGTGTATGATATGAAACCCTAAGGTGAATGAAACAATGGTAAGGAGGATATGTAACCCAAAGAAGAACAAGACAAGAGGATGATTGAGAACAAAACAATGGTGAACATGTAAAATATTGAGTTGACTAAAGGTTGATATAGTACTACAGGATATTCTTGGAGACGAGTTTGATTCAACCTTACAGGTTTTTAGTTGATATGCAAATTTAATAGTTTGTTAGTGAACCAAAGAATACAAAACCAGCAATTGAAACACTTAATAAAATGCATAGGTCACATTAAAGGCATAAGCAGAGTGTCATTGATAAATTTTCAGTAAACGATAAATGGTCAAATTAAAATGACTCAGTGAGTGCTTGACTCAAAAATCCTGTTCGTAAACAATTATATTGATGTAAAAACAAATTAGAAAATTTAAGTTATAGGTCCCCAGTGTTTTCTTAATAATGAAACCCTTTTTAACCAATCTCAGTTTGACATAGAACTCCTTATCTCCCCCGCTAGGAGGTTTGGTCTTCGCAAAGCTCCTTAGCAGCAGAAGTTCCTAGCTCAAGTTATATGAAGATACGAAAGAAAAAATGGATATATGTACGTAGCTCATTTAAGTTATATGTATAACACTCATTTTACAGCCTAAACATCAAAAAAAGAAGGTTCATATTAAAATAAGAACAAGGGAAAATACATAAACATTCCCCATAAAATACTGTACAAAGTGCATCTCAGTGAGCTCCAGATGCATCTCACATCTTTATATTCAAACTGTTTCGCATAGTTCGCCTGCCAAGTCCCATGTTGCTTCCTTTTTGCATCATAGCAACAAACTCGCCATAGTCAATACGACCATCCTGACATTTTAATACATTTCACATTCAAATATAACCGATGATTTAAAAATAATAAAGAAAAAAGAAAGGAACTCAAAAAATTTACTCACATTATCTTGATCAACTTCACTGATAATATCTTCAAGTAAAACATCAGTCATGTTGTGTTCGTTGCAGGCTTGTTGGAGCTCATCTACTGTAATATAGCCGCTACCATCCTTGTCGAAGTACTGAAATGCTGCTACTAAATGCTCTTCCCGCTCTAGTTTGTTCAGGTGCACTGTGGCTGCTATGAACTCTCCATAATCTATCGTCCCGCTATTGTCCACATCAGCCTAAATCGTATATGTCACTCATGTATACCATTACATTTCATCCCTAACTATCCTTAATATGTATGTACTTATGCATGCATGCATGTACGTACATATATGTATATACATACATATATACAGCTCAAAGTAGTGTATGTGTGTATAAATACAAACACACAGTTCAAAGTAATGTGTGTGTACGTGTACGATGAAAATATGTAAGAGCATCCGTATATTAGCAGAGTAGATGATAAAACTCCACTATAGTGGATGCCAACATGAGGTATTTACTTCAGGATATAATTCTTTTACTTTCATTTTCTTCCGTCCATGTCTTAGTTAGAAAATGGGGAAAAAAATTATGCTTACAGCATCCATAAGGTCGCGTATTTCAGATTCTTTCAAAGTAGAACCATATCGTCTAAGTCCAGCCTTTAACTCATCGAATGTGATAGCACCGCTGTTATCTGTGTCCATGGCTTTGAACATTTCCTTCAGTCCGGCTATCTCCTCTTCGGAAAGGCTTTCAGCTATCACCTGATGCATATTATATGTTACACAAAATCATATTGAAAACTCGTATGTCGCAAAAACGAACCACAAATGTACATACTCGTAGGGCCATTTTCTTAAGTTTATTCATTGCTGAAAACTGCTTGAGACGAGAGAGAACTGCAGGGTCTAATGCCCGATCAGGTGCAACTCCATGCTCACATATCCAAGGATGACCTGCTCATATTATAATATCACTATTAACTCAATTTTATACATGATTTTTTTGTGTGTGAATGCGCGCGCACAGGTGCACGAGTGCGTGAATGTATGCATGCGAGTGCGCGTGTGAGTGTGCGTGCGCGCGTGAGTGCGTGCGTGTGAAACTTACAAAGAACTTCATGAGCAGTCAAGCGTTCAGAAGGTCTAGAGCAAAGCATTCTCTTAATGAGGTCCTTCGCACTATCGGATATCACAGGCCATGGATCTGATTCGAAATCGATCACTCCTTTTAGAACTGCATCAAATATTCCTTGCTGTGTCTCTATCAAAATGCCATAAAATTTCCAATATCAGAAAATTTTAAAGTCTATTGAACTAAAAGTATGTTTGGCAACTCCTTGTAACTAGTCAAAACACATTATAAGTATCCTATACATATGTGGATGTGTTTGAACTATTGAGAAAGAAACATAAGTTGCTGAGAAGTCAAAACATGAGAAACATCTATTTTTTAGCTTATGGAAGGTTTTCACAAGTCATTTTGACCAAATAACTATAATAATGCCTTTGTCTTTGGGTACATGGATTGGAACTATATTTAAATACACATCTTTTTATGTAATTTAGACAAAAGTTGTTTTTCATAAGTCTCATACATCCAACACAAATATCAACTTCAAACACTTTTACTTATTATTTGTTCAAAACTACTTGGAAGTGAACATTGAAAACTACTTTCAAGAAAATATAAAGTAGTTTAGCACATATATATACATGTACCTGCCCAAAAAGGAGGCACACCACTCAGCAAAATGTATAATATGACTCCGGCTGTCCAAACGTCGGCTTCTGGCCCGTAGTGTTTGCACAACACCTCTGGTGCAACATAGTACGGACTTCCAACAACATCAGTGAAAATCTGACCTGAATAAACAAAGTGTTACATATCATCAACTTATAAGGGAACATATAAAGGAACTAGATCACCTACTTCGGATAAATCGGATGAAAAGCAGTAACAGTACTTTAGGTCCTTTGAAGCCATTATATCATAAATCTAAAGGCTTTTACAAATCTGATGCATTTTAACATTCCCTATGCATTATAGTAGCAGGTTGTTCCTTCGGGTTCAAACTAGTAGAGCTAACCATGTTGGCAATGCACCAAATTTGTAGAGCTATTAAATTTATGGTCTAATGATGTTAAATCGCTCTAGTATTCTTAGTATGATTTCGAACCAGAGTAGATGATCAATCGTCAAAAAGGCATCTATATACAACATTTACCTGGTTTAAAAAACACCGACAAACCAAAATCAATCGCTTTAAGGGACAAATCATCATCTTTGTTCACCAACAAAAAGTTCTCGGGCTTCAAATCGCGATGCATGACCCCAAGAGAGTGGCACGCCTCAACGACCCCAACGATGACCTTGGTCAACTCGGCGGCTTTCCTCTCGCTATAATGCCCCCTCTGAATGATCCTGTCGAACAACTCGCCCCCAGCACACAGCTCCATGACGATGTGCACGTACAAAGGGTCCTCATACGCCCCTTTTATCTGAACCACGTGCCTGTGTCCCGACAGATGGTGCATTATCTGTATCTCCCTCCTCACGTCCTCCACGTCCTCCTTGGAGATGAGCTTCCTCTTGGAGATCGACTTGCATGCATAGTCAATCCCAGTTGAGATCTCAGTGGCTAGGTAGGTGGTGCCGAACTGGCCTTGGCCAAGTTTACGGCCTAAGGTGTAGAGGTCGTGGATGCTGGGGGTCTTCTGGCCTAGGATGGAGGTGGAGGTAGGGTCAACGAGGCCACGACGATGGCTCATTTTGGGGGTGAGGAGGACCTTGGGGGGCTTTGGGGTGAGGTCGGGGAGGTCGGAGATGTTGCTACAGGCGGAGTAGTTGGAGGAGGAGGACCGGGAGGAGGAGAAGGACGGGTTTGATGGGTGCGAATAGCCGTGGAGGTATTTGCTTGGAAATGTGCCCCGGCATGTGTTGCCCATGAAAAAATGTTTTCAGGGGTTGGGCATTTGTTTGATATATATATATTCCTTTTCCTTTTCCTTTTCTTTTTTCTCAAAAATGGGAAGCTGTAAATGTAGAAGAAGTTGACGGTTAGTGATGAACTTGCATGAATTTGGATTGAAATTGTCCCAACTTATCACATTTTACAAGTGCAGCTGAGGATACACCCTCTCCTAGCACATTCTACTCCATTATATCTATTTAAACATTTGCCAATGATGTTTTTTTTTCCCTTTTCTTTTCAAAGATGGGAAACTATGAATGTTGAAGATTAGTGATAGCCTCATGTAGCAAATTTTCTTGCTTAAAAAACAAGAATTGAGCACCAAAAAAGAATTATAGTTAAATATACTCGACCATATACAGCGAGAAGATTTCGAGCAAATAAAAGACTGTGAAAGTTCTTGATGATTGATTGTGTTTGGAAAAAATAACAAAATTCTTACAAAAAACTTCCCAGAAAATTAAAGGGAAAATGTGGTCATCTTGCACAAAATTTGTAATTAACTAAAAAAAAATGTCTTCCCAAAAATGGGTGAAAATTATCACCAGTTAGGCTTTTTTTTTTTTTTCTTTTTCAAAGATAGGAAGCTATGAAGGTAACATGTTGTTGGTATTGATACCCTCTTTAGTACATTCTCTTGCTAAAAAACCTCGAGCAGATACATCTACTCAATTATATTGAGAGAATAGCTTGACCAAAAAGAGGAATCTGGGAATTATTCATGGTCGATTGTGTTTGGGAAGAAAAACTAAAATACACCATGAAAATTTCCGAGAAAACTAAAGAGAAGATATGGAAATATTGTTGATACGTACCGTTAATGCATAAAACTGGCATCTATGCAAAAATTAATGGAACGATTAACTATCGTTACAAATTGTAGCTCACAACATTACATTGGTCGGATTTCCATTTGAAATTAACAAACTACAAATTGCATTGAGTCAGCAAAAAATATGAAATCGTAATTGAATATATATTTTCAATCCAAGATTAAGCTTAAGCTATAGAAACTTACTTGGAAATTGATCCCAAATTTGATCGAAAGAAGAAATGAGAATTCAAAGAGGAGAAGTCATCCTCATTACGTTATGCAAACAGAAGTCAACTTCGGAAAAAGAAAACAGAATTTCCAAGTTGTATATAACTTTTTTTAATTATTTTGAAGAGAGGGGGAGAGCAAAATTAGGAAAATAAATTACGCGGTTCAAGGGAAAATTAGTGAAAGTTTTAAAGATTATATTATAGATAAATGGTGGTTTGAATTATGTGAAATGGCAACTCCATAGAAAATTGAAAGAAAAATAAGGCGTTGACTGGCTGACAACTGTGTTTTATATTGACAAGTCTTCAGAATCCTTGCTTTTGTTAGTAAAAAATAAAAATAAAAATTACTGTTGTGCGATTTTAGCGGTCCAAAAAGGAATCGGGAAGGGGCATTTTTGAGAATGGTTGGAAAGGATAAAGCGTGGTAAGGAAAAAAGAACGTGTTTTTCTGTTGTAAAAGGAGAGGGGTTGGAGAATCTGGTTAATTATCATTGCGTTGCCGAATATTTTAGATAACTAGTATAACCGCACAACGGAAGAGAAACCGACCGTTCGTTTGTATAACTTTGATAAGAAATATACATTTAAATTTTTTGTTAATATTACTTAAACATTAAGTGATAATATGTTGGAAAAGAATAAATTGAGATTTGAATCTGAAAATATGAATTTCAAATTTAAATATTAATCAAAGCATTCAAAATTGTCGATTTGAAATTGAAATTTTAGAATTTGAAAATCATAATAGATTTGAATTTGAAATCTTTGATGCACGAAATAAAAGGAGGAAGTTTAGGAAAACCGCGATGAGACAAGATCCACATTTTTTTTGGCTTCAGAAAAATTGATTTTGGTCAGTGACAGTAAGCAAACCTCCCTAACGGTCGGTTTGATTAGCATGAAAGATGATTAGTTATGTATTAATAAACTAGTGAGTAGCCCGTGCTTCGCACACGGACATTGTTATGCTATGTAAAGTTTAATCAGAACACGTGAAAGATGCGAGCAAAAGAGTGACAATATCGTTCGTATGCATGTTGATGCACAGTATACAGCATATA
This sequence comes from Allium cepa, assembly GCA_030765085.1. NCBI lineage: Eukaryota > Viridiplantae > Streptophyta > Magnoliopsida > Asparagales > Amaryllidaceae > Allium > Allium cepa. The sequence goes on from CM060928.1 coordinate 92,479,183, forward strand.
CATATGTCAGCACGGACATTGCATGCAGTTAAAACGGTAGTGCAAGTGAGCATGACAAATGAAAATAGTAGTTCAAAGCTGGAGTTGCGAGTTTAAAAAATGGAACATACATATGGTAGGTGAAAGCAAAATAATTCAATCGTCATATGTCATGACGTACAGTCTTGAAAAAAAAAGTGCAAATTGAGTTAGCGGAAAAGAAAAGGTAGACATGAAAAACATACAGAAAATAAGTAGCAACAGACATAAAAACGTAAATGTACCACAAACATGAAATCATAAACTGGTAGAAATTATTTTTTCTACTTCTTCTCCCGAATCTAGATCCAAGGAGCTACTGAAGCATGTTGATCCATATCACCATCATGCGGATAAGGGATATAAGATATGGTTTAAGTGCGCTAGTAAGAAACATGTTGAAGTAATAATAGTTTTCAATATCAAGCTAAGACACGTAGAGACATGATAGGTTTGAAAGGTATAACAGTTCAAAATATATGTATCCGTAAGTACAACAATCGGGTAGGATTTGGTAGGGACAAAGTCAGGTAATGTAATTCGGTAAAACAACATAGCATGGGATGTACAATGCAACGTCAGCCGTGACATATAATAGATGTTAACTAATTCATGGGAGTAGTAAATGGTAGTAAAAAGATGAAAAAATATGTACTTGAATCGCATTTCATCTTCTTAGTGTCTTTCTAGGGAGTGGTAGATCAGAAGCCCGTACTACCGGATGGTTCACGGTAACGTCGTCTTACCAAACAGAGCAACCCGTCATTGATATGCAACTAATTGAATATGCACAAAAGAGCGTCCAAGACTGTAAATCAAACCTGAGTAATCTGTTTCTTTCCTTTGATGTCTGTTCCGGACTGTATATTATGACTATCCGTATTTGAGGTACAAATTAAGTTAGAACTTTGATCGTTAGGTGGAATTAACTGTAAATTGCAAAAAATGTAAAAGAATAGAGTACGCGAGTAAGAGTGAAGAGGTAAGTGCATAAATTAGAAGGTAATAGGCAATCGAGTTTGAGAACATACCGTCGGAATCACTATGATGTTTTTTGTGATTTTTCTAATCGTGAGGTAAGCGTCCGGATTATTTATCTCATAGTTACTCGGTCTAAATTCAAATATCACTTCAGATCCCGCGAGGTGGTGGAAAATTTTGTTGTTTTTTTTGCACCCCATTTTCCTACAGCATGTAATAGTTTAAGTTGGAGAATAATGTTGGGACATCATGCAGTCAACGATGTTGTTAATATAGCTATGCAGATGTGGAGCATAGGTGCATATGTATGAGATGTGATTTTTAGGTTGATACGCAACGTGGGAGATGAAAATATATGTTCAGATGTGGATAACGTGTGTGCTTACTGCAGTGCAGGGAAACATTCAGGTGGGTGGAAATAGTTATTAAATAATTCAATAGTAAGTGGAAGGAGGTGCAATATAAGGTGTATATCAATCATGAACTGTTATATGGGCAATTGTGGGTTATATTATTAATAGGAATGGAGAAATTAATATTATGTTCTTAGATTATAGTACTGGATTAGAAACTTGTGCTCTATAAATAGTAAACAATAATGAAGTTATTTTTTATCGTCAATTGATGTACACGGTTGATGTTGATATGATAGTTGCATTCATGGCTATATAGTGTGAATAAGTTTAAGCTTTGTATGCAAAAGCTACTTAATTGAAATGTTTTGTTTTTACATATATCATATGTAAATATTAAATATTAAGATTTTACCAAAACATGAATATTCATATTAAATAGTAATGTAAAGAATAAATAGTTTGACCCATGTGCCTTTTTATCAAATTGAAATGACGGACCTGAAGGATTTTAATTCTTCCACGCTTTCTTGGTTGTTCATACAAGTAGCTTTGTTGTCCACTTTCCTAGCTAATTGCCTACACATTAATTCGTTGAACAAACATTATCTTGGTATGCATATTTAATATACAAAGGTAGTTCTTAAGATCAACATACAAATATAGAAATGTCATCCTATCATACGAAATGGGAAAGTTTAGAAACCTAGAGTTTCGATTGTACCATGACTAAGAAACCTTGGTATATTGTTATATCATAGCATAAATGTCCGCGAATCATGTTCTTATGATAATATATTGTTTATGAATTCTTCCAGTTAATTGTTTTGAGCATGAATTTAATAGCTGCATTGAGGACTGTAAATAAAAAGTTTTCCAAAATTCTTACTACACGACATTTTTATTTTTTTAACTTAATAGACTTTATTTATTTTTCTTCAACTGGACAAAAATCGTAGTTCATGGAACAACATAAAAATATCATACTCCCATACCTAGTACTAAAATAAGGGCAAAGGCATGATTTTGTGTATACATTTTACTGTCGGAAAACCACAACGACCAGCCAATCTGATTATTTATATCTGCAAACACAAAAACATTGCATTCAACCTTTTCAGATAATGGAAATAGGTAAATAATAGTAACAAAATGGATGAGAAATACTGACCATATATTAGTACACGTAACTATCAAACTTTGGGCAGCAAGAAATGTTAAACGTCCATTTTAATTTTCATTGTGCATGTCTTCAAAGTTTAGATTGGATATAAGATGGACGCACCAACTGTAGACTTAAAACTCAAACCATAATTGTGATAAGCGCCATTTTTACCATAGTTTGAGTATAAACTGAATGCTTTAAGGTGAATAGCCTTTTTCACTGTACAGATAAAGTAGCCTCCAAACCTCTAACTGAATGGGTGCAGATCAATTGGTCCAAATGTGCCAAACCTACAATATTTTTAACATGTAATTTTTTCATGATGTCTCTCACATGTTAATTTTTAATTTTATTATATGTTTCCTTAAAGGAGAATTATGTACTTTCAAGGAGTAGCGCTAACGTAGAGGTAAGTAGAACGAAACAAATTGTATGACTAAAAGTAGCTTTGCAGGGTACATTGTGGTTAACTAACACATGAAATAGACAATAAATTACAAAAGAAATGTCGATATGCAGTACTAGACTTATGTGGACAACAAATTGTTGGAAGGTCATGATTCTGTTCTATGTCGTTTTTTTTGAATTCTTTGCATTACAATAGGTGGTGATACACTTGCTCTGCATCTTGAAATAACTAATATACATGTGAATCGTCCAAAAATCCAAATATACTCGTCATATGTAGACATGTTAATTCTTCTTACAACTTTAGTAGGTGCAAAATGTTAATTCTACATTTAAGAAGTGGGAAACCTCTCCAACATACCATCCAGTTTGATCATCTGCGTTATAATAAAAATAACAAAATTCCAAACACCAAATTGTCACCCAATAATAAGTAGGAAGAATGCACATTCAATAGTTGGACTTAGCCATCAGTTCCCAATGTATGCCTATCCTAAATACATCACCATCATGACCTAAGTTGCATAAAAATACAACTGATTTTCTGTAGTTAAACATCTCATTCCATTAACCTGATTAAATCATTACCAAATAGATATTCACATATAAATCTATATAGTCTAAATTTTATCAATTACTCCTACTATTTGTTAAATACCAGACCAAAAGTTAACTTAGGATATAAATATGCTGCATCCTAGTCTGCGCTGAATGTGCTATAACTTATGACAATATGCTATCAATATGAATACCATTTAATTATTGTCTTAATTAGACAACCATATGTTTGTCATTCAATCTAAACATTGACATGTAGATAAAATTATATATTTCATTGTACGTGAGTATATTAATGTTGGTTAAAGGAAATTCTTTGAAAATTTAGCACATGAAAAGATAAATACAATATTCTCAAGAAATCCAATCTTTGTGAATATGGGACCGTCGCACACGGGTTGATTTTGGAACTATTGTCATAGATACAACTTCTTTACTACTTGGTTGAAGTGGTTAGTCAACTTTGGTGTTTTTGTTTATAATTATATTATAGTTACAGCAGCAAGTTCGTCAAAAGAACATGATGTCATTATTTTAGCAGGCATGAACAGAAGTAGAAATTGTAGTAACATGGATTAGTGCAGTTTTTGTCTATAAAGTATTATGTATATAACTTTTACATATAGAATCAACTATGAATACAGTGAAAACAAATATGTAATATAGACTGGGAATACATGTAACAACCGTGATTTTATTACCGTCGTAATAAAAAAAATTAAAATAGAAATTTTAAATTGAAGAAAAAATGAAATCCATTTCTAAGTCAGCGTATATTTTGGTGATAGCTCAATGGAAGTAAATAACTAGATTGTGTTATATTTACATTTAAGCCTTCACGTGAAACAATTTTTAAACAAAGAAGGAGGGCACATTTTGTCTTGTTGTAACACAATAGTTTGTGTTGCTTTGGCTGGCACGCATACTTTTTTACAAAACAAAAGTGAAACATTTCCTTGGTTGTCACCAATTTTATAAAGCAAATTTGTGAACATTATTCACCATCATCATTTTATATGCAGCAATGTCATTTTCTCTCCTCTAGTGCACGTCTACCATAAATGCAAATGTACAAAAGCATTGCCAGCACACTCATTTTCATTGACTTGTTTACACATTTTGAAAACTAAACCAAAGAAAAGTATAAGCTGCAACATTTTTGCTCATTCTTTTCTGGTAGCTCTGTAAAGCTTCAGTGGTGGTTCAAAATATTATTGCTCCTTTGGATTTTGGTGATAACTGATTTGGAAACGAATTTAAGGTGAGTACCAAACTCACTTTTCTAATTTATTCGTTGCTTCACTAATTGCGTGCAAGATGTATCACACACAAACGAAGTCCAGGCCTTTTTCGGTGTAATGTAAAAAAAAATTACTTTGCAGTTCATGTTTAAGTTTATTAAATATAAAGTGTGAGGGAGCATCCGTGTGTATACTAAGTGAAATTTAATTTGAGAAAGGTCATGTTGCATTCCCTTAGCCGTATGATGTATTTCTGACCATAGTTGCGTGAAAATGTAATGCCCAGGCCAATTTATATGCATGCACATATTTTTTCCAGGCCATCACTTTTATATCTCCTCTGTGAGTGTAAACTTTGTTGCCATTTACTTTGAAAAAAAAAACATTTGTCCAGGTTAGTGTGAAAATTTGTAGCTCTGACCATTTATCGATTCATGCGTGAAAATGTATAAGTCCAGGCCAACGTGCGTTTTGCATTTTTAAACATGCATGTAAAGAGTAAAATTTACATAGTCCAGGCACTTGGTTTAAACCAATTATACGTGTACATGCAAAGCTTTGAAACTCGGTTACAGGTTATTCAATTATTAAATTTCACACCTGCATGCGTACGTGATGAATAAAATAGTGTCCAAGGGGGGGGGGGGGGGGGGGGGGGGAGGAGGGGGTTTCTTATCCATGCGTGTTTCATTTGCATGCATACATAAATAAAGCTCCAGGTCAATATTTTCATCACGCACATAAGTATGTCCAGGTAGTTGCAAAGCAGCAGACGTGTATAAAGTGTTGGAGCATACTTGCATATATTTTAACATGTGTCATTTATAATTACTTTAAATTGCGTACAGGTCATCTTTATTTCACTTTAGTGTACAAATGGGTATACCTGATTCACATCCAGATTTAAGTAAGTGCATGCATGCCGTGTTTTGGTGCACGAAAACATTATTTTGATTACATCAATTTTGTGTGTATTCATTTACGTATAATCCAAACGTAACATTGCCAGATCTTTGTTGTTTTACATTGTTCACATGGAATTTTTCGCTTGCGTACATTCCAACTCGTGTGAATGTATAGTGATATTTGGAAATTCATTTTTACGTTTATATAGAATAAAACACAGAAACTAGATACAGAGATACTAAGATGTGTGCGTGCGTGACTTTCAATTGTGCATGTCATAGCATACAAAACTAGATTCCAGACCATCTTTTGTTGGTTTTACTCGCGTGCATTATATTTTTGTTTACATCAATTATTGCGTGCAAGTGTAATATTTTGATAAATATATAAATGTTGTAGACCACTGTTCATTAATTTATAATTGAACCGGTATTTGGTTTTGAAACGTATTTTGTTGCCGTTATTTTTATAACGGAATTTTTACGCCAGTATTATATTTTTGAAGCGTGTTGTTTTGATGACATTTTTGACGAATAAAAATTACTGTTGTTTTGACTTCAGTAACCGTCAATTTTAAAGTGAATTTTCAAGCGGCTACCCCGCAACGCTGATTTGATATCCGTTTTTATAGTGTTTTGTGAAGCGCAATTTTCTTGTCGAAATTGCTGCAGATGTTGCTGTTTTAATCACGTGTTTTCTAATCGTTTTAAAATAAAATTGTTCCAAAATTTTTACAGTTTACGCTTTCAAATGAATGAGGAATCGATTTAAACACTTCAGCAAAATTGAGGACTATGAACCCATACTTTTACTGATTCGGTTAATTTTGGACTTGTCCGTTTGAGAACGTAAAATGTTATTTATATAAAATACACAATTTCGCACTTTCAAGGAAACGATGAAGAGATTTAAACGATTTAGCAAAAGTGCGGAGTATGGAACCATGCTTTTACTATTTCGGTTAATTCTAGACTCGTAAATTGAAATATTTACTGTTTGATGATTTTGATGATTTTATTTGGCTTTCGAGCCACTCTGTTGGACCTTTAGGTCATATGATGGACCTTCGGGTCAATTACCAGCACTAGACCTTCGGGTCATATGTTGGACCTTCGGGTCATTTGTTGGGCGCCAAAAAGAATTATAATACTTTGTAGACTTCGGCCATCTGAGATGCACGTGCGGCGTAGCTAGAACGCACAATCTGCTGGGATCGATCCATCTTTTATGTTGATTTTCTAGTTATCATATATTGATTTCTAGATTTTGTGAATGCTGATTTTCTAGTTATCTTATAGTGATTTCTAGATTTTGAGAATGCCGATTTTCTAGTTATCTTGTTGATTTCTAGATTTTTGTGTACTGCTGTTTTAAATTCAATTATGAATTTTGGAAGTTGATTTTGATGGAGTTTAATGGGATTTCTTCCTTTAAACTATGCTGATAATTCTGTGTATAGTCTCATCTGAGACTATAATTTTGTGTATAGTCTCATCCGAGATTATAAATTTGCATATTGCTGTTTTGAATTCAATTGGGAATTTAAAAGCTGATTTTGATGGAGTTTAAATTGAGATTTTTTTTACTTAAACTATGGTGATTTTTTATGTTGAATAGTCTCATTCGAGACTAATGATTTTGATGGAGTTTAAATTGAGATTTCTTCAATTGAACTGTGTTGATTATTTATGTTGTATAATCTCATTCGAGATTATAATTATTTGCTTAAGTGTTGTTTATCATACACTTATTTCCGAAGTTTAAATTAGACTGATCCGTTTATTATTTTCTTTTAAATAATACTCGGGTCAGACCGAGTTATTTTAGGATAGTCGCTATCTCTGATTATGTTGCCGCTTCATCTTTTGGGATTTCACTCCATCTTTTGTCTACTCTTCGAGATGTACTTTTGGTGTATCGACTATCCACTCATATATGTCGATGTCTTTGTATATATACATTTTATTCATGTGAACAATCTATTGTTGTAGCATGTATCAGATATTTCTGTTACTGATGTGATTATACTTATCAGTGTTGTAGTCATTATGAGTTGTTCTGAATTTTTCATTAGCCACCGTAGTTTCGTTTTTGATTTGGATTGAATATATATCTTTGAGAGTAATTTACACAACTCCTATCGATGTAATCAATACGCGTCTAAGGCATAACTTAGGGATGGTCGCTTCTAACAAGCCTTATTCTTCGCAATAGCAGATGTTATTCCTTATAATAACCTTCGTTATTGTGAGCATAGAGGTGGGGCGTCACAGCTTGGTATCAGAGCTGAGATTCAGAACAAATTATAATAAACACGGAACAGAAGCAGTATGGAATAAGCGTTACAACTATTCGGGGGTTTTATTCGTGCCTTTCTAATCTATTCCTTCGTTGTTCTTAAATCTTTATCCTCTTTAACATCTTGGAATATGTCTAGAAATATATCTCATATTTCCGTAGTATTCCATTGTTAAATTCCTTATCAATTTTGCTTGTAGTTTCCTTGAGTTAAAACAAGGAAAGTCCTTTGTTTCTGATTGTCCTACTGCTCCTAAGGATTTCAAATCCGGAAAGCTTAATGTTGCTTAAGCTTCTGGTGATTCTTCTAAGCCCAAAGGTATTACTCCTTCTGTTTTGGAAGGTTTTATTTTATTTCATTGTCGTTCTATTAGAGTTCTTTTCGATACGGGTGCAACACATTCATTCGTGTCGAAGGAACTTGGTGATGTTATTCCTTTGGATGTTATAACTCTTTGCGACCCTTTGAGGATTGTGAATCCTTTTGGAAGATCCACTACTCTTGGTTTGTTGTGTATTGACGTTGAGATTATTCTTTGTGGTTTTTCCTTTCATGCAAATCTGCATGTTATAGATCATCTTGGTCTTGATATGATTTTGGGAATGGATTGGCTCGTCCGTTATGAAATTCAATCCTACGTCTTGAAAGAACTTTATATCCCAAGCATCTCGATGCTATCGAGCAGTTATCTATTATATTTCGAAGCATGGATCATACTTCGAATGCTTTCATTTCTTCCTTCGAATTGGAGGATGTCTTGGCTAATATTCCGTTGTTTGTGATTTTTTTTTATTGTCTTCGAGCCTATTTCATGTTTGCCACCGAGGAGGGCAATTGAGTTCCGTATTGATTTTATCTCTGGTGCTCATCCTGTCAGTCGTCCTCCCACGAGGATGTTTGCTAAGGAAATGAGAAACTCAAGCAACAATTATCTGAATTGGAAGCCAAGCATTTTATTCGTTCTAGCTCAACTCCTTGGGGCGCCATCGTTGTCTTTGTTAAGAAGCCAGATGGTACTCTTAGGCTTTGCATTGATTATCGCAAGCTTAACGAGCTCACTATCAAAAATAGGTATCCATTACCTAGGATCGATGACATGTTCAATCAATTAAGTGGCGCTAATCTCTTCTCCCAACTCGACCTTACCATCGTTTTCATTGGCTACGAGTTGCGAAAGTTAGCATTCCACTTACCGCATTCCGCAATCGTTATGATTCTTATGAGTGACTTATTATGTCATTCAGTTGTCCAGCTTATTTCATCCATTTTATGAATCGAGTATTCTACGAATATCTCGATGACTCCATTTGTGTATTTGTTGATTTTGGATGAAAACAGCAATTTAAAATTTTGCAAATCTTTTTCTTAAGATCTAATTACAAGTATAATTGGATTTGTGTTTATCATATAGAAGATGATTTTGTGATTGTATTGCCCATTGAGTGCTTAAGAATTCTGGTCCATGCGCTTGATCAACGTTATCGATAGGAATCTCCTAAACGCTTTGATGAGACAATATGACACAATAAATTTATAAAAAGTAAATTTTTCTATAAAATGATTTCGTAAAGATAGTAGTTGCCTATGCTTCTAGACAACTAAAGCGTAACGAGATTCGTTATGTTATCCATGATTTTGAGTTAGCCGCTATAGTCTTTGCTCTAAAGATTTGGCGACATTATTTATTGGGCGAGCGTTTTGTTCTCTTCACTGATCACAAAACTCTGAAGTATCTATTCACTCAGAAGGAACTTAATTTGAGGCAACAACATTGGCTCGAATTTCTTGCTTCATATGATTTCGATATTCAGTATACCCCTGGTAAGGGGAATCGAGTTGCTGATGCGCTTAGCCGCAAGCAGCAAGTTGTTGTTTCCATGATGCTAGAAGAGTGGAATATATTGGAAGCTTTATCTCATTGTGATATTAGAGACCGTCCTTCAGTTTCTGGTTCTCCCGTGCTTTTATTTAGCATGGAAGCTCATCCTAGTTTGTTGGATCGTGTTGCCGATGCCCAGAAACAAGATCCAGATCTTTCTATCTTATTCAGAGTTGTAAATCGGAATCCCGAAGTGATGATCTAAAGGATTTCGATATTGATATTCATGATTGTATTCGGAAGAAGAAAAGGTTGATCGTGCCTAATGTTTCTAATCTTAGAAATGACATTCTTGAGGATTGTCATCGTTCTAAGTATACTATCCATCCGGGTAGTAGTAAGATGTAAGCTGGTATGAAACGCTTATATTTTTGGGAAGGTATGAAGCGTGATATTGCATGTTATGTGAGTCGTTGCATGACTTGTCAACTTATTAAAGCAGAACACCAGCGTCCTAATGGTCTTTCGCATCCTCTTGAGATTCCATTATAGAAATGGGATCAAATTTTTATGGACTTCATTGATGGTCTACCTCGTTCGAGGTCCGGCCATACTAGTGTTTGGGTGATGGTTGACCGATTGACCAAATCATCCCATTTTATTCTTATCAAGTCCAATCGGACTGCTTCTTGATTTTGGTGATAGTTGGGAAGACCACTTATCCCTAGTTGAGTTTTCTTATAACAATATTTTCTTATCCAGTATCGATATGGTTCCTTTTGAAGCCCGTGTCGATCACCAGCTTGTTGGTTAGAATTCGAGGAAAAGTTAGTTCTCAGCCCCGATTATATTCGAGAATCTTCTGAGAAGATTGTTATCATAAGACAGAGAATGAAAGAGGCTCAGAATAGGTAGAAATATTATGCCAATCATCGTAGGAAGCCTTTGAAATTTTCTGTTGGCGATCACGTATTCATTCGAGTTTCTCCGATGAAGGGTGTGGTGCGTTTTAGTAGCTCCGGTAAACTGGCTTTTCGATATATTGGACCGTTTCCTATTACGGAACGCATTGGCCCTGTTTCTTATCGTGTATCGCTACCTATTCAGTTTTCGAGAATTCATGACGTATTTCATGTATCCCAACTTCGTCGATGCCTTCGAGATTCGGATTCTATTATTGATCCTCATATGTCGCATGATCTTGAGATCTCACCCGACTTGTCTATGGTGCAAAATCATATTCATGTGCTAGCTTCGGAGGTTAAATGCCTTCGCGGTAAGGAAGTTCCGCTTGTGAAAATTCAACAGTCTGCAAACCCCAACGATTGCACTTGGGAAACCAAAGAATTCATCGAGCGTTCTTATCCCGGTTTTCTCTCCTCTTCGGGTGGGGGTAAGCATTCTTTATTCATCTTTTCTATTTTAAATCTTTGTTGTGATGAATTAATTTGTGTTATAAACAACTTCTAGTATGAAAATTGCGGGAACGCAATTTTTATAAGGGGGAGTTTGTAAAAACCGTGATTTTATTACCGTCGTAATAAAATAAACAAAAATAAAAATTTTAAATTGAAAAAAAAAATGAAATCCATTTCTAAGTCAGCGTATATGTTGGTCATAGCTCAATGTATGTAAATAATTAGGTTGTGTTATATTTACATTTAAGCCTTCACGTGAAACAATTTTTAAACAAAAAAGGAAGACACATTTTGTCTTGCTGTAACACAATAGTTTGGGAACATTTGCTTTGGCTGGCACGCATGCCTTTTTACAAAACAAAAGTGAAACATTTCCTTGGTTGTCACCAATTTTATTAAGCAAAATTTTGAACATTATTCACCATCATCATTTTATATGCAGCAATGTCCTTTTCTCTCCTCTAGTGCACGTCTACCATAAAGGCAAATGTACAAAAGCATTACAAGCACACTCATTTTCATTGACTTGTTTACACATTTTGAAAACTAAACCAAAGAAAAGTATAAGCTGCAACATTTTTGCTCATTCTTTTCTGGTAGCTCTGTAAAGCTTCAATGGTGGTTCAAAATATTATTGCTCCTTTGGATTTTAGTGATGACTGGTTTGGAAACGAATTTAAGGTGAGTACCAAACTCACTTTTCTAATTTATTCATTGCTTCACTAATTGCGTGCAAGATGTATTGCACACAAACGAAGTCCAGGCCTTTTTCAGTGTAATGTAAAAAAAAATTACTTTGCGGTTCATGTTTAAGTTTATTAAATATAAAATGTGAGGGAGCATTCGTGTGTATACTAAGTGAAATTTAATTTGAGAAAGGTCACGTTGCATTCCCTTAGCCGTATGATGTATTTCTGACCATAGTTGCGTGAAAATGTAATGCCCAGGCCAATTTATATGCATGCACATATTTTTTCCAGACCATCACTTTTATATCTCCTCTATGAGTGTAAACTTTGTTGCCATTTACTTTGAAATAAAACATTTGTCTAGGTTAGTGTGAAAATTTATAGCTCTGACCATTTATCGATTCATGCGTAAAAATGTATAAATGTGAGGAACCGGTTATTCGACTTACGAAACCCGACATCAATACGTCCACTATATCAACTGCCGAGCAATCGAAGGCCGAAAAACCGAACCCTTAGGGTTAAAGAAGAAGAAAGAGGTAGAAGAAGAGAGAAAAGGGTAGAGCAGAACAGAAAGAAACAACAGAACAATATCAGAATCTCACAATCACAGCGGAACAACATATAATAAATGAATGAATAATCTTTAAACAAAGGACTATATCAGTTATTACATTACATCATATTACATTTCATTACATCATCAGAGTGTACAACAACAAACAACAACAAACAGCGGAAAGAATTACTATATACTAGTGAATACGCCATGCTATCCAGCTTGCCTCCTGCAACTTCTGAATTCCAGAATATCCTGATAACCTAACTCTAGACTGCCTGTGTAGAAATTAGTGGGCACCCAGAGTTAGGAAGGAAAAAAATAAACTCCGAGTTAGTCATACGACTGGTGTGAGAACTAAAACAGTTTATTTTTAAAACGAAGTACAAGATAATTTTAAAATAGATTCGCAATGCTTTTTAGAAAATGAGACTACCATAAGGCCTCCCGCACACACATACAATGCAAACGCAGAATCGGAGGAGATTTCTCCTCATGATAGTCAAAGATGCTTGATACGCATTAAAAAGAAACATTTGATATTATTACTAGTGCATAGTGTAGAAAAAATCATTTCGAAAGTAAAGATATAAATCTTAGCCAGCATAGGCATTTCGCACTTATGCCTACTATAACTACCATATTCAATAGCAGGTTACCGCCACATTCCATGGCAGGTTATACAACTAAAACCGTACAGGATCGTATTGTTTCTTTGGATTTCCAACAAATGGTCAGGCCAAAGAACTTCCCATTGCCACATGGGTACGCCTCTGGAAAGACGACCCGAGAACCTAACCGGATCTCTGCCAACACAAGGCCGGGTTACCTTTCAAACTAGGTAACTGCTGAAACGAATATGTCATTCCCCGATCGTAACCGATCTCTATCCGAGGATCCTCGATTTCCAACAACCACAAAGCAATAAATTTGCAGCAACAATATAGGTTAAGTATCTGGGCTCCATACCATGATGCCACCTCTATCCAGAAGGAATGACATACACTAAAGGGGCGCTGCCCCCTAATAACCTTGCTGCATCCTTCCTGTTTTGACCATTTCCAGGGTGTGAGGTCCGACAAAGTCTCGTCCACAAAGCCACGCTTTATATAAAAGCTGTGCTTTGATCATCAAATGCTCAATAGCACTTCGTATGCCACATTACCAATTTGGGAATGTATCACTAGTAACCATCAACTACATAACCTTTGAGGGTGTTAAGCTAAGAGAATAAATTCTCTGCCACAAATGGAAATATATTTGATAGAAACCAGCTTTATATCTCAAATTGTAATGTCAGACACACATCCATACAAGTCCGTTCCGGGATCGAACGGAACCGAAGGCACTTACAAAGAAGTCCTTACAATCCGGATATTCACTAATCACGACCGGACTTCCCATCACAAAGGGTAATAAATTTCTATATCGGAGATCAGCCGATGCAGAAACATTCGACGGTAATCCTTCCGTTTTCATAAATATCCGGTCTTCAACATCGGTCATCAAATGTAATTCATAACGGCGTTTCACATATTCGGAATGGGTTATACGACCCCAAGGTCCTTTCCCGGCTAACCCGAATAGTGAGTGCTTATTTTGAAAATAAGTGTGGCATTCAAATCCAAGAAATCACAACAAATACCTATTTAAAGGTAAATATTGATAATCGGATTATTTAACTATCAGTAGGCATGCTCAACATCACCAGATTCCAAATAATTTCCCAAATTATTTATTTTCCAAAATATCTTTACTAGATATATAATTTCCACACTTCAACCATTTGAAAACAATTTTCAAATCACTTTTCACCTTTACCACTTTTGAAAATAAATTTCAAACATTTTCCTTACGCGGAAATACTTTCATTTCGATATGGTTCATTTAAACCAATTAAATAAATCCTTAACGATTTACTTTATATTTACGTTCCAAATCCATAAATTTATCCCCACACTTCAAAAATTAAATCAACGTTTATTTTTTAAAAAATTCCCCTTTCTTTTATAAATTCCATAGTGAATTTACAATTCCCAAAATATCTATGAATATACGATTTCCCAAACCGATTTCTAATATTCATTTTCAATTTATCTTTAAAAGATAAAATCTCAAAATATTCACTTCATATTGGAAACATTTCCATACTTATTTAATAATAAGTAATTCACAAATCCATTTATTTTCAACACTTGGAAGATATTCAATATACTTAAATTGAAATTAAGTATATATTTCGTTCTTTAAGGAAAACATTCGCTTAAACACATTTATTTAAGTCAAAACGAATGTTGCGTAAAACATCGTTACGACAACTCAAAATCACTAGTATAGGGATTCGAAATTTAGATAGATATATAAATCCCAATACTATACAAAAACATTTCCTTTCGAAAATCATTTACTATAACAACAGTGTTATAATCCACCATTTCCTTCTATTTCTCGAAAACATCTATTTCAACAATGAATGTTGAAATCTATGGTTTCGACACTTAATGCATTTTAAAGCAACTTCAAATCATTTTAGTTCTATTTAAAATATCACCTCTCCAAAACACTTTAATATATTATACACTGTCCTACAATCGTGAATATAAATCATTCACCAAATTCAAAACTTTTACATATTCAATTCAAAAATTATCCACTGTCCCAAAAACGTGAATATACTCCTTTAATAAGCTATAAAAATTTACTTATCAAATTCAATCAATCTTGAATTTATAAATCAATGTTTATAAATTCAAATTTATATATTATAAAACTTCAAGTTATAAAAATCACTTTATTCACAAATTTTATCCATATCCCATTTACACACCAAAATCCATATTATAAGTAATTTTATCTATAAGTCTTTTATTTTACAAAATCTATTCATTTTATAACTTCACAATTTATAAATCTATAAATTTTATTCACTTGTGAAATCCAATTATACTTCATTTTAACACTTAATAAAACTCGTTTCACAATTCCTATATTTTTTTAATTTATAAATATTAATCTTAGAAATCTTTTATATAAACCGTTTATAATAATTCAAAAATCTCAATTTAAATAAACCAATCCTTTTAATAATTTACAAAACGTTATTTAAAACTTATATAACTCTAAAATCATACTTAAGTACTATTTTCCAAAAATATAACATTTATATCAATAAAATTATAATGTTTATTTATTTTAACAATTCAAAATTTAATAAAAAGTATACTTTCAAAAATCGCTTTAAAATTCTTTTTAAAATCAAAAATCATTATTTTAAAGCTTCAAAAACGGATCCGATGATGCAACAACACCAAATAGTCAATCACGACAAAACAAACATCATATATCAATATGATAATCAACAAATATCACAGTATCTGTAAATAAATCAATATAGTTGAGGAATCCAGTTGGATCCCTCCAACCTGTTCCCTGCATCCACAGATGTTAGCAAAATACAATTCCGTTCCAATACGGAATATCGCGGTATATGAGATTCATAAAATATTATCCGCTATTATGCGGCGCAATAGAGTCTCATCCGCTATATAATACGGAAAAATCAACTCCAAGTACATATATAATACCAATTTCACTTTGCAGTGAAATATCCGCGGTATATATTTTTAATAAATAACCTCCGCTTAATATACGGCGTATAATGTCTATTCTAAAAATCAATAGATAATAATTTATCATCCAGGCATACAATCAATAATTTTAAATCTAACTGTTTAAAATTTAAATCGAAACAATTTCGATTGAGTGAGAAGTTCTCACCTTGATTTTAATTCCGTTTCCTCGTTTTATTTAGAATAAAATTAAACATGCGTTTAATTTCACTCGAAATTTTCACTAGCTCCAAACTATTCCAATCCAGTTCCATAGCGTAGTGTTCGTCCATACGAACCCAATGCAAGTTGTTTCATAATTTTTCGACCTCGTATGAAAAAGATATTGCATTTTAAAGTTTATACAAATTATAATATAAATTAATTAACATTTTATTTTATATTCCAAACCCTAGCTTTAATCAGATCCGTTCGTTCTGGCTGTAGTAATCTCGACCGTGCTTTCTTTCTTTCCTCCCCAGTTTTCTTCATACGCGATTAAACCCATAGCCGCCCCTAATCAACTAATTTTCGCGACTTCCCCTCACGTCGAGACGATGATCAAGCTTCATTAAACCAACGCCCACCCCACCATGGACCATCAGCCAGAGAACGGTGCCGCTCGGCCTCCCCCTTGTCTCGATTATCATGTGTGAACGGCGAACGTTCGAGCTCGATTTGCCGACGATCTGCTTGCCCATATCCGATCGTGACCGTGGGATATGTAGATCTCAAAGTTCTCTACAACTTTGCAGTTGATGATTTTGGATGAAAATGAACGGATGAGGGGATCGGAGGGGAAGAAGTTCATCACTTTCTGGCCATTTATTTTCGAACGGCAGCTAGGGTTTTATTTTTATTTTCTGTTGAAAATTGTGAACAAGGGGGCCTTCTTATAGAGAATTTTACAAAAAACACTATTCACTCCCAATTCCGAACTCCAAATCTCGCGTGGTGACCGGCATTTTTAGGGTTTACCCCGCGTTTCGGACACAATGGAATAGGTTTCGGAAGCCAATTCGATCATCTGTGCGAGTTACGGCAATAAACGATCGATTTAAAATTTAATGTGTTAACTAAATTTCTGTGCGTTTTAGCTCGCTCCGGAAAAGCGGTAAATCTGATTGACACGAAATTTGAAACCTTACCATAATATAACATTATGGATCCGATGAAACTAGTTTCGTCGAAATCCGAGACTGTTTGAAAAATGGCTATTTTAACTCGTCAATTAAATACTAAAATATTCGAATTTTACAAATTAACTTTAAATTCGATTTTAAAAGTTCTATAACATCATTCTAACTCCAATATGATTAAATAAAATTTTACAAATCATTTTCAATCATATTAAACCCAATTTTCAATTATTTCAGAAATTTAACATATTAAATTATCGATTTAATTATTCAATTAAATCCACTCGAAATATAATTTATTCGACTTATAAAATTTACTTATTAATATTTAAAATAAATTAAATATTCGAATTTTAATTGACAAAAATTCTGGGTCGTTACATACTTCCCCCTTAAAAGAATTTCGTCCTCAAAATTACCAAGTAAGAAAAAGTTACAGAATCCATTAACTTTCCAAAACAAACCATTCAAATTGGATTTTACAAATCTCTTAAGTGTTTAACTTCCTAAAAATTCATAGTTAAACTTCTTACATAATCTTTACTAAGTTTCCTAATCCAAACTTAGTTTTCAAAATTTTCCCAATTTTCTCAAAATTATTCCAACGCCTTAAATTTTCGAAAAATTTCGCCAGAGTCTCCTTTGCGCGGCTCGATCCGAAAAAAAAAGACAATATATATATCACAAATATACATCCCATCAAGCGATGAGGCATTCCACAGGGAAAAAAGTGTAAAAGTACGATATTTAATCCGAGATATGTACCTTATATTTTATTAGCGAGCATATACGGCTAATATAGCGCGAATGCGAGCTCCAAATGCGAAGCAAGCACAATCCGCACCTACTAAACACTCGACAAACAATGAGAAACATGTATATATGAAAATAATATCAATATACAACATATAGTAACATAACAACTACATGTGACAACATAGCAATGCATTCAATCAACAAATGCAACCATCAAACAACTATCATCCAATTAACATTCAAAAAATCCATAACCAAATTAATTACATTCACTTCTCATTAATATTCAATGAATTGATTTGTTTTTCATTTAATCACATCTGATTCATTAACATTGGATTTTACTAACATTCATTCTCAATTCAATTAGTTAACATTCACTAATTAAATTCACATTAGATCACTTTCAATCCAAATAAAATTAAATTCTATTCAAATTAATTTTCTTCCAATTTGAATTCAATTACATAGCTTTCCGTTTCATCAATTCATTTTCATTTAACACTTAATGAAATGTACACAATCAATTAATAACCATATAACATAACCAAATTATTTAATTTACATTCAATTTGGTCCAACATTTTTTTTACTTTCAATTGGTTTATATTAAATTAATTTCATTCAATTATTCAACTTCTCAACTTCATTAGTTTTTAATGAATTTACACTTACATTCATTATCCCTTATCAATTCTTTTTACATTCGATTGATTAACATTCAATCCATTTATTAATTCAATTGCTAATTCCTTTAACAATATAAAGTTGAATTTCATTTATATAACTCAAGTTCAAATTCTTAATGACTTCACTTGATTAATTTACTTCGATACCAAAATCAACTTTATTCAACATCACTTAAGTTATGTTCCATTAAACATCATTTGTTTAGCTTAACTTAAATTTTCACTTATAAATTCAATTCAGATTCCAATTCTAAAGTGGATTCCATTTACTTTTACCAAAGTCAAATTTTCATCACTTATTCAAATTCAGATTTATTTTGCTTAACAAAATTGTTTAACCATTTTTTTAACAATTTGTTTCACTTTCATTTTCTCATTTCATAAGTTATACAACTTATATTCAACAATTACCGCTTGGATTTTTTATAGATTCACTTATACTTCCTATTGATTTAACTCCATCCTTTAAGTTAAATTTATTCAATCAAAATTCAAATTGTATAAGTTATCCACTCATTTATCATTCCCATAATATTTTAAATAGGATTCCAGAGTCTTTTCAATCTTTCAAAACCATTTTTGAAACCAATTCAAATTACCTTTTGAATTTCTAAAACCAAATCCAAATTTTCCAAACAACTTTCATTTAAAATAATCTGGCAGCAATTCCACTTTTCGAAACCCGAAAATGAACACTAATGATATCGCGGTCATCATCGGAATTATTTTCCAGCGACCGAAAAGAGTTTAGAGCTTTAATTTCTCCTAAACAATTTTTCCAAAATATCAAATCCTTTCAAAACACTTCTCTGGAATTTTGTTTTTAGATTATAAATCACATTTATAAATCTTTTGCTTAATAATTTCACTTCTTATATAAGATTATTTCACAAGTGTAAAACATTTTAATTATAATTCCATATTTATAATTCATCTACTTATACAATTCATTCTTTTACAGCTGTTGTTTTTATTTAACTTATTCAACAACCAATTAATCAATTTTATATAAACTTTAATAATTCTGAAAAATTATTCCTTTGCATATAAAATATAATTAAGGTAAAATTATTTCATTTACCCAATTTAAATAATACTATGTCTACGTGGCTCGTTTAAGTGTTTAGAAATCCCTATCGATAATATGGCGTCCCATTTACCGACCAGAATTCACAAACAGCTCAACGGATAAGCAAACACAATATAAAACATTTTTATATTCACTAACAAATACGCACTCGTATATATTTTTACACTCACACTCATTCTAGAGTACAACTAACACTATCTCTAATGAGTAATACCCAACAGAGCCATGGTTGTCGCTTAACCATATGCTCTGATACCAAATGTGAGGAACCAATTCTTCGACTTACGAAAACCGACATCAATACGTCCACTGTATCAACTATCGAGCAATCGAAGACCGAAAAACCGAACCCTTAGGGTTAAAAAAGAAGAAAGAGGTAGAAGAAGAGAGAAAAGGGTAGAGCAGAACAGAAAGAAACAACAGAACAATATCAGAATCTCACAATCGCAGCGGAACAACATATAATAAATAGATAAATAATCTTTAAACAAAGAACTATATCAGTTATTACATTACATCATATTACATTTCATTACATCATCAGAGTGTACAACAACAACAAACAGCGGAAAGAAATACTATATACTAGTGAATACGCCATGCCATCCAGCTTGCCTCCTGCAACTTCTGAATTCCAGAATATCCTGATAACCTAACTCTAGACCGCGCGTGTAGAAATTGGTGGGCACCCAGAGTTTAGGAAGGAAGATAATAAACTCCGAGTCAGTCATATGACTGGCGTGAGAACTAAAACAGTTTATTTTTAAAACAAAGTACATGATTGTTTTAAAATAGATTCGCGATGCTTTTTAGAAAGTGAGACTACCATAAGGCCTCCCGCACACATACACAATGCAAACGCAGAATCGGAGGAGATTTCTTCTTATGATAGTCAAAGATGCTTGATATGCATTAAAAAGAAACATTTGATATTATTACTAGTGCATAGTGTAGGAAAAATTATTTCGAAAGTAAAGATATAAATCTTAGCCAGCATAGGCATTTCGCACTTATGTCTACTAGAGCTACCATGTTCAATAGCAGGTTACTGCCACATTCCATGGCAGGTTATACAACTAAAACGTACAGGATCGTATTGTTTCTTTGGATTTTCAACAAATGGTCAGGCCAAGGAACTTCCCATTGCCACATGGGTACGCCTCTGGAAAGACGACCCGAGAACGTAACCGGATCTCTGCCAACACAAGGCCGGGTTACCTTTCAAACTAGGTAATTACTGACACGAATATGTCATTCCCCGATCATAACCGATCTATATCCGAGGATCCTCGATTTCCAACAATCACAAAGCAATAAATTTGCAACAACAACATAGGTTAAGTATCTGGGCTCCATACCAAGATACCACCTCTATCCAGAAGGAATGACATACACTAAAGGGGCGCTACCCCCTAATAACCTGGCTGCATCCTTCCTGTTTTGACCATTTCCGGGGTGTGAGGTCCGACGAAGTCTCGTCCACAAAGCCACGCTTTATATAAAAGCTGTGCTTTGATCATCAAATGCTCAACAACACTTCGTATGCCACATTTCCAATTTGGGAATGTATCACTAGTAACCATCAACTACATAACCTCTGAGGGGGTTACGCTAAGAGAATAAATTCTCCGCCACCAACGGAAATATATTTGATAGAAACCAGCTTTACATCTAAAATTGTAACGTCAGACACACATCCATACAAGTCCGTTCCGGGATCGAACGGAACCGAAGGCACTTACAAAGAAGTCCTTGCAATCCGGATATTCACTAATCACGACCAGACTTCCCATCACAAAGTGTAATAAATTTCTATATCGGAGATCAGCCGATGCAGAAACATTCGACGGTAATCCTTCCGTTTTCATAAATATCTGGTCTTCAACACCGGTCATCAAATGCAATTCATAACGACGTTTCACATATTCGGAATGGGTTATACGACCCCAAGGTCCTTTCCCGGCTAACCTGAATAGTGAGCGCTTATTTTGAAAATAAGTGTGGCATTCAAATCCAAGTAACCACAACAAATACCTATTTAAAGGTAAATATTGATAGTCGGATTATTTGACTATCAATAGGCATGCTCAACATCACCAGATTCCAAATAATTTCCCAAATTATTTATTTTCCAAAATATCTTTACTAGATATAATTTCCACACTTCAACCATTTGAAAACAATTTTCAAATCACTTTTCACCTTTACCACTTTTGAAAACAAATTTCAAACATTTTCCTTACGCGGAAATACTTTCATTTCGACATGGTTCATTTAAACCAATTAAATAAATCCTTAACGATTTACTTTATATTTACGTTCCAAATCCGTAAATATAACCCCACACTTCAAAAATTAAATCAACGTTTATTTTTAAACAAATTCCCCTTTCTTTTATAAATTCCATAGTGAATTTACAATTTTCAAAATATCTATGAATATACGATTTCCCAAACCGATTTCTAATATTCATTTTCAATTTATCTTTAAAAGATAAAATCTCAAAATATTCACTTCATATTGGAAAACATTTCCTTACTTATTTAATAATAAGTAATTCACAAATCCATTTATTTTCAACACTTGGAAGATATTCAATATATTTAAATCGAAATTAAGTTTATATTTCATTCTTTAAGGAAAACATTCGCTTAAACACATTTATTTGAGTCAAAACGAATGTTGCGTAAAACATCATTACGACAACTCAAAATCACTAGTATAGGGATTCGAAATTTAGATAGATATATAAATCCCAATACTATACAAAAACATTTCCTTTCGGAAATCATTTACTATAACAACAGTGTTATAGTCCACCATTTCCTTTTATTTCTCGAAAACATCTATTTCAACAATGAATGTTGAAATCTATGGTTTCGACACTTAATTTATTTTAAAACAACTTCAAATCGTTTTAATTCTATTTAAAATATCACTTCCCCAAAACACTTTAATATATTATTCACTGTACTAAAATCATGAATATAAATCATTCACCAAATTCAACACTTTACATATTCAATTCAAAATTTATCCACTGTCCCAAAATCGTTAATATACTCCTTTAATAAGCTATACAAATTTACTTATCAAATTCAATCAACCTTGAATTTATAAATCAGTGTTTATAAATTCACATTTATATATTATAAAACTTCAAGTTATAAAAATAACTTTATTCACAAATTTTATCCATAACCCATTTACACGCCAAAATCCATATTATAAGTAATTTTAACTATAAACCTTTTATTTTACAAAATCTATTCATTTTATAACTTCACAATTTATAAATGTATAAATTTTATTCACTTGTGAAATCCAATTATACTTCATTTTAACACTTATTAAAACTCCACAATTCCTATATTTTTTTAATTTATAAATATTAATCTTAGAAATCTTTTATATAAACCGTTTATAATAATTCAAAAATCTCAATTTAAATAAACCAATCCTTTTAATAATTTACAAAACGTTATTTAAAACTTATATAACTCTAAAATCATACTTAAGTACTATTTTCCAAAAATATAACTTTTATATCAATAAAATTATAATGTTTATTTATTTTAACAATTCAAAATTTAATAAAACGTATACTTTCAAAAATCACTTTAAAATTCTTTTTAAAATCAAAAATCATTATTTTAAAACTTCAAAAATGGGTCCGATGATGCAACATCACCAAATAGTCAGTCACGACAAACCAAACATCATATATCAATATGATAATCAACAAATATCACAATATCTGTAAATAAATCAATATAGTTGAGGAATCCAGTTGGATCCCTCCAACTTGTTTCCTGCATCCACAGATGTTAGCACAATACCAATTCCGTTCCAATACGGAATATCGCGGTTTATGGGATTCATAAAATATTATCCGCTATTATGCGGCACAATAGGGTCTCATCGCTATATAATGCGGGAAAATCAACTCCAAGTACATATATAATACCAATTTCACTTTGCAGTGAAATATTCGCGGTATATGTTTTTAATAAATAACCTCCGCTTAATATACGGCGTGTAATGTCTATTTTAACAATCAATAGATAATAATTTATCATCCAGGCATACAATCAATAATTTTAAATCTAACTATTTAAAATTTAAATCGAAACAATTTCGATTGAGCGAGAAGTTCTCACCTTGATTTTAATTCCGTTTCCGCGTTTTATTTCGAATAAAATTAAACACGCGTTTAATTTCACTCGAAATTTTCACTAGCTCCAAATGATTCCAATCTAGTTCCATAGCGTAGTGTTCGTCCATACGAACCCAATGCAAGTTGTTTCGTAATTTTTCGACCTCATATGAAAAAGATATTGCATTTTGAAGTTTATACAAATTATAATATAAATTAATTAACATTTTATTTTATATTCCAAACCCTAGCTTTAATCAAATCCGTTCATTTTGGCTGTAGTATTCTCGACCGTGCTTTCTTTCTTCCCTCCCCAGGTTTCTTCATACGCGATTAAACCCATAACCACCCCTAATCAACTAATTTTCGCGACTTCCCCTCACGTCGAGACGATGATCAAGCTTCGTTAAACCAACGCCCACCCCACCATGGACCATCGGCCAGAGAGCGGTGCCGCTCGGCCTCCCCCTTGTCTCGATTATCATGTGTGAATGGCGAACGTTCGAGCTTGATTTGCCGACGATCTGCTGGCCCATATCCGATCGTGACCGTTGGATATGTAGATCTCAAAGTTCTCTACAACTTTGCAGTTGATGATTTTGGATGAAAATGAACGGATGAGGAGATCGGAGGGGAAGAAGTTCATCACTTTCTGGCCATTTATTTTCGAACGGCGGCTAGGGTATTATTTTTATTTTTTGTTGAAAATTGTGAACAAGGGGGCCTTCTTATAGAGAATTTTACAAAAAACACTATTCACTCCCAATTCCGAACTCCAAATCTCGTGCGGTGACCGGTGTTTCTAGGGTTTACCCCGCGTTCCGGACACAATGGAATAGGTTTTGGAAGCCAGTTCGATCATCTGTGCGAGTTACGGCAATAAACGATCGATTTAAAATTTAATGGGTTAACTAAATTTCTGTGCGTTTTAGCTCGCCCCGGACAAACGGTAAATCTGATTGACACGAAATTTGAAACCTTACCATACTATAACATAATGGATCCGATGAAACTGGTTTCGTCGAAATCCGAGACTGTTTGAAAAATGGCTATTTTAACTCGTCAATTAAATATTAAAATATTTGATTTTCGCAAATTAACTTTAAATTCGATTTTAAAAGTTCTATAACATCATTCTAACTCCAATATGATTAAATAAAATTTTACAAATCATTTTCAATCATATTAAACCCAATTTTCAATTATTTCAGAAATTTAACATATTAAATTATCGATTTAATTATTCAATTAAATCCAATTATTCGAAATATAATTTATTCGACTTATTAATATTTAAAATCAATTAAATATTCGAATTTTAATTGACAGAAATTCTGGGTCGTTACAATAAGTCCAGGCCAACGTGCGTTTTGCATTTTTAAACATGCGTGTAAAGAGTAAAATTTGCATTGTCCTGGCACTTGGTTTAAACCAATTATACGTGTACATGCAAAGCTTTGAAACTCGGTGACAGGTTATTCAATTATTAAATTTCACAACTGCATGCGTACGTGATGAATAAAATAGTGTCCAAGGGGGGGTTTTTCTTATCCATGCGTGTTTCATTTGCATGCATACATAAATAAAGCTCCAGGTCAATATTTTCATCACGCACATAAGTATGTCCAGGTAGTTGCAAAGCAGCAGACGTGTATAAATCAGTCTATAGTGTTGGAGCATACTTGCATATATTTTTACGTGCGTCATTTATAATTACTTCAAATTGCGTACAGGTCATCTTTATTTCACTTTAGTGTACAAATGGGTGTACCTTATTCACATCCAGATTTAAGTGAGTGCATGCATGTCGTGTTTTGGTGCATGAAAACATTATTTTGATTACATCAATTTTGTGTGTATTCATTTATGTATACTCCAAACGTAACATTGCCAGAGCTTTGTTGCTTTACATTGTTCACTTGGAATTTTTCGCTTGCGTGCATTCCAACTCGTGTGAATGTATAGTGATATTTTGGAAATTCATTTTTACGTTTATATAGAATAAAACACGGAAACTAGATACAGAGATACTAAGATGTGTGCGTGCGTGACTTTCAATTGTGCATGTCATAGCATACAAAACTAGATTCCAGACCATCTTTTATTGGTTTTACTCGCGTGCATTATATTTTTGTTTACAGCAATTATTGCGTGCAAGTGTAATATTTTGATAAATATATAAATGCTGTAGACCACTGTTCATTAATTTATAATTGAACCGGTATTTGGTTTTGAAACGTATTTTGTTGTCGTTATTTTTATAACGTAATTTTTACGCCAGTGTTATATTTTTGAAGCGTGTTGTTTTGATGACATTTTTGACGAATAAAAATTACTGTTATTTTGACTTTAGTAACCATCAATTTTAAGGTGAATTTTCAAGCGGCTATCCCGCAACGCTGATTTGATATCCGCTTTTATGGTGTTTTGTGAAGCGCAATTTCCTTGTCGAAATTGCTACAGATGTTGCTGTTTTAATCACGTGTTTTCTAATCGTTTTAAAATAAAATTGTTCCAAAAAATTTACAGTTTACGCTTTCAAATGAATGAGGAATCAATTTAAACGCTTCAGCAAAATTGAGGACTATGCCCTTACTTTTACTGATTCGGTTAATTCCGGACTTGTCCGTTTGAGAACTATGTTGATTATTTATGTCGTATAATCTCATTCGAGATTATAATTATTTGCTTAAGTGTTGTTTATCATACACTTATTTCTGAAGTTTAAATTAGACTGATCCATTTATTATTTTCTTTTAAATAATACTCGGGTCAGACCAAGTTATTTCAGGATAGTCGCTATCTCTGATTCTGTTGCCACTTCAGCTTTTGGGATTTCACTCCATCTTTTGTCTAGTCTTCGAGGTGTACTTTTGGTGTATTGACTATCGTCTCATTTATGTCGATGTCTTTGTATATATACATTTTATTCATATGAACTATCGATTGTTATAGCATGTATTCCAAACTTGTCTTCCGCTATATATCTGATATTTCTGTTCTGAAGTGATTATACTTATCAGTTTTGTTGTTATTATGAGTTGTTCTGAATTTTTCATTAGTCACCGCAGTTTCGTTTTAGATTTGAATTGAATATATATCTTTGGGAGTAATTTACACAACTCCTATCGATGTAATCAATACCCGTCTAAGGCATAACTTACGGATGGTCGCTTCTAACAAGCCTTATTCTTTGCAATAACAGACGTTATTCCTTATAATAACCTTTGTTATTGTGAGCATAGAGGTGGGGCGTCACAATACATAGATGGCTTAATAAAGTAGGCAATATCACTTATTAACAGTGAATACTGTTATTGAGTATTTGTGGTAAGTTCACCACTTGATCTTGCTCAAATCACTCACTTCTCTATGACTAAAAGTATAACAGTCAAAGTCCACTCAGTAATTTAAACAAACAACTCAATTGGATGGATAAATCCATTAAACCAGCAAACCATAAGCCACTTAAAAATTGAATCGGTAAATGCTGAAAGGATTTAAAAAGATAACCATTCTATGAGAAAAAAAAATTGACCATAGTAAGAACTTCAATTCATCAAAGCATAGCTCCACAGCTGCAAAGGAAAATCACTTTCAACTGTCATATCATTTTCAAAGCAACAACAATATATATTCCTAAAAATAAACATTGGAATAGGGACCGACTAAACATCCGTGGTTTTGATTTCAATTTCAAACAATGAACGATTAAATTTACTTTTGTTTCGACTTCAAGGGTAGTAAAAGATCAAAAACAAAAATCAGAAGATAGAAGTAATAAATACCAAAGGGGCAAATTCTGAAAATCAGTCGAACTATCAACCTAAAATTAGTCGGCGTTTGTTCTACCAATTTTTTTCAGAATTAATCGAGAAGGAATTGGTTACAACCGGAATAATGATTCTTTAAAGCAGCAGTGCACGATGCGGGTTAAGAAGGAATACGTGGTGTAGCGGTTGGAGATAAGAAATGGAGAAAAAAAACACGGAAGTGGATAGCGGAGTGGTATTTTGAAATGAGAAAAGCAGAAGAGTCCATATCAGTTGGGGGAAGTTCCTGCTTTAATATAAAGTAATAGATAGGAGTGGGCTTCGAGAAGAACCGAATTAAACGAACAACCGGTTTATTTTGATCAATTTAAATAGAAATAAAATCGATTCGAATTCGGTTTGTAAAATAATTTACTTTTGGTTATCGGTTTAACCGAATTAACCAAAAATTTATTATGTTATACAAATTTATATTATTTAAATACTTTTAATAATTTGTTTTTAGTAACAAAAAACAAAACTTATGTATTGAAAATAGGTCAAATATTCTTATAAACATAAAAAATTACTCAATGTATTCTCTGTAAACTTTTCCTTTGAGTAAATCAATCGTTTGAATAATAGCATATGATAATTTTTTTTTACCTTTTTCGTTTTGGTTAAATTGATTACTGACCGAATTAACCAAAATTAATTCGGTCTAGTTCGGTTCGATTCTAATACTGATTTTTTTGGTTCCAATTCGACATTTTTATAAACATCAACCGAATCAACCAAATTTTCACTCCTACAGATAAAGACAGAACATTTAAATATACTAATACAATGATTGTAATATCTTCCATTTCGATATCCGAAAATGAATGCCCATGAAATTGCAATCATAGCCTGAATATTTTCAAATGACAGAATGAGTTAAGTTTTTTCAACTACATTACGTAAACAAAGTAGATAAATAATTTCTATTATACAAAATCTATCTTCACGTTTTTAATTACCAAATTGTGCCCATGTGAGGTAAATATATTAGACACAGATAATAGTGTCATGCTCGATATATGAAGATGCCGTCACGAACAATTAATCAGTTATATAATATGGTTTTACAATTGTGGAATTTAAAATAACACTTCATTATTAGCTAAGCCTCCTGCTTCGTCTTTGGAGTCTTTATTCGTCTTCAAGAAAACCTGGTTAATCCCACACACTCTACCTACATGAATGAGTACCATTGAATTCACTAGTAAAAAATAAAAACATGGATCAGACATAAAATCTGGTATGAATAATACATTTCCCTAATTACAATGTATAGTAAGACCACGTCGTCTAGCGAAATGGATTCTCCTCTACCTAAATCAATAATAACAATCACATCACATCATACAGTAAAACCGTCTTATCATGAGCATACATACAACATTATTTCAAACCTATGTATCACATATAATTACTATTCCTTTATGAACCATGTCATGTAATGTATGTATATATGTATATTCATCCATTTTAGTTTAAGTATACCCTATCTTTATTAACAATTTGTTATGGACCATATCATACAGTCATCATACAAATTCAAAGGCATCGCCTGGACTCTTATTTAGGTATCAATCTTAAAGTTATCATTAAATTTAGTTAGTGATTTCCTCCTTAGGCCTTTCTATTATTGTTTTATCTTTTTCTCGAACAACATAGCCAATGAAATGGCCACACATTTCACTGCGTGAGTCACTTGATCGGAGCCTCCCTAACTCTCTAGGGGTTGAATGTAAACACCATGAATATATTCTAGTAAGCATACATACTAAGCATCAATAGATCCTCCTAGCCCTAAAAACACTTTCATTTCACGTTGCTCATTCATTCATTAGAATACATCCATTTTGATGTTATTACTCACACTAGTGTAAAAAAATTATGAATTGAACCCATTAGACTTCATAAGTCATAGCAGCCTATAACATACCATTGAATGTAGACTTATCTAAGCTTTGGCCCTCGACCATTCAATAACTCAATGGGTTGTTATATTTTCAGGTCTTAAATTCAACTCATTTCTTTCTTTTACTTAATTGTGTACCATGTAGATTCATTAATTCATGTTAGATCAAAATCTTTCAATTCTTTAGATAAAATATTTTTATCCTTTTTCTTAAACGATACACTTATCATTTTTTTAGCTTCACCAAAGTTAACCATCTTTTTCATTTTAATAAGTCATTAAATTTTTAACTTATTTATTATTTATTATTTCGTCCTTATGAAATTCATATCAACGTTTTGGAATCTGGATTCTAAATTCTACCTAAAATTTACATGTTTAAATAATGAATTTATTATCGTTAACTATGCATGTATAACCATCGCATCTCTAAATCCATGGTATCTTATACCTAGCTATCGCGTGTCCATAGCAACCACAAGTGTATTTTAGGGTTATCACACATAAAAGCTTAAAAGCCATGCATGTATAATTTACAGCTATCACAAGTATAATTTTAAGGGTCTCGCATGGTTAACTCTAATAGCTATTGCATGTGCAACTAATATCCATCACATATCTAGGTATCATAAATATAAAATAGCTATCGCATGTTTAGCTATCGCACATCTACAATAGTTATCGCTTATCCAACTTTCAAGGTTATCGTATGTATCAACCTTGAGCTATTGCACGTATCAGTTTAGAGCTATCGCATATGTCAAGTTAGGATTATCGCATACATTAATTTACAGCTATCGCATGTATTAATGTATTTTTGCAAAATGAAAATATGAATGAAGAGGAAGATATGATTTGAAGTATATGAGTTAATAGTTTGGGCTTAGCCTTTATTAATTCTTTTCCCTTATTATAAAATCCCCTCCAATAAAACATTCTATTTTATTCCTTTAACCATTTTGGCCGAATTTAATTGCAATTACCCTTGGTCCATTCAGTTAACCATATTAAGTGTCCTACGCTTAATTAATCAAATTTCCCTCGAGTAATTATTTTAAGTAAATTTTCTTAATTATAATTTAATAATTCTCATTTGATTTAATCTCATATTATGACACTCCAAATATAGAATGTTACATTCTCCCCTCCGTATAGGAGTTTCATCATAGAAATCAATATAAGGTTGAGTTATAACCCCTGGTCATATAGTTACACTAACATCTCTACTACTAATAAAGACAATTCGTTGAACTAATTTACTCAGTGTCTTTTTGAAATTCCAAAAAGACCATTGCTTTCTGTTTACATATTTGCGCTCAAACAAAATATCAACGTATACAATAACACAAAAACCCGTGTGCAAAGCACGAGCCCATACTAGTTCTAATAGTGTAAAGTCATCACCATACAACGTACACATATGTACAAAAGTTACACTAGTACTCTAATAATGTAAAATCATCAATCATAAATTATAATGCATTTGCACAACTACTAATACATAACCATATCAATAACATAAGATATATTATTTCCACTACTAGTTTATACAACAGACAAACAAAGCACACTACTACAAGCATGAATGTCTAAAATAATTCGGGATAGGTATTCCTAATCTTATCATCTACCTCCCAAGTGCACTCATCCGTGTTGTATTTCCACCGGATGCATAAAAATCTATTAACCTTGTTCCTTAACCCTTTCATATCACGACCTACTATCACTTTTGGTCGTCTTACATATATCAAATCTTGTTCTATAAATAAATCTTCGACCGCCTTTTGTTTCATTATCGTACCAGGTTCATGCTATTTCCTTAAATGTGATATACTTTGATCATTACACACAACCATCAAACTTCTTAGTAACTAGACCCGATATGAAAGTTTACCAATCCTCTCAATCACTAGAAATGATCCTACATATATAGGAGCCAATTTTCCTGTCTTTCCAAAGCAGATAACACCTTGAATTGGTGAAATTTTCACGAACACATAATTGCCTACTGAAAAGTCTATTTCCTTATCTCTATTATCGACATAGCTCTTGTGCCTTGATTGTTCGATCTTCATTTAGTGCAAATTCAGGTCTACCTTCTCGGTGTCATCTTTTATCAAGTCAGGTCCTAACACGAGTCTATCTCCCATGTCAAACCAATTTATCAGTGACTTACATGGTCTACCATAAAGACCCTCAAACAATGGCATTTCAATACTTGACTGGTAACTATTATTATAACCAAACTCCATTAAATGCAAATGGGCTTTCCAAGACCCTCCAAAATATTGAATACATGATTTCAACAGATCCTTTAGGACTTCATTTATCCTTTCTTTTTTACCATCTGTCCATGGATGGTAAGCTGTACTCAAGTTCAATTTTGTACCCAAGCAATCTGCAAACTTCTTCTTCGGAACTCACTAGTAAACAACGAGCCTTAATTACTAACTATATCATTCAGAATCCCATAAAGCCTCATAGCATTCTTTATTTACACCTTTGCTAAGAAAGTCGCCATTTTTTTTGCTTTTGCTAGGATAAAATGGGCACTCTTAATGAGGCTATCGAGTAAATCCATATACTATTATTTATCACTTTGACGGTCCAACTTTTCGACCCTTAGAAATCGACACTAATACATGCATGGTATTTACATGCCAAAACCTCAAGTGTCGGAATGATAGATTGTCAAGGGTAAAAAGAAAAAGAAGAAAGAACAGAATCTTACTCAAGTGGAATAACATATGTTATTTCAATATAAACTCTTTACAGTGCAAAAGCCTTTCAAACATATATCAGAGTCTAACCTGGATTCAGCTTGGCCAATATTATACACCCGTCCTTGCATTTGCTGAAAAATAAACAACGCACAATGCAGCGGAAAATAAAATACGTCCATACATTGATGAAGATCTCTAGCTCTTCTCTGGGAACTCCAAGCGTCTTCGGCTAATCCTAAAACTATCTGACCCCAGTATAAAAATACCCGTATCAGTTTGGAAAACTAGCATGAGAAACACAAATCTTAAATAACAGTGTCATAGATCAGATATTGGTGACAAAAACCTTTTGAAAAGAAAGAATATCTCATAAGACCACGCCGCACATAAATACGGACGGGTATTTGCCTTATGATAACTAAAATATTTTTTCAAATCATTTGATATTACTTTTAATGACATTCTTTTAAAACACTTTTCAAGTAAACATATTCAAATAGCTGAAATTGTTGTCATTATTAAATTCCAGCATACTAGGCTCTACACTAAAACCACAAGCTCATATTGGAGAATGGATTTCCAACAAATGACTAGATAAGGGACTACCTTTCGGCAGTACAACTAGAGGAATGTATTGAGGCCCAACTAATGATCCTCTACCAACACAAGACCGGCCTACATTTAACTAGATAGTACCGAATATGTCATCACCCCGATCATTACTGACCTATCCGAGAGATTTTTTTTACATACACCACAATAATCTAAACCCAAACGTTATAGCGGTAGAAATATACCTAGAAGGGTACAATCATACCCTAATGGTTGCGAACGACATAGCCTTGTTGCATGTACCCTGTTATAGCCATTTTCGGGTGTGAGGCCTGAGGTAATGATTACCTTTCATATAGCATATTCCACTTTTAATGCCACCTTGCTATTCCATAATCACACAATTGATTTCTACAAATGCATAACTCTTGAGCTCGTACGTCTCAAGAAAAGGTATTAAGCTAAGAGAAGTTGCCTTCTCCATCACCAAAGAGATGATACGTTTTATAGAGATCAATCAATGTGATTTAAAGGGCAATGTCAGACATTCGTCTACACAAGTTGTCCAGGAATAGGACAAGACGAAGGCACTTGACCTACCACATCCTGTTTTGAGAATCACACCCAAGATTAGTAGTGATAAGTCCTTGCAAATCAAAGAATTTTATAATAGAGCATTGTTGCCACCATAAGTATATGGTATGGTAATTTCACCGAGGGTCTAGTGGCAAGCAGCCCTACATCATGAAGATCTTCGTCTTCAATTGTCTTTGTCTTCAACATGTTTTACTTTCGAATGAGTAAATTGGTTCAAAGTTGTTTTCGGATAGGAATCACTCAAATCTGATCTCGGTCTCTTTGAAATCGAATCATCGATAAAATGTGAATATGTATATACATTATTTATTATGCCTCTTTTCATTTTAACTATTTACTGGTAAATCAAAACCCTTTTAACTTTGGAAATCTTCAAGTCATTTACTTAGGAAAATTTAATTCCTAATCGAATAAAAAATTTCATCTTTCTAAAACATGTCTTAACTGGATCAAAAACAATGTTATGTATAAAACAAAACGTGAATGGGAATAAAAGAGAGAATATGTTTTAAAAGAAAACAATAAAACTTTTTCAGTTTCCTTCTTTAACACCTTTCTTATTTAATTCCAAAATTAAATCATCAAATCCTCTTCCATCCTCTTCATATATTCGGTGGAAAAAAAGGACAAAGTTCATTTCATAAATAATATTTAAGCGATTCATAAAAAGGAGGTTTATTTTTTTTTTTTTTATTAATTCCTCATTTAGATTTTTGAATAACATTTGAAACCTCTTCAATGAAGAATTCCAAAAAACAGTTAGCAAATAATCTATTTAAATCCAATTTAAATATTTTATTAATATCGAACATGAATACGTACGTTTATAACTTTTATAGACATGCTTTATTAAGTACTAATTCAAACAAATCAAATGAAGTTTAATAACTAATATTTCATAAATATTAATTAATTTAAAACAATTTATAAATTAATTAAATCATGTGGTTCATTTAAAGTATTCACCATTACGGTTGTGCGGCTCAAGGTGTAAATTCAATCAGCGATTAATATTGAACTGTTTGAATATCAATGTTTACACGTCACTTAGCAGGTGGTGTGACATTTTGGTTGAATTTATCGCCTACACATCTTTTGGTAAAATCCAATTTTACTTATTATAAGCGGTATCTAATAGTGGCAATTATTTACACCAATTCCCTTCGTCAAAACTATATCACATTAGGACTTATGAAATATGGTAATGGTTAAAATTCCAGTATCATCCACATTCATCTTTATAATTCAAACACAAAGTCCTTAGTTCGATAATAATAATTATTATTTACTGAACGACTCTGGTTAAAGACTTTGACTTTGAGTTGACATCGGTTGATCGTGATACTAACCTCATATAACCGAGGAGACGAATCCTCTCTTGAATAGTTTTTCACTTCAAATGCTTCTACTCGACCCAACCAAAGTCGTTCAACGGATCCCATGCCATGATTTAACTATAATCAAAGCGGAGCTTCCACATTGAAGATCAATAGTATTCTCAAGTTCAAAGAACTGTATAAATTAGTCACATCAATATTCTCTACTAGACCTTAGTTATATTAACCAACAGAAAAATATCGAGTGAGTATTCCATGGTTGTTCAATAACTACCAGTACATAACCCCTTGGGGCCCTCAGCAGTCATGGGTAATATATTGTCCAATATTTAAAGAGCGTTATGTACTTTAATCTCAAAGGATGTATCGATATCCAGTTTCGATACATCTTGACTAGGAATATTTAAAATGGTATATTTGTTTCATCGTGATAAATTACTCATGGTTACAATACTTTGTAACCACTATCACAAAACATACCATTTATGATTTTTCTATTAAATATACTTTTAACTAAATTAGTTGATTAATATAACCACATTATATCAAGTATATAATAGAAAGAAAACGCCTTTATTTTGAACAAGATTGATCAACAAGTTAGATATATGTAACAAATTATATAATTACCCCTAGACATACCCCAAACTCTATCAGTAAAGTAGACCTCGAGAAGATGAAAGCAAAAAAAAGATGCCACCCTGAAATCCTAGACTAAACCGATATCCTAATGGTCAAAATGAGGTTAGCGTACACCGATGTTGAACTCGTGCTAAAAGACCTACTAAAAATTGCACATAAGGACAATGCTGCTCTAAAAATGAAAATTGCTGATAAGAACCTGACCCTTACTACAAAAGATGAAACAATCTAGGCCAGAGACAATACCATTAAGGAGCAGGAAGCCGAGATTCAAAAGCTTCACACGAAGAATGAGAAACTCGCCAACGATCTGCTACTGGTTAAGGTCAAGAAACTGGATGGTGAAGTAGAGCATGCGATCATCACGCAAGAGTTGAAAGAGCTTAAGGAGGAAAGGGCCAAGGAGAAAGAAGAGTTGAATAATACTCTCCAACACTTCTTTGCAAGCATAATCGAATACAAGAATTTGAAGTGGCTAGGGAGCACATACGCTGAAACTCTCACTGATGCCTGGAAGTGGTGTTGTCCCATTTGGAAGCTCTATGTGAAGGCCTCACCGAAGAAGAGCTGATGGCCAAGTACCTCGACATAGTGGACATTGCGATAAATCTAGGAGGGAAAGGCCATTCTGGTGGAGGAAGAGGTTGTCGCTGCCATTACTGCTGTCGAGGCTTCTACTGGCCCAAGTACATTGGGTCTAGCAAAATCATCCATTCCAGAATCAGAGGAGTAGACGGACATTTCCAAAATTGAGGGGTCTAGCTTCGAGGCCACCCGGACCATTCCAGCACCTGTAGCGACTACTTTAATAAGCCATATTTTCCATCTTTTATTGACCAACGATCCAGTACTCACCCGAAGAGGGTGAGATTTCTAAGTCCCCTGCTTCATAATCAACTCCGGGTGAAGGAATATCATTGATTTCACTATTTTTTAAGAAACTTCAATCCTTTCATGAATCTGTTTCTAACCTTTACGATTCCGTTTTCCAACTTGTAGGTCATCCATATTGTCCTCCTCCACCATCCGCGACTCAAGGCTTAGGTTCTATGGTTATTTTTACTGCATCGACCTTCGTCTCCATAGGACTTGTCACTTCCGTTCTTCCCTCCATCTCCGGCGCAGGGCCTAATTCCGAAAAGATAGTTTCCTTGAGAAATTGGTGGATGTGTCTCTATCCATGGAAGGAGACATTGCTATCACCAGTGCTGTAGATCCAACTGATCAAATTACTATAGCGGAGCAACTGAAGATCGACCTTTCCTAGGTCAAAATTAAAACGGAACCTCGTATCGAAAAATTATGCCTACAAACCCTGCTACCAAACTTCACCCTATTAAGCTGAAGCCCCTGAAAATAAAATCTTCTAAGACCTCTACAGAGAAGACATCCGAGCCCCAAGCTTCAACCGAGGGAGACACTCCCTGTCCGAGAGAAATACTTCTGAAGAAGGGAAATCCAAGGGCCAAAAAAAGCATGAGTGACACTCTGGTGGCTCCATCCACAGGGGCATTAAGAATGGGGAGAATAAGTAGATAATTCCTGGGCCATGTGAGATGACTCTTTTTGTTGTACTTTTTATCTTCCTCTTTTGTCATAGCTCGCCATGTTTGTGCAGGAACGACCCTCGCAATTTTGTATGTAAAAGTTTAAGTAATGAAAGATTACTTTTCTCCTGTAATCTTTGTTTCAATTACTTTCCTGTACTCTTATATATTGTACCTTTTTATGTGTGCTTGCACATAAAATATAACTGCATATACCACAATTTACCTACATTATATATGTTTGCTCCTGCACAATGCATTTGGTTACTGTAACTCTATGCATGTAAGTATGTTTCTTTGGTTATATTCCATTGTTTCGTCCAGTTTCTAATCACCATAATGCTTCGTCTGGTGAAATCAAACTATGGTTGAACCAATTTCGTGGTTATTCCTATTTCTGTTAGGTCGAGTTTTCTTCGAATGATTACTAATGGTAAATAATCCAAGTTCCATGTTGCTCACTACAACTGGAAGGCGTCAACTGAAATACTTATTTCCTTTCTATATATTTTTTTCGCGCCTCCTTCTAGCGCCATCCCGTTCGTGGGATTTTCTACTTCGGACGCCATAATTCAGGCATGAGTATAAGACAAACATCATAGGAAATGACCTTTAGTTATGTCAATTGCCTATTGTCGGCTAGGAGTGTCCGTCAACCATCCTTGCCTGTCCTTGGCCTAGTATGTCCAGCTAGGTCGCAATCTTGGTCCTTATAATTCTTACCGCGTACTATTTTATGTACCCAAAAGCTAGTTCTTTAACCATCCGATTTCGAATATTCCTCCCCTTCGTCACCAAATTCTAGGAAATGACCAAAACTTGCAAGTCAGGGTCAAATTATCCAATCAACCCCTAAGCAGTCATTCGTTCTTGATGTTGCATAACTTCGAGCAATAGAAAATTTCTGAAGGTCAGGGGTTGAATTGTCCGATCAACCCCAGAGTGGTCATTCCTTCTTGAGGTCACCTAACTTCGGACAATGACAAATTCCTGAAGGTCAGGGTCGAATTACCCGATTATCCCCTATGTGGTCATTCCTTCTTGACGATGCATAATTCTGGGAAATGGAAAATTCTCGAAGGTCCAGATTGAATTATCCAATCGACCCCTATGCGTTCATTCCTTCTTGAAGTCGCCTAACTTTGGGAAATGGCAAATTCCTGAAGGTTGGGGTCAAATTATCCTATCGACCCCTATGTTTAATCTTCCTTATTTAATCCTAGAATAAAGGAGGTGGTACCTTGGGTTGAATTATCTTATCGACCCCTGGAGTTATACTCCTTAGCCTTGATCCACAACCAGAGGAGTTATAACTGTTTTTTGGGTTTTGGAATGACATGGTCGAATTATCTGATTGATCCTGACAATTATATTCCTCAATCCTGATCCTGGACTGATGGATTTTTTCACTTGATTGTAATGCTAATCATGTAGCACAAAATTTGTGCTTATAAAAACATGATTCCATCGATTCAAGAAGCGTATTGTACTTATAAACGAAAAATGTGAAAGTTCTGCCTTATTACATTGCCTTTAGAATCCTAGGGTAGCTTATTTGCAAAAATAAACCAAGTAAAATTAAGTATGATTGTGGCGCAGCAAGTTGCTATTCTATGTCTATGGAATCGAAATTCCATTGACTATAGCTTTCTTGAATGTTCCATCTCCATCGTTCGACTATGTAAAGGCCTTCCCAGTTCGGACCGAATTCCCATATAGCCAGGAGAACTCATTTCCAATGAGATCCCCTGCCTCAAAAGTATGGTTTCGGACCTTGGTGTCGAAGTGTTATGCTACTCTTTTCTAGTGAGCAGCTACCCTCATTTCTGCTTCCTCCCTTTTCTCACAACCAAATCGAGGGACATAAGTAAGAGTTCCTTACCTTGGATCGTAATGCCTTTTATGATGAGAAGGGACTTCCAATTCAATTAGAAATATAGCCTCTGATATGCATGCTAAAGCAAATGGCGTATGTCCTATTGCAGACTTGAGAGTCATCTTATAAGCCCACAACGCCAATGGAAGCTCATCGACCTAGTTGTGTTTTGCCTTAGTTAACCATTTCTTCAAGATGGATTTGATGATTTTATTCGCAGCCTCTACTTTTTTGTTCGCATGTGGGGTGTGCTATCGCTGAAAAGCTCTTCCCAATCCTGTACCGACTACAGAAATATTTGAACTTGTTACCTTCGAACCGAGTTCAGTTATCCATTATAATCTTTTGAGGTACCCTGAACCTACAAATGATGCTCTTCATCAGAAAGTTGATTTTTCTTTTTTGTTGTGATCATGGCAAGCGGTTCTGCTTCAGCCCACTTCATGGAGTAATCCACCACAACTATTGCATACTTAGCTCCTCCTTTTTTCATTGGTAGCACCTCGATGATATTGATTCCCTAAACCGCAAATGGCTATGGGCTAATAATTTTTGTAAGCTCTATTGATAGGGCTTTTGGAATCTTCGCAAATCTCTGGCAAGTTGCACCATTTAGTGTAATCAGTTGCATCCCGATTTATTGTTGGCCTAAAATATTCGTAGCGAATCACCTTCTTAGCCAAAGTTTGTTCCTCGGTGTGGTCACCACAGCTACCCTCATGGATTTCCATAAGGATTTTGTTAGCCTCATCTTTAGTTACACACCAAAGGAAGGGGGTAGAGAATCCTTTTTTGTACAGTACTCCTTCTTGCATCATGAACTATGGTGCTTTTCGAAGGAATTTCGTCCGTTCGTTTCCGTCTCTTAGGAGAGTTCCTTTGAGCAAATAATCCTTAGTTGGGGTCATTCATGACTCCGCTTCCTCTACAGCCTCCAGAATCCACTCGACATCCATCTGCTCAATACTCAGAGCTGTTAAAAACTTTACTGGTAACAAACCCATCATCCGTGCTTCACTAGAACTGGCCAACTTAGCTAACGAATCAACTTTTGCGTTCCCCTCTCTAGGATATGCTTTATCATGTAATGTTCTATAACTTCCAATAGTTTCCGTGCCTTTGCTACATAAGGAGAAATCTTGAACCCTTAGACTAGTATTCCTTCCTAACTAGATAGACCACTAGCTGAAAATCACTAAACTTTTGCAGTGTCCTTATCCCTAGTTCCTTCGCTATCCTTAATCCCATAATCAACGCCTCATACTCATCCTCATTGTAAATTGTGGGAAATTCCAACTTTAATACATAACAAATCGATCACCCTTTTGGAGTTTCAAGCACTACTCCTATACCTGCGCTATATTCATTTGAAGCACTATCCATAAACAACTTCTAATGAGAAACTGCGTCTACATCGTCCTTTTCTTCAACATCTCGCGTGGTAACTCGGTGATGAAATTCACCAACGCCTGCCTGTTTATAGCTCTCCTCGATGTTAAGTGATGTCATATTAGCTTAACTCTATATTCCACTTCACCAGCCTTCCAAAGTCTTGGGTCGGTATAGTACATGCCAGAGGCCGATCCATCAAAACCTTGATCAAATGAGCCTAAAAATATGGTCGTAGCTTCCTTAATGGAATCAACAAGTCAACATACAAGCTTCTCCAAATTTAGGTAGTTCTTTTCATTTCTTATAAACTGCTTGCTAATATAGTAGACCGGCCTTTGAATCCTCGTCTTCTCACGTACTAGCGCTGCACTTAAGGTGTGAGAAGACACTGCCAAATAAAAAAATAAGTCTTCCCCGTCCAGCAGTTTGGACAAGACCGATGGCGTCTCCATATGCATCAATAACTCCTCGAAGGCATTCTGACAATCATGATTCCACTCGAAATTCTTCTTACCATTTTTGAGGGCATCCAAGAAGGGTATGCATTTGTATGTTGCCTTTGAGATATATCATTTCAAGGCAGTGATCTTTCCATTCAAGCTCCGTAGTTCATTCTTCGTAGTTGGGGCAGTGACATTCCTTAAAGTGTTAATCTACTCCTGATTAGCCCCAATGCCCCTTGCATTGATAATAAATCCTATAAATTTTCCCGATGCTACACCAAAAG
This sequence comes from Allium cepa, assembly GCA_030765085.1. NCBI lineage: Eukaryota > Viridiplantae > Streptophyta > Magnoliopsida > Asparagales > Amaryllidaceae > Allium > Allium cepa. The sequence goes on from CM060928.1 coordinate 92,520,146, forward strand.
AATATTTCAACAGATTTATATCCATTCCATACTTCCGTAAAACCTTGAACATCACCGAAAGGCCATCCGAATGGTTCTACGATACTCGTGACTTTACAGGCATGTCATTCATGTATACCTACATTGTCCGTCTGATTCGATTCTTAAACATAGAATTTACCAATCTCTGGTATATGCCTCCATCATTCTTCAAACCGAACATCATTACTCGATAGCAATATAACCCCAAATCTGTTATAAATCTGGTATTCTCCTGATCCGATATATGCATAAGAATTTGGTTATAACCTGAATTTGCGTCATGGAGAGTAACTCATGCCCTATGACCCAGTCCACCAATTGGTCAATATTTAGCACAGGAAAGCTATCCTTCGGGCATGCCTTATTCAAATCCGGATAGTTGACGTAGTCTACCATTTTCCATTTAATTTATTGACCAACATGGTGTTGGATACCCATTTGGGGTATAAAGCGTCGTGGATAAAGCCATTTGTCATTAGCTTATCCACTTCTTCCTTAAATGCAGCGAATTGCTACAAACCCAGATTGCATCTTTTCTGCTTCACTGGTGCAAATTTTGGTTTAATATTTAGTGCGTAACATATTATCTCCGGCGATGTCTTACATAATTCAAATGCGTCCAAGCAAACACATTGAAATTGCCTCGGAGGAAATTAACCAATTCCTTCCTTAAGTTAATGCTAAGCTGCGATCCAATCTTTAGAACCTGTGTAGGATCGTCCATGCCGATTAGAACATTCATCGTCAGCTCAGCTAGCGTTGCTCGCCCTTCCCCTGACTTTTTCCTAGGATCCATAGGCTTATCAAACCTACTACGGTCCCTGAGGCATGGTTTGGGGTTTGATTTCTATGCTTGTAAATCTCGTTGCGGAGAGAACTCTCCATATTATTTTCTTTCTTCCATTGCTTTTCTTCTCTTAGCTCTGTGACATAACATTCCTTTCATGTGCTCTGGTCACCTCTTACCGACCCGACTCCATTTTCCATGCGGAACTTCATTATTAGACATAAAGGAGCCAGTGCTATTTTAAAATCATCAAAGGTCGATCGGCCCAAAAATCCATTGTATGCCCAGTATTCATCTACAATAACAAATTTCTGAATATAGACTATCCTACGATCTCCTTCATCAAACTCCACAGATAGATCGATCATCCTGATTGGTTGTTTTACCTCATCTATAAACCTTTGGATCTTGGTTTTGCAAGCCGTAGCCTCCTCTACGTTAATCTTCATTTGATTGAACGTTCTTCTTAGCATTATGTTCATAGAACTTCTAGTATCCTCTAAGACCGATGCACCGTTGTCGGTCCAGTACCTACCATTATCATCCTTTGCTGCTTGGTCAGAGCTTCATCTTGCACGACAAAGCAATCTTCCTAACGTACATGCTTTAGTGAGCTAACGTACCCACTCTCCTATTTTTCTTCGATGGATAAGGCCCTCCAGTTACGGTATTGATTATCAACTTTCCATCAGTCCGCCTGGGTACTTCTTTGGTAGGTCCAGGTTGATTCCCATGGGATCTTGCATTTTGACTGCCTTATGGTTTTCTAACATCGACACTCGTTCATGTTATGTCCATGGATTTCATGGAAATGGCAGTACTTTCCTAAGCACATTTCCTCCTCGGACGCCTCTTTCCTAGGCAACCATTATGTTCCCTGCATAACAAGGTACATGTTCTCCAATGTATTGTTTATAGGTATATATTGCAAGGTCTCATATTCCCTAAACACTTTTTTTCCATTCCGCCTATCGCTTGATCCCTAATTCCTTTTCTTTCAATTATTCAAATTTCCAATATTAACTGCTGCATTACCAAAGCTCTCTCATGTCTGCTTAATCACCACATTGCTTTGTAGTACTTCTTTTAATTGCCTACCACTAGTTTGCTCAGCTGCCTGATGTTCTTCCTCTAAAAGCAAGAATTGATTGGCCTTCCAATGGAATTCCCCTATAGTGGTTTGTTATTTCATTTTCAATCATTTTCCAAAATCCATGTTCGGGTGTTTTCTCCGGACCAAAGCCATAATATCAGATCTTCCTTCGGATTACTCACCTATGCAATAGCAATGTTAAAATGATTCAAGAACCTCTTTAGTGACTTATTAGGTCTTTGAGAAAGGCTCGAGAAGGACATCATATCCTTGGACCGAGCAGCATGGAGTCAGAATTGCTCCAAGAATTTCACAACTAACTCATTGAAAGTTGATATGGATCTCGACGCGAGCCTGGTGAACCACATCTATGCAATACCTTCGAAGAAAATAGAAAAACATCTACACCAGACAGTATCCGTCGCCCTGGCACCGTCTCTATACCATTCATACTTGAGTAAGTGCTGCCTTGGATCAATAGACCTATTATGCAATGGCATTGACGGCATTGTAAACTTCCTGGTATACTCTTCCCTTTGAATTTTTTTAGATGAATGGAGTTCTATTTGGTGCAAAAACCAATTCTCGTTCTTTCTTCCTTTGCTTTCCTCGACCAACTGTTTTAATATATCTGCTATATATTCCTCATTGGCATGGTACTCCAAGGGTCGACAATCAAGGGCTACGTCAAGTGTTTGGCTCTGCAAACTGTCTCAGTTTGCTCGTTGACGTCTACGTTCTCTGATCTTTGGAAGAACCACTCCTCTAATCTTCCATTGATGCCTGGTTGGTATCATTATAGTTGTTTGAGCTCCAGCACTATTAACTCCAACATCCATCCCGTAACCATCACCCTCGTGCTGTAGATTATCCTTCGAGTCAAATATGCCCACTGCCTTACCTCCCTATCGCCCCAGTCCTCTAAAATTCCTCTCAATACCAACCTAATTCGAATCGGTATCCAATTGATTCCCTTTAGGGGTGGCACTCTGACTTTCTCCTACAACTTCTTTTATTGCTCCACAACCCCTTCCTTTTGTTTTGTCCTTTATTTCACATATTCTTACCATAAACGAATGAATTCTCTTCTTCAGATCCGGAAAAAGAAACTTCCCTTCTACTCCTCTTGGTCCTTTGTGGTTGTTGGGTCAGCAATGCTATATTGGCATCCATCTTTTCCATTAAAGTCTTCTGACTGTCGATCAACTTCTGATTCAGCACCTACATCATCTTGTCAAACTGAACCCTAATAACTATCTCTTGTTGAGCAGATGATCCTAGTGCTGCCTACTGGTTACTGATTTTCATTTGATGGGAATTTCCTTCAGCACTACTAACTAATGCTCCTCATGTACCGGCAACTATCTCAATTAATCTTGCAGGATTCCTGGGTGTTGTTGATTTCTATCAGCAAGTTTCCACGTCTCTCAAAGAAAATCTTCTGGATCTAACCACTGGATCTCTCAATACCCAAAATATTAAGCTAGATCTAGTCCTAAGAATTGAGTTATCAGTGAAAGCACCAAAACGTTGACACCAAAAATGGATCAACACCCTAAGACCCATAGAAAAGTTGAGATATAGCAATAATTGTAAGAAAAGCAAAGAGGTACTAGGATTTTATAGTGGTTCTACAATCTATAGCCTATGTCCATTGTATATTTTATTGATTTAAGATTTAAGAGTCATTAGTATAAGGGATTTGCTAACCTAGGATCTAGAACGGTAAATAGTAGCTTCCTTAGTAACTTTAATGGAGGAAAGATGGAAGATAAAGAAGATAATCAACCCAAAAGTCCTTCGTTTGCTATTTATATTTCTAGGGAAATCGTCTAGCAGAACCGGAGATCCATGAAATATCAAGTACAAATCCAATCTCGAGCATGTAGGAGTGAGTAGCAGGGCCCGAATACCAATAAAAACCTCTCGGTACCGAGTGCTCTTGATTATTACCTACTAGTTTTTATGGGGGAAATCTCTCCTTCTTTCCATTAGCTTTCTATCCGTGATCCGTTATATTTCAAACACTCTTCCTTTGAGATTGAGTTGTTTTTTATAGTTTTTTCTTGTTCTTGTCCGCTTTCTTTGCTTTCTTTCAAAATATCCTTAGAGTTGTTCGTCTATTCCTCGAGAAATATACTTCATGACAACCATTCGAGCCAAAGCTTTAAGTACAAGAATTTTGGACGACCCACGTGCAATACAAAGCACTTGGTACCGAGTGGTAGGACTCAGTGATGAGTGGTCCTCTTTGCTCCAATGCTTCTAGATTTTTTTGATGTGTTTCTATTGCCCTTACAAGCATGTTCCTAAGTCCATGGATCATTTCGTCTCTAGTATGACATTCAAATTCCAGTGAAAACTTGCTTGGTCTAAAAGCCAGATAACAACGATTAACTTTTTAAATTAATTATTTAAATATTCAGTCGTTACAATTGTGGGGTGTTACATGGAGTACAAGGGCACGGGTGAATAGATCTGAAAAGTTGAGACTTTTTCCTTTTTCTTTCTAAACCACAAACATTAGTGTCTTTTTGTTTGAATATACGCAGTTTCTGACTCTTCGTTTAATCTTTTCACGGCTAACGGCCACAACTCGTTCCCATTCGGTGCCTATATAAACAAGAGTCTCCCATGCCAATAATTCTGCATACTCTCTTTCTCCTTCCTCCCTCACGTCAAATCCACTACTCTTTGGTAAAATACACAATTCATTTCCGTAGATAATTGATATCTGCATGAAGGTCTTTGTTGTATCCCGAAGGAATTATGCCGCTAACCCAGTAGCAATCTCCTTTGTAGTTGGTGCGATAAATTATTAGAGAAAACGTTACTGAAACGTGTCTCAAAGATCGTACCTGGTTCTTGAATACAATCCTCATCCTAATAATAAATACCAATGAACCACGAACAATCGATTCCTCTATACAAAAGAGGTGTGTATTAAAGTCATTTCATCGTGTCATGGTTAGATTTTTCTTCTTCTAATTATTAATAGTAGAGATGACTACGACGATGCTACAAATAGGCTCTTAATTTCATTCTCCGACCATTTAAAATGATATCTTCATTCATTAGCTAATTTTACGTAAGTAGAAGTTTAATTATTCTCTTCATTTAGTTCAAACTTGGTATTATTTTTGTTTAGTGGTTAACTTTAAACTGCTACTAATTTGATAAGTCTCTTAATCATAATTTATATCAACTGCATATCCTTGTTAAAAAACCCGGAGTGTGTGCTACCGGTTCGGTGCATGCTTCTTTGGAGTTTACAAGCTAAAGCTTGATAATTGATCTTCTAAAAAAAAATGATCTTTTGATCAAATTAGTTTCTACGTTAGTTTATGGCGAACGTTGCTTCTTCGTCCTCGACCCCAACTTTTTCATTTTCGCTTCCCTGTTTCTCCGATCATTCATATTCAAATCCCTCCTTTGATTACAACTCATCGTCCTATCGTTCTTACACTCAAGTTGTCAAGGAGGCGTCGCTTCCTTCGTCTCAATCTCGTAAACCTCCGATCAAAAACTGGTTTGATTCCAAAAGGGGGAAAAGATTCTGCTTTCGATGCGGGGATTTATCTCATATGGCTAAAGATTGTCTTGAACTTATTAGGTGTTTCGGTTGCGGTTTCTTTGGGAATAAAAGAGCCAACTGTTCGGCGAAATCAAATCTTTCTTCAAATGAACGAAAAAAGCTTACTATATCTGATCATGGTTTCTTATTTGTATTAAAATGTATGAAACTCGAGAGAATTTTACTGGATCATCTTTGGATTCAGAGAAACGAAGGGATTGGATTCTTGGAAGATTTGTTCTTGCATTTTGTTGTGATTAATGTGATCAATATTGGCACAAGTTATAGAGAGAAATTTGGAGATCTTATAGATTATTTTGGGGTTGCTGATTCTTCATTGGATGGAAATGTTTCATTTTTGATGTGGAGTTAGTTTCTAATGAATATAATCGGTCATCTAGTAGTATGGTTGATGAAAATTTGAAGTTATTGAGAGATAATCCGACTGATATTTTTTATTCAGATCCTCTATTATATGACCTGGAGATTTTGATGCTAAATTTGAATTCTAACATTCAAGAAGTGAGCTCGAATCTTAAGGCTGATGGTGCTAAGCTTATACAGGAGGATGTTCATTGTTTTGCTCACTCTAAATATAAGGCTAAATCTTGTATGAAAGGGAATCATGAGATTGTTGCTCTTAATCATTTTGATGGCCTTAGGGACTTAGATGATTCTGTTTATTGCTCTAGTCAAATTTAAGAATCGATCTTCGGTATCACTGATCAGAGCTTGTTTAATGATGAGAATGGAATTATTAGTGATGGTTTGGTCATAATTTCTGTTGGTGTTGTTGTTGTTTCGAACTGGGATAGGGATGGTATGTGCAAAAAGAATGTCAGAAATGCGTACACTGATACACTGATGGGTTCTGTGATGGATAGATCTGCTATGACCAAATGCTTAGATGGAGATGTGGATATGCACAGTGGCAAATGATCAGATCAGATTTGTGTTTGAAATCCATGAGTGACTATGCTGTTTTGGTTGCTCCCGGTTTGAAATGGTCTTTAGGCAATCATATATCTGATGTGGTTAGTTTTCTTTTGGTCAGCAATGAGGTACCACAATATGCAACAGATGATACTATCGGTGTTATACAACATGATGGCATTAACTGTTTCATGTTGAGTTCGGTTTTCAGTAGGGAAGTGAGTAGTGCAAATTCAATCGCTTTTTCTCCAGTAGGGTTTGTGGATGGTATAACAAGGTGTGGCTTGCTTCGAAAGATAAATGTTGATGCTGGTAAGTGGTTGGATACTGTTGTAGAGGATGGTAATGTGGTGAAGTCTGGGTGTTTGAATGGAGACAAGAATCACTGTATTTTTGCTGAGGGATCCACGGGTTTAGTGTTTCATGAGTTTAAATCTGGAAATGTGAAGATGATGGTTACTGCTGTAAAGGATGTTAAGGTTCGTAATGTTGTAAAAGATGGAGAGTTTCAGTCTGAGATGGTAGGGATACAGAATGGAGATGTTAATCAAATCATGGCCGCTGTCATCTTTCATGCAGAGAATGGCCTAATTGAAAACGCTGATGTTGTTGAGTTCAAAGTAAGAATAATTATAAATGCAAATGCATTGGGTGCATTATGTTCCTCAACAGTGATCGGTAATGAAGGAGTTTTTGATAGTTGGTATAAAGATGACAGGAAAAATTCAGTTGAAGTTTTGAGTGATGACAATATGCATATGCATTGTGAATCCAATGACTCGTGTGATGATGTGCACAAAGATATTAATGTGCATAAGGGTATGCGCATTAGTATTGTTGACCGAGTTTGCGTTTTTGCTAGGGAATTAGATGGTGCAATGGTGAGCAGGGAGTCAGGTTTTGATGTACCATCCATACTTGTGATTGTACTCATACACTCAAACCTGAAAAAAGAATTAATAGGAGTATTTCAATGGTAAATATTAGGAGTCCTCGGTTGAAACTTAAAGTTTCCAAGTCTTATGCATGAGGGCTGATGGCTATTTGAAGGAGTTATTATTTTGATCGTTTGTTTTGAAGACTATATATGGTTTGAGCAGATGCAGTATGTTATTTTGAGATTTTATCAGGTATGGTTGTTGAGGTCGAGATTGTGAGAGTTGTTTTAGAAGGCTGCTCGTTACTTGGAGACGTTTTATGCAATGGATTCTTGTTAGTGTAGGTTGTTTGGCGAGAGTCTTTTGTTTCTCAGGCTTTTGGGAGGGTTTTTTTTGTATGGGGGTTTTTGCTACCTGTCAGGCTTGTTGGCAGCTTCTTTACTACTGGTGATACACACACATATAATATCCTCTATTTCAGAGGACCACACATTTCTCACAAAATGTTAATTTATTTTTAGTTTAATTTATTAACTTAATGATCGAATAATCCATAGTACGACCTAGTTATTGGAATGTGAAGTTGTAAGAAAGCTTAATCTCTAATAGCAACATCGTGTATAAATATATATTCAAAGTATATGTTATGCTTGTGTATAGGGCTGACAATGGATATCCGAAAAATTCAAAATCCGTTTGTATTTGTACCCAACATATAAAAACTCATCCGCTATCTGAAAAATGGATACGGATGCAGATAGACCATATCTGCATCCGATAATTATCTATCTAATTTTAGGATTATAGTTATATTTTTATGTATTTTAGTATATCAAATGAATGTCATTACTATCTTATCTAGGTAAAAAATAAAAATAATAATATGTGTATAAAAATCAATATTCGCTGTTTAAAATTATTTCTCTTACTATATTTATTAGTTTTTATATTTTTAGGACCAAAGTGGATTTATAACGAACCAAAATTTTCTATTTATTTGTTTAAATTTATTAATTGTCAATTGATCGAAGAATATCCGATACATATCCGATATCCGTTTGCATATTTTGTATACGAATGTGAAAACGACACTATTTGAATTCGTATGCCCATTTATAGGTCGACTTGTGCATATTTTACGATATTTGGTTTTTCACACTTTCCGTTTTAGAATAATCATGGAGATCCATTCAATATTCTTTTCGCAAGTTTTTCTACTCCCTCATTCTAAGTTCTTGAGGATCTAGACACCGTGTAAGAGTTCCATAAACAGTATTAATTTTTATATTCTAGACGCATTACTAGGGTGAGACGTTTGTTGGCCAACCAATATTCCCTGTTCAAATTCGGTTTGGGCTAAACTCAAACTCTTGACCGGCCTTGTTCATGAACCGTTATATCTCTATCTCTACCATACATCCGCTAATCACATCCAGCCGTCCATTTTAATATATATATCCGCTCGTGCCCCTCATCTTTTGCCAGTTAATTGCAACATATAACCTTTTAAATCATAAAAAATTAAATATGTCCGATCCCCAAAATTTAGGGCTAGGGTTTCCAAAATTGAACGATCCGACCCAAATGATCAATCGAAACTTCCCGATCTGGCCCCAACCGCCGCCTCCGGCGATGCTCCATTCAACCCCCGACGAAGCAGCCCTCTTTCAGACCCCACGTCCTACCAACCCTAACCGTAACCGCACGAACTGGAACAACAAAAAAGCGATCGACAGACGAAATCGCGCGGCGAACTCCGCCGGCGGAGAACTTTCCGGCTACCAACCGCAGTCGCTGAACGACCTCCAGTTCCAAAACCGCGTCAAAACCCGCCGCTTCTATCCCAAAAAGAACAAATTCGTGAACAGGTTCGCTCCCTACGCCCCTAGGAACACCACCTCCTTCATCATCCGTGCAAAGAAATCTGGCGGGATCGCCTCCTTGATCTCACCATGTCCGGTCACTCCAGCGATTCTGCCCACACCCAAATTTTCACCTTCTAGGGAAGGGTTGGTTGACATGGCGAAGGAAGAGTGGGGTGTGGATGGATATGGATCGATGAAAGGTCTGATTAGGCTTAGATCTGGAAACAGATTAGAGAATTTGGGCGAGGAGGAGGAAGATGATGAAGATGATGGATCAACTGGAAGTGACAGTGATGTGGAGGAGCATTTAGAAGTGGAAAAGCGACTAGACCATGATTTGAGTAGATTTGAAATGGTGTACCCAAGCTTCGGCGAAGATCAAGGCGCAGCAGCTGCATATATTTTAGAGAACAAGGTGGATGATCAAGATGCAAACATCGCAAAGTTGGAGGAAGAGAATTTGACTTTGAAGGAACGGATGTTTCTGATGGAGAGGGAGATGAGTGAGTTGAGAATGAGGTTAGAGAGGCTTGAGAATACTAGCATTAACAACAATAATGGCAATGACAATAATATTATTGGTAGTATTAATGTTGATGAAAATGAACATGAGCCTAGTTATAGTGATAACAATGTGAATTTGAATGGAAACGATGAAGGGTCAGAAGGCGATTGTGTCTGTTCAGAGGAAAAGAATGTTGATCATGATGGAGATGAGAGTAATGAGAATTCGGTGAGGGAGGAGTGACAGTAAGGATTAGTGTTTATAGGGATTGTTCGGATTTAGGGTCAAAAGAACAATAAACGGTTACATATCTCATAATTCCTCCTCCATTGATCTTGGTCGCTGATTCAGTTGATCCCAAATGTGAACAGACCCGAAAATGATTTAGTGTTTGGTGTACATTAGGTGTTAGACGGACTCCTATGCTTAGGTTAAATTCAATGCTTCTTTATCTTCTTGTTTTTTTTCCCCTTTCTCATATTAATAAGAAAATATATGCAAACCTTCCTGTTTCGTGTTTGAATCTGCAACCATGATGACATTAGGAGGGGGAATACAGAGCTTTAAGATGGATAAGTCTTGTTTCTTGCAGTAACTGTTGTAAAATTGCAAGGATTTATTGTTGCATGTTATTTTTGTTATTGAATTAGCTTTTATTTTTCTCAACCGGTTACCTCCCATCAAGACAAGCTTTTAGGTTATTTGTAAAGTTTATGATTGTATAAATGAATGTTTGCTGACTATTATTTGAGACGTGTAAACTGGGCAATAAACGATAGGTCATTGGATTACGTATATAATGCTGATTTATTCGTTAACTGTACAAGCAACATGGTGTCGTTATATCATCTTAAACACGTTTACTATCTACTTGAAATTAGTTAGTATTAATTCTTATACCATCAGTGGAATGTGATTAATGGATTATATTAGATAATAGCTGTGATTTATCATTATACCTAATAATGCTTCCAAATGTTACAGATGAGAGCATGTTCAACGTTAAAGATAAAAAGTATTAAATTTATTATGTTACTTCAATTTAATATGCGTGAAATATAATTTTATATCAATATATGCTTGAAATATAATTTTATATCAATATGCGTGGACATAGGCCTGTCAAACATGTTGGGTTGGGTTAAAATGGGTTGGATCGAGTTTGATCCAACCTATTTATGATTCAATCTCTTTATCCATTAATGACCCAACCCATTTATGATCCAATCCACTTAATAAGCGGGTTAACTATTTAACCAATTTAAAGATTTAAATTTAATTTAACTAATAAAAAACAAATAAATAGAAAACAGTTATAATCCTAATTTTTATGTTTTGAGATCCGACAAAAATTTAAAATTTTAATTCTAATTTTCATCAAAATTCAAATATGGGGATGCGAGAGCGTATTATTTTCTAAGTATAGCCGTCAGTCTCCTTGGAGAACTACAATGTGCGTTCATACGATAAAGTATCCGAGTGTTCGATACTATCCGTAATTTAGGTGGTAGTTAATCGTTCAAAGTCCCGTCTGATTCTGAGTTACAACGAAGGAGTTATTGCAGTCTGAACAAAAAAATAGCGGCTTCTACATTAAGCGGAGTTCATATACATGGATGTGGTAGCATGTTATTTTTCAAGTACAGCTGTTAGTCCGCTTGGAGAACTATAGTGTGCGTTCACACGATAAAATATCCGTGTGTTCCACAATGTCCATAATTTAGGTGGGAGTTAACCGGTCGAAGTCTCGTCTGATTTCGAGTTAGAAAGAAGGAGTTATTGCAGTTTGAACAAAAAAATAGCGGTTTCTGCACTAAGCGGAGTTCAATATGCAGATGTGGTAGCCTGTTATTTTCTAAGTACAACTGCCAGTTTTCTTGGACAACTACAGTGTGCGTTCACACGATGAAGTATCCGAGTGTTCCATACTGTCCGTAATTTAGGTGGAAGTTAATCGGTCGAAGTCTCGCTTGATTTCAAATTAGAATGAAGGAGTTATTGCAGTTTGAACAAAAAAATAGCGGCTCCGCACTAGGCGGAGTGCAAATATGGGGATGTGGTAGCATGTTATTTTAAGTACAATTGTCAGTCCCCTTGGAGGACTACAGTGTGTGTTCACACGATGAAGTATCCGAGTGTTCCATACTGTCCGTAATTTAGGTTGGAGTTGATTGGTCAAAGTCTCGCCTGATTCGGAATTAGAACGAAGTTATTGCAGCCTGAACAAAAAAAGCGGCTTCTACACTAGATGGAATTCAAATATGGGGATGTGGTAGCCGGTTATTTTCTAAGTACAACTGTCAGTCTTCATAAAAAATTATGATGTATGTTCAAAATTCTTATTTTAAAAATTTATATTAAAATTTAATGTTTTTAATAAATGGGTAAATGAGTTACCTATTTTTAACCTTTTTAAAAATGGGTCAAACCAACCCATAAAATATTCATAAATGGGTTGAACCGACCCATTTATAAGTAGGGTTAATGGGTTGAGTCAAATTTTGACCGGTACGATGTGAGAATGAAATTATGAAATGTTTTTAACTTGCTTGATTCACATTTTTCATTCTAGGATAGGTACTATAGTAAACCTAAGAATAAATATTCTATTGAGGAGCATTTTTATTAAGTTCCCACTTAACCTCATGTCCCTTCCAAAAAATAAAAAATTTGCAAATCACATTGAAGATTATATGTTTATGAAATTATACTTCAAAATGATAGTATTCTTTTTTACGCCCCTCTTGAATATTAAATCGAATACGTACATAAAAATCATTATTAATATGTCTAGGAAAATGTTGCCTTTAAATGTACAAATTTGATTGTAGCTGTACAATAAATATTACACTAGGTATCCTTGTATTATTGTCAAACTTGATAAAATCTAAAGAAGGTTGCCTTTTGTACTTCAAATAATTGCACCATCAAACAATTCCAACTTTGAATGGATTTCACTATTTCTACAAGAGCAGATGGACTTTTGATCAAAATCTAAATATAATGGTACTTGCCTCGCCTTCACCTACCGCCTTTACAAAAGCTCTGGTTCTAACGTCATTGATTAACACTCCAAATTTGATCTTTAAATGCAGGATTCTGATCAAGCTTTAGCATCACTCAACTTCTCGAATTGAATTGTGCCCATCGACATCAAAAATGATACATTCGATCTTCATTTGGTGATGTTTTAGTCCTTGATAATCTAGTGGATCTATAATGGAGATAAGAAATGGGTGAGGAAAGAAGATAGATTTTCTAAAATTAAAAAAGGAAGCATATCCAACATTCTGTAGTTGATCCAAGTACAGTAACCAAATCCAATGGATGATGGTTTGTTAACCATCCAGTGAAAAGAGTAACATATTTGGGTAAGTACATCGATAAATATCTACAACATTCACTTAATGGATCATTTTGAGTTGTAAAAGAGTACCAGTTGAGTGCATGATCTTGCACGGGTACAATGTAATTGTTTCACCTGTTGAATAAGCGAGTATATGATTTTTGTTTGATGATAATAAACATATATATATATATATATATATTCATTTAAATGTATTTGTTAACGTACTATTTTATTTTTCACGTAATTAAATAAATATTTGGTGAATAAATAAATAACACGGTATTTAAATTCAAACAAATATTTTATTCAAACAAATATTTATTACAATCTTGAATAGTACAAATTCAAGCTCTCACTATACATATATAATTTTGATTACAATACAAATTCAGTTACATCACAATCTTTCATTTACAACCGTGCTCACTACATATCGCTCATTCACTCATAATTTATCTTCAACTTCATTGAATCTAGCATCTGAGCAATCTGCAAAAATAAATTTTGACGCAGTAAAATTGAAAAGAAAATATTTTTGCAGTGTAAAATAAAATGTAATTTTGGAAATTTTATTTGCCTTAGTTATTCGGGTTGTTCGTCATCATTTAAATTTGAATTCATCATACACGAACAGCTTGTGACATGCACAGTATATCACTATACATGCCACAAGGCCGTGCACACCGATATATACACTTGATAAAATTACAGGCTTATTAAAAATAATGTTGAATCTGGAGTTTTAAGCCTATTAAAAATAATTTGAAGGCTTGAAAAATTTATATTAATAGTACCGAGGATAATAGAAGTTGTAAAATTGAAATTAGCAGTGATTTGTTCAGTTTTGAAATTTAATATAGTTTAAATTGAATTTAAAAATAGTCTTCCGAGACACAGTTTCGGAATTCAAAGAAACTAGTTCCAATGGGTCCGTAATATTGAATTATTATCGGATTTCAAATTTCGTATTGTTTGGAGCTAGTGTGTGAGTGTACGAAGTATATTCGCGCTGGAATTTCATCGATAATAGTCGATTTAAATTGAAATTTGAAATTAAATTAATACATTGTTTAACCAGTTAACCTTCCGTCGAAATAATTTCACGTCGGCTAAGGTAAGCTTATAATTGGTCGAGCCTTCTTGAACACGCTTTGTTCTTTTTTTAAGAAAATAATAATAATTATAATACCCCGAGCCGTTCAACGTAAGGATTCTAAAGCAAGCTACCGAAAAAAAAAATATAATCGAACCCCTTTGTTTCCTCCAGAAGTAAAAACTCCACTCCCCTTCAATTCGAAATTCTATAATGACCAAAGTCCCATTTTCTTATAAATCGATTTCGAATACCCTACTCAAATTTTCGGCCTCGAAATCGAATTCGTTTCAAAGCAGAAAAGAGTTGCGTTCGAACGCGAGAATCGAAGGCGACTTAGAAGATGTTGGCGGCGAACGAGGTGGCTCAAATTCGAGCACACGAAGGGGAGTCTCTGGTTTTGGTGGTCGGCAGCTCGATGGATCTCGGTCTCGTATTGGAGGATGCTCGAAATAAACTGGAAGGTTCGGCGGCGCGCGTGGATTTGGAATAGGGTTTCGCGAGTAACTCGCGATGGTGATCCAGTGACTCGGCGAAGGAGGCAAGGGAGGAGCTCGAGGCGTTGCGGGGTAGGGCATGGTTTTGGGTAGGATGCATGTGGAGGCGACTGGGTTCAGTGGTCTCGAGCCGGGTAGAGTGGTAAGATATAATTTACATTTTGTTTTAATTTAAATTAATTTATATATATATATATATATATATATATATATATATATGTATTTGCTCAGTAAAACTTAAAGAAAAAAAAAGAAAGAAAGATAATAATAATAAATATTTACATTTATATAGAAAAAAAATATAGTAATAATGAATAGTAATAAATAAAATAAAATAAAGAAGGATATTTTTGCCAGAATTTTTTTACAGTAGCAGTTTAGTAATATATGTGTACGTGCATGTTTAAAGTAACGAAATAAACCGGATATATATAAGATATAGATTGTTAAAGAAACGTTATATGTAATTTGATAAAAAGCGGTTAAGCAGTTCATTAAAGTATATAGGCTGTTTCAAAAATGATAATAATAAAATAGGATGAATACACATATGTACCTATTTTTATTTAAAGCTTAATTTTAAATTTTTCAGAAGTAATTTGGTTAATTAACCTATCTATTTATTTGAGTAACTAAGAAATTATTCAGAGGAAAATTAGTTCAAATTAAAATCACTAGCAAATTGAATTTATTAAATGGTACTTAACGGTTCATTTTTTTTATTTTGAATATTAATAAATCATATAATATTTATTCAAGGTTAGAAATTGCGGAAAAATAAGGCGGGTTTGAGGTGAATAGCAATCTGAGGCCAAATGTGAGTTAATCTCACTCAGTTAAATTTAAATTTAAATGATTAAATTTAAATAATTGTTTGAATGGCTGAATTGACTGATGTGATATAGTATGATATTTTGGAATTGGCATATTTTATTATGCTAACATTTGTGGATGCAGGAAAAAAACAGGTTGGAGGGATCCAACTAGACCCCTCACATTTATTTAAATTATTCAATATTCTCTGTGGTGATTATTTGATATCCAATGATGAGTTATATTGGAATATTGAATGTTATGGTTTGATTGGATATTTGGGTATAATGAATTACCAAAATATATGAATTGGATTGTTGAAAAGAAATTAAAAGGAAGTAAATTTGTAAGCGAAATAATTATAGACAGTTTGAATAAATTAAGAATGAATTGAAAAGAAATAGAAGTAATATGAAAATAAAAATAAATAACTTCGAGTATGAAGAGAAATGGAATTTTGAATAAAATGAAATTGATTAATTGTAAACTTAAGTTATATCAATTAAAGAAATAAAGAATTATTTTAAAATTTAAAGTTTAAATTTATTTAAAAGAATAAAGAAGTAATTGGGAAATCTAAAAATTGGAATTTTTAGTTAAGGTGTTTTAAAATCATAATCAAGGAATGAGATCTGAAATTAATAGATTCCGAATTAAAAGGGAATGAATTGGAAATCAATTTGGGAAGAATTGATTTAAGTGATTGAAGTTGGGATTTTTCTCTGGATAACCAAGTACATTTTTAAAGTAAATTCTTAAATAAATTTAAAGGTTTTGAAGTTGTTGTAAAAAGCAAGTTTTGGAAATTTATTACTTCTAAATATTTAAATTCTAAAGTAAGTATTTCTTTCAATCTATTATAGTAGTAATTACTTAAAAAGTGACTTGGTATTTTGTTTTCAAAAGTGAAAATCTGGTTTTATATTTATAAAGTAACTTTATTTTCAAATACTCATATAGTATGTATTTTTAACAAATTATTGAAGTAGTTTTAAGTTAAATGTTTTAAAGTATATTTTCAAAGTAAAGTGTTTTTAAATTATTTTAAAAAATCTAGTTTTGTGCTTGGTGATTCCAGATGAGATAGAAAATATTTTGGGAAAGTTTATTCTGAAAGGAAAGGTGGTTTTGAAACTGTTTTCAAAGGATTGAAAATAAAAACATATCTTGTGAAGATATTTTGAGATTAATAAATAATTTGGGAAATTATTTATTGTTGGATGGATGTTTGTGATAATTAATTGATAGTTAAATAACCGACTATCAATATTGGACAAATGCATTGATCGTTTCGAAGAGACCGAGATCGAGATTTATTTCTCGAAAACCATTTCGATCCGGTTTGTACGTTTCTTGTAAACGATTTTGGATTCGAAGATGGAGCAGTGAAGCGCAAGGGCTAATCGCTACTAATCCTGAGGATATTTCCAAAATGGATGTAGTAGGAATAGTGCCTTCGGTTCCGTTCGAACCCGGGACGGACTTGTATGGATGAATGCTTGCGAAACATCGTCAGGTGGACGATGGGCATTCTAAGTGAAACGTTCTAAAGGTAACTCTTAGCCTCAAGCCTCATCAAATGGGAATGACTGAAAATCAGGGGTTATGCAGCAAGGCTAGGTGGGTAGCACCCAAGCAGGGTGAGGTCATTCCAGTCTAGATGTCCCTTTTTATTTCGGCTTAGTGGGCGGTTGCTGATCCCAACCGCGGGGTGATCTCACTCGGAATTATCCAGTAAGGGATAGTTCCGGCCTTGTGTTGCAGGGGAGCGGGCGTACTCCTCGGTACGGTGATCTAGGCCCCGTACTGTGACAGGTGGTACCCCAGTGCCTAGTCATTGGTTGGAAATCCATTCTCTTTACGAGCCTTGTACGAGTTTTGTTTGTATTACCCACTCTGTGGCTAGTAGTTAGAATTTAATAATGTAACAATTTCGGCTATTTTATAAGTATTTGTATATAGACCCTATTATAATATCAGAGGATTTCTATAAAAATTGTTTTAGCTATCGTAAGGTAAAAACCCGACATGTTTATTTGTGGCGTGGTCTTACGAGATGCTTTTGTTTTCAAAGGATTTTTGAAACTTTAATAATCAATTGGGTGTGATTTTCTCACGCTGGTATTCCAGACTGACTCGGGTGTTATTTAACTATAATGCTCGGGTCGGACCGAGTATTATAGGATACATGATATGATGCTGTGGAGCTCAGGAGACGAGCTGGATGACGAAACGTACTCTCGTACTTGTATATTTATATATTTCCGCTGTGTTGAGTTGTTGTGTATCCATTTGTATGACATTGATGTTGAGCTGTAATCGGTATACTCTGATGATGTAATATATAAACAAAATATTTGATGTTTGAGTAAAGAGTATTTATTATCTATTATATTTTATTCCGCTGCGATGGTTAGATTCTGTTATTGTTTTCTATTTTCTTCTTCTTCCTCTTCTTCTTTAGGCCAAATGGTTCGTATTTCTGTGCAACTTGAGTTGATTGTTGTAGAATAGTGTTGACTCAAGAAGTACGGATTTGCGGGCTGTTACAGTTGGTATCAAAGCATAGGTTGGTGATAACCTTGGCTCTGGTGGGAAGTACTCATTAAATAGAGTTTATAGTACTCTAAAATGAGTTTGAGCGTATTAATAGATATGAGCACGTATTTGTTAGTGAATATAAAGTGTTTTAATATTGTGTTGATTGATTTATTGAGTGGCATATGAACTTTCGTCGACACAGTCTGCGCAACCGTATCGAAGGGGTTTCTAAACACTTGAATAGAACAATTGACACGGTATTGTTTTAAATGTGGGTAAATGAAATAATTTTACCCAAAATATATTTTGATATAAATAAAAGTTTTTATAAACTACTTTAGCTAATATATGGTTGCTTGGATGTTAGAAATAAGGATATTTAAATTATTATCCTTATTGTATGGAAAATTTAACTAGAAATTGAAAACGTAACCAAAGGTTAAGAAAATTAATTCATTATAAAATGGAAGTTATAAATATGAATTATAAATGGAATTTATAAATTGAAATATAATCAAGTAAGAATTTGTATGAGCATAAGCTATGCAGATGAACGATAGTAAAATTGATTTAAGCAGGATTTGGAAATTTAAATCCCGGGGATTTTGGAAGTGTTTTGAAGATAAATAATAGCACAATTGTTTTGGAGATATTTCTGAAAGGAAATTGTTTTAAAGGGATTTTGAAAGAGATATAGCATTGAAATCACTTGGATTATTGAAAAATAATTCTGATGATGAAGGCCGCATCATCAGTATTCATTTTCGAATTTCTAAGTGACGAATTGCTACCAAATTGATTTGTTCAGAAAAGCTAGTTATTTTTGAAAGTCTCAAAAGAAATTTGTTGGGAATAAAATAGGATTGGTTTAACTTTTGAGAAATGTGATTTGAGATGTTTGAGATTTCAAAATAATTTGAAACCAAAAGCCGGTGTTTTTAAATTCCTGATGAGATGGATTATAAGCTTATAAGTTAAGATGATTTTTAAATCAGGAAGGAAAAGAAAAAAAATAAAAAAATAAAAATAGCTTTGACTGTTGGAATTTAAATTTAAAAGGGTGAAAAGTTAAAAATGAAATTAACTTGGATTGGAAAATAAAAATTTTAACTGGATTGAAATTAATTGAACCAGCTGAAAATAATATCCTGTTGTATTCGAATTTAGTTGCAATCGAATTGAATTAAATAAAATTGAGTTAAGGTAGGATTGAATTGGAATAAGAATTCAATTGAATTATTTGATGGAATTAGATTCTTACCTGAATAAATGGAAAATAAGTGGAATAAGGATTGGAATTGAAATAAATGAATAATGTGTAAAAGAACTAAAAAAATCCTTAAAATAAAATATGTTTAGGTTGTAAATAAGCATAAGGCTTGAGTTAAAAATAAAGATGAATATACTCAAGCTTATGATGAATGGAATTGTATAAAACAATAAGCTGTGACTTATTAAATTGAAAATGGAATACAAATCCCAAATTTAATATTTTGATGAATTGGAAAATGAAAAGAAATCCAAACTTGAATTATAAAGTATATTGAACTTAAGAAAATAAAATGAAGTGATATTTGGAATAAAAATTCAAGTGTTGGATTATAAATAAGGGAAGAACAAATTAGATAATAAATTAGTTAATGAAATTAAATTGTGAATTTATGATGAAGTTGGAAATAAACTCAAGTTATAAATAAAAATTGATTCAAATTGTTGATGAAGTGAAAGTAATTGAGAATGAAGCTAAATTGTGAGTTAATAAATTGGATGGTAAATTAAAGGTGAATAATAGAATCAGAACTTGAGTTATTAATTAAAATCAGACTTGAAGTGTTAACAAAATAAATATAATTGAAAATATATAGAATAAAAATGAGAGTAGATTAAAATAGTGATGGTTTGAATTGCGAATAAAATCCAAATAAGCGGAAATAAATTGGGAATGGTCATGTAATCAATTAAATGAGTTGAATCTGAAAAGTTAAATTTGATAATAACCATCAAATGAGATTGCAGATTTAAAATGAGATTTAAATGGAGAGAATTAAGTTGAATAAAGGAAAGGAAAAAAAGAGAGAGAAGGGATTTACTTGAAAATAAGATGGGTTTAAGTATAAAATTGGAGTGAATAAACTTAAGCTTAAAAAAATAATGGAAATGAGTTGAATTGAATTCGACTTAAGATTTAGATTGATAATAGTGAATTGAATTTAAATCAAGTAGAAATAAATTTTAATTGTAATAAAATTCGGCAAGTTGCTGATAATATTTAATGGAATGAAATGTAAATAAATGGATTGTAAATGAAATTTGAATGGAATGTGTCGAGCTAAATAAATGATTGTGAATGGATTAAAATAAAAAGGAAATTTAATTGGTAATGGAGATGGAACCTAAGTTGTTAATGGTTTTTGAATGAACTAATTTGGTTAATAAAATTGAAATGCAATGGAACTGAGAATATATGGATGGTGAATAAATTTTCAAATGGAATAGAATTAAGAATAAATTGAGTTAAATCCATTTAAATTGGTTATAAAACATAAATACTTGTTTATTCACATAGATCTCGTCAAATTGCATAGAATAAATTGTTATTAGATATAAATGGAAGTAATTAAAATTTTATGAATTGGTAGAAGTAAAATAAATTGATTTTGAGATCAACTGAATTAAATATGAGTTCAGTTGCTTAAAAATAAATTAAATGTAAGCGATTGAGTTTTAAACCATTTAAAATTGATGAGGTTGTATATGAATGGATTGAAAACCCTTCGAATGGAAAGAAAATGGTTTATGAATTAATTGAAACAGTTGAATTAGCATGGAAACTATAAAAAATTTCTTACGGAAAATATTTGATGTGCATTTCTTTTAGTATTCATATGTTTTAACTATTTCTAATAAGTTAAATATAGTTAAACTGCATATATTTGGCACTTACATGTTTAAATTGAGTAAGTACAGGAACATGGAAGCCGTATGGCTGGATTTGGGTTGCATTAGCTGCTAAAATAATAAGCTGCTTGCTTAAAAATGCTAAATAAGGTACGCCTACACAATTAAAATAGGAAATATGAACTGTTTTTGGTTTTTCCGACCATGTGGGTCGATGTATATATATTTATCTCTTTTGTCAAATTGCAAAAGCTCCTCCGTACAAAGGGGATTCTGCCAAAAAATTTCGAAAATTTTGGGTGTTAGAAAATTTTTGGAGAATTTTTGTTAACGACAAAACGATTTCAAACTGGAAATTGAAATATAATTAGTAAATGAAACTAACTTAAATAATGACATAAATTGGTTATAAATGAAAAATAAAATTTAAATATTCAGAGTTAAAGATAAATTGAATTCATATGGAAATGAAAGAACCGAATTGAATAGAAATTGATATGAACTTAAGTGGTAAGGTGAAAATAAGTATAAGAAACATATAAATGCTTATGTTGACTTAGTAAGGAACGTTCAATTCTTAAATGAAAATTGATACTACTAATATAATTTAAGTCAATATTGGAATGAATAGATGTTGACATTTTGTGAGAAAAGTCGATAAAATGCTTTGGAATGTTTTGATTGGATATTAGTGCTAAGTAGGATATGCAGGTAATCTAAAGGGAAAAGAGAATTGAGTTTGATTTCAGAAAGATAAATTTGAAATGCTCGATAAAAAGGTATGCATTTAAATTTGGTGTGAAATTTGATTGGGATTTGGATTGAGCCACTTGGCCTTTTGTTTTCTTTTTGGATTTGGGAGGCCGTAGAGCCATTTTGTAGTTGTACCGAGTCAGCCACGCAAAGGAGGCGCTGGCAAAAATTTTCGAAAATTTAGGGAGTTAGAAAAATTTTGAGAAAATTTTGATAATTCAAAATTTGATTTTAAATTGAAACCTGAATGGTTGGACAAATAAGATTGTTTGCAAACTAGGGAAAGGTTTGGAAAGTTAATAAGACTGATGATGGTCTTTGTAAAAGATAGTTGGTTGGATGTCGAATTGTTTGGTTTTAAGGATAAGTAAACGAGGATTGGACCGTTCTTCCCAACTAGTAATTTCGGGGACGAAATTCCTTTAAGGGGGGAGGAATGTGACAAACCGGAATTTTTAAGTATTTAAAATTGGAATATTCAATTGATTTTGAATATTTAAAGGTTAGTTTTTAACTTGAATTCAAATATCACCAATTATTTGATAATTGAGTTATTGAATTAAATAAGTTGAAGTTGGTTCAAATGTTGAATCTGGAGTTTTAAGCCTATTAAAAATAATTTGAAGGCTTGAAAAATTTATATTAATAGTACTGAGGATAATAGAAGTTGCAAAATTGAAATTAGCAGTGATTTTTTCAGTTTTGAAATTTAATATCGTTTAAATTGAATTTAAAAATAGTCTTCCGAGACACAGTTTCGGAATCCAACGAAACTAGTTCCAGTGGGTCCGTAATATTAAATTATTATCAGATTTCAAATTTCGTATTGTTTGGATCTAGTGTGTGAGTGTACGAAGTATATTCGCGCTGGAATTTCATCGATAATAGTCGATTTAAATTGAAATTTGAAATTAAATTAATACATTGTTTAACCAGTTAACCTCCCGTCGAAATAATTTCACGTCAACTAATGTAAGCTTATAATTGGTCGAGCCTTCTTGAACACGCTTTTTTCTTTTTTTAAGAAAATAATAATAATTATAATACCCCGAGCCGTTCAACGTAAGGATTCTAAAGCAAGCTACCGAAAAAATATATAATAGAACCCCTTTGTTTCCTCCAAAAGCAAAAACTCCACTCCCCTTCAATTCGAAATTCTATAATGATCGAAGTCCCATTTTCTTATAAATCGATTTTGAATACCCTACTCAAATTTTCGGCCTCGAAATCGAATTCGTTTCAAAGCAGAAAAGAGTTGCGTTCGAACGCGGGAATCGAAGGCGACTTAGCAGATGTTGGCGGCGAACGAGGTGGCTCAAATTCGAGCATGCGAAGGGGAGTCTCTAGTTTTGGTGGTCGGCAGCTCGATGGATCTCGGTCTCGTATTGGAGGATGCTCGAAATAAACTGGAAGGTTCGGCGACGCGCGTGGATTTGGAATAGGGTTTCGCGAGTAACTCGCGATGGTGATCTAGTGACTCGGCGAAGGAGGCAAGGGAGGAGCTAGAGGCATTGCGGGGTAGGGCATGGTTTTGGGTAGGATGCATGTGGAGGCGACTGGGTTCGGTGGTCTCGAGCCGGGTAGAGTGGTAAGATATAATTTACATTTTGTTTTAATTTAAATTAATTTATATATATATATATATATATATATATATATATATATTTGCTCAGTAAAACTTAAAGAAAAAAAAAGAAAGAAAGATAATAATAATAAATATTTACATTTATATAGAAAAAAATATAGTAATAATGAATAGTAATAAATAAAATAAAATAGAGAAGGATATTTTTGCCAGAATTTTTTTACACTAGCAGTTTAGTAATATATGTGTACGTGCATGTTTAAAGTAACGAAATAAACCGGATATATATAAGATATAGATAGTTAAAGAAACGTTATATGTAATTTGATAAAAAGCAGTTAAGCAGTTCATTAAAGTATATAGGCTGTTTCAAAAATGATAATAATAAAATAGGATGAATACACATATGTGCCTATTTTTATTTAAAGCTTAATTTTAAATTTTTCAGAAGTAATTTGGTTAATTAACCTATCTATTTATTTGAGTAACTAAGAAATTATTCAAAGGAAAATTAGTTCAAATTTAAATCACTAGCAAATTGAATTTATTAAATGGTACTTAACGGTTCATTTTTTTATTTTGAATATTAGTAAATCATATAATATTTATTCAAGGTTAGAAATTGCGGAAAAACAAGGCGGGTTTGAGGTGAATAGCAATCTAAGGCCAAAGGTGAGTTAATCTCAATTAGTTAAATTTAAATTTAAATGATTAAATTTAAATAATTGTTTGAATGACTGAATTGATTGATGTGATATAGTATGATATTTTGGAATTGGCATATTTTATTGTGCTAACATTTGTGGATGCAGGAAAAAAACAGGTTGGAGGGATCCAACTGGACCCCTCACATTTATTTAAATTATTTAATATTCTCTGTGGTGATTATTTGATATCCAATGATGAGTTATATTGGAATATTGAATGTTATGGTTTGATTGGATATTTGGGTATAATGAATTGCCAAAATATATGAATTGGATTGTTGAAAAGAAATTAAAAGGAAGTAAATTTGTAAGCGAAATAATTATAGAAAGTTTGAATAAATTAAGAATGAATTGAAAAGAAATAGAAGTAATATGAAAAAAAATAATAACTTCAAGTATGAAGAGAAATGGAATTTTGAATAAAATGAAATTGATTAATTGTAAACTTAAGTTATATCAATCAAAGAAATAAAGAATGATTTTAAAATTTAAAGTTTAAATTTATTTAAAAGAATAAAGAAGTAATTGGGAAATCTAAAAATTGGATTTTTTAGTTAAGGTGTTTTAAAATCATAATCAAGGAATGAGATCTGAAATTAATAGATTCTGAATTAAAAGGGAATGAATTGGAAATCAATTTGGGAAGAATTGATTTAAGTGATTGAAGTTGGGATTTTTCTCTGGATAACCAAGTACATTTTTAAAGTAAATCCTTAAATAAATTTAAAGGTTTTAAAGTTGTTGTAAAAAGCAAGTTTTGGAAATTTATTACTTCTAAATATTTAAATTCTAAAGTAAGTATTTCTTTCAATCTGTTATAGTAGTAATTACTTAAAAAGTGACTTGGTATTTTGTTTTCAAAAGTGAAAATCTGGTTTTATATTTATAAAGTAACTTTATTTTCAAATACTCATATAGTATGTATTTTTAACAAATTATTGAAGTAGTTTTAAGTTAAATGTTTTAAAGTATATTTTCAAAATAAAGTGTTTTTAAATTATTTTAAAAAATCTAGTTTTGTGCTTGGTGATTCCAGAGGAGATAGAAAATATTTTGGGAAAGTTTATTCTGAAAGGAAAGGTGGTTTTGAAACTCTTTTCAAAGGATTGAAAATAGAAACATATCTTGTGAAGATATTTTGAGATTAATAAATAATTTGGGAAATTATTTATTGTTGGATGGATGTTTGTGATAATTAATTGATAGTTAAATAACCGACTATCAATATTGGACAAATGCGTTGATCGTTTCGAAGAGACCGGGATCGAGATTTATTTCTCGAAAACCACTTCGATCCGGTTTGTACGTTTCGTGTAAACTCAAGGAGTACGGATTTGCGGGCTGTTACACTTACTCACTCTGAATTACTTATATATTTCCACGAAGTAAATAGCTGTTTTGAACGACTTAGGGAGAAATGTGCTCAAATTGAATCACAAAGAGATAGTTTAATTGAAGTAAATGAACAGCTTGAACAATTAGTTAAAAACTATCAAAATAAGTGCCCTAAGTGTGACAAGTGTCCTTTGTTTGAAGAAGAAATTAAAAAAATTAGAAATTAATATAAAATCACTTAAAAATGAAATTCTAATTTTGAAAGAGAATGAAAATACAAGAAGAGAAAATTCTATTAAATGGTGCATACAATTGTTAAACGAAAATGAATCTCTCAAAACACAAGTCCAACAACTGTCAACGGCTTTAGATAAATTTTCAAAAAGTGAAAAATCGTTGAATATGCTATTAGGAAAACAAACTGTTAATACAGTTAGACAAGGAATTGGATATAATCAATCTGAAAATGTTAGAAATGAAATTAATCAAGTCAATTCAACGTGCACAATTTGTAGAAAATTTGGACACAATCAAAACAATTGTTGGTATAGACCCAAACACGTGAAAATTATACCAATTTGGGTTTCAAAAGGCACAAATATAAAATCTCTCAAAGTGAAACAAATCTGGATGCCGAAAGGAACTTATATAAATAGTTTTGGGTCTCCATAAAATTATTTTTCAAAATTATTTGCCACTAACAACAACGGACCTATAAAAACAAATAGGTCACAAAAATCTTTTAACCTGTAGGTGTGGTGGCAGGTTAAGGAGCAACAACAGTGTTACTTGGATTCTGGTTGTTCCAGGGACACAACAGGCGACAAAGCAAAATTCCTTAGCCTAGTACAAAGGTGACAGAATCACAATGCGCTAAAACGAAAAATTATCAACAAAGGTAAAATAGGTAAAGATATCTTGAACGATATATATGAAAATCTGCACCATAATTTGATTTGATTCAGCCAGTTATGTTATGAATGATGATATTGATTCTGACTTATTCAAAATTGTTGGACAATTACATTCTTATGCCAAGAACACTATAAAAATCTCTAGAGTCTTTGAACTACTTCATATATATTAGTTTGGATTAATAGTAGTGTTTTATTGGTTGATGATAATACATTTGATTATTTTACGGATGACTCCATATTCACGGTTTTTGATTATTTACACGGCTTCAATTCAAATTCAAGAGAATGTCATTTAAAAAGTTACTAAAAATGATTTTGAGACATTTTGTTGCACATTTCATAATCTGGTCTGTAACATTCAACTAATAATAAGTTTGAGTGAAAAGAAATTCAGATGTAGATTACACCGGTAATCTAGTTGATAGAAAAATTACTAGTGGAACGTGATTTATGATGAGACATTTAGTAACTGCATCGTTTTTCCTTTGAAAAATAACTGCATATTTTTCGCTTCAAATAATTTTCAAATTGCAGACATTTTTTATAAAACCCCTTGTAGAAAATTATTTTTGACCTTGTTTCAGATTAGTCATTTTAGAAAATTTGATTTTATAATTATTTTTGGATTTGATTTTAAATTATTACATTGACTAATCTGACTCCCTACTAATTATCAAAAAGATAAATAGTGTTTGAAAAAGTGACGAGTGTTGATATTAGTCATATATTATAACTCAAGACAGTATATTTAGTAAATTTCTTTAGAAATTTAAACAAGATTTATAAAAACTTTTGTTTGATAAAAATTCCATGACCATTTCTATTTCTATCATATTCCTATCGAATATCGCTCATCAAAATCCAATATAGTATGTCGATATGTGGTATTTTAAACAAGAAATCATTCGTTTTTCATTTTATATTTTTAAAAAAAGTTATCCAAAGTATCCACTCCCATTTAAAAGTCCTCACGGTTATGCATGGGTGAATTACTTGGAATTTTTGATTATGTGGTTCCATGCTCATTTAAAAGTCCTCACGGTTATGCATGTATGGGACGCATATCAAAATTGATTTATTAAATAAACAAGTTGATTCTAATCCCATTTAAAAGTCATCATGGTTATGCGTGGTTAGAAGATACTTGAATTTATTTTTTAAAAATAAAATTAGAATACTACTAATCTCATTTAAAAGTCCTAACCGTCATGCATGGTTAGTAGATATTCAAATTCCTGATATAAATGTACCACAAATAGACACAACTGTATGCTTTTATACGATGACATCATTCCCATCATTCTAAAAGTGGAATATGCGCCTAATAGAGTATTTATGATTTTTGTTTGATTTTTTATTGAAAATTAATTTTTATATTCGATTGACTTTTAATGTTGTATTAATATCTATCACTTTATCTCTATTTTTATAACACTATTACTCTTTTGCTGATAACAAAAGGGGGAGAGAAAAGTTAAGATTTTGTCAAATAAAATCAAGAAAAGGTCAAATATTTTCTATTTGCATCTAGGCTCATTTGCATATTTTTAATTGTATGCATATATGAAGGGGGAGCTTTGTGCAGAGTGGATGCATTTAAATAGGGGAAGCAAATAGAGCATATCAATGATCAAATACATTTAACATATTCAAAATCTTAAATATATGTTTGTTATCATCAAAAGGAGGAGATTGTTGAATATGCGAGTATATGATTTTTGTTTGATAATAATAAACATACATATATATATATATTCATTTAAATGTATTTGTTAATGTACTATTTTATTTTTCACATAATTAAATAAATATTTGGTGAATAAAATAAATAACACAGTATTTAGATTCAAACAGATATTTTATTCAAACAAATATTTATTACAATTTTGAATGGTACAAATTTAAGCTCTCACTATACATATACAATTTTGATTACTATACAAATTCAATTACATCACAATCTTTCATTTACAAATGTCCTCACTACATATCGCTCATTCACTCATAATTTATCTTCAACTTCATTGAATCTAGCATCTGAGCAATCTGCAAAAATAAATTTTGACGCAGTAAAATTGAAAAGAAAATATTTTTGCGGTGTAAAATAAAATGTGATTTTAGAAATTTTATTTGCCTCAGTTATTTGGGTTGTTCGTCATCATTTAAATTTGAATTCATCATACACGAACAGCTTGTGACATGCACAGTGTATCACTGTACATGCCACAAGGCCGTGCACACCGATATATACACTTGATAAAATTACAGGGACAGGTAAGCACATGTCAAACCCAAATGAAAAGCCGGGTTCAACTCAAGTGCAATAAAAATAATGTCACGATACAAGCACAAGGTCAAACCCGAGCTTTAAGCTGGATTCAACTCAGGTGCGCTACAAAACATCATAAAACTGTCGAGCATAAAATTCAAATACAACCAAACAGTGCAGTGATGGATATGCAAGCAAATGCATCAACATGTACACAATATCACACATCAAATGACACAAGATTCAAGACTGCACATATATACATATGAGATGACAGTTTCAAAAGACTACAAAACCTCGACCAAGACCAGAACTCGTTCTGCAACCAGGTGAACCAGATCAACAAAGACTAGACAGTCCATGCATACATACATGTCAACCAGGCAGCGAGCAAAGTCGACAAGTACTTCAAGTACGAATGCACAACTGGATGCATGAATAACACTCAGACTTGGAGTGAAAAATATACAAAGTCAACATGTATGAAACAGTGAAATGAAGTGGACAGTACAACCCAATTCAACATGCTTAGTTCAAATGGTCAAGATGGTCAAATTCAAATGCAAACTGACTTGAAGGAACAAACATATGAATGTACAACTACATACCACTTGAAGTATTTCGACCAAACAACTCAATACAGCAGTACAAAGGTCATAGGCTCTCAAATCAGCAATGCCCAAGCAATACATTAACAAAGTAGTTCAGGCATGCACAATAGAGATGAGGAAGTGCACCAAAGACCAACAGCAAGTGTCGACCAAACAAATGTACACAAGTGAATGTAAACTACAAACTGCACATGAACTACATGACTCGAAGTTCAGTAAAGTAAACAAATATATCAACCAGAAAAGCAACAACTCAAGTGAAACAAACATCACAGCTTCAGAAATCATGAAATAGCAAGACTACATAAATGAAGACTCGGCATGTACATGAAGGTAGCAAATACTACTGATTCAAGTGAAAGGCAACTATACAAATGAAGTCAATATGATCAAGGCAACAAGCCCAGAACCAAACCGTTACAATGAGCACAACATCTAACCAGAGCATAGCACAAAAATGGAACGAAGTCGAGAAATCAAAATAGCTTCAAATGGCCAAATTCGAACAAATTCATGAAGCAGCAGTTTCAAATCAATGCAACAAAGTAAAATCAAAAGTGAACAATGCTTCAGACGAGTTCAAGAATACAAGTCCAATACAGGTTTTACAAATGACCAATGTCGAACGAAATCAACATCGTCAAACCAGAATCGAAACCGTGATGACCAAGAAAAATGAACAATTCAAAATCGATGCCGTGAAAATCAAGTAATCAAATATACACGAATTGAAGAAGTCAGCAATCATCTCAAGCAATCAAACAAAAATCAATGGCCGAGATAAAACAATTGACGAATTCAAATGATTATATACGAACGAAAATACAGAGGTTCGAACCCTATATTAACAAGTAACATCATCGACAATATCATTGAGTTCAAGTAAGCAAAAACTATAAAGCAAAATAACAAATTACATACCGGAGCAAGATCGAACTCGATCAAAATTGAAGGAGCCGTGTGCAAAGAGAAGAGAGCGTCGATCGACGAAGCAGGGACGAAAATAATCATTTGATCGAACTAATTAAAGTCGACTTCTTCGATTTTAATACAAAGCCCTAATTTTGATTAAACAGGAAACGAGCGAGAACAGCCATTTTCAAGGAGAAGTCAGGCTGGAGGAATAAAGAAAGCACATGAACAATTTTTATCACTATATTAAGGGCCGGCTTGTGTTTGGGGTTTAGAAATTTTAAATTAGGGTTTTGTTTCATTTAAATTGTATTTTTCTTTTGAAAATTGTGTATTTACTAGTCGTGTGACTAGGAGACAATGTACGTGGCATTGTTTGAGAATTCGCAACTCAGTTGTTGAGTTGTGGCAGGGTTTTGAGCGTAGAGTAAGCACGTAGGCAGGGTTTTTCCGAAGCTGGGTAAATTCTGTGCCGTTCTATTTCTGCATTTATTATTCTGCTATTATCTGTGCTGCTATAATTCTGATATATCTATGTTGAAAATATTTTATAAACTTTCGCAATAAATTTTTATAATTGATAGTATCACCCTATTCACACCCCCTCTAGGGTGAAATCGATCCTACATCACCCATGTGTGGTGTAATAGTTCTCTACTTGACTTTTGTAACATAATTTCCGCATATGCTCCTTCATTATTTCAACTACATCACACAATTCACAAAATAAATATCCATAGGCAAATGCAAGATGATTTTTGGTATTGGCTACCTAATAGTAACGGTCAACTCTGTCTGAAATCGACATGGAATCATATTAGATGCAAGCATGCTGAATTTAATTGACAAACATAATTTGGGATAAAAGTTGTGCTCCAAAAATGTCTATATGCGCTCTTCTAGTAAGATTAAAATAAACTTAAACGAAAGAACGGAATCAATAGATGGAACATTGGCACTGACCAGACTTGCGTGTTGTGTTTAAACCATAATGAAGACAGAGATCACCTGTTTTTTAATTGTGATTACTCAAAAAGATTACCGGAGGACCTTATTTTTAAGTTAAAGATCAACCTCGGTAATTCTTACGACGTAACCAGATCTTAGAGAACTTGTGCCAAAATCAGAGAAACAACTCTCTTGTCAATCATCTCATAAATTTATCATTTATTTCACTGATTTGGCACATTTGATGAGAAAGGTGAAAAAGGTACAGTCGAATTGTTAAAGGCATTGAACTTCCTGCTAATGTGAGACTCGTATTGTTAACTCAAGATTGCAAACAACTAATTCAACATAAGATGGATTCTAAGATAAAAACTCATAAATTGAACTTATCTTAGCAGATTTTGATACTGCTACAAACCCAAAGCACGATCTTCATCCTCCATGATTGCTCTACTGCCGTATTCTTCAATTGATGTTGGATTAGTGCTTAAATTTTCTCGTTTCCTCCGTCATTTTGTCGATTTTCATCAGGATCCCTGGTTTCAGATCTAAGTGAAAAGCTGAAGAGATTTTTTTCTCTCTCTCATTCTTGCTGGTTTTTGAAGTCTTCGTGAGAGCTCTGCATATTTCTCTCCGCTGGTCTACTATGTTTTAATTTTTTTTATTTTGAAACCCACGTGTCCTGTTTTGGTTGTTTTTTGGAGGCTATGTTTTGTTTGTGTTTGTTTCTTTATTTGTTTTGCCGAGCCAAGTTAATCATATGAATGGTTTTGAGTGTGTTTCCTTGTTTGTCTACTTCTCCATCTATTTGATGACTTGGCTTTAAGCTCCAAACTCGTTGTATTGTTAATATATGGACACGATATGTACTCTTTTTTATAGTAAGACACCCATTTAAGTTAGGGGGATTGCAAGGTTTTAATGAGGCATATCATCAAAATATATGTTCTCTTCGTTTGTTAAAGTACCCTTTTCCAGAAAAAACAACAATGTTGAATCTAAACTAGACAAAATCCATCAGACTATACCTATCCAACGTTTCGACCATACTCATCTAATCTTAGTCTAATATTTACTTTTGCATTAAAATGCTTAATTCTCGCTTTCAAAATCAGTTTATCTTTTATTCCCTGCCTCCATTTTAAGTAATCAATTCTACCCATAAACTATTAATTATAATCTGAATTACATGTATTGATAACAAGAAGATTTTCAACACAAAACAATTTGTAGAATTTGAATTCATAGTTGAAAGTATAGATTTTTGATGAATGAAATTCAACTTGAAGTTGAAGGGACTCATGACACTACACCAAATACTGAGATTTGCAACTAACCATCCGCGCATTTGGCAACGGTTATTAACCAATGCCATTTAGAAACGGTTAATCACCATCTTGGTTAAGTTAGCAACGGTTTTTTATCGTTGTTAATTAGGAACATTTATTAACCGTAGCTTCTTTGGAGACAAATGATGGCGGTGAATTTCATCCTTTCGCGCCATAATTTTTGGCGCGCTTCGTTCCAACTAGCAACGGCTTTCAACCGTGGCTAATTAGCAACGGTTTGTAACCGTCGTAAATGTTGTGGCAAATAATGGCGCTAATTTTGTGCCAAATATTCGCTGGGAGCCAAAAAGAATTGGCCCGTCACTTTTCCTTCCCTCCTTTCCTTTGATATTCGTTTCATCCTCTTTCAACGAAAAGAAAACCTAAATAAAAAAAAACCCCAATTCCACCAATTCGATTTGCTTCAACCCGCTCATCTTTCCATCTAGTCGTGAAATCATCTTCCATCCAACCGCGAACCCATCTTTCCACCTAATCGTGTCTAGCTGCGAACTCATCTTCCTTCCAGCCGCACCGGTTCTTCCTTCATTCAACGCCAATCAGTGGCCCTCTCAGATCTGTGTTCGGAGAAGTATTACAACGTGAATTGACGCAGCGGATAATTCGAAATAAACTTCAATCGATGGAATGTAGCAATCGGTGAGTTGAAGATACCAAAATGCCCAAGTTCGTTGATCCAAAGATACCGAACTCTAGCTATCTCAAACACGTTGATAGCGCACTATACCGTGTTCAAAGATCTACGATTCTTCGCACGTTGATCTAGCGCACTAGATTCCGTGAATCGGCTTCAACAAACGTGGATTCGAGCGCACTCGAATGACGTAAGTGGAGATAGGAGATTACACTCAACTACCAATTGGTATGAAAGCACAAAGCTAACAAAGAGAAATTTTATTCAAAATCAACAACCAAAAAATGTACAACACATACGCTATTTATAGACTTTTCTGACCCAGTGCCTTAAGTCGGCAAGCGACTTACGACTCAACTTAAGTCGTGACCGACTTAACACATGCGCCTCCACCCTTTTACAACAGACCGAACTACAAGCGACTCATACAAGGTCGGCACCGACTTAACTACACCACTCCGCTTACACGACTCAGCAAGCCCAACACCAATACAACTCCTCCGACTCAAGACCCGACGACTCAACACATTACAACACTGTACAAAGTGACCGACTCAACCAAGTACGACTCATCATACATGCCGACTTAAGAAACTCACTACATACGACTCAAGAAAAACATAACGACTCACGACTCAAACTACAGCAGTTAGGTCGTTGCCGACCTAACGACTCAAGGCCAACAACCATCTGCTTCTATGGCCGACTCATCTCCTTGCCGCTTCCTGTTAAGTCGTAGACGACTTATGCGAATGTCTTTAGGTCGTAGCATCTTCTCCTGATCTTGGTTAACTCGTATACGACTCAAGCCCTCTTCGTTAAGTCGTATACGACTCAAATCTGCCTCCTTTATACAGCTTGAATTGTTGTTAACTCGGACCTTGCTATCTCGTGCCCCATTAAGTCGTAGACGACTCAATCTCGATGCCTCATCTCCCCTTTTGTTAAGTCGTAGCTCGTTCCTCCAAGTTTCGTTAGGTCGGAAACGACTCATGCATCTATTAACCCGTGAACGACTCATCCAACTCGAACTCTTCCAAGCTTTGTTAAACCGGCTCCGACTCATGCTTCCTTTATCTCGAGTCCGACTCAACAAGCATGCCGACTCATGAGTTAAATCCGAAGCTCCTTGACTCGTGCACGATTGAATATGGTTTAACTTCTGAATTCCTATATGCCTTGCTGCATCATCCTCCCCTGGTTGAGAAAAATTCGACCTCGAATTTGCAAATTCTTTCTCATCAAAATGTTCATTTCTACGATACGGAATTAAATGTTTAACGTTAAACACATCAGAAGTATAAACATCATCTGGTAATTGTAATCGATAAGCATTCTCGTTAATCTTCTTCAAAACTTCAACTGGACCAATTTTTCGCGCTTTCAACTTGTTATAAGCACCCACTGGAAATCGATCCTTTGTTAACACAGCATAAACTAAATCACCTTCTTTAATTTCAACATTTCGTCGTTTCGAATCTGCAAACTTCTTATATTTCTCATTCGATTTCTCCAATCGTTCCTGAACGACTTTATGACATTCCGTCAGCTCATCAACAAAATCAGCAGCTCGTTTAACTGTTTTCTTTGACTGTGGTACAACTGCTAAATCCAACGGTCCCCTGGGTAAACATGAATAAACAATCTGAAACGGACTGAATCCTGTGCTTCGATTAACTGCATGATTGTGAGCAAATTCTGCCTGACATAGTTTCAGGTCCCAACTTCTCAAATTATCCTGTACAAGACAACGCAACAAATTTCCCAATGACCTGTTAACAACTTCTGTCTGTCCATCGGTTTGTGGATGATAAGCACTGCTGAAATTCAACTTCGTTCCCACCATTTTCCACAAACTCAACCAAAAGTGACTCAGAAAACGAGTATCTCGATCAGAAACAATAGATTCTGGTAAACCATGAAGTCGATAAATCTCCTTGAAAAATAACTGTGCTACTCGAACTGCATCTGCTGTCTTCTTGCAAGCAACAAAATGTGCCATCTTCGAAAACCTGTCCACCACAACAAATATCGAATCATTTCCCCTTTGAGTTCTCGGCAAACCCAAAACGAAATCCATGCTGATATCAACCCATGGCTTAGATGGTACTGGTAATGGCATATACAATCCTGCATTCGTCGCTGTTCCTTTTGAAACTTGGCAAATATGACATCGCTCCACGAATCTTTCAACCTCTTTCCTCATCGATGGCCAAAAATAAGATTGTGAAATCAACTGCAAAGTACGATCACGGCCCACATGCCCTTCTTCATGTAATTCCTTCACAATCTTCATCCTCAAACTACAGTCCGGTATGCATAAACGATTCCCTTTAAACAGAAAACCATCAACCAACATGAATTCATCGGTACTCCCATCCTTCACTTTCTCCACATATTTCACAAAGTAAGGATCTTCTTCAATAATTTCTGGCAACATTTCAAACCCGGTCACTTCAACCTTCATTGTCGTTAACAAATGACTCCTCCTACTTAAAGCATCAGCTACTCGATTCGTCACCCCAGATTTGTGCTTAACGACAAAAGTAAACTGCTGTAAATATGCAATCCACGATGCATGTCTTGCTGAAATTTTATCCTGTCCCTGTAAATGCTTCAATGCTTCATGATCAGTGTAAAGAACAAATTCCTTCTGAAATAAGTAATGTCTCCAATGCTTAACAGCCTGAACAACAGCATGAAATTCAACGTCATATGTACTGTATCTCATCTTTGCCCCTGACAGTTTCTCACTAAAATAAGCGACTGGCTTTCCATTCTGGCTCAGAACTCCTCCAATACCAACCTTCGAAGCATCAGTATGCAATTCAAACAATAACTGAAAATTAGGTAGAACAAGAATTGGTGCAGACGTCAACAATTCCTTGATCTTCTCAAAGGCAACCCCCGCTTCTTCTGACCACACAAATTGTTTCCCTTTCATGCAATCAGTCACTGGAGCCATCACGCTACTGAAGTGTGGTATGAACCTTCGGTAGAATGACGCTAGCCCATGAAAACTTCTCACTTCTGTAATTGTCTTTGGCTGTGGCCAATTCTTGACTGCTTCAACTTTGCTCTGGTCAACTTGAATACCTTTCCCTGAAACAACATACCCCAGGAATAAAACACTAGGTGTCATAAACACACATTTCTTTGTAGCAGCATAAAATTGTTCTTCACGAAGAATAAACAACACTTCTCTCAGATGTAGAACATGTTCCTCCGTACTCCTGCTATAAATCAAAATATCATCGAAATAAACCACGACGAACTTTCCAATGAATGGTCTAAAGATTTGATTCATCACCCGCATGAATGTACTAGGTGCATTAGACAAACCAAATGGCATAACCAACCATTCGTACAACCCCTCTCTAGTTTTGAAAGCTGTCTTCCATTCGTCTCCAGGTCTGATACGAATTTGATGATAACCACTCTTCAAATCAATTTTCGAGAATATAGTTGCCCCACTCAACTGATCCAACAAATCATCCAACCTCGGCATAGGAAATCTGTAACGAACAGTGATCTTATTCAAAGCTCTACTATCAGTGCACATTCTCCAAGTTCCGTCCTTCTTTGGTACTAACAATGCAGGTATAGCACACGGACTCAAACTTTCCTGAATACGACCCTGTTCAAGTAATTCTTCCACCTGCCTTCGTAACTCCTCATGTTCCTTCGGACTCATTCTGTAATGTGGTCGGTGTGGTAACACTGCTCCGGGAACAAGATCAATCTGATGTTGAATGTCTCTAAGTGGTGGTAACTCCTTCGGTAACTCCTCTGGAAAGACATCTTCAAACTCTTCCAAAACTGGCTTTGCTTCTTCGGGAATCTCAACTTCTTCACTACTCTCTCTCCCAATCAACAAAAACACTTCCGGTTCTTCCTCCACTTCTTTAACAAACTCCTTCAAAGTCAACAGAGTTTTCAATTCTTCAATCTCCTCCAGTTTGTTCTCCTTCTGCTGTTGCTTCTTAGGAACCAAAGTGATTTTAGTACCCTCGAACATGAAACTGTAACTGTTGGCACGACCGTCATGCTGAACTGCTCTATCAAACTGCCATGGTCTGCCCAACAATAAGTGACAAACATCCATATCTACGACATCACACCAGATTTCATCTTTGTACTTCTTTCCGATTGAAAAATTCACACAAGCTCTTCGACACACTTTCACTTCACCTCCTTTCCTTAACCATGCTAACTTGTACGGTTTAGGATGCTTCTCAGTTTTCAAGTTCAACTTCCTTACTGCTTCTGTAGAAATAATATTATCACAGCTCCCAGCATCAATAACGAACTTGCAAACTTTTCCCAGAATAGTACATGTCGACTGAAAAATATTGCTTCTCAACCAACTACAATCCTCCTCTTGCTTAGGTGTCAAACAACTTCTCCTCATCATAAGATTACAACCTTCATCACCCGACACTTCTTCTTCCTCCTCAACATAAGATACATTTGAATACTCTGCCTCCTCACCATCATCTTCCTCAACTTCTGCAACCATTGCTCTCTTCTTCGGCTTCGGACATTCATTGCTCTTATGACCCAACTCCTGACAATTGTAACATTTGAACCCACTGCTAGCCTTCGCCTTCTCAGCCTCCTTCACAACTGGTTTTGAAACAGGTTTAGGAACATTAGAACTTCCACCAACACCCCTTGCTTGATTATTGGAATTAGTAAACACACCACCTCCACGCCTTCCTTGTTTCTCCCAAGCCAACGCTTTCTGATGTGCCTCTGCCACTGATCTAGGATCGAACATATTAACCATATCCTGGATCTGCATTCTTAGTCCCCCAATGAATCTAGCAGTTAGTTGTTCTTCCGTTTCCATAATATCATTCCTGGCAATGAGTTGGTAAAATTCATCAGCATAATCACTAACAGACTTTGTCCCCTGCCTCAGATTCTGCAACCTTTGGTACATAAGTGACTGGTAGTTGTAAGGTAAGAAAGTAGATCTCATCAACTTTTTCATCTTCTCCCAAGATTCTATCTTTGACTTCCCCATTCGTTCTCGAGTAAGTTTAGTTTGCTGCCACCATGCCAATGCTCTTCCCCTCAGCCTTGTAGCAACTAACTTCACCCTTCTATTCTCCGGCACCTCCTTGAAATCAAAGATTTCCTCCACATTAGACAACCAATCTAAAAACTCCTCAGCAACCATTCCGCCTTTAAATTCTGGAATTTCCATTTTCATACCCGACTCCCAACGACGATCATCCTCCACATCACGGTAAGAATTTCGAATTTGGTCTCGATCTCTATAAGGAATACTTGCTCTATCACCCTCTTCAACAAAA
This sequence comes from Allium cepa, assembly GCA_030765085.1. Lineage (NCBI taxonomy): Eukaryota > Viridiplantae > Streptophyta > Magnoliopsida > Asparagales > Amaryllidaceae > Allium > Allium cepa. The sequence continues at coordinate 92,558,334 of CM060928.1, forward strand.
TCAAAAGTACGCCTACATCGATCTCGACTAATATCATCCCTTCTCTCATGCATGCTTCTTTGACTATGTCTCTCTTCATCTCTATATGCTTCATGGTCAAATTCACGTTGACTTCTTCTCTCTTCATGTGCACAGTCATGATGATCTCTTCGTGATGAAATTGATGTTTCTCTTCTATCTCTACAAGAATGTGGTGATACCCTCCTCGCTTCCGTAACCAATGGCGAAACTCGGTTTCCTCCATGGTTCGAGTTTGGTGATCTCCTCCTTTGATTCAAATCAGTCATCAATCTCTCCAATTTACCAATGCCTTCATCAAACTTTTCATTAATACGTTGTTCCATAAGCTCGGCTTCTTCTCTACGATACAAAGCTTCAACGTTTTGATGTCGGTTAGCTCTCCTTGGTGGCATGGTTGTAAACTTCACAAGACTTCAAAAATTCAACACAAGACTTCAATCAACAAGTCACGGTTCAACAATGTCTCGGCTCCAACTGGTCTCGGCCTTGACACTTTACGGTTCAACTTAGGTCGATTTCAACAATGCACAACTCAATCACTTGGCACGGCTCAAACTAGCTCGCACCAATCTATCTCGGTTCACTTGCTTAGCTCGGCCTACAACTCCAAAACCCTTCAAAATTTGGCGCGCAAAACTCCAATTCAAAATCCAAACAAAGTCCAACTCCTCGATCCAAAATGAAATGGATCAAACACCCCAAACTTGTTGCAACTTCAATATGAACACGATGAACTCCTTCAAACTTCAAAAACTTCAAAAACTTCAAAAACTTGGCTCCAAGAATCAAACTTAGCTATGATTGGCTAAGTATGGCTCTGATACCAAAACTGACGCAGCGGATAATTCGAAATAAACTTCAATCGATGGAATGTAGCAATCGGTGAGTTGAAGATACCAAAATGCCCAAGTTCGTTGATCCAAAGATACCGAACTCTAGCTATCTCAAACACGTTGATAGCGCACTATACCGTGTTCAAAGATCTACGATTCTTCGCACGTTGATCTAGCGCACTAGATTCCGTGAATCGGCTTCAACAAACGTGGATTCGAGCGCACTCGAATGACGTAAGTGGAGATAGGAGATTACACTCAACTACCAATTGGTATGAAAGCACAAAGCTAACAAAGAGAAATTTTATTCAAAATCAACAACCAAAAAATGTACAACACATACGCTATTTATAGACTTTTCTGACCCAGTGCCTTAAGTCGGCAAGCGACTTACGACTCAACTTAAGTCGTGACCGACTTAACACATGCGCCTCCACCCTTTTACAACAGACCGAACTACAAGCGACTCATACAAGGTCGGCACCGACTTAACTACACCACTCCGCTTACACGACTCAGCAAGCCCAACACCAATACAACTCCTCCGACTCAAGACCCGACGACTCAACACATTACAACACTGTACAAAGTGACCGACTCAACCAAGTACGACTCATCATACATGCCGACTTAAGAAACTCACTACATACGACTCAAGAAAAACATAACGACTCACGACTCAAACTACAGCAGTTAGGTCGTTGCCGACCTAACGACTCAAGGCCAACAACCATCTGCTTCTATGGCCGACTCATCTCCTTGCCGCTTCCTGTTAAGTCGTAGACGACTTATGCGAATGTCTTTAGGTCGTAGCATCTTCTCCTGATCTTGGTTAACTCGTATACGACTCAAGCCCTCTTCGTTAAGTCGTATACGACTCAAATCTGCCTCCTTTATACAGCTTGAATTGTTGTTAACTCGGACCTTGCTATCTCGTGCCCCATTAAGTCGTAGACGACTCAATCTCGATGCCTCATCTCCCCTTTTGTTAAGTCGTAGCTCGTTCCTCCAAGTTTCGTTAGGTCGGAAACGACTCATGCATCTATTAACCCGTGAACGACTCATCCAACTCGAACTCTTCCAAGCTTTGTTAAACCGGCTCCGACTCATGCTTCCTTTATCTCGAGTCCGACTCAACAAGCATGCCGACTCATGAGTTAAATCCGAAGCTCCTTGACTCGTGCACGATTGAATATGGTTTAACTTCTGAATTCCTATATGCCTTGCTGCATCATGAATTTATCGAATACCTACTCCAGGTTGGGTACTCATTTTTAATTATTTGATTTCTATTTTAAATTTGATTTTGTTTCATACTTGTATTATAAAATCTAATTTGAAATCTTAATTATCTTAGATCTGTGTATCTTTGATATTTGGTTCCTCGAGTTTCATTGGCATAATCGAAGAGAGCGCATAACTGCCAGGTAAGCTTTGTTTTGTAATAATACTTGTTGTCAATTGAAATGGAAACTCTGTGTACATGTATTTGCGGTGTATTGTTATATCACAGTACTTATGTGTAGAATTAAAAGAACCTTTAATTTCATACGTTGCTCGGCTAAGTCTTGAAGAACCTGGTTCAAATTTAACGTGAATATCTTCATGGTGATAAGATAAACGTTTAACTATGTATCAAGGATTTTCTGATTCTTCTCGGCCAAAAATTTGCCACCTTTTGCTTATTTATGATAACGAGGCTATGTGCAATATCCTTTTGTTTTCATATATTCTAGGTGAAATCAATCATAGATTAAGCATACATAATGTACACCTACCGATGAGGTAATAACTTAAAGGTATACTGCAATATAGCTTTTGTTGGATATTAATGGTGCAAAATTGGTACATATGATTAACATCAAGCAATATTTATTAAAAAAACCATTATAAAATGTTTGGATTTAACTTGATAGGTGTGTGCACGTACAAACTTTAAAGATTATGGATTTAACAATACCCGAATGAGATAATTAAGAAAAATAGTAGAATCAAATGCATTCGGAGGAGGTGGACATTTAAGGTTAGATATGTCCAAGCAAATTGTTCATATTACTTGATTTCTGGCTCAGTACAAACGGTGCAACATTGGACAAAAACCCAAAAATAGTGTAGTACTTAAGTGTAGTACTTGACCAAGCTAATGGTGTATGTTATTGACAGGCAATAGGCAGTAGGGGGTGTGATGTAGTACTTAGTGTGGATGAGATGAAAACAGAGAAAATGAGGAAGTGCTGTAGTGTGTAGGAGTGTGGTTGTGAGTGGAAGTGTATAACAGAGGGGATGGGATGAAGTTGAAAGGCAGTTTTTTTTGTTAGTGTTGTTATAGTTGTTTAAATGTTTGCTGCAACTTTTACTTGTGCATTATTATTGCTTACACAGGAATTCCGTTGCTCTATTAACTGAACTTGACCAAGCTAAAATTCACTGTATGATTTGAGTTTAAAACCTGTTTTTACTTTTGCGCAGGTATTGGATAGAATACTGTATGCACCACAGCATGAGCCAAAGAAATATCAGCTTCGGCTAACCTGCTCAGCATCCTTTTAATGTGTTTATTATATGTAGACTTCACTGCTTGCAAAACAATGTAGTGTAATTAATGAAATCTTTGTAGTGTAGTGTAATAAACAATGCGGTGTAATAAGTATGATATTCCGGCACTGTAGCATTCTGTTTGCAAAACAATGAGTGTAATTATAAGTTTGATAATTTTATATGTATGGTATATGTGCGATATGTTTATAGTGCTTGTGTACCAATATTTTGATATTCTGGCATATTTTGATATATATTGATATTCTGGTATATATACTGAGATATGTGTGTAACGCAGTAGTGAGTTACAGATGTGATTTTGTAGGAGCAGGAGCAAACACTATGTGCAACAGGTGTTAACCGTTGCTTTATGTGTGACTTTGGGTATAAAGCAACGGTTTTTAACCTTTTTTACTTGACATAAAGCAACGTTTTTTGGCCATAAAGCAACGCTTGCACCCGTTGCTTTTTGGACAGAAAGCAACGGTTTATATCCGTTGATTTTTTGCCCATTAAGCAACGGCTTGTAACTGTTGCCTTTTGTACATTAAGCAACGGTTTATACCCGTTGCCTATTGTCCATAAAGCAACGGTTTATACCCGTTGCTTTTGGCCCAATTTGCAATGGTTTATACCCGTTGCCTTTGGCCCAGTTTGCAACGGTTTATACCCGTTGCCTTCATCCCAATTTGCAACGGTTTATACCCATTGCCTTTTGGACATAAAGCAACGGTTTTCTCCCATCGCTAAATTCAACCACTCCTGTGTTGAAGACGGCTTTTACCCGTTGCTTTTGAACTTAACAACGGTTTTTACCCGTTGTTAATAGCTTATAATGGTGTAGTGTGAAGAAGAATAGAACCATACGGGTAGGAAGGAATCTCAAGATCGAAACTCAATAGGTAGAGGTGACATTGAACACGACAAATAGGGTATGGGAAAATAAATAACATTCAATGTAGTCAAAGCCCCACTAAAGCCTCGATAAAACACCACTGAATCGCTTAACACTCTTTAACCACTACGCTTCTACAACTTAACTATATTGAATAATACATCCGCTTAAATTCCACTATTTACCGCTTAGTCCGTTACTCCCGTTGTTAAGCTCGTACTTTAGTAGTTTTTATATAAAAATATTAGTTTATATAGTTCCCTTTTAAACTCAATTGAATAAGCTAGTGTATATGCTCAACCGACCAAAATAATATAAATCATAATTCTTCTCCTTTGAACTGAACTTTATGAATCAAATCATTTTTAGGTTTTATTATACCAAAATAAAAAATAATTCATTTACCTATAGTTAGGTGTGGAAATAATAATAAATTAATTCTAACATGTGAATTTTCTCTTGAATGCGTTTTTTGCACCTCTGCTATTTCAGGTTATATACTTCATTGCCATTTTTGCATCGTCGTCGCATCAGAACCTTTTGAGTGCTCTAAATGGACAGATAGGACCAAAGTTAAATATAACGAATTTGACTTTTGACAGAAGATACAACAAATAAAATGCTTCTTAAAGACAATGATTAGGCGAAATGGAGAAATTGATGATTTTGTGCTTGGCTAGATTTTCGAGGGATTCTATTATAAAAAAAACGAACCCAAATTTTCTTTTGGAATTCTACGCTTAACCTTAATCAAGAACTATCGGTTCCTTGTAGACTCAATGAACAAAAGTAAATACAGCTTCCAAAAAATGTGAACAAACGATCAATTTAGTGACATTACAAAATTTAGTGCTTGTGTCATCCTAGTGATATCTATAAGGACTGCAGCACCTTCGGCCAATCAATTTGTGAAAGAAATAAAAATAGTGACATTGTACGGTGCTCCCAAGGGTATCATGAGAAATAGAAATCCTCTATTAATAAGCAAGTATTTGTAGAGTTTGCAATGAGCACAAGGGATAGCCTTAGATTGGAGTACAACATATCATATGTAAACGGATGACTAGATTGAGATGGTGAATATATTGCTCGAGGATCTATTGCAAGCTTGCATTCTTCATTTTGGTAGCTTGTGGGAGGATCACTTACGATAGGTTGAGTTCACAAACAATAATAACCACTCGGTATGACACTGTTTGAGGCCTTGAATGGAAAGTCGTGCTAGTCACTGCCATGTTGGTGGCTGACCGCCAATAGATTGACACATGATAGAAAAGTAGATCTTATTTGAAAGACATTGGAAGATTCTCAAGACCATTAAAAGAGTTATGTAAATAGGAGGCGCACCTTTATTGTTCTGCATTAGGGATATGGTAACTTTCAAATTTCTCCATAATGTAATGTTGTTACTCTCTAAAGATCATGGTAGTTGGACTGAGATTCTTTCGATCTTGCCTAAAATCAGAAGAACTAGAAGATTTGCTTATCGATTCAACCTACAAGAAAAGATGGATGGCATGCACAATAGCTACTATGTGTCCTATTTAAAAAAATGTGCAGAAAAATATGGCATAATTATTGAACCAAATAAACTAGAAGACATTGAGCTTGTAAAAGAGTCGACTAGACAGAGAAAGTGCATTTGTATAGTTAAATATGATATGAAGCAACTTGAGTTTAAAATACAGCGAAGCTTGTTAGAGTTCAATGAAGAAAAAGTTCCAATGGTAGTATTTTTGCGATATAGGAGAGTACACAAGCCTCTTATCTAGAACTTTTCACTTGTACGATCGTATTAATTTGGTTTATTGTTTCCTAATATGTACGCATTGATCTGTATGTTGTATGTTATTATGTTTTATTACAATGGATGTTATTGTATGTTATATGTTTTTAATTTTTGTTAGTTTCATTATTTCTTTAGTATTGAAATTGAAATTCCCAAAGGAGAGATGAATGTAACTACCATTCAATCTATACCTAGTAACTTAATCAGTTATTGGTTAATTTAAAATGCAGATTTAAAAAATAAAATAAAAAGGGATTGTTTAACTATAATGAATCTAGACTTGAAACCTTTTTTATTACAAAAAATATATAGAGTAGGTGAAGATTTTGTATTCATGTTAGTAATTTGGAGTAATATTTAGGAAGTTATGGAAGTGCTAAGAAAACATTGTATTTAGACAACTTATTAAATTTCAGCACTTGGCCAAAACGGTAGATTAGCATATTCAACCTAACTAAAACCCTAACAAGCGTTCACTTCATTCTAAAATTGTTTGAAAGCTATCTATGTCTTCTCTACCTCAATTAAACTTTGATCTAATTAACAAAAATATACCTCTTAAAATCACATGAAAATCACCATAAGTCAAAGTAGAGAAAGAGCTTTAACCCCCTATCACTAAACCTCGTCTAGAGCATCTTTGCATTAGGTCATATCTAGCTGGAAGCTTTGAGGGGGGCAATTTTATCCCTTTTTTTGATTGAAGGTTGGATTAAAGGTGAGTGTGAATGGTACCCATAATTTTTTTTAAAGAAATTTGGTACTTTATTATTCACACAAAGACAAAGTTTGAATACAATTAGAACACCATCTCAGAAAAATACTTTAATAAACAAATACTATGTAATAAAATTTGATCATATACATTGGTAGGACATGTATTCATGACAATGACGTAATACTCTTTCTTCATATTCAGTTCATTTAATAAACTACGCTTCAACAAGAATTAAAAACACTTAGAAGTGACGATGACTTAGAACCTTGGAATGGAAGATCTGACTATATTGCGTGGAATTTCGTTGCTTCCTCACCCGATTTGTGCTCTACCACCTCGATTTCACCTATGGACGTATGAAAGTTTCCCTCGTCGACGACGAGTTGAATTTTGACATAAGAAGTCTATCAAAGCTACAAGGATAAGATCCCTTTTCCTCGGCTCTTTATTATAGAATTTTGACCTTCTTGACAAGTGCTTGTAATCAAATATGATCAAATTTAGTGTACTTTGTACCGGAAGAAACTTTGCTTGAAAATTTCTATTGTTTCGTTCTTTCCATATGTGCTATGATGGTGCTGTAATTATTATATCGATTATATCCTTTGTAAGGCTTGGTCGATGGCTATTAGATTGTTGGTCAATGATTCATTTAAAATTTGTGTTCTATCATTTATTAATTGCATTGTCGAGGCAAGCAACTTCTTTTTCTATGATGTACTTAAAGTAGCAGCGGTTCTAGAATAAGTGCGATGATGATTCAATTCAAAATTTCATAGAGTACATTCCGGGTTGTTGTTATTTGATCAATTTTGAATTCTCCTTTTTGTTGTTATCCAATTTTGCAAAGAAAGATGTTAAAGGCATTTTTGATGCACAACATTTGTTTCACACATTTTTATAATATTGCTACTCTATTTTTGTGCATAATATCTTCCCATGTAGATTCTAGTATAAATTTTCCATTGCTAACATTCTGCCAATAATCATGCTGCTTGTCATTGTGGATTTTGATTTGAGTTATCTAATTGGATGCATTTAACGGTAATGTTGCTTCACTCAAGTTCCATGATCCATTTTCTATTATGTTTCTTGCTATATGATTATGTGTTCTTACTGGTGATATATAAGACCATCTTAGTATGATTATTAGTGACTTCCCATTAATCCAAGGATCCATCCATATGCCGGTGTTCATGGCATTTACTATGTTTCTTATGACTAGCTGTCTGCCAAAATCCCTTATTCTCAATAGTAGTTTTCAAGTATACCAAGACTGTTGTTAAGCTCCAAAATAATTTTAATGAATAAATTTTTTCCAAGTCATATAGTTTTCTCAATCCTAAACCTCCTTCACTTTTGGGGACGCACACTTTTCTCTGGCTAATTTTATGATCTTGCCTTGCCATAGAAAATTTAAGCGTGCCTGCTTAATTTTCTTCAATATTGCTTTTGGCATTTGACAAATTTGCGTCCAAATTGAATGTTATGATACATAACAGATTTTACAAGCTATAGTCTTCTACTAGCATTTAAAAATTTGCTTGTAACAACCCACTTTTCCGTACATTTTATGCGAGTACAACCACACATGATTCACTCAAATTGAACGGAAATATGAATAGTTAGGGAAAAGAAGAAGAGAGAAGCCATGATGAAGCTAAGAAACACAGAATACCACACCGAAACGAATAGTCTATAATATACAATAAATCTTTACACAAAGAAGAAATGTGATATACGTACATCAATCAGAGTATACTAACTTATTCGGCCCAGATAGTAATAACAACACGTCCTCATAATTTTTGATAAATACAACAATGAATGCAACGGAAAAATAACCATTTATATGAATATGATTTGGCCTCCAACTCATCTGTGAAGTTCCGAAGCATCCAAACTAAATCTGTAATATGCTCGGTATGACCCGAGCATTATAATAAAATAACACACTGGTCAGTCTGGTGGACCAGCGTGAGAAAAAACACGTCCAGTTGGATTTTAAAGTTATAAAAACCTTTTGAAATCAAAAGTGTCTCGTAAGACCACATCGTATATAAACGCAGACATGTTTTACCTTACGGTAACCAAACCATTTCATATAAAATTCTTTGACATTATAATAGTGTCTAAGATACAAATACTTATTAATCGTGTCAAAAATTATTACATTAATTAAATTCCAGCATAATAGGTATACAACTAAAACCGTTAAAGCATATATTATAAAATAGATTCCATACAATGATAGTGCTACTGGGGTACCGTTTGTCATGGTGCATCTCTAGATAAAATAAGACCGAGGACCTCGCCAGGATCCCCCGCCAACACTTGACTGGCCTACCAATTGACTAGTATTACCGAATATGACCACCCCCTCCGTTCATAGGCCTCGAAGCATACAAATGAGAGATAATATCAATTCTAGGTAGCGATGATCATACCCTACTTGGGAGCGACCCACTTAACCCTACTGCATCTCCCTTGTTTTAATCACTCCCAGTTGATGAGACTTGAGGCTGAGTTTACCTTTTATATAACACTTTCTACTTAGAATGCTAACACCGCTCTCCTTGCAACAGTGCAATGCTAAGATTCATTTATACAGTTCGTTTTGGTACTGAAAGAAATGCTTGAGAGCTCTATCTTCAATTCCATACTTTCCAATATGTCTTCACTTAGAAATGATTGAGTTGGATCGAAGTTTCAGATAACATATCCGATCTCGGTCTCTTCGCAACAACGTCCGATAGTTTTTGGTAAACTCAACCTCGGTTCTTTTAGAAAATAAACAGTCAAAGATAAGAGCAGAGATCACCTCCTAACTGTTAGTGGACGAATTTCCTTATTATTAGTCCTAGGAGAGTGAAGCGAGATTTATACGTGCACTGCAGTATCATTGAAGATGAATGTGCCATATAACTTACACGTTTCTTCTAAATATTTCCAAAATTACGTTTTTGGTCCAAATTTGATAGTCGGTTACCTAATTATCAACAAAAACACATTCAAATCAGGGAGTTATTAAATAGGGAAAAACCCAACATTGATTAAGCACATAAGTAACCACTAGCCTTCTTAATTAATCTTTTCATTTATTAAATTCATCTTGTAAATACTTCATCCATATACTTTTACAAAGATATATTCACAAATCCTTATATTTTCAACACTTGGAAAGTATATCCATATACTTATCTCAACGGTACAAGTATATTCACAAAACAGAGTAAGATATTCTCTTTTACACATTTCCAAAACCATTTATAGACTCTTATATAAATCTCAAAAACCATTTATAGACTCTTATATAAATCTCAAAAACCATTTATAAACAATTTTATAAATCTCTGAAACTGTTTATAACTCTTTATAGAAACCGCTTTAAAAAATAAACCTCTGTTTCCAATTATAAACTCTTTTCTAAGTTTTCAAAACATTTATAAACTCTTTCTAAATCCATAAAAGTATTTATAATACTCTTCTTAAAAATCTATAAGCCCATTTTTAAAATTCTTTTATTAATATCTAAAATTATTTATAAAACTCTTTTTACCATGCAAGTAATCTTCCTTTAAGTCTCCAAAACATCCTATAAAACTCCTCTGGTAAAACCCAAATCTGTTTATAAAACTCTATTTATAAATCTCAAACATTTATAAATAAATAATAATCATTTACTTCAAACAATATTATATAATAGTAGTTATTAGTAATAAACATTATAAATAATAATTATTAACCATAAAAAATCTTAAAATAATAATTAATAATTTCAAAGACATTAATAAAAAATTAATAATAAATTTTCAACCTTAGCATAAATAATAATAATTAATTTCTAAACAATCCAAATAAGTCATTATGATTAGTTTTAACCCATATTAATTATTTAAATAATTAGTCTTCAAATTATTAACATATTCATAAATAACCTTACAAACAATATTAAATAAAAATCAATAACTTTTGAAATAGTATTAAGCATAAATAACATTTTAAAACAATATTATACATAAATAAATAACTTAGAAAAAGATAGATAAAAAGGTGGGAATAAAATAGAAATTAAATCCGTTAGAATAAAATATTTCTGAAACCTAATTTCAGATTTAAAATCATTTCCTGTCTCAAAAGAAATTCCAATTCAAATGGCAATTTATAGTATTTTATAATACTAATTTGAGGCCGATACCACCCAACGTTGGACTAGTATCGATATTGATTTTTATTTAATCACAATAGGGTTTAAATTCTGAACATATAACAATGTCATAACCAATAGTGTCAAAATATCAGGTTTGATTTTCAATGATGCATATAATATGAATATTATTTAAACAATTCAATAATGAAGAGGAATCGCATTGGATCCCTCCAACCTATTCCTCTACATCACAAACAATATATTATTATATAATATATATCATCCGCTGCTAGACGGGTATATATAAATGGTTCATCCGCTCCAAGGGCAGAAATAAATCCTAATCAATTGATAAAAATAGTAAATAACCAAATATTCAATCCACAAATTTTATTAACTATATAACATTTTTGGTCAACCAAAAATTTGAATTTAACTCACTGAATTTTCTGTTATCGCCGAAGCATTCCAATTTGGAACTAAAATCGAACAACTTCTGATTTTAGCCCAAATTTCAATTGTCTCCGAATTTGTCCAAACTAGTTCTATTGCTAAGTAAAAATTATTCAATTTCTAAAGTCATCGATTATTAAATTAAATTAATTAATTAATTACAATTCATTACCACTGATTACCCATTTATTAACTAATCTTTCTTGTTCAAATTCAGATGCCACTTCCAGTAAACTCCTCCCTCATTGTTGTGACCATCTTCCTCCTCTCTTCCTCATCTACCCGCGAATCACCACGAAACTATCACCGTTGAACTTTTCCTTCCGATCTCTACACATTCCTCACCTCCAGGTCTCCTGCATCGCGACATCCATGCTACACATAGCCGATGGCCAAAATCACGGCTCCCAAGACGCAACAGGACCCCACCAGAAAATCGCCATCGCCTTGCCTTGCTTCTTTGAGCTCGAAATCACCCTTAAGTCAAGCTAATACCTTACCAATCTCAAGTATTTGCTAACCCTGGTTTGATTAACACTAAAAGAAACTGTTGAATGCCCTTTACTGTTGCCGCACCTCTCCAAACTCTGTCCACATGAAGATCTTAGCATGCTTAATCCAAAGATATGTGTTTTACAATTTTAAAAATTTATTTTAGTTGATTTTGAATTTTTAAGCTCTCATTTCTTTATTTTCCTTTCTCTGAATGAGAACATTTGAACAGAGGGAGAGAGGATCATTTAAAAAGAAAAGGAGGAATAAAGCGGGTACCGCCATGAACAGTGAAGAGTATGGGCTGAGTATGGTTGTAGAATAGTATATTTATATTATTTTAATTAGAAAATGTCTACCTTTAAATGTCCGAAAATCTCAAACTACAAACGAGGTATGCCGTTTGGCGTTCCTATATGTAATACCTCTATTTCAAACCCAATGGAACTAGTTTCAAGACTTAATTCAATCACAAGTAGTTAGATTTTCAAACCCAATTGTATTATATAAATTTCAGAAATTAATTTCTAAGCATTACGACCTTGCACGACCAGATGATACGTTCAACTGCTATGAAAATCATCGGCATATAAGAATTCATTATCACTGATGCAATGAAACTGGTTTCTTTGAAATCCGAGATAGTGCCCTGGAAGGCTATTTTTACAAGTTAATTAAAACGATTATTATAAAACAAGTTTAATCTCTTCTAAGTTTAAATTCAAAAGTTTACTATCTTCATTCTTATCCAAATAAAATTTAAATCATCTTTCAAAATCATTTTCATTCACATAAAATCAAGATTTAATTATTTAAACAATTTCAAGTATTAAATTCAGCAATTTGATTATCAAATAAATCACTATTTTTGAAATTCTAGTTATTTAACATATAGAATTACTTTTCTATATTTTAAAATTAATTAAATATTTCAAATTCAAATGACTGAAATTCTAGGTCGTTACACAGATACTCCATGAATTTTTTGTTTTGTTTATTTTGTCAAGTAAGGAACCAAAATCTGTAATTTTCAGTTTGTTATTTGAGAGTGGCACGCTAAGATATTTTACTAGTAAGGTAGCAATTTGCACGATAATGTGTTGATGCATCTCTTGTTTATTAGTTACCTTGTAATTAAAGAAAATTCTTTTTTTTGTAGGTTAAAAACTAAATTTTCTTGCACTTTCGGTTCTTTAACACACCGATCAATTGCAAAATTACTTATTTCATTTGCTTTTACATTATCAGTAAGTTGTCAATATATATTTATGGTTTATAACTAGCTTAATGTTATGAACTAGGATTATGTTGCCTAATATATGCTCACTCTATAGTTTCATGGATGACAATTCCATGGCAATAGCAAAGAGATAAGAGGATAAAGAATGCCTTTGTCTAATTCCTCTATTACTATGAATGGAATCATGAGGGATGTCATTAACGATGATAGAAAAACTGGGGGTGGATATATATCAATAACTAAGGGACAAGAGCTGTAAAAGGAATCCCATCTTTTGCATCATGTAGATGGTAAACTCTCTGTTGACTTTTCATATGCTTTCTGGAGTTCCACTTTCGTGCATATACTTTTGCTTGTTCTTCTATTGTAGCTCCTTGTCATTTCATAAGAAAGTAGACAATTTTTTGATATGCTTCTTCCTGAAATATAAGAATTTTGGTTGATAGATATTAAATCTTTTAGTAGTCTTTGTATCCCGTTGCAAATTATATTTGTGATGATTTTATATATATAATTGCAATAGGATATAGACCTATACCTATTTATGGAACTAGTATTGTCGGTTTTAGGCACTAAAGTAATAAATATATGATTTATTTCTTTAATGAACTTTCCTATAATAAATACATGGGAGATTGCTTGAGGAAGTTCCTCCTTTAGCTCCTCCCATTGTGCATGAGAGTACGTTTTCCTTACTTTTGATATATCCTTGATAATCTATACATGTCAGGGTAAAATTTTGTTTTATCCTATATGGTTTAGTCAAAAGGTGTCAACGGCTCTCAAGCAAGGAAAGTCCCTTAGTCGAGTATACAGGCCATAGGTCCATATAAAGACATTTATGCAAATAAGAATTTGTTCAAGTCCTTGAAACAAATTCACAATTTCAGTTTGACCTAACGGTCATAAGTGTCTTGATTCCAGGCTTTTTATTACACACAAGGGAAAACAAAAAAATGACGGAGCAATACGATTCGAAATTCCCTTTTTAGTACGTGGTATATGTCTATTTATAGAGAACTTGGACCCTTGGATCCATTACAAGTGTCGCTGACTGAAAGTGGACGGTCAGGATTTACTAACGTGGCACATGCTTAGGATGACTCGTGGCACAACCCCCCTCTTGTTTCATGATGACATGGCATAGCTAACTAAATCCAAGAATGCCACTAGCTTGGATGTCAATTTTATAAGCGTTCTTCAACATGCGATAGCTTTGATTGTCAATATGCGATAGCTTCATTTAGTTATCAACTTGCGGCAACTCTTCTAACAAACGGCGTTCAACAACTTCTTTCAACCATCAACATGTAATGGCTTCCTTCAAGTATCAACATGTAATAGCTTTCCCAATCATAATCATGTAATATGCCACCTTGAAAATATATATCTAGTGAGACCACGCTGATGGGCGGAGTAGGTTTTCCCGTCACCAGTATCTTTTGAAAATATGTCAATCAAAATCATGCTCCTAAAATTAAAATGGCTAGACAAACATAAAATAATCATATGCATGTGTGCCATATGGGTAAATCTGACAATGTCCGAACATAAACTTCTGTATGTAAACCTAACATCCGTATATCTCATAGTTTTGTTAGGTTCACTATGAACCTAATGGTTTTGCAGGCCAACCAATAACCTATCTAAGTTGTAGATTCCTTTCTGTGCGTAAACCTACTTTTAGTTTTTACCTTCAACAAAGCCCTACGCACTTGAATTGTTGAGCAATATCAACTAAAGGCTAATGGTTGAACCATAGGGCATGACCCTACAGTGGTCACATTATCTAGTTTTCTAGTTTCTAATCCTTGAGCCAAGATATCCTAAAACAATTATCTAATGGAGATAACAATAATTCTCATGTAAAACCCTAGGCTAAAATACCTTTTTATTTTCTTAAAAGCATAAGTCTTTATAAATGATTTATCCTTGAAATCATATTTAAACAAGAAAAATATAGCCCTTTTACTTAGTTAAGGTATAATGCCAAAATATGTCCTTCTTTGAAATACCTTTTATTAATTTCGAAATCAATAGGAGATTGTCACACCTCTAAAACCTTAGGCTATCAAGCCATCAAATAATGCTATTTAAATTGGTAAAATGGGGCATCAATACGGCCGATATATGTTATCGCCCCCTTTAATATCAATGTTTTAATAAAGTATTCCATTTTATAAAACTTAAGGAAAAAAAGGCCAAAATCATTCTTGTCATATAATATAAATACATAGGTTGTCGAACCTATGAAGCTTGTGATTAGGTTTGCAGAGTATAAAGGCTTTCAACTTAGAAAATAAGAATATTGAAATTGATAACCTTCAACTTCAATATTTCAAAGGAATTGATGTCGTCCTTACTAAATTGCGGCTAGTATGCCGCCATTATTAAGACATCGAAATTGATAACTTACGGCATCATTGCCTTAAAATATCGAATGTCGAAATCATAAACCTGTGGTTACTGCCGTAACATAACTAATATCGAAAGGAAGAATAGCTACGTCAAACCTTAATTGATTTGATATTGTAAATTAAGTATTATGGTATCATTCCCTTAAGGTAGTTGATATTGAAAACTAAAGGAGACAAAGGGTGTTGAGGACAAAACAATAGTGGTTTTTGACTATTTGATGTTGAATCTCAGAACACTTGAAATTTAAATGTAAACTTGGAACAAAAGGATAGTGTAATATCTCTGATAATCTACGAAATCATTAATGTCGAAAGGTAAAGATGTTGAAATCAATCATATACTGGGTTTTCTACTTCAACCTGAGTTGATTCATTCCATACCAACATAAATTGATATCATATTCATTCCCTTTAAATGATGTCGAAATGCATGACTACGACATGGATTGGGAAACGACATTCTTTCCATACGACAAGGCATTTTCATAAATAATTTAAAAACTGCTTTATTCCCAAGTAAAGTAATTTCTTTTCACCAACTCTCAACCCTTACCAAATTTCTATTGGTCAAACATACTTTACCAATATTCTTTTCAAAAAACTACTGTAATGTGTATTATTATTCCCAAAATATTTTGTAAACCATTTAACTTTTATTATTATTTTAATATAATTATTAAGCAATTCTAGCCTAATAAATTCATAGAAAATTATAATCACTTGGGAAAAATCCCTAGAAATACCAAAAATTGGAATTAATATAATATTTCACATATAAAAATTTCGGGTTCAAATTCAAAATTTAATTATTTTTAATAATTAAAACTCGAAATAAATAATTTCCTTACTTAGGAAATTCATAAAATATTTATACAAGCTTGGAAAATTATGAAATTAAAAAATCATCTCTAATTTAATGTTTTAAACATCATATCCAAATTTCATGATCGATTGGAGGTAGTAAACTAGGTTTCTACACTTAATACCTATCAAATAATGTCATAAATAATCCAATAAATTATCGAACATGCATATAATGCAGCAATCCGTCATAATTGAGCATAATAGTATCATGTAATCTGGGCTTAAGCATAAAAACATAAAAAACAAGCAAAAATGAGATGGATACTATTATTCACCTTGATTGGATAAAGAGATTTGAGACTAAGTGTTGATTAAATTCCCTTCAGCTTTTCTTTTGATTTCCTTTTCTTTTCTCCTCTTGTTTTCCTTAGCAATGGTCGGCCTTAAGTTTGTTTTAATTTATATAAAGTGAAATGGAACGAGGATAATGAGAAAGGAAGAGTTATGGTTAGAAAATAAGCGATTATTCCTATTTTAGACCTCACATTATTCCTCTTTCTCTCATGGTTTAATTAATCTTATTAACTAATTATTTAACGCATGACCACATCGAATTATCGAATCTCATTCTTTTATCTCAATACATTATTTTATTTATCTAATTAAATTTCCTAAATAATGTTAGTTGAAATAGGGATGTTACAAATATACTCATATACTTATTTCGACGATATAAGTATATTCACAAATCTTAAAAAAGATTTAATTTTCAAAACCATAATTATTTTGGTTAAAACAAATGTCATTCAAAACATTGGCAACAATAAGCCCAAAACACTTTGGTGTAAGTAAATGTATCGTATAGTAATTATGCTAAATATACTTACCACCACATTTTGATTTCAAATTGTACTATCCCTTGATTAACAATGTAATCGATAAGTTTGCTTACTGTCATTGCCTAGACATACATTCTTAACTCCGAGGATAGGGATGAGTTTCCTTACCTCGAAATTTGGTATTAAGTATGAAAAAGATAACTTTCCATACCACTATAAATTTAAAATGATCATTTATAGAAATCAAATCACATTCCTTTTATAAAACACCTTTTTATAAATCTCTTTTATATTTACAAAACTTCTTTATGTTTATAAAACTCTTTTTATAAATCTCTAAACATAATTATGAAACTCCTTTTATAAATCTTCTTTGTATTTATAAAACTTCCTTTATAAATCTTCAAACATGACTATAAAAATGTATTTATTTTATAAAATATCATTTATAAGTCTATTATTTCATTTGTAAAATACCGTTTATAAATATCTCTTTCTGTACAATATTTTATATAGAACGTTTCAACAATATTATTCCAAAATATTGCTATATTCTTTTAAAACAATATCAATCTATTACAAAGATAAATTCCCCTTTATTTTCTTTTAAATTAAACTTTCGTTGTTATATGAACTTTCTTGTACAATAAATACTTTGTAAATACTTTTAAAACATTTCTATAAATTAAAAAAATTAGCCAAAGGGTGAAAAAAATAAAGAAGTTTAAAAACCATTTCGAAATAAAATGCCATAGAAAATTCCCTAAATCACTTTTAAACATCATCCGAATCAAAACAATTTTCTTACCTAAACAGCAAACCATAGTATTTCAAAATACTATAATGAAGCGCAGAGCTACCATAGCATTAACCAATGCTACTATTATCTTCATTACTAAAAAAGTTTAATTTTTAGCATATATCAATGTCACATCCAATTTGATCAAACTACCAAGTTTTGACATTTAACAATTTATGTAGCAGTTATATAATTGAAATTAAAATCAATAATAACGAGAAATTCAGAATCTTCTACAAAATTCCCTGTATTTCAAAGAGGAAACTCAACCAAAGCAAACCAATAAATCATTCAAACACAAAAACAATAAGTTATTTCTATATATGTCGTATATTATTTATCCAAAGGTGAGATAACTCACCAAAATTCCAGTTGACGATTAAGCGTTTCGATTTAATCTAGAATCAAATGACATTCAATTTTAGTCCAAAATTTCACTTACTTCAAAAATGACAAAATCAATTTTAGTGCGTAGATAATGGCCCTATGAATGCAATGCAAAAGATCGTGTCCCTATTGGACGTCGTATGAAGAAGTTACCAATTTTATCAGATTTTGGATTAATTAAATTAATTAATTACAAACTAATCCACTAATTAAGTTAACTACCCTCACCCTAATACTTATTCTCCCTCATCACAGTCACTACCCTTTGAACTCTGCTGCACATGAATCAGAGCTACCGGACATGCACACCCTTAACCTGATCAATACTTCATGAAATCGCAATCCAACTTCACCGACGAACTTCTATACGCGAGCGCCACTTGACCGACCCCACATTCCCAAGCTCGACATCCTCAATCAATTACCGACCTAAAGTCATGCACCCCAAAAACCCTAACATTTTGTTCACCAAAACACTATCGGACCTCCCTAAAATCTCACCATCCGCTTGTTTTTGCACTAGAAACACTTTGCCATACTCTGATTCCTCCAACTCTGCTTAAATCACTTACCACCCAAACCCTAGATATGGACAAGAACAGTTGCACCTCCCAACCACCATTGCATGTCACTTACCATATGAAGATTCGAAGCTCTCGTTGATATGAACACAATGGATCCGCTTTTTTCATGGCATAAATCTCAAGATTTTGATTTTTAAAAGAGGAGGGTTGAATTTCTTTTACTGTAAAAGGAAAATATAAAGAAAGAGAAGAGGGAAATAAAAAGCAAAAGAGGGAAAAGGAAAATTAAGAAATGTATAAGGGTAGGAGTTTGGTTATTCTATAATTTCTGACACTTTGCCACACAGAATTCTGTCCACGTACGGGCCGCGAACGATAGAAATAAAATTACAATCGCCCATAAAATTGTGACAATATCATAAATCAACAATAAATTACAATGATTATCTTATTCTACAAAATTCAAAATTACAAACCTTTGCCGAAAAATTCATAAAATGAAAATTTAAATGTTTTTCTAAATTGAAGATTATAGAAAAATCCTATAAATTCATTGAAAAATACATCATTAAAAATCAGTTCATTTTATTAACAGTTTTTCTTATTATTTATCATATTAGAATTAAATTTGAATATTTAAATAAAATAAATATTACCATTTGGAACGTTAATGTTCCGGATCATTAAAGGTTACTAATCCAACCTTTCGCTTTCAAAAATTAATTTTTCTTCCCGAAAAATTCAGAAAACAATTCATCTTCTTATCTTTTTCCTTTCTACGCATTCCCTTCATAAAAATGAATTCAAACAACTTTTCAAAACAAAATCTAAGTGAAAATTTAGAGGAAGCTCTACAATCTTTCAAAAATGCTCTTTGCTTCATTCTTCAACGTTAGCGACACTTGGAGTAGAGTCTAATGCAAATGACCAAAGAATTGGAAAAGTAATTCGACTTTCGTTGTCATTTCATATCTAGTTTTGCTAAAAAATTCGAAGTAACGCTCCTGAATGCTCAAACTCTAAAACGAAAGTGGATAATAAAGATTGGGAAGTTATCAACACCAACCCTATCTTTAGATCAGAAGGATGGGTCGAAATTCCTAAGAAAATATAAGTGTAATTTAGTTTATTTCTTATAAGTTTAGTTTATTAATTTATACATTTGTATGATTTACTTAAATAAAGAAAACAATGTGTATTGATTGCTTGGTTTGGATAATATGCAATAAAACACACAAACACAAACGTATAAATTATTTTTGTATGTTTCAAAATAAAATGGTTGATATGGATAATCGTACTGTATATATTATATCTATAGAGTGGTTTCCTAGTAATATTGTATGGTTATTATTAATTTTGATTTCATCATCATATAAATATGTCGTACTTAGTGGAAGTTTATTTTTCTTCATCCATTTTTGTTGATGACAAAGGGGAGAAAAGTATAAGACATAGTATATGCGTATATTATATGGGAGTTATTCAAAATAGTGTGAGTCAACCAAGTTAGGGGGGTTACATTATATTTTATATCAAATATATTTACATGGTTAGAGGAGAATGTTAATTCCATAGATATTGATTTTGATGAAATCAACCATATAAATGTAGTACCAATGTTTTCCCAAGTTGCATAGAGCATTTTGCAGGATATTATATACGTTTGTACAAGTACAGTGTAATCGAGTTTGAAGAATGATCAGTAAAAAGACTAGAGATCAAGATTCAGAGATGATCAAAAAGTTAAAGAGTCATGAGTTTTAGAGATGAAGATAAGAAGAACTCAAGACCATAGTTTATAATAAAGAAACATTAGAATAATTTGTCAAGGTCCATCGATAGAAAACATTTTACTCCTTGAATAACCTTTTATCAAATAGTTATTATTATTACTTTATTATCAAAATATTTATTTTATTTTCAAAATATATTTTTACAAATATTTTATATAAGTGTTATACATATTAAAGTATATAGAAACTATGTGTAATGACTGTACAAGAGTTTAGAATTTCGAAACACTTTTTAAATGTTTCTATTTTTCAAAACATATAAGTGTATGCTGACATATACCACATAGGTATGTTGACGTTTGGACCGTTGAGGAGATGATTTTTAAATTTTGAAAAGTTATGGTTTTTTTATTACATATACTTTTAAACACTATTTAAATCGGGGAAAAGATACTTATTTAGTTTTAAAAAGTTATGATTGTTTGTCATCTTTTCACGAATAGATACATTTTTCAAACACTATATAAAGGATTAGAAAATGATTTTTTAACTAACCTTTCTTTCTTCTTCTTACTCTAAACCCTTACTACATATTCCCCCAAATTAAACTCTACTTTGCTCTTTATAAACTACTTACTCATCTGCACATACTCTCTCATAAATTCAAGGATTAAAGTGCTATCAAAAGGGCTATAAGATATCTTGTATAAATGTTCAACCGTTTTTATTTGGAAATTAACAGTTCTCTACTACTATTTGTTTGGGTGTGCTTGTTTCTCTTTTAAAATCAAGTGGGTGGGTGTGCTTTTAGATCGTTCAAACCAAGTGGGTGATCTTGTTGCATGATTAAATCAGAGAGTCTACCCTAAACTCGAAATCCAGGAGGGTGTATCTTGTTGCCTTGAAATCGAGATTGCATTTTAGTTTGATTGTTATTGTCAATGTAGGAAATTGAAAAGAAATCTATATAAGAAATTATACGGAACTGGATGTAGGAGAATCCAAACTAGTATAAATTCCTTGGCTTCCCACACTTTCAAGTATCACTACACGATATGTTTTCCAATAATCATCATGCGGTAGCTCTTCTTTGGTATCAATCTAAGATGGCTTCTTCCTTATCCACATATGATAACTACTTTACCTTCAACTTGCGATGACTCCTTCATTATTAATATGCGACAACTACTTCCCTTCAACTTGCAACAACTCTTTTAATTACCAACATATGATAGTCTATTTTAGCCATCAATGTGCAATGGTTTCATTTAATCACCAAAATGCAATAGCCTCCTTCTACATCAACTTGCGATAACCTGCTTTTTCCTCAAATTATCATTGCTTCCATCGTATCAACTTGCGATAGCCTTTTCTCAACCTGCGACAACTTTAAATTTTTGGGTATAACTATAAGATTCCTAGTTTGAGTTCTATTTTTATTTTATATTATTTTAGCATTAAAGAATATTGAGCATCGGTCTCCTTGTGTAAATCAATTAATTTTGGATTTTTGGATGTTTCATGTAACTTCAACATGCAAGATAACTTAAAATTGTTGTGTGGTGTTCTCATATTCTTCCAATAGCACATGATCATGGGGTATCTAAGTGACTACAATTATAATGAGTTATTTTTTCCTTGATGATATCATATTGTTTTTGTGCTAAATTTGTTATAATTCTAGTTTCTAAGACTAGCCTAAATATTTTGAGTTTGGTAGTGAAACGAAATATGGGTTTACCATTATCCCTTGAGTGAATGTCTCTTTGAATTGCCACTTGGTAAATAGCTTGATATTTCCAAACATTATTGTATTTAATGGTTTATACTTAGTTATAATTAGTCTAGAAAAAAGGTTGATGTGTATTGCTGAGTTACCACTAGTTGAGTAGTTAAGAATAAAGAAAGTAGTTTGTGAAAATCTATAGATGAATTTATAATTGCATAAGACCCTATTAGTTTTACTGTGTATATCAAATTTTAGACCACCTCCCTACATAAAAAAATCACCATCATATTGAATTTCTTTTAGGCACGTTGTATTTAAACAAGATTGAAAGTCCATGTCTGCTGCTAATAGATTGGAGCGAGAATTTCTTTGACCATTATGCAACACACAGATTAAAATCTCCTTCTATAACCATGGCATGCTTATATGTTGCGACTCATTTTTCAAGAAATTCGGTAACGTTACCATTTCAAACAATTCAATAGCGAAATAACTTTGTAAAATGATATGAAATGCCATAAATAATCAAGTAGTATTTTATAACTATATTGTAGAAAAAATGAAATAATTTTTTTAGTCATCAAAACGAATAGAATTAAGTAACCAAATTGACTTGAGCTTTAGTAGTTCACATATAGCTAATGAACGAAAAACGCTTTAAAAAGGACAAACCCGGGTTTACTAATTCTGATGTTAAATAAAATATTCTTTTTGCAGTTCCACTACTATTTAATAATAATAAGTGCGAATCAGTGTGATGCACATTACATATTAAAATTATTTGGATTAAAATAGTTGAAGCATCATTGTAATGATTTCAGTTGTGATTCTAAAGAAAATTATTTAATAATTACAATATATAATGAGTTTGCTGCATTAATAATGCTTTTACAATAATAAGAATGTTAAATATTAGTAAATTGAGATTCAACAAAATTATAAATATGATATACTTTTGTTATATACTTTTAACACACTAAAAAATCCTTATATTGCATTCCAATTTTTTTGAATGAGATATTCGAGAGAGTTAGTAGTTTGCCCTAGGGGCAATTATGTAGTTTGTTAAATATATCTAATGCAATCAATTTTTTTTTGTAATAAAGGTGTTTGTTTTCTATTACATACTTTGTTATATTTTAATATAATTAATTAAGTAATTAATTTAAAGTATATACTAATTAGAAAATCCTTAAATAATATGATACATGATAATTGTTATAGACAGCTGTAATCATGAGAAAATTATGACAATGTAGAATAATAATTATTTTAAGTATTCCCAGTCAAGATGTTTTGAGAAAGGATATCTATACATCTTTTGAGACCAGAGTACGAAATACTCTCCAAATGTCAGGCAGTTTATTATTAGCGGCTGTTGAGGGCACCAAGGGGTTACGTACCCATAATTACCAGATAATTATTGAATGACTCGTTCAAGAGTTCCTACTGGTTGAAAACAACTAGGTCAAATAAGAAACTTATGTGTGACGAAGTTAAATAATTATCTCAATTTAAGAATACTGTAGAACTTTTATGTAGAGACTCTACTATAATTATACTTAAAATCATGGCATGACGGCCATCAGGCGGCTATAGTAGAGTCTAAATAGAAGCATATGAAGTGAATCACTATTCAATAGAGAATTTGTCTCCTTAGTTTTATGAGGTTAGTATCACGATCAACTATTATTAACTCAAAGTCAAAATCTCCGGTCAGAATAGAAAAAAAATGTTATTATTAAACAAAGAACTTTGTTTATGGATTAATAGAGTTGAATGTGCGCAATATTTGAAGTTTGACTAATATTAAGTTTCATATATCCTAAAGTGATATGGTTTTGATGAATAGAACATATGTCAATAACCATTACTAAACGGTATCGCTTAAAATGCAAACTTGGATTATAACGATGAAATTTATAAGCGATGAATTAAGTCAAGTTGTCACACTAGTAGCCAAGATGGCATATGAATGTTAATATTTTAATTTTTCGAACATTGATTGCTAACTAAATCACCTATGTGAGTCATACAACTGACTTTATTCAGTTTCTGAAACACCACTTGATTTGTTTGATTTATAATAGTTATAAATTGATTAAATTGTTTAATATTCTAAAAATAACAATTATTGTTTTATTTCATGTATGAGGCGTGTTTAGTAAATGGGCTTACCTCTAGAGATGTATTAGGTGCTGTCATTAATTAATTGGGTGCATATATAAAAATTATAAATGTGCACATCGATATACAATATAGATGTACATTTAAATTAGATTTAACTGACACTGATCACTAATGAGTTTTTGGTCCATTATGGACCAAGTCTAGGACCAACCAAAGGAAGAGATGGGATGAATCTAGAAATGACCAAGTAAAAGAGAAATATGCGGAATATTTTCCTTTGGTTCTCCCAATAAAAGAATGTAACGATCTAGAATTTCGCACACTTCGTATTTAAATACCTGAATTATTTAAATATTTGAACTTAGAATAAATGCTATTAAAATGATTTAATAAGATTCTTAACCTTCTTTTAAATCATAATTAATGATGGTAAACTTATCTTAAGAAAATGGTTACAAAAATAAATACTTTGAAAAAATATCGATAATGTGACCGGAAATAGTATTATCGATAAACAGCTTTTTAACCGTCAGAAGTTGTTCAAATTTATTTTACATACACTTATTTTTTTTAGAAAATCAATTTAATGTAATAAAAATGTTTTGCATAAAACCATAAGAAGCTTCCTAAGCTTATCTAGTTAGGTGTGAAAAGGATAATGAAGTAAAAAGGAGATATTTCAAAAATGAGCAAATAACTAAATTCTGTAACACTTAAACATGTGGTAAAAAGGAAATATTTCAAAAATGTGCAAATAACTAAATTCCTTAACACTTAAACATATGGTAAAAAGGAGATATTTCAAAAATGAGAAAATAAGCAAATTGCTTAACAAATAAGCTTCCTAATAAAATGAGGTAAAAAGGATATCTAGTTATCTTACTTTCGAAAGCAAATAATAACATTAAACCATATAACATCACTTCTATTACCCTATTAAACATGTGGCATGGCCTAAAACTGATGTTTAAATGATTTTAACTTGCGTGTTATATTGAAGAAAGTTTGAAAGTGTTTGAAACGAGATTAGTCGTTATAAGTGCACTTCAAAATCCCTTGTTTTTGGGAATTTTTATAATAAATGGAAAAATATTCTTAGGGATTTCTTTCCATGGTTTTAGGTACCATAATGACAGTGCTTATAATAAAAATACCAAGTCTCGAATCATTTTTTTAAGTGGTTAAAACTAGTCACAAAGATTGTGCTTTTCAATGTGGTTTTAATAAGGACTTTTAATAGCACTTATTAATGATGTATTAAGTCGCTTATGGTTTTAAGTGTTTAAAATGCGATGTCTTGGCTAGACTTTCGTGATTTAAATGGTTTATAAATTATTTTCTTTACAAAATATTTTTATGGAAGTTCTTATAAAATGGATTTGAGTATGAAAAAAGTGTAGAAGTTTAATATATTTTTAATGATTGTTCATGAATTTTGAAAGTAAAGTGCTGCAAAATGTGAAACATGTTTTTAATCAAACTTCTAAATTAGTTATTTTCAAGTAATATTTTATGTAGATGTTTAAAACCTATTTAAAAGTATTTCTAAAGTATTATTTTATATATATAAGTTTTGACAAAGGTGATTGACTGGGCTTGATAACCCGACGAGTAAACTTGTTTGTTTGTGTTCAAGGATAAGGTCTAGGCAAGGTTGGAGCAACCAATGCCCAAATTTACCTGGCTTCATTCTTGAACGAGGAATAGTGTAAGTTAAAATGTCGAAAACGTGTTATTCTTGTTGTTTGCTTACTTGTTTAGGAAATGTAATTAACTTTACTTAACACTAAAAGCCGATGAAGTAGGTTTATTTATTTTTAAGAGTTAAAGATTGACGTCAAGTAGGGATCGAGCAATGGAGCTCTAACCTAATGGGCTTTTATTTTGAACGAGGAATGGTTAAAACGGGAATGTTGAAAACAAGTTAAGTAAATTTTCATGATTTGTATAAACAATTGTTTTTTACTAGAAAATCAATTAGTCGATTATCGGTCTTAACTGAATTCGAACTTATATCTTTAAAACAGTGGTTTGTAAAGATAGTAAAAGTAGGAAAATGGTTTGGATTGTTGTGAAAATGTTTTAAGCATTCATCTTTAACCCTTTTTTATTATACTTAGGGATGTAAATAGATCTTTAAAAGAATGCTTTAAAGATAAGTATAAGTGAAATAGTTTTGGGTTTGTTGCGACAATATGTTAATAACATTCATCTTTAACCTTTTTGATTATACTTACGGATGTAAATAGATCTTTAATAAATTTTTAAAGTTAAGCATAAGTGAAATAGTTTTGTATTTGTGGTGACAATGTTTGAATAACATTAGTTTTAAACCTTTTAAATGGATTTGTCAAAGTACTTAGATTTTTAAAATGGATATTTTGAAGGAAATTGTAAATAAGGAATTCTTTTGAAAAGGATAGAAAAAGCAAAAGTTAAAGTAAGAAATCTTGTTAATGATTTGTGAATATACTTGTACCGTTAAGATAAGTATATAAATATTTTTGAGTTATAGGAAAAGCAAAGGTTTAAAATAAGAAATCTTGTCAGTGATTTGTTGTCATGACCCGCCTTCCACAACCCAGAAAGTCGCGTCATGATTTAAGAAAGAAAGGGATAGAAAAGAGAAAAGATAGAGAAGAAGAAAGAAACAACATCAGAATCTGAACAGTGGAACGAATAAATTATATTAATAACATAATACTTTACACAGTATCATATACATCAGAGATACACAGCATAATCAACTCATACTAGACAGTTATAGACACCTGTCTAGTTATACAACTCAAAGACAAACAACATCTCAGAGAACACACAACGGAATACTCTATAGCTATACGCAGAAGCCTTCTGCTCCATTGCTCCTCCAGAATTCGTCAAGCCAACTTAAAATCCTAACCTGAATCCCCTGGGTACTTGTAAAAATTTGAGTACCCAAGAGTTTAAGAAAAACAGAATAAACTCCGGGTTAGACATGGGTCTGGTGTGAGTAAACGGTTAAAGTTGCTTAACTTTTAAAACCCTTTTGAAAGAAAAGGTATCACGTAAGACTTCCCACACATAAACATGGAAAAGTTTTTATCTTACGCTAACCAAAACATTTGATAGGAAATCCGATGATATTATAATAGTGTCTAGGGTTTTCAAATAAATAAGAAACAGCCGAAATTGTTACATTTATTAAATTCCAGCTACTAGCCACAAAAGTGGGTAATACAATCAAAACCGTTGGCACTCATTGGATTTTGGATTCCATACAATGGCAGGGCTACTGGGGTACCGCCCGTCACAGTACGTGGCCTAGATCACTGTACCGAGGAGTACTCCCACTCCCCTGCAACACAAGGCCGGGACCATTCCTTACTGAACAGTCTCAAACAAGACCACCCCGGCGATTCTAGCTAGTAATCGCCCCACGCAGCCAAAATATAAAGGGACATCTAGACATGGATGTATCTCGCTCTCCAGTGGGAGCTACCCACGAAGCCTTGCTGCACCTCCCCTGTTTTAGCCATTCTCGGTTGATGAAGCTTGAGGCTGCGATTACCTTTATAGAACAATCTCTTAGAATGCTCATCGTCCACCTGACGATGTTCTAAAAGCATTCATCCATACAAGTTCGTTCCGGGTTCGAACGAAACCGAAGGCATTATCTCGTTACACTCATTTTGGAATCACCCTCAGAGTTAATGACAATAACCCTTGCACTCTAAACCACCATCTCGAATCTATAAGTACTATTCCGTCAAACTCATTACGGAATCACCCACAGAGTTATACTGACGTATAGCCCTTACACCTCGAGTTTTCACAAAGCTCCACTTTGACTCACGACCTAACGTTATTTGGAATCGATGTGGTTTTCAGATATCCAAATATGGAAACCCGATCCCGGTCTCATCGAAATCCAAAGCGTGTCTTTTAGGTCCAAGTTGTTTTAAAGGTTTTAAAACAATTCAACACAGTATCTATATACACACAGATAGATAACTCACATATCAATAATTGATGATCAGCATTATCAAATAACAGGTAATCCACATTATCAATATCATAATAGATAATCCATATACCAACATCCAAATTGATAATCTATATCACAATCCAATCAAACATCCATACCACACAACCATACTTATCTCATTACTGAGATCACAAAGCATTCAAGACAATCAATGTCATCCAATCATTCATAAGCAATGATTAACTCAAACCACAATATAATTAATTTAAACTGAATTAAATTAACTATCTCTAACTCTAATTAATTTAAAGTGAATTAAATTAATTACCTAATCACTTAATTAATTTAAAATTAATTAAATTAATTACCTTCATCAAAATAAATCTTGCTTAAATTAACATTAGTTAAATCAATTAATTAATCCTAATCAACCTTGATTAATTAACTCTTAATAAAGTAGTTAATCCTTAATTATTTTCATTAATCATATCAATTAATGAACCTTAATTAATTAATCATGCTTAGATTAATTGCTTTTAATTAATCAACTTAAATACAGTAATTAATTATTCTTAATTACTTCTTAATTACTTTATAAATCCTTTGATTTAATACCCAAGTAATAATCCTTTAATTACTTTAACAAGTAATTATTCAAAAATTATTTCCAAATCAGTAATTTATCTAACTCAATTACCTCTGTAATTAATCAATTACTTATCTTAAGTGATTAACCTTATCAAAACTTTATTAAGTAACATACTTAATCATTTATCAAGTGACTATGCTTAATTAATTAACAAATTAATTAATTTACTTGATCAAACTCATCTCATAAACAAAATTGAGTAATTCATTCCTTAATTACTCATTAACCAAATTAATCTTTAATTAATAGATTAATTATCTCCAACTATTAATTAATAAACCTTAATTATTAATCAATCCTTTAATACAAAGTAATTAATCACTAATTACTTTTATAATTAATTAATTAAACTTAATTAACTAATTAATTAACTCTTAATCATTAATTAATAAACTTAATTATTAATTAACAATCTTAATTACAAATTAATTAATCCATAAATGTAATTAATTAATCCTTAATTAAAATTAATTAATCTTAAATAAAAATAGTTAATTCATTCTTAGTTAATTAGTATTTATTTTTAATAATCCTTTAATTATTAATTAAGAAACTCAATTAAGACTTAATAAAACCTTTATTAATTTATTACTATTTTAATTAACCCTTAATTACTTAATAAGTAATTATAATTAATCATTTGTTATTAATTAAATCATCATCTTAATTAATAGTTAATTAAATAAATAATTTTACTTAATTAATTTTTTAATTAACCCCTTTTAAAATAATAATTAAATTAATTAACTTAAAATTCTTTAATTAACTAACTAATTACAAATTATAAATTCTTAATTATTATTTAAGATAAAATATTATCTTAAATAAATCTTGAAATCTTTATTTAACTTAATTCATTGATTAAATTAAATTATAAGAAATAATTAATTACTTCCTTTAATTATTAATTAACAATTTTAAATCCAAGTGAATAAATTATCTTAAACTTAATTGTTAGTTAATAAATCATTTCCCCCTAATTAATTTAAATAAAACATTTACTTAAAATTCTCTTTATATTTCAAAATAAGATTTGAAATAATATTACGATTCTAACTTTAAGATATTTAAAATATTACCCAAGTTTATTTATAAAACAATTCAATTTCAAAAACAAGAATTATAAATTTAGCTTAATTTTTTTTTAAAAGTTAAAAGCTTATTTTATTTTTAAAACTAAATTTCAGGTTGACCAAAAATCTGGGTTCAACCCATGATTACATGAACCCTGGAACAAAGTACAACTCTATTCTTCCTCCTTTAAGTTTCCATTTTAAAGTTAATTAGGATTTCAAAATTTTAAAATCTGTTAAGTTAAAATTAAAACTGTTTTAAAACAAAACAGTTTAGTTCGGCATACCCAAATGACCCCCAGAACCCCCCCGAGTTCCTTCCCGAGCCACAACCAAAATTCCTCGTGCTTTCCCCGAGCTAAATCCCAGTACCCAAACCCCAAACCAAATCCAAAACAACCCTGACACCACCATCTCCACAATGCAACCTGCACCATTGCCAGGCCTCCTCCAGTCAACGGCAACACCTCCGACAAGTCACCCAAACATTTCGCAACCCCTTACAACCAACCAAACATCATTCTATGTCTTCAATCAAAATCAAGTTCATCAGGACTGAACTAAAAAAAAAACCCATCATCAGAAAAACCCAAATTCCACGACTCCGATCAACTTCAAAAGCCACAACTCCGGCCATTGGCTATTGACCCACCGCACTTCCTTCCCTAAAAATTTCTCCAAGCTCGATGCAATTATGATGTTGCAGTGAGCAATTTCCCAGTAAGAACCCAAACTAGGTTTACAACCAAATTCAGACAAAATCAAGCATCTCAATGATTTTAAAAATTCTTCTATTATTTTTCCTATATTCTCTCTGATGTATACACTAACTCCATGAAGATTTTCATGAAATCCAAATGAATAGATTATCAGTTATAGATCAAAACCCCATTTGCACTAAAAATCCAAATACAAGCTCAATACAGTTTTAAAAATTTGAATCTCTTTTCACAATTCATAACTTCCAATGATACTTTGATTCATGTAATTGTTTTAACCAAATTAAATACTGGTTTCCAAACATTGAAGATAAGTTGTTTACTGCATTTTTTTTCCAGATAACTTTAAATTTCAGAACTTAGTTCTATTTTTAGTTCCAAATTTTAAACTTAAACTACTTATTTTGTTTTAAATCTATATTCTAATAGTTGTTTAACAAAAATAGCTTGAAGTTTAGATATGAACTTAATTCTGTAGTAAGCAAAACAGAGATGATCAAAGCAACAAGCATGCACAGTTTATAATCAACCTATTAACATTATATCTAAACAGGAGAAAACTTATATGTATATAAATATCATCATAAACTCATAGCAATCAGCTACTTAACTAATTAAATTTTAGTAAAAATGTTTACTCACCTCCATTTAGAAATGCAGAGGTTTGCAAATAAGCTGGAAATTTTCAAAAGGCTTAGAATTTTGAAGAAGATTTCCCCTTAGATACAGAGAGCTTCAGGTAATACTTTGAATACTTGCTAGCTTATTTATTGCTTCAGATTCCTTCTTTAAAACTTGCATGCATAGGAAAATTGGGTGCAGACATTCAAAATGCAGAATCTGGGTTGAAAGTTGCATCAAGTTTTTGAAAACATTTTGCAGATTCTTGAATTTTTTTGAAGATTGTTTCAGGCATTTGACTTGAGTTTGAGGAGTTTAAATGCAGATTTTGTTTTGAGGGATTGATTTTTGTTTTGTTGAGAACAACCTGCAGACATTCAAGTATGCAGATCTGGGTGGAATGTTGTTTTGAGGAATTACAGGTTTTTTTTCAAAAAAAAATGATTTAGAGGGAAGTGTTACAGGTTTGAATGAGTAAGAGTTTTCATTGATGGTTTTAGTTTTCATTTAGACATGAACAAAGATTTGAAAGAAAAAGAAAATGAAGGGAAATAAGGTTGGTTTATATAAGTTAATTTTCAGTTTTATTAAAGTTAAAAGAAAATAAAATAATCTGACACATGTCTACAGTTACACAAAGTTTGTAACACTTGTTATCAAAGTGTTTAAGAAATAAACATTTGTCAATATTGAGTTTGTTTTTAATTCTAAAGAAATTTAAAAGCTTTTAAAATTATTTTTCCTAATTACTAATGTGTTTTCTAAATTTTAAAAATATTTTTCTAATTAAATATCAAATAAACAAATATACTTACACATTTATAAATGTATGTTAATTTATATAAGTACAATCTTTGAAAAGAACATGAAATAAAGATCAATTATAATTTAAATAAAATTATATATAACATTTCAAACTTATCTTAAAATGTTATTTCAAAGCCTTTCATTTATTTTATTAAATAAATACAAATCAAAATTCTTATAAAACAAATCTTATTTTAATTAAAAACATTACCTATGTAATTTAAAACCAAATTATTTATTATACTATTTTAAGATGTGAGTATTTCTTTGAATTTCAAATATATATTCATTTCAAAGTCAAATTTAAAAATCAAATCTAAAATAAATTTAAATAAATATAAACATCTATTTTTTAAATAAGCACATTATTATTTACAAATAACATATCTTATTTTAAAATCAATTTAAAATACACAGATTTAAATACACAGATATAAATGTATTTAAACATACTTATAAATTTTGAAAACAATAAATCAATTTAGAATTTATTTATACAATAAAATGATTAATCTTAATATAAAACCAATTTATAACCAAAATTAAAACATTACTTGGTTAAATATTTTTTTGAAAATAACAGTTTTATCAATCTCAAATAATTAAATTAAGCGATTATCAGCATTTTAAACTCCTGGAAATTCCGGGATATTACATTTGTGAACGTACTTATACCATTTGAGACAAGTATATGAATACTTTTGGGAAGTGTTGAAATGTGTGGAAAATGAATAGTAACATTTGAATTAAATAGTGGAATTTAATTAACAAATGGGGTTTCATTTATAAAAAGAGTTTATTTAGTAAGATGCATTTTATTATTAAAAGAGGTTTTTAACTAATAAAGGAAGATTAATTAAAAGGGGGATTAGAAGTCGTTTATATGGCTTGCTTATGCTTGTTTGTTTTGATCATGCTTTGTGTGTTACTGCTTATGGACAGTATAAGGGGACTAGTTTCCCATATGCGATTATTCTTGTTGTTAGTTGATTTGGCAAAATATACTCTAGAAATATCGAGAAGAAACACAGGAATTATATCATACAATTATCTTCGGTAATGTCATATTGTACGTATAAACTCGTTTTGCTCTTCTAGGATAAATGATAAGGAAATCAATCTGCTTAAATGTTTAGGAGACGATCTCCAATCTTATGTATTGTCTGTGTATTTCCCTCAAAATCGAGGTTGAAATTCCTAGGAAATCGATAGATTGGTTTTGCAGCACCCGATAAGCGGGGGATTTTACTTATATAAAATGACTTGAAACCATAATCACTCCAAAACCATATACATATTCTATGCATTGGAAGAGGTTCGTGATAACTTCGTGATTGGCTTGTGATTGCTTTGTGATGTTGGAACCTATGCGGAGATTCGAGATCTGTTTGAGATGCTCGAACACATGTTGTTGTTTGTGATCTATTTAGGATACAGGAACCCATGTGTTATTCCAAAACCTGTTGAGGTATAGGAATCCATGTGTGATTTCGGGATCTGTCGAGGAATTCATGTGTGGTTTTGAGATCTGTTGGGATATGGGAATCCATGTTTGATTTCATGATCTGTTCGAGCAGGAGCTCGAGCAGAAAATCTGTTCGAATGGTGACTAGTGGGCTATAATGTCGGATGTAGCCTCATTAGTGGGTATGACTAGCCAGTAGGGTTAGCAAACCTATATGGTGTATGCGACTCCATTTCTATGGATACTTATTGGGATATGCATGCGAGAGTGATGCATTCGGTCATAGCAAGACTAGCTATGGTTTTCCTATGGTACATTCAATAGAGATGTACGACGCTTTAGAATGATATCTCTGATCCTCGTGCAGTAGTTGGATTCGGCTGCCCTAAAGAGATCTAGGTGGAAGTCCTACACAATTGGTGAATGTGCATTAGCGGTTGTGATTTATTCCTATTATAATTGTGATGTACACTCACAGCATCACAGCTGTATGATTATTTATATTTCACACCTTAGACATTATTATATTGTCACTGGATTTTATAATAGAAATAGTTTGGTTATCATAAGGTAAAAACCCGTCCATGTTTATGGCGGCATGGTCTTAAAAGATACCCTTATTTTTAATGGTTTTAATATATAATAAATCAATGTGATTTGAGTTTCTCACGCTAGTTTACCAGACTGATTCGGGTGTTACTTTCTTAATGCTTGGGTCAGCTTGAATATGTTTCCATATTTAGATGTGGTTCATTGGGGCTCATAGAGAGGAGTTGTATGATTTCCAACCGTACTTATTTTCTATTGCATTATATCTATCAGCTTTTGTGAGGACATGATATTACAACTATTGAGGCTGATGATATGTTAGTTTTCTCTGATAGATGTATGTATATAAAAGTTCTCTTTTTGTAAAGACCTTTTGAGATATTATATATTATCGTTTCGCATATGAGATCATGATATAATGTTCTCTTCTTTCTTATTCTAATTCTTTTTATTTTACCCTAACAATTTGTCTTTTTGACACTTGGATGCTCGTCACATGAACATCATGGATGCATTAGCGTCGATATTCAAGGATCGAGGAGGCGGGTTGTAACAAAGAAAGCCCTAGCCTCTGCTTTTTAGTTTACTTTTATGGCTCCTCTACCTAGGTCTGGGTAGATCTACCCTCTCCCTAAATCTATCGTAGTCGAATTCCATTGATGCCAATATAAAGCAATTACATTAAGATCTGGAGGCGGTACGCATATAGCTTGCAACTGCGGGTGCATATCTAGGAGGCAGATTAGATCAATGTAAGGCAATATCTCTTCATGTATAACTTTATTTTTATCATATATATATATATATATATTCATTTTAGCCATGATACTATTTTTAAAAACATGTAAAATAATTTTCTACGTGTAAAATATATCTTTTAATAATTTTAAAATATTATTTATTAACTATATCATTTACATTACCATATACATATTTTAAATTTAAATTTAATATATATATATATATATATTTATTTTTATTAAATTGCTCACAAAAATTTATAATAAAAATAAAAAAATGAAATATTCCTATGCAGCCTCTGCCAAATTGTATGTTCAACATTAATTCAAAGGCTACATAATTTCAGCCTGTGCATCCTCATCCGTGGATGTGCAATCAAAGCTATGCTATTTTAGCCTACGAATCCTCATCCGAGGATGCACCTTCAAAGCTATGCTATTTTAGCCTACACATCCTCATCCGAGGATGCATCGTCAAAGATCAAACACCATAAATTTACAATATCTTCGAAAATAATATACCTTCACAATGTTTGCCAAACCTATTCCACCAGCATAAGAAGAGAAATGCAATACATTACCATCAAACAAAACAAATCTGAACTCTTTAGATGGTAACATAAATCTAAGACATGTGGCAATGATCTAGCAGCATCACACACATTTCACCACATCAAATTTAAATTATCCCACCTAAATCCAATTTTATTCCCGCCTAAAGAAAATTATCCAACCGAAATCCATATCAGTAATCTATACACATCAACCAAATTGAAAGGATGAAGCACATATGCTAAGATCCAACGGTAGTTGAATGCTACCACGAATGATGTCATCAATCCATGTGATTTCCTCTCTGCTATAAAAGGACATCACTATGGCAAGAAAAAGGATGGAAAATTTAAACATTCAAAAAATAAAATACTGTAATGATTGTACAAAATCTACATTAATTCAAGAGCTTATACAAGAAAAGAAATATAAAGATTATGTGATTTGATCTTTGGATACACGATTCCTTAACTTTCAAACCACGTAAACTCTTTGTGTCTTTTATTTTATAGCATTTATTCTCTTGTTTTCTATGTAGAATATTGTTTGGGTTCGATTGAATTTTAGAATATTGGACTTGAAATTGTAACATATAGTTAAAGTGCTTCTTTATAACTATGTAAGCTTAAGCGACATAATTGCATCTTTCCAGGCAATTTTAATACTACTTAAATTTGCTAATTTTTAGTTATAAAAGCATTCAACACCATAATCTTTTAAAAACTAAATTGGTACTATGATAAATGAAAATTTCATTAAAATTTTGGAGCTAGGAAAGAGTGCTAAGCTTCGAGCTTTTTTCTCAAACTTTCCTAACAGTTAAAAATAATAGCACCTCTAACAAGAAATGCACCTGGCAATTTCACAATAAAAAGCTTCTCCTCATATCCCATCCTTAAAGCCATAAACCTTTTCACAAGCAAAATAAATGAAAGGATGACTAGGATGGAATGAATAGTGGCCCGGTATCCACAACCAAAACAAGCCTGCTAGCTACATGGCTTACCGCCAGCATTCGCCTGCCGAGCAAACTATACGACCGTCGAATAAAAATAACAATCTCAACATTATGATTGGCAATGCTAGCCTTAAAGGCATAAGGGCAAATCTTTAAAACAAAATCCAAACTAATACCTATGACAAGTCTGAAAGATCCAATCTTAGTCCAAAAATGCCCCTAAAACCTAGTGTGCGAACTATGCAAGTGGAGAGGACTCAAGTTTAACCTCAAGGAAAAGATCAGTCAAAGATATATGTAAAAGTGGCCAAATAGAATATCTAAAAGCTGAAGTGGAAAACCTTGCCTAGATTTGCCAGCAAGATGGAAGCATATCTAGATTAAAGAAGTTTGAATACGATGGCGTCACAAACCCAGACAATCATCTTGGCATATTTTTATATGACATGGATGTCTTTAAAATAGAAAATTTGACTAGATGTGGTCTTTTCCTTGTGCACTTAACTGGAGTTGCGCTAAGGTGGTTCAACAAAATACAAGCCTGGTGAAATCAAGTCATGGATTCAGTTATCTTCATATTTTGTTTGATATTCAACACGGGAAGGGAAACTTCATCGGAACTAAATTATCCTACGTCTAGCAAAGAGACAATGAAAGCCTATGCAATTTTATCGATCATTTCAAATTCGAAGCTACAAGGATCAGAATAGTTAATTAAGATGCTCTACTATGGCCATACATTCCGAAGTAAAAGGAATATACCATTCTGGAATAAAAAAATAAGAAACTCATGCAGGAGTATGAGCACATTTTATAAGCCAGTTAGGGAGTACATTGAAGTTGGGTAAGCTAAAAAATATAAGGGATTCTAGGGTGATCGAACTATGCACAACTTTTTATTATGGTAAAAGAGGGGATATGCGTATTAACATAAATTTACACGAACCTTGAACATCTCGAACCCTACCTCATTTCAATAACTATTGTTACTATCATTCTTGATTCTGAAGGCATGTCGACAATAAGGATGCCAAAACCAATGAATATCACACAATTAGAAGCATCTCGTACAAATATAAGAGTAGTTGATGTTGAACCTATTGCAAATAATACTATGCCTTAAGGAATATCGCATACCATTAATGCGATATGGGTTGCCACACTTTATCGGTATAAAGGCTACAAAGATATCACATACCATCTACTCGGCACTTCACCAGTGGATAAAGAATGTCGCATCCCATCGACATAAGTAAGGGATGTTGCTGCATACAAACGTTGTACAGAATAATGTCGCAAGTCATCAGTGTGATTAGAGACGTCGACAATGTGATAGACGCATGATATACCATCAATGCTGCATCTGATTAATGTTGCATGTCATAAGTAACTAATGTCGAATGATGGTAAATTCTAATTTTGATAACATTATTCAAAAAATTTAAGTAGATAAACTAAATTTAATAATGAGGATAAAGAGATTGAGATTTTATTAAATTACATAATAGGGTCATGCTATCAACAAAGTAAATAGGACTTAAAATGCTTCATTGGTTAATTAAACTACACGTGGGCATATTAGTAAATAACCATTTATTTTACATGGTTATATCCTTTTGTGATTGCCCATTCACGTTTCAAATTTCATTTTTACTTTCACAAACGAAAATTCTAAACCCTAAGCAAAACACTACCATTGCCAAAAAGGAAAAGGAATTTTAATCTAAAGCCAAAGATCAAGCTAGGAAGGATAAATCAACAACAAATCTCAAGTTCCTTATCAAGTATTATTCCATCTCTTTTTGGTTTATATAATCCTATGATTTTGGATTTATGTTTTACTTCTTTTCTATGGAAATTTTGGATGATGATATGCTCAAATTATGAATTGTTTGATTTAAAAAATTACCTTCAATATATAATTCGTATGGCTTTAAGGGTAAAACAGTGAGATATTGATTTTGAAATGCGATGGAAATTTTTTATGTTAAGTAAAACATAATTTCGGAGATGGATTATAATTTTTGGAATTTTTCAAGCTATGAAAATTTTATTATGAAATTATATGGAACATGTGACGCGATTGGATAAAATATTTATTTTGTGAATTTCATGAAGAAATTAGGTCTAAAATTTTAATATGTTTGATTAGATGATTAATTCAAATTTATGTATTTTTGGGGATTTTTCCCAATAGATTTACTAAGGGAAATAAATTATTTTAAAAGAGGGGCTTTTCTGCAAATGTCGGATTAAAGTTATTTGGAAAGGTTTTAACATTTAAATCCTTTAACTTAGGATCAGAATAAATATAGTAGTCTTAGAAGTAAAGTAATTGAAAAGTTTTATGGTAGCCAATAAGTGTTTTCTGCCAAGGTAGATTACTAAAAAAAATTACTTAAAATTGCTATGATTCATCTTTTAAATCAGAAAAAGTTGTTTCCCTTTAATGGAAGATACCTTCCGACACATTTGGTTCTGCCTTATTATAGTCAAAACCATCAAAAAAAAAACCTTCATAAGCGAAACCAATGCATATGGTATCTCCTGGAAGGTACGTAGTGGATTGGAAGATGGGCGGAAGCTTTGGTGTCGAAGGGTAAGTCTCTGACGGGGTCGAAACCCTTCTTTGTTTTATAAGTTAATGTCCTTACCTTGTTTTGCTTGAGCTTTTGAATTAGTCAAAACTAATTATTTTCAAAAGGGCGTATGCTTAGCTTTCAAAGAAGGTTGCCATGTTTTACCAAAAGTACTAGCTTTCGAAGGAGATCTTTTTCTTTAAATAAAGCTTTCGAAAGGGTTGGTTTCGACCTAGTCGAAGCTTAGCCACTACTCTACCTTTCGATCATATTGTCCAATAATGATTTCGGAGAGTCGCCTTTGTTTTTACTATAAACCAAGCCTTTTTCTTAATTGCTTTCAGAAGGGATTGGGGTTTCGAAGGAGACAGAGTTGAAAAGGGGTTTCGACCCAAGCCTTCGAAGTTTTGATGTTTTTAAAGTCTTTTGCTTTCGAACTAGATGGCCCCGACACCATCAATTTTTCCCCAAACTAATTTATGTTGGTTTTGAAAGAGATGCTTTCATATATAACTATTTTGACCCAGATGATCTTTAAGGAGTAAACCTAATGCGTTCGAAAGGGGTACTTTCATTTTTTTCGAAGCTCTATATAAAAAAGATGATTTATATCATCGAAAGGTATAATAGGTTCCGAAAGAGAATGTTTATTAAGGGCTTCGAAAGGTATGCGTTTAATGTTTTGAAAAGATATCTTTGCTTTCGATAGGAGGCTATCCAGAGCTTTCAAAAGAGATGTTTTTTTCAAAATGTAAACCCAATCTCAATTTAAATTAATAACCATGGCATAAATAAAGATTTTGAAATGTTATTCACTTACTGTATTTTGGAAAAAAGGCAGAATAACCAGCTAGGTTGACCCAGTAGTGAATACAACTTAACATATGTTAAAAATTTAATTAAAGATATTGGCAGGGGCCAATAGGTTTGCAGCAAGCCCGTGAAAACTATATGGTATTAGCAGGGGCTAATAGGTTCATAATCAGCCCATGAAAACTATGATTTGATACTAGCTGGGGCCAGTAGATTTGTAATTATCCTATGAAACTACATTTGGATTATGATATTGACAGTCAGCTAATAGGTTCTTAGTTAGGCCATGAAAACTAGGATAAGAAATAAGATATTGGAGTTACTAATAGTTCTTAGTGATCCCATGAAAATTAAGTAATTAGACAGATAGTTCTTAACATTTAATAGGTTAATAGTAACCCCAGAAATTATAATTAAGATAGATAGTCAGAATGAATGGAGATGAGTAATCTATAATTATTTAATTGTTTGCATATCATCATAATGTTATGAAATACTAGGCTTAAACCATTGTGGATGCAGGACCACAATACATGGTTTTATAAATGTTTCAGGATACTAATGAGGGGAAAACCCGATCGGCTAAGCGGCGTGGTCTCACTAGATATACAAATGGTTTGAGATGTAAATTATCGTTCTACCATGCTTTATATCTGACTTGAAGTTTTTTTCCCCGTTAAACTCTTGGGTACTCAATTGATTTTGAGTAGGATGAGAGTTAAGGTTTCCAGATGTTCTTTTAGCCAAATAAAGCTTTTGAGGACGTGCAGGAGCAAACGTTTTATTATAGTTCTTTTTATTTCTATTGTGTGTTTTGTTTGTAAAGGCAAATTGTTTTCTTGCCTATCTATATACTCTGATTTACGAAGGGGTCATTTTCTTATGTCACTCTTGGCGTATTTGTAATAATTATATGTTATCTGAGCATGGTCTGCGAATTGATATTATGTAATCAATTTGGAATATTTTGAAATGGAATGTAGAATTTGTTTTGCTGCTTAATTTTTTTTTTCATATTCTTATGTTTTCTGTGTATCAATGTATCTAATGCCGCACATTTTGTAACAGAGGATTAATAACTATGGATGACTGCAGCATCCGTAGCCGTTAGTTTTGGGCCTTCAAATAGGGGGATGTTACAAGATGGTATTAGAGCATAGGTTTATGAAAATTTAAAAGAAACTTAAACCTAAAATATTTTTCAAACGTAATCCGGTGAATCAAATAATAAGATTGGGGTTTTGGTTAACGCTATAATAACATACTTGTATTTGATATACATAGTTATATATAAGTCTGAATGACCTGCTCTCTTTGATCGTTCTTTTGTATCTTACTAAGGCTTTATGCAGATTTACAAGAAAGGAGATATAGAAGCAGGATACGGAAGAGGAAATCTCAATGGAGGAAGCACCATAACTAATGGAAATGCTTGAACCACTACTAGGAGAAATCCGAGTCGACCGGCTAATGCTAGTAACCAAAATGCTAAAGCCAATGTGGGTGCTAGAAATCCACCAATAGATGTGGGGGCGATGTATTAGTTCTTAGCCGGTTTGATGCAAGTAAGAGCTACCGCTGGAGCTGCTGGGAATGGAAGAGGAGCTAATCATGTGGATCCAGTTGGGAATATTTCTCTGTTGAGTAGAGATTACACCAGTCTGGGTGGAAAGCCATTCTTTGGTATAGAGAGTGCCATAGAAATTCAGAATTGGCTGTTGCATTGTGAGCGTATATTTACTGATTCGGGTTTGAATGATGGGAAAAAGTGGAGGTTGACTTCTAGACAGTTGCAGAGGTCAGCAGTGCATTGGTGAAACAGTGTCACTGCCGAAGATCCAGAAAACGGTTAACTAGGAATGATTTTAAAACGATATTTGAGTAGAATTTTGTATTTGAGTTTGCTAAGTCTGAGCTGATGAGGAAATTTATGGATCTAGTGCAACGAGATATGTCAGTAGTTGCGTATGTTACTACGTTTGAAGAGCTTTCTAGATATGGATATGCTCTTATAGATACTGACATCAAAAGGAATGAGAAGTTTATTTAGGGACTGAGGCCCGAGCTTAGTAGGATGACCATGATACATGTCCATGATCCTTGCAATATAGTGGTGAAGATGGTTATTCGCCATGATGAGTTGCTTGTTGATTTAGCTAAAGAGAAGTCACTGGAAACCCCTGGTTCTCAAGGGAAGAAGAGGAAATTCTTTACAAGAAGGGGACTCAGAAGGAAGATACTGCCAAAAAGTCAAAGGCTAAGGTTGTTTGCTATAAGTGTGATAAGAAGGGTCACTTTGCTAATGAATGCTAGTCAGGAAATGGGAGGAAGGCTGCAGTTAAGAAGAATGTGAAATGCTTCAACTGTGATCAAGTTGGCATTACAAGAATCAGTGTCCAGAGCCAGTTAGGGAGGATAAAGCAAAAGTATTTGCTACAGGACCAGCTATGTCTAGTACAATAGTTAAGGGAAAGACTGTGATGGAAAGTACGCTTTTGATTCAGAGTATTTCAGTTAGAGTACTTTTTAATACCGGTGCATCACATTCATTTATATCTCAGTGTTTGGTTGATAGGTTATGTCTAGAACCCACCTACCTTGTTACTTTCTTAAGGGTTGCGAATCCATCATGAGGGTATGCAACTCCAGGGTTAAGATGTGACTGGTTAAACTTGACTCGTTAGGTCATGAGTTTGCTTGTAGTTTGTATGTTATTGATCTCGTAGATTTTGAGATCATTTTGGGTATGGATTTGTTGAGTAGGTATGAGGCTAGAATATTTTTCGAGGATAGAGAAATGTCACCGAGATACCCTAGTAGTCATAATTGAGTGATATTTTCGGTAGAGAATACTGATCGAAGTGGTAGTACTATGCTTAATGTTATGAAGGTAGGAAATAAGTTGAGTCAGGCTTTGGTAGCAAGAGAATTTACAGATATTTTTGAGCTAGTCACTAGTCTACCTTCGAAAAGAGATGTAGAGTTTAGAATAGATCTTGTGCCCGGAGCTGAACCTGTAAAGAGACCACGTAGCAGGACAACACCAACTGAGATGAAGGAATTGAAGGTGCAGCTAGTGGATCTAAAAGGAATGAATTTTATTAGACCAAGTAGTTCGCTTTAAGGAGTTGCCTTGGTGTTCGTGAAGAAACTAGATGGGTCGTTAAGGATGTGTATTGACTATCATAAGTTAAATGAAAGGACAATTAAGAATAAGTATCCTTTGGCAAGAATAGATGATCTGTTTGATCAGTTGAGTGGAGCCAGAATGTTTTTCCACTTGGATTTGGCGATATTTTTCCATCAGTTAAGAGTGGAGGAGGACAATATTCCTTTGATAGCATTTCCGACTAGATATGGTTCATATGAATAGTTGGTGATGCCTTCTGGATTGAAGATTGCACCATCTTTCCTCATAGATTTGATGAATCTAGTTTTCCGAGAGTACTGGATAGGTTTGTACCAGAGATTATAGATGACATTCTAGTGTACTCTAAGGATGAGAGAGCATGAAGTTCATCTTAGAGTAGTACTCGCGACGCTAACACGGAATCAACTAAGGCGAAGTTTACCAAGTGCATTTCTGAAGGAAAGAGGTAAAGTTTCTTGGTCACATGGTTTTAGAGAAAGGATTGTCAGTCGATCCAGATGAGATTGAAGTCGTGAATAATCCAAAGAGGCCAGAGACGGTGACTGAGATCAGGAATTTTCTTGGATTTGCTAGCTACTACCGGAGATTCATTAAGGATTTCTCGTGAATAGATGCACCTTTAACTAAGCTGACCAGGAAGGAAATGAGATTTTTTTGGTTCGATAAATGTGAGGAGGCATTCCTTAAGTTAAAGCAATTGTTGAATAATGCACCGGTAGTAGTTCTAGATGGAAATCGAGGATTGGTAGTGTATACTGATGCATGTGGAACTGGATTAGGAGCAGTGTTAATGTAGAGTGGTAAAGTCATTGCCTACGCATCTAGGCAGCTTAGACCACATGAAGTCAGATATCCTACTCATGATTTGAAGTTGGTAGCTGTGATCTTCGCATTGAAGATTTGGAGACATTATCTCTTAGGGGAGAGATTTGAGTTGTATATCGATCATAAGTCTTAAGATATTTATTCTCTTAGAAGGAGTTGAATATGAGACGACAGAGGTGGATGGATTTTTTAGCTGCTTATGATTTTGGTATAGAGTATACACCAACGAATGGTAATAAGGTGGTCGATGCCCTTAGCAGGAGGCATTAGAATTTTGTGCTAGCTATGTTGGTGGAATGAGGAGATTTAGAAGCTTTAGTCAGTTGCGATATGCAGTTAAGATCGACGTTTGGTTCTAGCCAGAGTACCGCCATGTTGTCTTGTTTAGAAGTTCAACCAGTATTGATTGAGAGAATTGCTTCTAAATAGAAGAAGAACCTAGTACTAGCAGAGAGGATCAGAAGACTTGAAGTTGGAATGGAGATCGATGACTTAAAGGATTTTAGCTTTGACCGGAGAGGATGGCTAAAAAAGAAGGGATGGTTGTGTGTTCTGAATGTGGAGGACATAAGGAAAGATGTTCTTGGAGAATGTCATCGATCCAAGTTTACGATTGATCATGGAGGAACCAAGATGTAACAAGATGTGAAAAGGAGATTATATTGGGAAGGCACGAAGAGGGATGTTGGCTTATGCATTGGAAGATGTGC
Source organism: Allium cepa (assembly GCA_030765085.1). NCBI lineage: Eukaryota > Viridiplantae > Streptophyta > Magnoliopsida > Asparagales > Amaryllidaceae > Allium > Allium cepa. The sequence goes on from CM060928.1 coordinate 92,603,006, forward strand.
AAACTATCAACAAGTGAAAGCTGAATATTAGAAACCAAGTGGGTTACTACAAACTTTAGAGATTCCAGTTTGGAAATGAGATTCGATATATATGAATTTTATAGACGAGTTTCTAAGGTCAAATTGAGTTAATGAAAGTATACGGTTTTTAGTGGACAGATTGACCAAGAGTGCACATTTCATTCCAGTCAAGTCATCTAGAACGACACATGTTTTAGCAAAGTTGTTCTTGAACAACATAGTTAGATGGCATGGAGTTCCTAATAGTATAGTCAGTGACAAAGATGCATTATTCACTAATGAATTCTAAAAGAGTCTATAGGAAGTAATGGGTACAAAGCTTAATATGAGTACTGCATGTCATCCTCGAATAGATGGGCAGACAGAGAGAGTCAACAAATTACTCGAGGATTTATTAAGAGCTTGTGTATTGGACTTTGGTGGATCTATGGAAGATCACCTACATTTGGTTGAGTTTTCTTATAATAATAGTTATCAAACAAGTATAGGAATGGCATCATTTGAAGCTTTGTATTGAAGGCAATGCAAACCACCAGCGTGCTGGTTAGAGATTGGAGACAGATTAGTCTTAGGTTCGGATTTGGTTAGAGAGGCGTTAGAGAAGATTGATTTAATTCCAGAGGATGAAGGAAGCTCAGTCTAGACAGAAGAGTTACGCAGATAAGAGGCGTAAGGACCTAGAATTCTTAGTAGAGATAGAGTTTTTATTAAGATATCACCTACGAAGGGTGCGATAAGATTTGGAAAGTCGAGGATGTTAGCCCCAAGATATGTAGCACCATTCCAGATTATAGAGAGGATTGAAAAGCTCGCATATAGAGTAGAGTTGCCGAGCAGTTTGGCATGCGTCCATAATGTATTTCATGTATCTCATCTTCGCAAGTATATGCATGATCCAAAGACTAAAATTCCACCGATAGAGATGGATGACTTAGTGGTGGAGCCTATTTGAATTTTGTTAGACAACCAGTTCGGGTTGTAGCTAGGGATGAGAAAAGATTAAGAAACATGACAGTCGGGTTGGTGAAAGTTCAGTGGAGCGACAACGAGAAGGACTGTACTCGGGAGATAGAGGACGGTATTAAGGATACTTATCCTAATCTGCTTTGAGGGTATGTCTATCTAAGATATATATAAATAGTAGGTAGTCAATTAGACTGGTATGGTTGTTAAGTGCTGCTACAGATGATTGCCATGTTTAGTATCAAGTCCTTACTGAATTTCAAGGACGAAATTCTTTAAGGGGGAAAGCCTGCAATATCCCTAATTTTGATAACATGGTTTATTGGTTAACTAAACAATACACGGGCATATTAGTAAATAGCCATTTATTTTACATGGCTATATCCTTTTTTGATTGCCTATTCACGTTTATTGGTTAACTAAACAATACACTGGCATATTAGTAAATAGCCATTTATTTTACATGGCTATATCCTTTTTTGATTGCCTATTCACGTTTTTTCATTTCCACTTTCACAAAACAAAATTCTAAACCCTAAGCAAAAACCGACCATTACCAAAGAGGAAAAGAAGGAATTTTTAATCTAAAGCCAAAGATCAAGCTAGGAATGATTAATCGACAATAAATCTCAAGTTCCTTATCGAGTCTAAGGTGAATAATAATAATTTATTCCATCTCATTTTGGTTTATATAATCCTATGATTTCGATTTATGTTTTACTTCATTCTCTGAAATTTTGGATGATGACATGCTTAAATTATGAATTGTTTGATTTAAACAATTACCTTCTGTATATAATTTGTATGGTTTTAAGGGTAAAACCATGAGATATTGATTTTGAAATGCCATGGAAATTTTTTGTGTTAAGTAAAACATAATTTCGAAGATGGGATATAATAATCAGAATTTTCTATGGAAATTTTATTATGAATTTTTGACGGAAAATATGATGCAATTGGGTAAAATATTTATTTTGTGAATTTTAAGAAGAAATTAGGTCTAAAATTTTAATATACTTGATTACATGATTAATTCAAATCTAGATAATTTTTAGGGATTTTTCCTAATTGATTTACTAGGCGAAAAAAATTATTTTGAAAGAGGGGCTTTTTTGCAAATGTCGGACTTAAGTTATTTGGAAGGGTTTTAATGTTTAAATTCTTTAATTTAGGATCTGAATGAATGCAATAGTTTTAGAAGTAAAGTAATTGAAAAGTTTTATGACAACCAATTAGTGTTTTCCATCTAGGCAAGTTTTTAAAAAGAAATTACCTAAAGTTGTTATGATTCAACCTTTTAATCGGAAAAAGGTGTTTCGCTTTTAATGGAAGATACATTCTGACACCTATGGTTCCGCCCTATTATAGTCGAAACCATCAAAGTCAAAACCTTCATAAGTGAAACCAATACACATGGTATCTCCTGGAAGATAAACAGTGGATTAGAAGATGGGTGGAAGCTTTGGTGTCGAAGGGTAAGTCTCCAATGGGGTCGAAACCCTACTCTGTTTTATAAGTTAAAGTCCTTGCCTTGTTTTGTTTAAAGCTTTCGACTTAGTAAAAACTTATTGTTTTCGAAAGGTTGCATGTTTAGCTTTCAAAAAAGGTTGCCATGTTATACTAAAAGTACTAGCTTTCGAAGGAGATCTTTTTCTATAAATAAAAGCTATCGAATGGGGTTGGTTTCGACCTAGTAGAAGCTTAACCAAAACTCTACCTTTCAACCTGTGACGACCCAGAATTTTCAGCAATTTAAAAACAGGAGAATTAAAGTGATTTTAAATATTTAGAAGTTAATTTTAACTTGAAATTCAAAATATTAATATTTACTTGAAATTAATGCATTGGATTATATAGTTTAAAATATTGAATCATATAATTTAAAATTGGATAAAATGCTGAATTTGTAATTTTAAGCCTGTTAAAAATAATGTGAAGGCTTATGAATTTTTTTTTATGATAATTCTAAAGATAATAGAATGGTTGAAATTTAATTCAAAGGTAATTTGTTCAGTTTTAGATAATATATCGGTTAAATTGAATTTAAAAATAGCCTTCCGAGGCACAGTCTCGGAATTCGACGAAACAAGTTCCATTGGATCCGTAATAATTAGTTATTATCGGATTTCAATTTTCGTAGCCATCGGAGTTGTCATTTGACCCTGGCAGCTCGAAACGCGTAGAACTATTTTAATCGATTTAATTTAAAATTGATCGATTACTTCCGTAACTCGCGCATACAATCAAATTAGCCTCTGAAACACGTTCCATTGTGTTCGGAGTACGGGTAAAACCTTATGAACGCCTGTCGACATGTCTGATTCGGGGTTCGAGATTTTGCATTATGCTTAACGAGATATTTTGTAAGTTTTATAATATAATAAAATTTGAAAGTACATATGGTCAGAGATATTTTTTTACGCGTACTCGGGAAGCTTTCCCAAATCGATACTTATCCCTGTCCTCCTCTATAACCTTCAAACAGAAGCCGATTCCTTTATTAAAAAAAAAACATGGCCGATGCTTCCTTCTTTCCTCCTCTAGTTTCAAATTTAATTCATAAACAAACAAACAAACAAAAAAAAGAAATGGCCGAAGAAATAAATCACTCGTTCGTGTTTTTCGAACCGGATCAAACTCAAATTTAATAATGGAAGTTGGATTTCGAATTCACGGCAAACTGAAGGGGTTTGGTCGCGTTCTCTCGAAGCCATCGTCGATCTTTGAGTAGTAGCCTAGGGTTTGGGAATTGGGGGGATCGAGGCGAAGACGGCGGGTTCTCGAGGTGGCCTTCGTCGTCTCGTGGATAGGGGGGCCACGCACTAGTAACGACTTGAAGGATTGTGATCGAAGTAGCCACGCTCGAGAGAAGGAAGCTCTCGCGTGAATCGCGACAGAGGAGGCGGCTGGTGAGGGCAGCTGGCGACATCGCGATGGGGAGGGGAGCTCGATGGGTCACTGTTGAGGTAAGGCTGCTGATATTTGCATTTACATTAATTTGATTTAAATAAAGGAATAATTTTAAATATGTAAAATTTTTATATTCCAGCAGGAAATTTTAAAACAGTTCTGTTTAAAATAATAATAATAATAAATATATATATATGTGTGTGTGTATATATATATAAGTTATATACATATAAAAATATTTATTTTCGTCGACTGACTGAATTGTAAAAAATAAATAAAAAATAAATGATGTGTGATGGAGTTAAATTTTTATACAACTTGTTTGAATTATCTTAGCTACTAAATTGTTCATTTTAAGATAAACAGCTTAAACTAAATAATTAGTTAGGGAATTTGTAAATTGTGATGAATTATTCGGTTTGTTCGAATATTAATAAAATCATGTAAATATTTATACAAGGTCCAATTTGGTAGAGATGGTCGAGATTGGATTTGGATTGCAAAAGGAAAGGTGAGTAAATCTCACGTTTTTGGATTTCTATTTGAATTTAAATAGTTAAATTTAAATGATTGGCTGCATGATTAAAATGGTTAGATATGCACTAATGATGATGTGACTTTGGTTATGGTTGGTTTTCGAGTTCATTGTGGTTTGACTCTAAGTATTTGGACTTTAAATTGTGTTAAACTTAAATCACAAATAAGATAATGGTTTCGTTTTAAAGTTATGAGGGTTTGATGATTGTGATCCATTTAAAATAATAGGATAATTAAAATGGATAATTAATCAGTTCAATTAATTAATGGGTTGGGTTGATAAATTTAATAATTAAAGGTTTGAATTAATTAATTAAGGATTAAGTTAGTTAACAAGGTTATTTAAATGAGGAAAAAAATCATTGGGTGAGTTGATAGGTATTTATTTAATGTAATTAATAAAATATAATTATTTGTGTAATGAATCAAGAGGTTAATTAAGGTAATTAATTAAGAAATAATTTATTGGTTAAATAAAATAAACACAAAGTTGGATAATGACGGGATGAGATTAACCAAGAGTGAATAATATAGGTGGTTAATTATTTAATGTAATCAAATTAGATTATGACAAACTAGAATGTAAATGAGAAATTATTAATTGATATAATCAATGATCAATGATGTAAATAATGGTTGATTAATTTAGATAAATTAAACAATAATAAATGATGCATGAGGAATAAATTTATAAGGGATTAAGGATTAATGTAATTCATGAAGTAATTAACATTACTTAATGATCTTGATTGAGACTGATTAATATTATGAAGTTAATTTAAGATACTTGCTTGAACGTAACTGAAATAATTAATCCAAAGTGATTAATTAAGATGAATAGTGAAGGGTTGACTAATTAATTGATTCGGAATTTATTAGTATAGAATGAAGAAATCTAAATGAATGTGGTTTAGAATCACTGAAAATTAATTTGTATGTGATTACGCATTTCTTATGGATAACTGAATGGTATTGGATGCTTTGAGATGAGTTGATATCTCTGATATGAAATATTGTGTATTTCATTTGGATAGTTTGGGTTAGGATGACAGAGGTTTAGAGGAGATCGGGACCGGGTATTAGGAAATACCCGAAACCACTTTGGATTAAAAATAAATTGATGTATGAAATCAATAGACTGGAATGTAATGATTTAAGCGAATTGGATTATGTTATCTAAGTTTGGTACTTAGAAATTTATTTGTGAAATAAGCATTGTCTATAGTAAATTGTGAATTGGTGAAATTAATATAAGTTACCCCGGTTTTATATAAGCTGTTTGCTTGGTATTCCATGATGGTTGGGTTTACTCACGCTGGTTTCCAGCCTGACCCGGGTGTTACTTGGTGTAATACTCGGGTCAGACCGAGTATTACAGATTTCAGGTAGGTACATTCTGGAGCTCAGGAGGCGAGCTGGATGGCTATCGTATAGAGTATTCCGCTGTATTTATATTATTATTAATCTGAGACTTGATAATTGTAAATATTCAGAGACTGTATATAATGTGCAACTCTGATGTATTTTAAATGTAATCGATAGATATAGCATTCTTTTGTAAACTGTTATCATTTATTATATTTTATCCGCTGCGAATGTGAGATGTTTGGTGTTTCTGTTCTTCTTCTTCTATCTCTTTCTTCTTTTTCATAACTATCTGGAATTTTTGGCTCTGAAAATTTCGGGTCGTTACAGTTGGTATCAGAGCTGAAAGGTTAAGCGACAACCTTGGCTCTGGTGGGGATTACTCATTAAATAGAGTCTGTAGTACTCTAGAATGAGTTGAATATATATATATATATATATATATATATTATATGAGAGCATACTTGTTATTTTCTTATATAAAGATTTTAGATGATTTTATATAAAAGTATATTTTATTATATAAAGAAATATTTCCTTCTAATGAATATTTAGGTGGATGGTTGTTAAATTATTGAAACTAAGATAAGAAGTAATATAAAACACGACCAAATTGAAACTTATAACCAAAGTTGAAGGAAAAACTTATATAACCAAATGGAATTTGAAATATAGATTGTGAATGTAAATAATAAATTGAAATAAACTTCATAAACTTCATGATAAATGAGATTATAATTTGAAATAGAATTTCAGAGAACAATTGAAAATAAAGTAAGATGAAAATTCTAGAGTAATGTTTAAATATGAATTGGATGGATTGGAAATTTGGAATTTTTGGGAAAATTTAATTTTCCTTTGGATCTGAAAGTGGCTTTCAAGGGTTTTGGAGGAATAATAGCATGATTTCAAAAGTTATTTTGTGTTGAATTGTAATCTGGGGGATTTGAAATCAAAAATATTTGGAAATATTTTTAAAGAGATAAAAGCATTGAACTCTTTTGGTCATTAGAAAATAACGTCGGTGATGACTGCAGCATCATCGATGTTCATTTTTGAGTTTCTACAAGAGAAATTACTACCAAATTATTTCAAATTGGAATTTAACTTGGAAAGTTAAATAGTGATTTGAATAGGGAATTTGTGTGATCTCAAAACGGGTTTGAGATTTAAAAATTGAAAATGGATGGATGTTTTAGAATAAATTGGATGTTATCGTCGTATTATTGATAAAAATCTTTAAATTGAGAATGGTATTGTATAAATAAAATAAATTTGAATAATTGAGTTTGTAAATTAAAATTGTTTAAGAACTGGCTTCAAACTGGAAGATAAAATTGAATAATAAATTAAATTTTGAAACAAATAAAATTGTATTGAGCTCTTATTTGAATCTGAAAAATATAAGTAGAGATACATTGAAATGAAGAATTGGACTTAGAAATTCAAGATTGATTAAAACTTTTAAATAAAGGTTAATTTGGTTTAAAAGGTTAAACCAACCTTTGAGAATTTAACTCAAATTCATATAATTCGAGATAGTTTAAATTCAAGATTTAGATTGAATTAGTTCAAAATCGAATTTGGTTTGAATTAATTGGATTGGTGATTGAAGGTGTATAAGTTTAAAATTTAAATGGGAAATTGAATTGGATTATATTGAAATGATTTGAATTTGAAATGGATTCAATTGATAATAATTCAAATTGATTGGAATAATATGAAATTATAATTAAAATTGAACAGGATTAAAATCAACTAGAATTTGATTTAAATTTGGGAAGGAATCAAGATTGATTCAACTTGAATTGGGAATTAATCGAGTCCAACGGAATTTGGAGTTATTTGAATTGGAATTGGGTCAATTTAAATGGAGATTTAAATTGAATTGTTGGGGAAGTGAACAGTTGGCTCTTGACTATTTTCAATATAAATTGTTTTGATATAAACTTATTTTTCCAAGCTATTAAATATATACAACCTTTCTTTCTTAAAGCCAAATTATTTTATATACTTGTTTTACGATTATTTTTGAAGCTATTTAACCATTTTTCAACTATTTTCTAAACTAATTACTATTTTTCAACTATGTTACAAATTAATTACTATTTTACAACTATTTTACAATTATCTAAATTTTTTGAAACTATTCAGCTATTTTCAACTATTCTACGATTAGTTAACTATTTTCTAACTATTTTACAAAACTAGTAATTATTTTCCAACTACTTATTTTTTTTTTTAATTTTCAAGCTATTTTCTAAAAATAAACTGGTCGGAGTTCAAACTGTTATTGATTTAAATACTCAACTGAGAAAAGAATTGGAGTAATAATCCAAATGGGGATTAAGGAGATTGATATTGTAAGGAGTGATCAAATTTGAATATTTGATTTGAATAAACAAAGTTATATATCTTTGTTATAAGATAAAACTTCCCTTGTTGAATCCATTGTTGGAAGAAAAAGAATTTTGGAAGTGTGGAGTATAAAAGAAATTTTATACGAGTTTAAAGTGATCCAAAGTTTTAAAATTTTATATCTGAATATATATAAAAAAGGGATCTTATGAGGATTTTGGAAAGGATTTTGAGAACCTTTGGATTTGGAAAGGCTTTTGATTTTGGGCAAAATCAATATTTAATTTGGAAAGCCTGATTTGAGAATCATCGATTTTGGGATAGTCGATTTTGTGTAAAAGGGATTTTTATGAGATTCATACTAGGTGTATGTTTTGAAAGATACTATATGTGTATAGTATAAAGTGTTTTGATGAAGGCTCTAGGGAAAAAGGCGCTTCCTTGAAATGAACTTCTCAGGAGTGCCACTGGGTGGTGCTGCCTTGAGCCCCAAGGGGGGGTTCTAAAATTGATCCTGTGAGGAGTCCGGACAAAACTAGTTCCTGAGGATTATGAGTAGTGTATACCATAGTGGAAGTCGTGTGTGCCGCTGAGAGCCAACAGTCTACGTTTGATTTTATATCGGTAGACTGCGACCTATGGTATAACATAGCGAAAGTCGTGTGTGCCGCTGAGAGCCAACAGTCTGTGTTTGATTTTATATCGGCAGACTGCGACCTATGTAGGAGTGGAGAGGTTTCATTTCGATGGCATAATCGAGAGGCCGCGGAGAGCCTGCAGTTACATGGACTTTTGCTGTGACAGCAACGTAACTCTGGATGTAACTGTGATCTGTTGTGTGGGATCCATGGCGTAATCGAGAGGCCGCGGAGAGCCTGCAGTTACATAGACTTTTGCTGCGACTGCAACGTAACCCTGGGATGTAACTGTAACCATGGATGGGGGATGATGATTTCCAGAGCATTCTCACCAAGATATTTCCTCTATTTTCAAAAACTGTTTGCGATATTTTCAATAAAATTATTTTCCAAATGTTTTCACTGGGTGTTGAAACGGGTTTACCAAGTACTTATAGATTTTCAGTCCTACACCTGATCAACGTATGACTGAATTTCTGTGAGAACAAGGATGAACTGGTTGAGGCATCGAGTTATAAAAGTATTTTTATTAAAAGCTATTTTAAATAGTATTATCTAAATTTAAAGGCATTTTTAAAAATTTTAAATAAGGATGTTGGGATTTTGAGGAAATAAAAGGAAATCCAAACTAGAATTTTAAGAAGTGATTCTTTGACATTAAAATCGAATATTGATTTAGATGTTGAAAATAAGCTAATTGGTTAAATAATTGTTTGATTGAATATGTTAGTAAAATTTAACTTTGGTAAATAAATGGATTGTAAATTAATAATGGAGTTTGGAAATGAATTCAAATTGTAAATAGAACTCGACTTGGATTTAATAATGAAATAAATTAGAAGAGATGTTGTAAAAATAAAATAGGTTTGGATTGAAAAAAAATGTGATGGTTTGGATTATAAATAAAAATTCAAGGGTGATTTGAATAATATTTAATGAGATTTGCAAGTAGATTGGATATAGGAGAAGTGATTATAATAGAAATAGTTTGATTTGCAAAAACAAAACCCAAGTGAATGGAAATTAATTGAAAATGATTCTGTATTAATAAAATAAATTAGAAATGCGTTAAGTAGATGAATTCAAAATTTTAAAATGGGTAAATAAATGGGTTAATTGATTTAAGAAATAAATAGATGGAGTCTGATTGAATAAAAAACTAAATCAAAGATGTGGTTGGAATGAGATTATCAGATTGAACTTAAGTTCGGTGGCCTATTAATTTGAAGTTCAAATGAGTTAGGTATGTGCTTGGTTATTATTTTGATGAATTGAGAAGGTAAATTAGAAAGTAAAATTTAAAATGGATGGGCTAACTAAATTTAATGGAAACCGATTAAATGAGAATCAATAGAAGTAAACTTAAATTTGATGTTGGTATTTCAATAAAGTAAATTAACTTAAGTTTAAAATTTATGGAAGCTTGGCTTCGAATAAGCGTGAAAGACCATTTAATAAAAACTTGGATTGAATTAATTTGGGAAATGGTTATTAATTTATAAGTTTGAATGTGCCATGCTTAATAAATTGTTTTGAATAAATCCAATGTGGGAATGAGATAAAATGCAGTGTACGGTTGGTAAATAAATTTGAAATGAAATGGAATTAAGTGCAGAATGGGTTGAAATTAATTTAAAAATAGTTATAAACTAAATAACTACTCTATTAAGCGAATATTGTCGAATTTGTACAGAATGAATCGTCGTATGACGTAAATCTAACTAATTAAATTTCTGTGAATTGATAGGGACTAAATAAATTGGTTTTAGAATTAATTAAAGTGAATATGAACTTGTTTGGAATTAGAAATCAATTGGATGTAAGGAATTGAGTTGCAAACCATTGAAATTGAATGAAATGGCTTATAAATTGATTGAAAGAAATTGAATTAGCTTAAAGGTTATATAAATCGCTTATGGAAAGCGTTTTGGTGTTTGTTGCTTATGATATATATGTGTTTAGCTATTAAATATAAGTGAAACGCTTGTGATTTGCTATTAAGGTAAATGAAATGCTGATAAATACTCTATATATGGCACTTACATATTTAAATTGAGTAAGTACAGGTACCTGAAGGCCGTTTGGCTGGATTTGAATTGCACTAATTGCTTAAATTAATAAGCTGCTTGCTTAAAATGCTAAATAAGGTACGCCCACGCAATACAAATAGGAAATATGAACTGTTTTTGCTTTTTCCGACCGGGTGGGCCGATGTATATATATTTATATCTCTTGTCAAATTGCAAAAGCTCCTCCGTAAAAAGGAGACTCTGCCAAAAAATTTCCAAAATTTTGGGAGTTAGAAAATTTTTGGGAATTTTTTTTGTTAAGCAATTAAACGATTTCAAATATGATACTGAAATAGATTGGTAGATGAAACTAATAAGACTCAGTTATAAATGGAAAATAAAATTTAATATTCTAATTGAAATAAGTGAATTCATATTAAAACGGGAAAAACGAATTTGAATAGAAGTAAATATGGAAACCTATATAAAAGAATGTATAAAATGATTTGTAAGTTATGATTGAATATTGTTGTTAAACAAGATATGCAGGTATTAAAAAGGAAAAAAACAAAATCGGATTTGATTCCAAAGGATAAATGTAAATTGCCCGACAAAAGGTATGTGTTTATGCTTCTGTATGAAATTGTATTGGGTTTTTGATGTAGCCACTTGGCTTTTGAGTTTCTTTTGGAATATGGGAGCCCATAGAGGCCTTTTGTAGTAGTACCTAGCTAGCCGCGCAAAGGAGACATTGGCAAATTTTTTCGGATATTTTGAGAGTTAGAAAAATTTTGAGGAAAATTTTGATAATTCAAATTTTAGTTTTAAACTGAAATTTAGATGATTAAGCAAAAAGGAGTATTGTTTGAAACTATAGAAGGTTTGGGAAAGTTGGTTGATGTGATAGTGGGTCTTTAATAAAAGATGGTTGGTAGGATGTTGAATTGTGAGTTTTGGGAAAAGTAAACGGGTATTGGTCCATTCTTCCTAGCTAGTAATTTCGGGGACGAAATTCTTTTAAGGGCGAAGGAATGTGACGACCCAGAATTTTCAGCAATTTAAAAACAGGATAATTAAAGTGATTTTAAATATTTAAAAGTTAATTTTAACTTAAAATTCAAAATATTAATATTTACTTGAAATTAATGCATTGGATTATATAGTTTAAAATATTGAATCATATAATTTAAAATTGGATAAAATGCTGAATTTGTAATTTTAAGCCTCTTAAAAATAATGTGAAGGCTTATGAATTTTTTTTAATGATAATTCTGAAGATAATAGAATGGTTGAAATTTAATTCAAACGTAATTTGTTCAGTTTTAGATAATATATCGGTTAAATTGAATTTAAAAATAGCCTTCCAAGGCACAGTCTCGGAATTCGACGGAACAAGTTCCATTGGATCCGTAATAATTAGTTATTATCGGATTTCAATTTTCGTAGCCATCGGAGTTGTAATTTGACCCTGGCAGCTCGAAACGCGTAGAACTATTTTAATCGATTTAATTTAAAATTGATCGATTACTTCCGTAACTCGCGCATACAATCAAATTAGCCTCTGAAACACGTTCCATTGTGTTCGGAGTACGGGTAAAACCTTATGAACGCATGTCGGCATGTCTGATTTGGGGTTCGAGATTTTGCATTATGCTTAACGAGATATTTTGTAAGTTTTATAATATAATAAAATTTGAAAGTACATATGGTCAGAGATATTTTTTTTTACGCGTACTCGGGAAGCTTTCCCAAATCGATACTTATCCCTGTCCTCCTCTATAACCTTCAAACAGAAGCCGATTCCTTTGTAAAAAAACAAAAAAAAACATGGCTGATGCTTCCTTCTTTCCTCCTCTAGTTTCAAATTGAATTCATAAACAAAAAAAAAAGAAAAAGAAATGGCCGAAGAAATAAATCACTTGTTCGTGTTTTTCGAACCGGATCAAACTCAAATTTAATAATGGAAGTTGGATTTCGAATTCACGGCAAACTGAAGGGGTTTGGTCGCGTTCTCTCGAAGCCATCGTCGATCGTTTGAGTAGTGGCCTAGGGTTTGGGAATTGGGGGGATCGAGGCAAAGACGACGGGTTCTCGAGGTGGCCTTCGTCGTCGTCGTGGATAGGGGGGCCGCGCATGAGTGACGACTTGAAGGATTGTGATCGAAGTAGCCGCGTTCGAGAGAAGGAAGCTCTCGCGTGAATCGCGACAGAGGAGGCGGCTGGTGAGGGCAGCTGGCGACATCGCGATGGGGAGGGGAGCTCGATGTGTCACTGTTGAGGTAAGGCTGCTGATATTTGCATTTACATTAATTTGATTTAAATAAAGGAATAATTTTAAATATGTAAATTTTTTATATTCCAGCAGGAAATTTTAAAACAGTTCTGTTTAAAAAAAATTAAAAATAAGTAAATATACATATATATGTGTGTGTGTGTGTATATATAAGTTATATACATATAAAATTATTTATTTTCATCGACTGGCTGAATTGTAAAAAAATAAATAAATAAATAAATGACGTGTGATGGAGTTAAATTTTTATACAACTTGTTTGAATTATCTTAGCTACTAAATTGTTCATTTTAAGAAAAACAGCTTAAACTAAATATTTAGTTAAGGAATTTGTAAATTGTGATGAATTATTCGGTTTGTTCGAATATTAATGAAATCATGTAAATATTTATACAAGATCCAATTTGGTAGAGATGGTCGAGATTGGATTTGGATTGCAAAAGGAAAGGTGAGTAAATCTCACGTTTTTGGATTTCTATTTGAATTTAAATAGTTAAATTTAAATGATTGGCTGCATGATTAAAATGGTTAGATATGCACTAATGATGATGTGACTTTGGTTATGGTTGGTTTTCGAGTTCATTGTGGTTTGACTCTAAGTTTTTGGACTTTAAATTGTGTTAAACTTAAATCACAAATAAGATAATGGTTTCGTTTTAAAGTTATGAGGGTTTGATGATTGTGATCCATTTAAAATAATAGGATAATTAAAATGGATAATTAATTAATTCAATTAATTAATGGGTTGGTTTGATAAATTTAATAATTAAAGGTTTGAATTAATTAATTAAGGATTAAGTTAGTTAACAAGGTTATTTAAATGAGGAAAAAAAATCTTTGGGTGAGTTTATAAGTATTTATTTAATGTAATTAATAAAATATAATTATTTGTGTAATGAATCAAGAGCTTAATTAAGGTAATTAATTAAGAAATAATTTATTGGTTAAATAAAATAAACACAAAGTTGGATAATGACAGGATGAGATTAACCAAGAGTGAATAATATGGGTGGTTAATTGTTTAATGTAATTAAATTAGATTATGACAAACTAGAATGTAAATGAGAAATTATTAATTGATATAATCAATGATCAATGATGTAAATAATGGTTGATTAATTTAGATAAATTAAACAATAATAAATGATGCATGAGGAATAAATTTATAAGGGATTAAGGATTAGTGTAATTCATGAAGTAATTAACATTACTTAATGATCTTGATTGAGACTGATTAATATTATGAAGTTAATTTAAGATACTTGCTTGAACGTAAGTGAAATAATTAATCCAAAGTGATTAATTAAGATGAATAGTGAAGGGTTGACTAATTAATTGATTCGGAATTTATTAGTATTGAATGAAGAAATCTAAATGAATGTGGTTTAGAATCACTGAAAATTAATTTGTATGTGATTACGCATTTCTTATGGATAACTGAATGGTATTGGATGCTTTGAGATGAGTTGATATCTCTGATATGAAGTATTGTGTATTTCATTTGGATAGTTTGGGTTAGGATGACAGGGGTTTTGAGGAGATCGGGACCGGGTATTAGGAAATACCCGAAACCACTTTGGATTAAAAATAAATTGATGTATGAAATCAATAGACTGGAATGTAATGATTTAAGCGAATTGGATTATGTTATCTAAGTTTGGTACTTAGAAATTTATTTGTGAAATAAGCATTGTCTATAGCAAATTGTGAATTGGTGAAATTAATATAAGTTACCTCGGTTTTATATAAGCTGTTTTCTTGGTATTTCATGTTGGTTGGGTTTACTCACGCTGGTTTCCAGCCTGACCCGGATGTTACTTGGTGTAATACTCGGGTCAGACCGAGTATTACAGATTTTCAGGTAGGTACGTTCTGGAGCTCAGGAGGCGAGCTGGATGGCTATCGTATAGAGTATTCCGCTGTATTTATATTATTATTAATCTGAGACTTGATAATTGTAAATATTCAGAGACTGTATATAATGTGAAACTCTGATGTATTTTAAATGTAATCGATAGATATAGCATTCTTTTGTAAACTGTTATCATTTATTATATTTTATCCACTGCGAATGTGAGATGTTTGGTGTTTTTGTTCTTCTTCTTCTATCTCTTTCTTCTTTTTCATAACTATATGGAATTTTCGGCTCTGAAAATTTCGGGTCGTTACACAACCATATTTTCCAATAATGCTTTCAAAGGGTTTCCTTTTTTACTTTGAATCAAACATTTTTCTTAGTTGCTTTTGGAAGGGATTGAGGTTTCGAAGGAGACAGAGTAGAAAAGGGGTTTCGCCCCAGGCCTTCGAAGTTTTGATTTTTTTTCAAACTCTTTTACTTTCGAGCTAGATGGCTTCGACACCATCAATTTTTCCCCAAACTCACTTATGTTGGTTTCGAAAGTAACCATTTTGACCCAAATTATTTTTGAGGAGTATACCCAATTCTTTCGAAAGGGTACTTTCATTTGTTTCAAAGCTATATGTTTAAAAAATATATTATTTTATACTATCAAAAGATATGAAAGGTTCCGAAAGGGAATGTTTATTAAGGGTTTCGAAAGATATGTATTCAATGTTTTGAAAAGAGATCTTTGCTTTCGAAAGGAGGCTATCCAGAGGTTTTGAAAGATATATTTTTGATTTCAAAACATAAACCCAATCTCAATTTAAAGTAATAACCATGTCATAAATAAAGACTTTGAAATGTTATTCACTTTTTTTTAACACATAACTGTATTTTGGAGAAAGGGCAGAATAACCAGTTAGGTTAACCTAGTAGTGAATACAACTTAACATATGCTAAAAATTTAGTTAAAGATATTGGTAGGGCTAATAGGTTTGCTGTAAGCCCATGAAAACTATATGATACTGGTAGGGGACTATGGGTTTGTAGATAGCCCATGAAAACTGTGATTTGATACTAGCAGAGGCAAGTAGGTTTGTAATTAGGCCATGAAAACTATATCCAGATTAAGATATTGGTAGTCAGCCAAGATGTTCCTAGTTAGCCAATGAAAAGTAGGATAAGAAATAAGATATTGGAGTTATCAATAGGTTCTTAGTGATCCCATGAAAACCAAGTAATTGGACAGGTAGTCCTTAACATTTAACAGGTTAATAGTAACTCTATAAGCTATAATTGAGACAGATAGTCAGAATGAATGAGGATGGGTAATCCAAAATTGATATAATTATTTTGCTTATCATCGTAATGTTATGAAAAGCTACGCTTTAACCATTGTGGATGCAGAAGCGCAATATATGGTTTTATAAATGTTTATGATACTAATGAGGGGAAAACCCATTCTACTAAGCGGCGTAGTCTCACTAGATATCCAAATGGTTTGAGATGGTAAATTATTATTCATACCAGGCTTTATGTTTGACTCAAAGTTTTTGTTTTACCCTTAAACTTTTGGGTACTCAATTAATTTTGAGTAGGATGAGGTTAATGTTTCCAGGTGTTCTTTTAGCCGAACAAAGCTTCTGAGGATGTGCAAGAGGCAAACTTGTTATTAGAGTTCTTTTTATTTTCGATGTGTGTTTTGTTTGTAAAGGCAAATTGTTTTCTTGCCTATCTATGTACTCTGATCTACTAAGGGGGCATCTTTATATGTCGCTCTTGGCGTATTTTTAATAGTTATATGATCTAAATGTGGTTTGCGAATTGGGATTATGTAATTAATTTGGAATATTTTGAAATGGAATATGGATTTGTTTTGCTGTTTAATTTTTTTCTATATTTTTATGTTTCCTATGTATCAATGTATCTAATATCATCGTGTTTGGTCTTCGAAGATTAATAACTATGGATGACCGCAGCATCCGTAGCTATTAGTTTTAGGTCTCCAAATAGGAGAATGTTAAACCTCTCTTCAATATCGCATCTCAAGCAGTGCCATATCTCTCCAATGTTTCTTATCATCAGTGCCGTGTATTATTGATGTCATACTTAATTAACCAAGGAAATATGCAAGATGGATATCGTAAACTATCCGAAAAAAGCAAGTGTTACCTGGATTTCATAAGTCTCTCTTTTCTAAAGCGATTCCGAAGGTTATTAAGCATGTATAAATGTCGAATGCTTAGCACAATGTCGTAGATCATGCCTAAAGGGATGTCGGGAATATTTAATACAAAGCATGAAGCTAAATGCCATCATAATGGCTAATGATGCAGAAACTAAGCATGTTAAAAATGACACATGGCAGCCATGCCGCTCCTCTCTACACCTGTAAATACGGACCTAAGGCATGAAGGAGGAGGCGATTGACTCTTTTCTCATTCTTATAATTTTTAAAGTTTGTAACCTTAAATCGATTTGGAGATTTTAGTGCAAATTGTAATCGTGCAACCCTTATTGCAAATAAGAGCTTGTACTTTTACAATCACATTGCATATGAATTAAGACACATGAATTATTACTTACAATTCCCATGATTTCGACATGACCTTAACTTTGCCATTGTATGTGCATACTACCAACAAGTTGACATAAGATTTTTTGAATCGTGACTTGTTTTCAAATTCTCAAGCACTTGTGATATCGGTCATAACTTGTTTTAAATTCCTAAAACACACATGACTACAAGACTAACGTGGATTCAACATGGAGCATGTGCCTTCCTAGCAGGCAAACCAAGGATTATAAAGTTTCAATTCAACCAAGCATCACTTCCCCCACACTTTTTGGGGTTAACGAAGAAATTCGTTAAAATTTAGGCGCTAGAAGGAAGGCCTGAAGATCTATCTCCATTTAACCCATAAGTGGAACTACCCTTAACCTACATATAATAGGCTTAAAGAAACATATCCCATTAACAAACCATTCCAAATCCCAACTAGCCTTATTTGGATAATGACTATCTCCAAAAAAGGATCTTCCGAGACTCGAGTAACTAGGCCAACCTATCAAATAACTTGTGATCCTCGACTTCAAAAGGAGTAACTATTAAGGTTCTTAGTGCTAAAAATTATAGAAAACAGAGAAGACAAGTAACTCCTTATGATCTAGATAAATGGATCTTAAACCCAATTCACATAGGGCATACACTAATTTTTCTTTGGGAAGGAAAGATAAGAAAGACAACATCTTCACAGAAATGAGAAAGAGAATTCAACTTTAAGCAAGGGAAACCATCTTTGAAAGAGAAATAACAAAAGATTTTGATCAATTCAATAAAAAGTGGAGAATGTGCTTAATCGTTCCCATAAATTGAATGAGACTCAAAGCTCTTTAAAGAGGAAATTTGCAATGGAAGCTAAAGAGCCCATCACATACAACAGAAGAGCTAAGAGGAAATCAAGGGAATCATCCCCCAAAAGTTCACTGCTTTCTAAGAATTATTCTCTTACCACTTCTTATGAGCATATTTACCTCTTAACAAAGGAAAGGCTAAACTATTGGTCCTCTCAAAAGAAAAGACCAAAGAATGAACAAAATCTTAGACGATAATATTGTCACTATTATCGCTGAAATGACTAAGACGCTAATCAATGTCGAATCTTGGAAGGGATGATCAAAAATTTCATAGGACAAGGAAAGCTCAAAAAATTTGTAAAGATGTTGAACAGTTGACAATAAAGAAAGATTCTTGAAATAAAATAAGTATATCTATAGGATCAATCTCGAAAAGGAGAAGGACTCTCCTTAAAGAAAAAAGCCTTTGATCCCGCCAAGATGGCCTGGTCAAAGCACCTCTTAAAGGGAGATCAGAATTATCCTTTGGTCTCGCTAGAAATAGCCTGGCTAAAGCATGCAAGCCTTCGCTTCCTTCGACATGGCCTAATCGGAGCACATTCTAGAGGAAAGATGGAGTAAGCCTTTGGTCCCATCTAAAATGGTCTGGCCAAAGCACCGAAATAGCCTTCACTGCCACCTATAAGGCCTGACTGAAGCACCTCCTAGAGATAGGTCAGGTAAGTCTTTGGTTTTGCTTGAGATAACTAACTAAACGCATCGAATGAAATCATTAAATCATCACCTAAGATGGTATAAAGGATTTGATCCAATTTGAGATCATCATCAAAGAAGGTGCCAGAGTAACCAGTCAAAATCTATTACCTATTATGGTAACTAGAGAATCAATCAAAATTATTTCCTATTATGGTAATCAAATCTAAAACGTTCCCTATTATGGTAATCAGAGATCTAATCAAATCCATCACCTAAGATGATGGCAAAGAAAACAATTGAGCAAATCAAACCCAATTCAAAAAAGAGATCGAAACAGTCTTCTAGAGAAAGTTCAAATACAAGATCAAATCAAGCTCGATCCAAAAGAGAGCCTGAGGAAGTTTTCTAGAGAAAGACCAAAAAAATTCAAAAGCAAATCTAACTTGATCCTAAAGAACGAAAAAAAGGCAATCTTCCAGAGAAAGGTCAATCAAAAATGAGCTAATTATTCTCCAAAACAAAATCATGCAAATCTTCTAGAGAAAGATATGTTAAATATGAGCTATTGTGCTCCACAACAAAGATAAAAAATCTTCAATTACTAGATAATTTTCTAGTCTTCTATTTAGGTTATTGTTGCCTGAATGGATTTTTGGTCTACTATTCAGATTATCATTATCGGATAATTGTCCGGTCTTCTATTCAGATTATTATTGCCAGAATTAATTCTAGTCTACATTTAGGTTATTACCGAATAATTTTCTTGTCTTCTATTCATTTTTTTATTGGTAAAATGGATTTTTGGTCTATTATTCATGATACTCCATTACGAAGCAACTATTGGATGTCTATTAATTAAGAAGTAGACTCTTAAATCAAGATCAAAATTTATAGTCTTCATAACAATTAAGATTCTGACAAGGCTTCTGCTTCTCTTAATAAACAGATTATTGGCTTATCTATCAAAAGCTTGAAACCTAAGAAACAGGTTTATGTTCAAAATAATAGCTACGAAGTAATAGGCTAAAACTGAGAAGCTAATTGCGAGCTTTAGGCAAAGGCAAAGAATAGAATTCAAAATATCAACCATCCAGGTATGAATTTATTTACCATTTAATACATTATGTATAGGAATTACGGGAACAAAAGATTGGATAACTAACTTTGGGTACATCTGCCATTCAAGCGGAAATTCCTTCCCTGCTCAATCTAGGGTTCATACGAGATCTGTTTTCTTCTCTCATGATTCCAAAGAAGGCGCCTCTCTAGAGAGAGAAAGCCTGTCCAGAGGATCCACCGATGAAGCCCATAAGGGAGAAGAGGCTGTTGTGACTAGATTAAGCGACCTAGGTAGAATGCCCCCAATCCCGAAGGAAGCATAAGAGGAGTTCAAACAAAAAGAGGGCAAGTCCATGGTGGATTCAAAAAGGGAAGGGGGAGAGTCTGAAAGTAGTAGTGATGAGTCCATTGCCAGAGGTTACTCCTTGTCTGAATCCGACGGTGGGGACTCAGAGTCTTGTAGTGAAACTCTGGGAATGAGTCCCATTCTCCTGAATTCACCTCTTCCCGATGCAAGTGGCGAAGACAAAGGCCCTGAAATTGGAAGACATCAAGATTCTACGAATAGGGATGTCAGAGCGGAGTTCGGAGATTTCAGCGATGTTTTTGTTGATATCGACGCGGTCATGAAAGGGGACTTTAAATTTGACACGATGCCTTCTTGTTCGGGCGACATCGCACCAGCAATTAGCTCCGTCCAGCCTACAACAACTGAATTCAATCCGATCCCACCTACGACACTCGTTCGTTCCAGTTCGTGACGATGTCTTAGGCCCATATTAGAAACACACAACACGTTGCACTAGGATTACACTTATTTCTATTCTCCATTCCTTCGTTTATTTTCTTAGCTTATGTTATACTTCTGAAACCTTTTGTGTATGCCTCATTACATGTATGATGAGAGGACGAGACTTTTATGATGACATGAAGACTATACCGATTCACAGCGGTACCCCAAGCGCACCTCCAGCTGCTATCAAGTTCGAGAGGCGAAAAAAGAGTACAGGCGGAGGAAAGAACTCGAAGCTGAAACCCATTGTCAAGAAGAAAGAGATTGGGCTCAGTTATATAAGGGTGGGTATGAGACAAGAAGTTCTCTTGAGTAAAGAGATGAGCCATCGAAAAAGTTAAAGTTTGATCATCGCCGCCATACTTCAATGCTCGCTTTAAAACACTCTTCCATGAGCTAGGAACTCCTCATCACTTCTGCCCCAATTCTGTCCCAAACTCATATTTCATCATATTCCATCATTACCGCTGCTCCTGATGCCTCTTTTCCCCACCGAAAGGTCTGCCTACATTCTTCCTTCGGCCCCCCTAAGCTTGAGGCAATGCTTCTAGGTTGGTTCTTAAAGAGGGTCAAGTTTGATCTGGATCTCCACCCCATTTGTAGGGATTCTTTTATGCCGCATCTCCAAGCTATCCAGAATGACCTAGAATAGGCTGAGAAATGGGAGAAGCTCTGCAAACATCTGGATAATACAAATAGAAATAAATATCAGGGGATCCTTTCCTTAGAATCCTAAAAAGACACTTTTGAGAAGGCATTGGTTGAACGGGATGATAAGATTAAATAGTTGGAGGAAGAGAAGGAGGTGGCGCTTCGTGAAAGTAGGAGAACCATCGGTCTGATGAAGGAGTTGAAGTAGGTGCATGAAAAAGTTGAGATTGTCGGAAGGGATGGGATTAAAAGACTCATGCGGAGGAGGCGAAGCTAAAAGAAGAAGTGGTCGCTTGTAATGCCATCATTGAAGCTCAAAGGAGAACTATCGCCAACCACGATCTAATTATTGAGGGGCACAACAAAACTATCTCCGACCAAGCCGAGACCATTTCCAAGCTATAGGCACAGGTTGCACAGCTTAGTGCCGACAAGACTGCCGCTGAAGTTGGAAAGTCTGCGATGAAAGCGAATTACTTGGACATCCAACATGCCTTTGATAGGAAAATGGAGAAGCTGGATGTGACTATTCTGAACTTCTATGTTAATTCTTTGTTGCATCAAGGGAGTCTCAGCTATCTCAGCCCGAAGTATCCACGCACTCTCTCCCTTGTTTGGGAGGAAATCTTATCTCGCTTTGCTGAGAGTGGTGACGTTTATTCAGATCAAGATTTGTGAGACACTTATCTTAATGATGAATCCAAGAAGCCGGGCTAGGAGATCCTCCGAGTCAAACGAGAGAAGGAGACACCGATGCTGCCTTGATGACCGGCACCAACGTGCTTACTAGGCCTTCTGTTTTCCGTGCGGGCGAACTATCGGAGTAGCTCCATGATCAACCCATGAGTTCAGGACTTTATATTATCCATCATGTGGTGCAGCCATCAAAAGTAGGCAGAGTGGGAGAATTCGAGGTCACTAATCGTTCCTCTGGTACAGATAAAATCCTTGCTTCTTTCGAATTCGGGAGCTTCCAATTTACGCCACAAGAGAAAGAGGGGTTTAATGCTTTCATTTTTTATCTTATAGGTTCATCCACTTTTCATGTTAATGCGCCAGCTACTTCGATGCCTGTGCCTGCTGCAATTTTCACATCTTCTATGGTTGTATCTTTTCCTACTTTGATTTCCACATCCACGTCTAGTTCGCTACCAGGGCTAAAATCAGAGAAGATAGCTGTGCTCCATGGCCTAGATGACCCTTCGACCTCTTTGGAAGGAGATATAACTGCAATAGAGGCCAAGAAGCAGGAAATGTAGACGGAGCAGCCATAGAAGACTCAACACGATTTGATTGTCGTAAAGAAGGAAAAGGTGGGGGTAATCAAGTCTTCGAAGAGTTCATGAAAATCAAGAAAATGCAAAGGAAAGGGAGACTCTTCGGAGAAAGCTTCAGAGGAGGAGGTGAACCTCGCCATCGAAGTGTTTGTTGATGTTACCGGCAGCGACACTACTCTTGAAAGAAAGCAAAACTTCCAACCAAGGGTGGAAAGGGTAGCGATGGCAAGAAGCGTTAAGCGGCCGGTGTGAGGATGGACCTGATTTTGGCTTACAGCTTGCAGGAAGATTTACTCGTTTTTGTTTCTTTTTGAATCATTCTGTTCAAGTGCAGAGTTTACACTCTGCATCTTTATAGTAGAGCCCGTATTTTCTTTTTGTTGGCCATTGTTGTGTGTGTACGGGCCCATATTTTGACCCTGTGTATAGATAACTATAAGCAATACATTGATATTTTGACCGTACTTTTATCTATCTATTCATATATGTTCTGTGTACTTATGTTTGTTTCATTTCATACATTTCTAGTTCTGTGATTATAGTCAAAGCCCTTCATTCGAAGTGACAGGACTAAGAGATTATCAGCACTTTGGAAGTTAATAGAACTTAGAGAATTTTTGTTTAGAAATTCATAAAACTTCTAAAAACTCTAAAACTTTGAAATTTTTGTCTAGAATTTTAAAATAGATATGAAACTTTAAGGCAGAACTTAAGGACTTGTTGTTATTTGGAGTAACAGAACTTATAAACTTATTATTTTCATGTGTTTCTGTCTCCGTACAGGTCTATGCCACTTAGTTTATAGGGCTGTTTACTTCAAATAATTTTCAAGTAGTCGATAACTTTAGGTTTTCATGTGTTTGTAGCACCAATTATTCCCGACTATATGCATGGTGTTTCTCACGCTTCTCAGTTTTGCCTATTTTCGGGTCATGTAAGGGGCTTTTTTTAGGAATTTAGCACGCCGCTTGTGTAGTGTACGACAATCGGTGCTCGTTGACGTCGCCCATTTCTAAGTGATACAGAGAGTGTAGGTTTGGATACTTTTCGGCGTTGCCTATCTCTGGGCAATGCAATAAGTTAGTTTTCGATGCTCCTCGGCATTGCCTATCTCCGGGCAATGCAATAAATTAGTTTTCGATGCTTCTCGGCGTTGCCTATCTTCGAGGAACGCGAGAAGTTCATTTTTGATGTTCATCGGTGTTGCCTATCTTTGGGCAATGCGAGGATTTTATTTTGAGGCTCGTTTGCGTCGCTTATCTTCAGGGAATGCGAGGAGTTCGTTTTTTTATGTTCCTCGGCGTTGTCTATCTTTGGGCAATGCGAGGAGTTTATTTTGAGTCTCCTCGGTGTTGCCTATCTCCGGGTAATGCGAGGAGTTTATTTTGAGGCTAATCTATATTGTCTATCTTCAGGCAACGCGAGGAGATCGTTTTTTATATTCGTCGGCGTTACCTATCTTCGGGCAACGCGAGGAATTCCAGTTTGAATTTGCGGCTTACGAGATGCATGGCTTTTGATGTTCCTCAGCATTGCCTATCTCTAGGCATCACAAAGTGTTTTGGTTTGGATGCGCGGCTTTTGATGCCCCTTAACATTGCCTATCTTTGGGCAATGCGAGGACTCAAAGTTTGGTGCTCCTCGGTGTGGCCTATCTCTGGGCAACACGAGGAGTTAGATTTTCAGGTACCCCCGACATTGCCTATCTCTGGGCAACACTGGGAGTTTTTTTTAGGTGCTCCCCGACGTTGTCTATCTCCAGGCAATATAAGGAGTTAGTTTTTGAACTCCCGGTGCTGCCAGGGAAACACTGGTTGTTTGAGAGACAAGGATCAGGTTACGTCGATCTAATGGTTTGAGTCGATTTGCCTCTGTCGATTCAGTTGGCATTTAATATGGCCACAACTTTGCCAATTTGAAAAAGAAAATTGATTTTATTAAAGAAAGCATGGCAGATTCATTGCCTATTAATAATGCTTCCGGCATTTCAAAGATGGCTTATTTGCTGAAAAGTAGGGTATACATAAAGTAGTTTATTATATGAAATAACGGCGGTGCGATTCGCTATTCCAGGCTTTGGGAATTGGGACCGCATCGATGATTGTCAGTTTCAAAGACTCGTCCTTGATCTTTTGATTAACAACATATGGCCCTTCCCAAATGGGTCCAAAGCCCCCTGAAACAGGTAAACTCGTTTGAGAACAAGATCTCCAACTTAGAAGGTTTGACTATGAACTTTGGAGTTAAAGTATCGTTGACCACTTTCTGGTTGGCAGCAGTTCTCAACTCTGCTTCTTCTATTTTTTCATCGACCATGTCTAGCGATTCGAGTAGGAGCTGCTCATTTTGCTTTTGATCGAAATTCTGCCTTCAGTATGAGGGGACTTCTAATTTGACAGGAATCATTACCTCTGAACCATATGCTAGGGCGAATGAAGTGTGGCCAGTTACCACTTTATATGTTGTCATGTATGCCCATAGTGCGAGTGGAAGTTCGTCAACCAAGTTTCCTTTTTCTTTTGTTAATCGCTTTTTGAAGGGGGATTTGATGATCTTGTTTATTGCTTCCACTTGCCTGTTTTCTTGTGGATGAGCCACTACGGAGAAGCTTTTTCCAATTCGAAAGCGCCTGTAGTAGCCTTTGAATTCGACACTTTCAAATTATGTTCCGTTGTCAGTGATAATTTTTTGCGCCTCACCACACCTGCAAATGATGTTCTTAGTAACAAATTTAATAAATTTCTTTGTGGTTATGGTGGCCAGCGGTTCCGCTTCATCCCATTCTGAAATAATCCACTGCAGCTATAGCATATTTGGCTCCTCTTTTTGCTATTGGAAGGATGCTAATAAAATCGATCTCCCATATCGCAAACGGCCATGGGCTAACCATTTGCGTCGGTTCCATCGAAGGAGTCCTTATAATTTTGCTAAACCTTTGACAACGATCGCATCTTCTGGCATGATCTACGACGTCGTGATTTATTATTGGCCAGAAGTATCCATATCGAAGGACTTTCTTTTCCGGGATCTGCCCTTCAGTGTGGTCTCCACAATCGCTTTCATGTACCTACTTCAGGATTCATCGTACCTCATCATCATTCACACACCTAAGAAGAGGGGTCGAGAACCCCCTTGGGTAGAGTATCCCGTCCTGTATCATGAACCGTGGCGCCTTTCAGAGGAGCATCTTCCATTGATTTCGGTCAGTTAATAGGGTTCTACAAGTAGATAGTCCTTTATCGGTGTCATCCATGTATTAAGCTCGATGGCGGTCTCTAGAATCCAGTCTACGTCCATTTTGTCTACGTTGGGTAGGTTAGCATTTCAACTAGAATCAATCCCAATGACTAGGCTTCTCCGGAGCTTGGCAGCTTAGCCAAATAATCTGCCTTGCTGTTTTGCTCCCGTGAGATGTGAGTTATGGTACAGTGCTTGATATCGCTTAACAACTCTTGTACTTTGGACAGATATGGGGCGAGATTTTCTCCATGCACTTTGTACTCCTCTTTCACTTGACAGATGACCAGCTGGGAGTTGTTTTATATGTGAATAGATTTTATTCCGAATTCCTTCACAGCCTTTAGTCCAGTGATCAAAGCTTCATACTCTACTTTGTTATTTATTGCTAGGAATTCCCAGCACAAAGCACAGCTAATGGCTCACCCCTCGGGGGTTTCAAGCACTACCCTACTCTCGAACAGAAGTTTTTTTATGCACCATCGACGAAGAACTTCCATTGCATGACTGTTTCCGACTGAACTTCCTCCTCCTCGTCTCTTACGGTAAATTTGGCAATGGAATCGTCCAACGCTTGCCCGTTAATTGCTTTTCTTGCATGATATGTGATATTGTATTGGCTCAACTCTATATTCCACTTGAGTAGTCATCCGGAAGTTTCTTCTCAGCTCCAATGTATCATTGGCTAATGTAGTACATGGGTCGCTGGATTCTTACTTCTTGTCGCACAAGAGCGGCGCTCAATGAATGTGGGAAAACTGCTAAATAAATGAATAAGTCTTCTCCATCGACTAGTCTTGATAAGATTAGGGGAGTTTCCATGTGTTGTAGCAATTCCTCAAAAGCTGTTTGACAAGCTTCACTCCATTCAAAGTTTTTCTTTTCCTTCTTTAGCGCATCAAATAAAGGTATACACTTGTATGTAGCTTTTGATATGAATCGAATCAATGCTACGACTTCTCCATTCAAGCTTTGAAGTTCCTTCTTATTTTTAGGGGCTTGGACTTCCCATAACGATGTTATTTTCTCTAGATTCGCTTCGATGCCCCGGGCACTGCTGTAAATCCCAAGAATTTCTTAGAGGCTACTCCGAAGTGGCACTTGAGTAGGTTATGTTTCATTGCATACTTCCGGAGTATTTTGAACATTTCAGCAAGATGTCCAAGATGGTTAGCAGCTACTCGGGATTTGACTAACATATTGTCAACATAATATTCCATAGTCTTCTCGATTTGGCATTTGAACATAGTATTCATTAGCTTTTGGTATGTTGCCCTACATTTTTCAAACCGAAGGGCATTACTCGATAGTATTATAATTCCAAATCGATGATGATGCTGGTGTTCTCTTGGTCTGGTTCTTGCATCAGGATCTGGTTATAGCCCGAATGCGCATCCATAAATGATAGTAGTTTGTGTCCCTCCATTCCATCCACCAATTAATCAATCCTAGGGAGCAGGAAGCTATCCTTCAGGTAGGCTTTGTTGAGGCACGAGAATCAATACAAGTTCACCATTTTTTCCATTGGACTTCTTGACTAGGACTGGGTTCGATACCCATTCAAGGTAGGTTGCATCTCAGATGAAGCCATTAGCCATCAGTTTAACTGCTTCCTCTCTCAACACCTTGTACCATTTAGGATCCAAGCTGCACCTTTTTCACTTCAATAGAGTAAATTTGGGGTTGATATCGAGTGCATGGCAGGCAATTTTGGGTGATACCCCACACATGTCGGAGCGTGTCCAAGCAAATACGTCCAAATGGGCATGGAGGAATTTGGTTAGTTTTGACCGCATCTTTTTTCCAAGTTGTGACATAATCTTTAGGACCCACGTTAGGTCATCCATACAGATTGAGATAGACACCGTCAACTCCGCAGGTGCTGCCTGATACTCCCCTGAACACTTCTTCCTAAGGTCTAGAGCGTTGTCGAATCGGCTATAGTCCCCAAGCCAGGGGTAGCTCTGTAGTTTCTATTCAGAGGGTTCATGGACATGGAGAGTTTTCCCCACATCCTTTCCTTTTTTCTTTCTTCTTGACTCGCGCATTTTCGCAATATAGAATTCCCGGACGATGCTTTAGTCTCCTTTTACAATTCCGACTCCGTGCTCGGTAGGGAACTTTATTGCAAGGCACCATTGGGCCAACGCTATTCTAAAATCGGCTAATGCGGGCCGTCCCAATAATGCATTGTATGTTGACATTTCATTCATGATCACAAAAGTCTGAACGAGGGCGACACTTTGCTCTTCCTCTCCAAGCTCCACAAGTAGGTCAATTATTCCAACCGGTTGTTTGAGTTCCCTGGTAAACCCTTGAATCTTAGTCTGGCATGCGGATACGCTTTTCATGCCAATCTTCATTTGATCGAAAGTGCATTTGAAAAGTACGTTAACTAAACTGCCGCTATCGACCAACACTTGTTGGACTATGGTGGGCCCGATTCCAAATGTCACCACCGTTGGGTCAAGAGTTGGAGCTTCAATCCCTTTGGTGTCCCGATTGTGAAACATTATGTCATCGCTCAGAACACTTTGCTGCTTAACCGGAGTTTCATCACTTATTGCTAAACACATTCCTTTAGGGCATGCTTTAACAAACTCGCATATCGCTCCATCTCTCCACGATTTCTTTATGCGGGATGCGGTCCCTAGATATTATTCCAATAATAAGCATCTGGTCAGTTCGTTTTAACCCTTCTTCGCTGGATTCAGCTTGATTCCTTTGCTCTTTAGGGGGTTGAGGGACCGTAGGTTGATTGGGTTTTGTGGCTTTTTCAAATATTATTGAAGTTTGTTGTCCCGGATCAACCCTTCGATGAGGTCCTTAAGGTGGCAACATTCATTCATATTGTGGCCGTGCGTCTTGTGGAAGTGGCAAAATTTCCTTGAGTGCTTTTGCTGCTCCGTTGCCTCCTTTCTAAGAGGTTTCTTATGCTCTTTGGTTTCCTGTGTTGCGAGATAAATATTCTTGGGAGTGTCATTCAAAGGGGTATAGCCCCCCTTTCAAAACTCTCTAAATCCTTTGTTGCTGCCACCGTTATTTCTTTTATCGGAGTTTCGGTTTCTTCTATTCTGATTCCCACTCTTCCCTGCGACTCCTTGAATACTTCCAAGATCGCGCATGTTTTGATTTGCCATCATGTCATTTTGTCCAATGTTCATCTGTTGTACACCAACAGCCTTTCTTTTCAGCTCTTGTGCTTCCTCCATTCTCAAGTACTGGCTTGCTTTGCGATTGAAGTCTTTCCTGTTGGTGGGCTGCTTCATCTTAATCCATTTTCGGATGAATAGTGCAGACTAACGCCATTCCTCATTGGGATTGCTTACTTCTGTCACCGTAGTGTTAAACCTGCACATGAATGATCTCAATGACTCGTTGCGCCCTTAGGCCAATCCGGATAGGGATATGACGTACTTTGGTTGCACGGTATGGAGTTTGAACTTGTCAAGGAATTTCATTGCAAGTTGGTCAAAGGTAGAAATAGATCTTGGAGGGAGTTTGGTGAACCACATAGACGTAACTCCTTCTAGAAAAATAGAGAAACATTGGCAGTGAACGGACTTTGGAGCATTGGCTTTTTCCATATACCAACTATACTTGTACAAATGGGGTTTCGGTTCCTTTGTTCCATCATAGGAGGGGATAGTTGGCATAATGAATTTGTCTAGGTATCTTTCATTTAAAATTTCATCGATAAAAAGGGTTAGGCTTGGGGGCATATCCTCATTCATCATCCTTTTGGTTCTTTCTCTCGTCCATCAGTCGTTTGAAAATGTCTATTATGTATGCCTTTAATGTCTGGTTGTCCTGGAGGCGACGATCAGCCACTACACCAAGTGCTTGGTTCTTCAAACTGTCTTGGTGCGTGGGTTGAAGCCTAGGCTCTCTTATCTCCGGGAAAGCCATTCCCTTTGGACCCCGTTGGCTTGCAGTTGGCCTGGCTGGGGCAGTTTGGACTTTTCTAGCACTATCAAATGCATTAACATTCTCTTCCATTTGATTAGCTTGCTCTCCATCTTTTGAATCAAAAAGATTCACAGCTATGTCCTCCTGTGGAGTTTTGCCCCTTGATTCAAATTCAAGATCGGCTGCCTAGCATCAGGTGGAGTGTTCTGGTTCTCCTCCATGTTACATCCTGATGTTACCCTTCTTTGTTGCTGTTTTCCGTTTCTTCTATGCAAGTCGAAAACGGAGGAATTCTCTTGTTCTACAGTAGTCACTGGTTTAGGCATAGTCCTTGGAGCTGGGTTTGATTGTAGGGTTAAGTAAGCATTTAGCTTATCCGTTAGAGCCTTTTGACTATTTTCCATTCATTGGTTAATCTCCTTAGCCATCTTATTTAGATCGTCCCTAGTGACTACTTCATGCTAACTAGAGGATGTCGGCGCCTGGTTTCCTAACTTAGCACCATTTACTTCAGTTTGTTGGAGACTAACACCTTCTCCAGCTATTACTTCCCCTATGGATCTTCCAGAGGTAGTTCTTCTTCTTTCAGAAGCCATGAGATAGCTAGATTTGGACCATGAGATGGGTTCTCAATGAAAGCACCAAAATGTTGACCCAAAAAATGTACCAACACCCTGGTTTAAATTTGAAAGCACCAGCCATGTTTTTACAAAGCAATATCATAGATGACATATATAGAAAAAGAACAGTAAAAGAAATATGACAGAGAATTTTTATAATGGTTCGACTATTAATGAAGCATATGTCCACTTTATAATTTTACTATAGGCTGATTCCTGTTACAAGAAACATTTTATTACAAGGATTAGATTATCTCTAGTTAGATTGAATCCCTAGAGTTGGAATCCACTGGAGAATCACAGTGAGTTCCTTTGGATATTGATGTGAGGGAGGTAGAGAGTGAATAATATTTCCAGCAGAGCTTCAGCAACCAGTCCGAAAAATCCCCTCTTTATGTTGCAGGTATGATGGTATTTATATGGATTGGAGAGCTTCTGGGCCAGGCCATTTCACCATCAGCACGCAGGAAGGTAGGAAACGACCCATGGAGAGTTTAGCTCGCAAAATGAGGCAAAGCCATGGCTCGCTAGGGATCCATGGCCTATGACTTGGCTCATTTGCAAGCCAATGTCTTGGCCTCTTTTTGTTGTGTTCCATAGCTAGCTTGTTTGAAGGTTTGAGGAGAGGCATGGGCTGTGGATGATCCAAGCACTTAGAATTTTTCTAGAGTTTGAAATTAGTAATGTTTCCATAGTCTTTTATCGTAGTTGTTTCGTTTCGGTGACAATTCACTAGTAGTATGTGCTCAACTGTTGATTGGACTAAAAGAATGTTGACCTC
The DNA here is from genome assembly GCA_030765085.1 of Allium cepa. Lineage (NCBI taxonomy): Eukaryota > Viridiplantae > Streptophyta > Magnoliopsida > Asparagales > Amaryllidaceae > Allium > Allium cepa. The sequence continues at coordinate 92,634,322 of CM060928.1, forward strand.
TCGACCTCGTTGATTCCAGTCATTGCCATAGTCATATATCTTGACCTTGTTAACCGCTTGTCTTAGCTTTTAAGATTAAGTTCTGAACGATCTGGTTTATATGAGGTTGTTCTGTTTCTTATTGGTTCCTGCTGGGTCCAAAACCCAGACAACACTCTTATATATCATTTAAAACATTCATAATCTCTTCGTTAGAATTTCATACACGGTCATCATTACCATGAAACACATGTTGACATTTTCAATTTTTGAATCACTATCACTTGATGATGTATCTAAATCATCCCATGTTACATTGAATGCCTATTTCCTCTTCTTATTGACAGTTTTGAATAGTACTTTAATTTCTTCAGGCTTGGACAATCTCTTTTCAAATGACCGGCTTTATTACATTCGAAACACTAAATAACATTTCCATTTCTGGTATGTTATTTTTTTTAATTTCATTTTTTTTATATTTCAAGAATTTCTTGAAAATCATGGTCATGAAATCAATTTCCTCTTGGTTCACGATTGTCATTTGTAGCGTTGAGTGCCAGTGGTTTCTTTTCATTTCCTTAATTCCCTTTTCTAACCTACAATTGTACTTCTTAGGACATTAGATTACTAATTAAATCTTCTATATTCATAGTACTAATATCATTGGCTTCTTCAATTGCTAGAGTTTTTCGATCATGTTCACTAGAAAGTGGTCCAAGATCTTTCTGACTTGGTCCTCTTAATAATATTCTTTCCTAATGGTATTAATGAATGTAATATATTCTGTAATCTAAGATGCATGTCAAAAATGGATTCATTTTATTTCATTCTAAATAGTCGAAATTGATTAGTTAACATGGATATCTTTGTCTATTTAAATTTGCTAGCGCCTTTGTGTGTGACTTGTAGTATTCTCCAAATTTCGTTTGCAATTTTACTAGTACACACTCTATTAAACTTATTTTTATCCAAGGCATAGAATAAAATATTCATAGCCTTTGAATTGTTAAGTGCTTGTGTCTTTTGATCGTTGGTGCACTGTTCATAATTCATTTAGGGCTCACCGTACTTTGTTTAGGTAATGTTCCAAATATCTAAACCATCAGACTACAAATAAGTTTTTATTCAACAAGCCTAATAAGCATAATTACTACAATTAAATGGTGGGGGGTAGCAGTAGATTGTCCTTCTGCGAATGTGTTAAAAAATAACACCCCTATTTTTATTAAACATATTCAGGACATTTATATTAGATATATTAAATAGAATTATGTAAATCGTTAAGGAGAATGAGATTTGAAACTTAATAGGGTCGTTTCATACTTAATTAATTAAGTAAGATTGTTTAAACTTAACATATATGAGAATATATGAGATGGGAAATTCAAAAAATAGACCTCTCATTTGCCTTAAACCCTCTCTCCCTAATATCATTCTCACATTATTCATACCTAAAAAAAATCAAAAGGAAAATATAAGGAGCCGGCCATTAATCAACCTAAGGAGAGAAAAATCAAAGGAGTTTCCCAAATTCAAGCTTAGAGATTCAATAGCTAAATCAAATCTCAAATGCAATATCAATTTTAAGTGAATAGTATGCGTTCTCCTCTATTTTTGCATTTTAACTTCAACTATGGTTAATATCTGAATCATTTTGATAGATTTTTCCAAGATATGGTTGAAAATTCATCGTTTGGATAGAATGATGAATCGAAGGATTTTTATGAATTTTTAAATGGATTTTAAGGGTAAAACTAAGATTTTAATATCCAAATGCTTTTATTTTCTAATATGTTGTACAAGACATTATTTTGGAGATGAGTTTTTAATTTCATAATTTTTCAAATTTAATTGACTATTTTATGAATTTTTAAGCAGGAAATAACTTAATTTCGAGTTTTAATTATTTAAATATTTGAACATGGTTTTTGAATTTGAAGTTTTATATGGTAAAGAGAAGGTGTTCTCTAATTTCTATGAATTTTTTGGATTTTTTCCAAGTAATTTCAGTTATTGTGAATTTATTATGTTAAATAAGCATTTAAAATGATAATTAGTTTAATATATTAAATATTTATTTTAAATATGTTTTGGAACATGAAAGTTTAGTGCGATGGTAATTCTAAAAAGTATTTGTAAGGAAATTGTTTTACATATAGAAATTGGACAAGGAATAAGATTTGGTGAAAAGTTTTTGCTTAAAATAGTAAAAAAACAGTTTTCACATGAATTACGATAATGCCATAACACCCTAACATTGCTGAGCCTGAGACAAGGTTGCATATTTGAACGTTACGGTCGAAGTGAAAGGAAGCATAAGATAGTTACTTCCGTAGCTATGTAATGTTTCCAAATAAGCTGAAGTCGACCTCGTCGACAATACAGTATCGGTGGCAATAGTGTCATCGAGATTCATCTAAATGTTTTAAAAGCTTAATGTCAATGTCTACGACATCGCATGTCTTCATCACTTTTTTAAATGATGTCGCATATAATTATTAAATGATTTTGAAGTCATCTACATAAAGTGCGATGACACCGCATGTCTTCTCTTCAACTCTGTATTTACGAAGTGGTATAATAGTTGAAGCGAGACCTATAAACTATTTCATAAAAATGTCGAAGTCCCTGTTGGCACTCTTTCGTTCAAGGCCGAAGAGGCTTGCTTTTATATAAATTGAAAATGTTTTAAAGGGGCGAAGAGGTCTATTTTTAAGAGGGTCAAAGACCCTGTAACTTTGGCAGTTCGCCATATAACTGACAAAGGTTTTAAGTTTTGTTTAATGGGTGTGTGGCATACAGTTTATGAAGGTCAAAAACATCATCTTTGACATTAAATATTACACTTAAAAGAATTTTATGTTTCTGTCTTTGACCTTAGATAGAGGCCGACATTGTTTTAAAATTGTATATGTATTATAATAAAAGCGGAGAACCTTAGACCTCCACATCGACATTGTTAATGCCAACGACATTGATATATACTAAATTATTAAAGGGTGGAGAGCCTAAGTTTTCTACTTCGATGTCGTCATTGGGGTACCAATTCCATTTTAAACTATAAACTTCGACACTATTATTGGGGACACCAATGTAAATGAACCTCGACATCGATCTACATTAACCTAATAAGGGCCGCAAGCTTATTCTTTTATGACTTCGATTCTTTAGGGATACCAATGCTAATTTGATTATAGACGTCGACGCCATAATTAAGGACACCAAAGTATATTATTTCCAAAAAACTAAATGTTTTATAAATGATGATTATCATTGGGGATACCATTGCATTTTCTTAAATGAGTTCGCAATTGATCAATTGGGGATACCGACATATGTCATTTTAAAATGTTATAACCTTAAGGGAGACAACCTAATTGGGGACACCAATAGACATGTGGATAACATGAATTAAATTGTTAAATGATGGTTTAATGTTCATCCTAAGAAAACTATGGGATGTGAGATGGATAGTCCATATCATGTCACGGATGAATAGTCCCTATAAGGATAATGAAAGGTTCGTAATCATCCTAAGAAAACTATGGGATGTGTGATGGATAACCCACATCATTCTAAGTTAAGTGGAATATGTGAGATGAATAGTCCATATAAGTTTATATAATTAAACCCTATGTGATGGGTATTCAATGTGGTAAGGGATGGATATTCCAAGTAATAATTACATGTAGGATGCATAATCCACATAATTTTGTATATGTTTCAATGTGAGATGGGTAGTCCATATAATTATAAGATGGGTAAACGGTTAAATTGAAATGAGTAGTCATTTGAAATTAATATGGGTAATCTAATAAACCAGGATGGGTAATCCATTATATGTTGCATATTATTAAATGTTATTTTCTATGTTCTAGCCATTGTAATTGCAGGAGCATAGTATATGGTTATCATATTTTGATTAAGATACTATTAAGGAGAAACCCATTCTGCTCAGTAGAATGTCTCACTAGATATCTATTATGGTTCGAGATGGCAGGTTATTATTCACACCATATTGTTGTATGACCCAATTTTTTTGTTTTTCCCCTTAAACTCTTAGGTGCTTATTTGAGTATGTCGAGAGTAAGGCTTTTCAAGTTCCAGTTAGATGAATAAGCTTTTGAAGACGTGTCTGAAGCAATCTATTTATTAGGAACTTTATCTATATCTGTTGTGTAGTTTGGTTTTTTCTATTTCGATGTAATGGAAAAGTTGTATAATTCCTAATTATTCGACTCTAATCAACCAAGCGGGCATTTTCATACGTCGCTCATGGAGTATTTTTTAATAACTATATTTTCTCTAAACATGGGACTATGATTGGGATTATCTAATGAATATGAAATATCATTTGTGGGATCAGATATGAAAATTTGTTATTAAAATGTATTGAAAATTTTTCATATTCATGTGCTTTTGATTATTGAGATGATTAATATAGCCGCATTTTGTCATCAAGTATTAATAACTATGGATGATTGCAGCATTCATAGCAGCTAGTTTTGGGCCTTAGAATGTGAGATGTTACAAAAGTGTTACTAATATTATTAGCCATTATACTTTCCAAAGATCAAGTTATGAATTTTTCAAAACCAGTTGCTCTGATACCAAATGTGGGAAAGTAAATTGTCTGTATCGCAATGTAGAATCGATCTTAAGGCTATTTATACACTACAGGAGTATAATGTGTATTTCAAGTATTTAAAACTTACTTATGACTTTATGTACTGAAATTGCGAATAGAAACAAATAATTATAGAATAAGTATGTAGTATAGTAAGACATACTAAAATAAATAACACTAGGAAATTTTATACTAGTTTGGATTGACCAATCCTACATCCAATCATGTACGACACCGTAAATAATTTCACTATCACCATTTTGTTTTCATGGGTGGCAAGACCGCCTTTACAATCTTGATTTCATCGGTTATAAGGTGCACCCTCTTGATTTATCGGCTTGTAAGATCACCCTCTTATTTCCACAGGCTACAAAAACACCTTCTTCTCTTTACAATCAATGGTTAAGTATGCCAAGTAGTTGTATCTCCAATGCATACTCTTTCAGATTCAATACAATGATCTTTTGCACCTGCTATAGCAACATATCTTTAAACTCTTTGAGGAATAGGATGAAATCAAAAAGAGAATCATAAGAATTCAGGTACAAATTCTCTAATTTTGTGTGGTTTGCAAAACCTTAAAGAATTGGAGTGAAAGATAATGAATTTTCAAAGATAGTGGAATAATGTGTGATAGATACATAAAAGTATATGTCGACTTACATAGGTAAGATATGTCAACATATTTAGGTAGTATATGTCCATTGGTAAAAGGATGGAGGTAAAGTCCCTTCATTTGAATTTAAAAAATAGAAGAACGGTCGATACGTTGACATACTTAGGTAGGATACGTCAACATACATGAAAGATTTTCAGATTTGTAAGTTCTTCATATTTATGGATATTTTGTGATTCGATTGGGGTTGATGACTGATGGTTTTCAAGTATAATTATCATGGGGTCTTTAACAAATATTGTAAGTAATATCTCTGTTGTTACAACATTTTCTTTTTATTCTTCCTCAATCATTTTTGTTATTCCATCTACTTTGACTAATCTTCATACATATAATTCATTTGCTTCCACTAAGATCTACTTTATCTCTGAAAAATGTCTACATTATATATCTGACAATACTTCACAACTCGGAGATATATTAGTAATAATATTTATATGGTTGTTCATCAAAATCAATACTTAGGGTATTAATAATAATTATATATATATAATTTATAATTACAATATATTTTTTGCTGCTTTTAGAAAAATAATAAAAATAATTTTTTTATAACTTAATTTTTGTTTTTGAATAATTTATTAGTTAAAACCTTATAATTAACTAATAACACATAAGGAATTAATAAAATAAAATTGAAGCCATAATTTTGTTGTATATTATGTAAAAGATTTAGAATTTCCTATTATTTATAAATATATACACATACATACATTCTATTTATATAGTCAATTTTGAATTAAATAATAGTATTTATATATATATATGTAATAAATATCTAAAGAAATTAAAAAAATTATTTCTAAAAGCTATACCAATAAACTAAATTTATAAAGTTTTAATATATATATATATATATATATAACATAATGTTAACCTTTCAATTAGATCTAATATTTAAATTCATATAATATATTGTTATTTTAAATTTTAAAAATAATTATTTATTTTAATGCCGAGAGCATATATAAATAAATATGCAATTTTTTAATATGTATGCACTTATATATACATTATACACAACCATCAACATGTGACTACCCATCGGTATACTGGTTCATCATACTTCTAACTAAACAATATATAGAACAATAATCATATAAAAATTAATATATAATATTAATATAGAAGAGTACCTTTCACCAAAGCCCACTGTTCGCATATCGAAATAAAGAAGTAAACTCCTTGAATCAAATTCCAATTCCGAAGTTGCTAGCTCCCGAATTGTCGTACCATCGACAATCAAACCAAAATAATATGACATGATTTTTACTTAGATTTTTGGGGTTGTTAGAATCCGTAACAATCCTCCATTGTTGCTGTTTTAGAAGTAAAAAAGACCTTAGCTTAAGTGAGGAAGAAGTGGCTTATATAAAGGAAAGATAAGAGAGAGAAAAGTGAATCTGGATCTTCTTTTTTCTCTTACCCAATGTCTCCTTTATTTATCAACACTTGCCATATCAATATGTGGTCGGCCTCACTATGGCCATCTATAGTCGACTATCAAAGCCTCCTTCTGGGCTTCAAAACATATTCCAAGCTCGAATAATATTCATTGCATTTAAACCTAATTTAAATGTGTATCAATATCATATATCAATTAATGTTTATATAACTATTATATGTACACTATTTAATATTGTTCAAACATATCAAACTAAATTTTATAATTAATATTTCATAAAATATTATTTGATTTAGTAAATTTATAATAATTATAAATTAAATAAATTAGGTGGTAAAAGGAGTATTCAACGTTTCAGGTGGTGTAACTCTTAGGTGTAAATTTGTCTAGTGATTAATATCGAATGGTTTGAATATTAACTTTCACACATCACTTAGTAGGTGGTATGACATTATGACCAAATTTATCACTTTTTCTATTTCGGTAAAATCCAATTTTACTTTGTTAAGCGTTACCCAGTAGTGACAATTATTTACACTGATCCTCTTTGTCAAAACTATATCAAATTAGGATTTATGGAATTTGGTAATGGTCAAAATTCCAATATCTCCCATATTCAACTTTGTAGTCCAAAAAAAGTCCTTAGTTTAGTAATATCAAACATTATTGACTGAACTACTCTGACTGTAGACTTTGAATTTGTGTTGACTTCAGTTGATTGTAATACTAACCTCATATAACCGAGGAGACGCATCCTCCCTTGAATAATGTTTCACTTCCAATGCTTTCACTCGATCCAACTATAGTCGTTCGATGGACCATGTGCCATGATTTAACTATATTTTCTATTTAGCCTTAATTATATTAACCAATATAAAGTTATCGAGTGTGTTATTCCATAGTTATCATCCAATAGCTATCAGTACGTAACCCATTGGTTCCTCTAGCAACATGAGTAATACACTGCCCATTATTTGAAGAGCTATACGTACTCTAGTCTCAACGGATGTATCGGTATCCAGCCTTGATACATCTTGAGTAGGAATATTTAAAATGGTATGTTTATTTTATTCTGATAAATCACTCATGCTTACAATACATTGTAACTACTATCACAAAATATACCATTTATGGATATTCTACTTTTTACTAAATTAATTTATCTATATATAATACATCATATCAAGTATGTAATAGAAAAGGAACCTTTTATTTCGAACAAGATTGATTATCGAGTTAGATATATGTAACAATTACATAATTACCCCTAGGGCATACCCTTAACTCTATCAGTATCCCACTTACACTTGGAGATAATTATGGAATCTCTTTTTCATCTGTATGATCAATTTGACGAGAACTAATCGAGTTAGACCCTTCATGAATGGATCTGTTATGTTGTTTTAATTATCTACTTTGTCAATCAACTCTCTCCAATGTTGACAAACTACATTTATCATGTGGAACTACTCAAAGTATGTTTCACGATTTCTAGTTAGTTTTTATTATTACATTCTTATCATAAAACAATGTAGTACTCCTATTACTTGGAATCACCCCTGCCTCAGTTCTAAATTTATGCATTTATATTTATATACATTGCTTTTATTTTGGTGCTATTCAAGGCACTGTACCAACCTTTTCATTGAATCATCCATAGTATTTCATTTAAACATTTCCAATTTAAAGCTTTTTAATTAAGGTTTGGACATGAATCTAATATTGACACATTATACTTGATAGCGGTTATGAAATTCGAGTCGGAACACTGCATCATAAGGAATTTATTGTTTTTGTAAAAAATTCTCTAATATTTTGTAAATACTAGAGGATACTCTAACTACCATTTAGTGATCCTAATTTGGATTTGATATTTTCTTTTTGCATCAAACATATAAGCAAATTACGATATTTTAGATAATACAACATGTATCATAATTCCTATTGCTAAAGCATAAATCCATCTTACATGTTTCCTATTGAACATTTTAATAAGGTGACTTTGCATATCGTTTGGAACATTTCTAGCATCAAATTATAATTAGTGTAAAAGATATAATTTACAAAAATATCAAGTATTAAATAGCCAAACTATTATTGATCTTTACAAATGTACATCGTTAACAATCAGTATTCTGGTTTTTACTCATAGTATAGAAATATCTATGTACCTTTTAGTTGTTCTTTCTTAAGGACACACGTTTGCTTTGCAATTTGACTAAAAATCAAACTACTTGATATTTCTATCAAAATACTTATTCAATTTTGATGCTTATAAAATGGTACTTTCATATAATTTCTTAGATTATGTCCTAAAACCCACAAACTTAGTATCGCTTCCACTGACTTTGAAACACTTCAGTTGTTATGTGAAAACAGTCCATTATAAATCATTATTTAGAAATTTTCATTTCAATACATGTACCAAACTCAAAGTCATACCAAAAAATAATTTTGTGAGTGAATCCAAATTAACTTGAGCTCGCTAAATAATGAATCTGCTATACAAATTTGAGCTATTGAAATTTATGATGTTATTCTCATTATCGTTGATCATTATATTCCAATTCCATTAGTCTTGCTCTTGAAGGCTCATCTGGCCGATGGATCGTATCCCTTTAGGTACAACTACCAAAATCTTATTTTGATAACATACTTGGAATCCTTTTTGGATTCATGCATCATACCATATCATAGAGACAATACTCTTAATGGTTCAATTGCCAATTTAGGATTATACATTCTCGACATAGATAAGATATATATAGTTTCTCTGCAATACATTAGACCACTTATTAGACATTCTATTGTGTTGTGTTCGTTTAGGTTCGGTTAATTTCATTTCATCCCTCGTAATTAGTTTTATCCTTGGATCATATCCAAATCCATTTGACTACTAATAATTTCTTAAAAGACGATCTTTCACTTTGAACTTGGTATTTCTTGAAACAATAATTGTTTCTCATTTCTACGGAATGGGTATTCATAAACATTTTATGAATTGCCTTATATATAAAACATAATTGGTTTTTAGTTCACTATACTTATGTTCAAAACAAAAGTTGGTCATATAATGACTATCGTTTCAAGAACTCACTTGGGTGGATTCATATAAAATCCCTCATCTATAATTATTACGTGCAGCCTTTCGATTCACATAACCCACCAACTTCTGGCCTAAGATGTGTTAGGGTTTCTTATAAACCATTACTTGTATGATTTTGTAAACTATTCTTTAGATGAAATTATTTTTAACATCGTGTACTATTCTTAAGTATCAACCTTATAGACAGAAGTTAACTCAACTTCACTCACAATTAATCATACTTGGTTCAATAAAGTCCGATTACTCTTTATCGATATATCATTATGTTTCATAAGAAGGAGTGACTTTTGAGATTGAATTTTCATTCAGTTTCAGTTACGTTCGAAATTCTTTCCAACATACTCACCCGTTTAATCAAATCGAATCATCTTTAATATTTTATTTTCTATTGCATATTATTTTATTTTCTTCCATTTTATATTCTCTGAGCTTATCATAGACATGCTATATGTGTATCAAATACACATGTTCATGTTGGTAATAACTCATCAGTGAATATAACAAAGTACGTGGAACCATTTTGGTATTGGTTGACTTGCGAATACTTACATCTATATGTGTTAATCCGAAGAGTTTTTCAACTCTTATCACACTCCCACACAATGGGTTCATTTCCCTTCATCGTTTGAGATATAATTCACTAGTACTACATGATTCGTAATCATATAATCAAATAATTATTTCTTTATACTATGGCTCAGTCCATAATTCCAAAAATACTTGCAAATAAATTTAGATACTTCTATATTTCCAATGCATCACAAATACCACCATTATAGCTTATTTTATAATGGTACATAATATTCACATTGAAATAAAATTATGTCTATTTTTTAGTCAACACTAAAAACCGGTCATTATTTCATAAATATGGTTGATATATTTTATGAAAATAATTTTCATAATGATGCAATTGGTTATTGCTATATGACAATCTCCCACTATTTCTGCTAACATTATACGAAGTACAGAGGTCCATTCAACAACTTAATATAGGCTATTCATTCCATCAACTGTAAAAGTTATAGTCAAAATTTTTTAGATCAAATATCTTGAATTGGGGATGATAAATCTTATAGAAAATAATTTTCTATATAAAATACATTTCAGGATAGAAATCATATTACTCATCCCTTATTAGGTATCTATTACTATTTTACAATTCTCATTTCTGATGTTTCTTCATGAAGTGGAAGTGACCAATCACTCTCGATAATCCAATAGTGCCTCAAGTTATATCCACCCCGATACATTCAATTTTCCTTTTAAATGTTGAAACCATTCAAAGAAATATTTACTATATAAAGAACTCTTTGTAAAGTGAATTTGGTTATCCTTAAGGGATATCAAATATATTGCATTTTATGTAAACTGGTCAAACTGACATTTCAGTAATCAATTTCTTTGATCTATCCTGTAGTGTAACGATCCCGATTTTTAATTAAATTTAAATTGATAATTAAAATAAATTTTTGAATAAAATTGTAAATTAATTTAAATTTTTCCAAATTTAATAGGACATTTATTTATTTGGAGATTGATTTTTAAAATTTAACTGTGGATTTGGAATTTGTATATTTAATATCTTATAAATAAAAAGGTAACATCCTAAAAAATTATCAATTTAAATTAATAACATATTTTAAACTTTTAAAATTTAATTTAAAAATAAATTGAGAAAATCTCAAAACAAATAAGATAAGTGATAAATTATGTATAAATGAATTCCAATTTCTTTTGAGTTTAAAATTTTGAAATAATTGATAATTAATATAAAATCTTAGATTTAATTGTGAAAGTAGTTGTGGATTAATATGAAAATTTCTAGAATAAACAAAATTTTAGATTATAAATAGGATTTTTGTTTGAAATGTAAGTATAAGTATTTTATAAATAAAATTGAAATTAAAAATAAATGTGTTAAAAATAAAATAGAAATTAAAAGTTTTGAGAATTAATAAAAAGGTTTAAAGGTATTTTCTTTCATATTTGGAAGAAAAATGTAGTTTGCAAATGAATTCAAGGCAATTGTATAAACATAAGTATACATATATTTAAATTAAATTGGAAATAATAGATAAATGTACTTGCATGAGGATATGAACATAAATTTTTAAAGACAAGGGATTTAAACATAAAAGCAATCATTTGTACAAGTGTTTAGGGCTCATGATGGTTTTTTAACAAATGGCATCCAACATATTTGATTGAATAAAATAATTAAATTAAAAATTACAAGAACTTTTCATCTCCCTATGCTAAATCATTTAATATCTCAGCAAAATCTGAAGGAAAAGAAAAGTAACAAAGATTTGAGGCATTTAAAATCTCAACACCAAGGTAAGAAGAAAATAAGAAGAAGAAAATAAAGTCAGAAATATACAAATCTGAAGCCAAAAGTTTCAGATTCAAATACAAGAGCCTGAGGTAATTCAAGCAAATCATCACAGCTTTAAAAACAAAGCACTACAGTTCAAAACAGAAAAATCAAGCTAAAAACAAAGCACTATAGTTCAAAACAGAAAAATCAAGCTCAGGCAGATCAAATAATCAAGCAGGAATTCCAGATCAAAACAAATGAAAGTAGAAGATAAAAACTGTCTCTGTTTGTGGAACAAGCAAATCAAGTTCAGCTAGGCAGTGCAGTTTTCTCTGGAATTAAATAAAGGCAGGTAAATTTCCTTAAAGATTTGGATTTGAGTTGTTAATCAGTGATAAAGAATTAGTTTAAAGCAATGGTATCAATCCAAGTTAGAGGAAACAAATCAAGTTAAAGGCTAAAGTAAATTCTGGTTTCAACTACAGGAGAATGGTTCTCTGTGTACATAAGATTTCAAACCTGTAAGTAATCAAAATTGGTAGTTATTATTGAAGTAAATGAATAAATACAATAAGGAATAAATAAAGATCTGTATTTATAATTTACAGATCTAAACACCAAGATTAAGAAGAAGAAAAAAGATGCAGGCTTTCATTCTTTGAAACTGTCAGAAACTTCTTGTTCGTCTCTGCCTTATCCAAGATCCAGGTGAGCAACCCTTTAAATTAGAACCTTAGATCTATAAATTGATGATTTTTTGATGATGCTGTGCAAATGGTTTACTGCTTATTTGTTTGCATGACTGAATGTATGTATAAACATACACGTGATTATTCTGTTGAAGTTTAAACTTTTGCCAGGAGAGTAAAACACCTTTTAACCTGAATTTATCCCTTGATGCATGCAGAAAGGTTGTGAATAAATGATGCATGATTTTATTTTATCTGGGATTTTGATGTGTCTTTGTGAACAGTTATGTACAAAACCTGTGTTTATTTTTTTTCATATCAACAAGCCCCTATTATGTTCTACAGGGACAAAATTCTTTACAAAATTAATATTTCATTTTTATAAACAATTTTAGGGTAAGGTCCTTAAAGAAAATTTGTTAGGAATAACCAGATTGATTTTTAAAATATATTGTTATGTGTATCTGACAAGAAAATTACTGGAAATAGAAATAACAGTAAAAATTTATAAATATGTTAAAAATCAATTGATACAATTCTTTAATTTAAATACACAACTTGAATTAGCTTGGGAAATTATGATTTTTGAAATCAAAATCACAATTTCAAGTGAAGTATTGAATGTGAATTTTGGGTTTGACTGAAATTTGATTTCTGGTCGATTTCTGATGATCGGCTAATTTTTGAAAATCGAATTTTGGCATGGAGATGCTAGTGTGATCATAGATTGTTGGAAAAATAAAAGAAGATTTTTTTATTTACCATAGTTTGAGATTTGAATTAAACTAGGGTTTAAAAGTTCGTTTTGGTTGAAGTTTTCGCAAGCTACGTATGGCGTCGATCAGTCACCGAAGGTGATCAGACCAAGACGAGAGGGTGCGTGGGTCTTCGGCGTGTTCGTAGACGAAGTTGCAGGGTGGTTGACGAACTAGGTGTCGTCGGCGAATTGTTTTTCTAATCTGAATTATTTCCAGGGTGGAGCAATTGTGCTTGATTTTGTCCCAGGTGATGTTTGATGATGTCAAGTACTGGGGATGGTCAGACAGATCACCAGCGGCTAGTAGGAAGTATCGAGGTTGGTCGGAAGGCGTTGGACGATCGGTGCACGTGCACGCGTGATACTTGTACCTGGGTTTGTGAAGTGGGGAAGAAGAAGCAAATTTTGGGGTTGTTCGTGTGATTCTCTAGTTTGGGCTCGGGGAAGTAATGGCGTAGCTCGAGTCTAAACTCGAAGTAGGATGTTGGTGCGAGCGTAGAATACTTAGAAAAAAAATTAAATTGAAAATTCTGGGTCACTAATTTTCGGAAAATCTCAAAATAGGGCTCGGGTACGTGGGGGTTTAGCTCGGGTTTTCACTCAGGTTGCATGGGGTTTTGTGTTTCTAAGTTTTGAAACTATAGCAGATTAGTTAAATAAATTTCTAAGAACTGTTTCTTTTATAAATGATGATTTTATTATTAAGATAGAAGGTATAAATTTAGGATTTTAAAATAAAGATTTTTTTTAAAAAAAATAATTTTTAAACTTATATTTTTAACAAATTATTCTAAACGAAACTTTGATTTAGAAATAAAAATCTAATGTTTTCAATTTTTAACTTAGAAGTAAGTTAATTTATATCGTTAATGATAATCAAGTAATTAATAATTTGTAATTAAGATTAATTTATTAATAATTAAGAATAATTATTATAAAGGATGTTTTAAAATGGTTGAGTAACTTTCAAAGTTAAGTTAACACATTCGTTAAAGGGAAATTATTATTTGAAGTGAATTACTTAATGGAAGTGATTAAAGTAATTAAAGAAATTAATTAATAATTCAAGTTAATTAATCAAGTAATTAATGAATGATTAAATAAAAATAATAATTACTTAGTGAAAGTAATTAAGAGTAGATAGTTAAAGATCAAAGATTGACTAATCAAATATTAAGGGTTAATTACTTTAAAGCATAATTAATTAATGTGGTTAATTAATTAACGTAATTAAATTAAGAATAATTAATTAAAGGTTAATTAATTTAAAGTGATTAAGAAATCATTATTAATTAAGGAGTAATTAATTATTGTAAGGGATGATAAATCTATAAATTAATCAGTTAAGGGTAACTAATTAAGATTTAATCAATAATTAAAGGTTTATTAATTAACGTAATTAATTAAGGAATAATTAATTAATAAAAGTAATTAAGATTCAATTAATTACAATTAAGGTTAATCAATTAAGATAATTAATTAGAGAAATGATTAATTAATGAAGGTGGTTAAAACTTAATCAATTGTAGTTAATGATAATTAATCATTGATTAAAAAAAATACTAATGAAAGTGATTATGTGAGTAATAAATTTAAAACCACCCAATTTATTCATTTTAATTGTAGATGTTGATTGTCATTGAATTCTTTGTGATGGATTGATATATTTGTTATGTGATGTGATGCTATGTGATGCTTTGTGTTGAGCTGCTATATTTGTGATAAATATACTGTCGTATGAATATGAAAACCCTTTGACCCTTAGAACGACATTTGAATTTCGATGCAACAAGGAGTCGGATCCCAGTTGGTTATCCGAAACCCACATCGAATCGTAGTAGTAAATCTTTGTGATTGATAAATTACTTTATCTATGAATCTGTGAATGAAGATAAGCGTTATGGGTCATACTGCTTATCGATATGATTGAATCTGTGATGATGATTACACATAAAAATATGGATTGCACGTGGAAATGGGTTAAGTCACAAATTTTTTGAAATCGTTTTAAGATTGAATTTTTGAATCCAAATAGTTTTGGAATTAGAATTGAAAGCTTTTGGAAATGAATTTCAAAAATAAAAGTTATTTTGAATAACTTGATTGAGTTTTGAAATTTAAATAATTTAATTTAAATTGGAATTCAATATTTGAAACTGAATTCTACGATTTGGAAACTCTGGTTTAAAAAGGTTATTCAACTTAGAAATGTGTTATATGGGTTTTTAAACCATTTCAAAAGTGTTGTTTTGGGAATTTGAGGTTAACCCAAGATTTTAACTTGTATAAATCCAATTGGATTTTTACGAAACAGAAACTGTTTGTTTTCAAATAATAAAAGCTTTCACATAAGAAATGAACTTCCAATTTGTGTTAAAAGGATTTCAAGTCTAAAATGATGGTTTTCCAAGTTACAAATAGATCTTTGGGAACGTGTTTTGAAAGCTATAAGTTAAATCTTTAATTTAAAGATGTAAACGAGTAAATCCAAATTGAAATGGAAGTGTTTTGGAAATCTATGGATGAATCTTTGTGAAAAGGGGTGCACTTTGTGAAACAGATCTTTTTGTTAAAAGATTTGAAATGGCAATTTGTTTAACCATTTGAAAGAAAAGCTTCGGAATTTTTTAGTTGTGACTTAACTAAAATCCCATATCCATATGTTTTAAATATTACGCTCATTATTCGGTTTAGCCGGGAGAGGACCTTGTGTCATATATCCCATTTCGAATAGTGATACGACGTTATGGATTGCATTTGAAGATCGGTGTTGAAGACCGGGTGTCTTCGAGAATGTTAGGATAACCTATCGATTGTCTCTGCACTGAGTAGCTACGGTATAGAGATTCCCTAAGTGATGGGAAGTCCGATCGAGATTGTGGATACCCAGATTTGCAAGGGCTTCTTCGGAAGTGCCTTTGGTTCTGTTCGAACCCGGGACAGACTTGTATGGTTGAATGTCTGACACTACACTTTGAGATATTAAACCGATTTCTATCAAATACATTTCTGCTTGGTGGCGGAGAATTTATTCTCTTAGCTTAACACCCTTCTCTGAGACGTACGAGCTCAGAGGTTATGTAGTTGATATTTATCGGTGATATATTCCCAATTTGGTAGTGTGACATGCTAAGTGCTGTTGTGTGTTGAAGATCATTTGTGATCAAAGCATGGCTTTTGTATCAAAGCATGGCTTTTGTATAAAGCACGACATGCTAAGTGCTTCTGTTCGAATCCGTATCAAATGTTGTGTATTGATATATTCTTTTTCTTCCGCTGTGTTGTACTTAATGTGTTATAAGCTTCTGCGAACCAGATTCGACGTTCGGATCTGCGGCATTTGAATACAAGTGTCGTATACGATGCCGATTTTCGAAGGCCAAGTCAGGATCGCTACATGTAGCCTTTACTCCAGTGTTACATTTAACACAACATGATCATTACTGTTATTAATTATATATAATGCACAATCTCACGCTGTAGTTTACTTTCTTATTCCAATGAACTAATTTCATTGAGGTTTCATACATTACGAATTATAATCATTCAGCATATAACATTAATTTGTGATCATATATGGATCAAATATCCATATTCTTATATTGCTTTTAGAGTTTGAAACTCATTGAAGACAATACACAGTCTTTAGAAAGTAATCCAGTAAGTGACCAAGTTATGAATGTACTTAGTGGTTGTATAATTAGGCGCTTACATGGGTTAACATGCAAAATTTATTAGTAAGAATATTTTATATTTCTATTTGTCAATAATAATTCGGCTCATTTGTATATTTTAATTGATAAAATTTTATAAATCATATTTAATGCATAAATTTATTGATGTCGATTAGTTTAATTCATACATTGCAGATGTTCTTAAATATTAGAAATGTTAAATGTTATCATTTCATTTTTCTAATAAGGTTCCCACAAGACTTTTTCGTTTCTTAAAAACTTAAAATGAAACATAAAAATCTTTAGAATTTTATAGAGGGTGTTTGGATTCGTATGCCTTGGTATTCTGACCATGAGGAAGCTTAATAAATCATAGGCCTGCATACAATGGATAACTCCTTATTGTTTGTATCACATTTAACTCCTAACCCATGGTTAACTCCTTATTGTTTGTATCACATTTAACTCCTAACTCATGGTTTCTTGTCCTAATCCCATCTTTATAAGGAAAGCTCAACAAATAAAGAGAGTGTATTCACTCATACCTACCATTTCGCGATGGCCTTAGCATAATGTACTATAGGGACCCGCAGTTTTCATACTCTTTGAGTTGATAGTTCTTCCTTGTTCAATCCAAATTGTACGAAAGAGTGAATAACTAGGGTAAAGAAAAAGAAAGAGATAGAAGAAAAATAAACAACAACAAAGAATCTCACAATCGCAGCGAAAAAATATAATAGCAGATTTTAATACAAAAGAATCTATAACAGTTTATATACTTACAATCATCGGAGTACGAAAATTAATGCATCAATCTGGATAGTTATAATCACTTTTCCTCATACATTGAAAATATAAGTCAAGTATGGAAATATGTCTCTATCATCCAGCTCGTCTTCTGAGCTCCATAGCATTCTATCTTGAAACTGCAATACTCGTTCTAACCCGAGCATTATAATAAAATAACATCTGAGTCTGTCAAGGGAACCAGCGTGAGAAAACACATTCAATTTGAATTGTTAGAGTTATCAAAATCCTTTGAAAAAGAAAGGTATCTCATAAGACCGCGTCACACATAAACATGATGGGTTTTTACTTACGATAACCAAAACATTTTATAGAAAATCCATTGATATTATAATAGTGTCTAAGTACAAATACTTATTCAAATATCTGAAATTGTTACATTAATTAAATTCCAGCATATTAGGCTCTACAAACAAAACCGTAAGGCTCGTAATTAGAATGGATCCCATACAAATGACTGGGCTACTGGGGTACCGCCCATCACAGTACACCTCTAGAACAATGTACAGAGGTCCTCGCCGGGATCTCCTTCTACATAAGATCGGCCTACCTCTAACCTGGATAGATCGAATATGTTATCACCTCAGATGTTCACACCCTTAAATCAAGTTCTCCTTTTTTCATGCACAACCATATCCACAATATTTAGGTTTCCGAGGATATCTAAAAAAGTGATAACATACCCTAATTGGGTGCAACCCACTTAGCCTTGTTGCATCTCTCAGTCATTCCAGGTTGATGAGGCTTGAGGCTAAGCACTACCTTTCAAGAAACCATTCCACTTAGAATGCTCATCGTCCGCCAATGACGATGTTTTGATAGCATTCGTCCATACACGTTGTCTTAGGTATGGACAAACCGAATCACCGTCTTCATCATCATCAAATTATTCATTCGTAACATTCAAACTGAATTGAAGTGGTTTTTAATAATTTAAATCTGATCCCGGTCTCTTCAAAATGATTAACGAAATTAGCCAATATTTATAAACGATTATTTAACCATCAATAAAACATTCATAAGCAGACATCAGGCCTTATTATACATTTTCCAAAAATATTATTTTCCAAATACCTTTACAAGGTATACACTTCAATTTCTTTTCCATATTCAAATATTTGAAAACAATTTTCAATATTTAAATCCATAATAGGATATCCTAAAACTTTTCAACACTTATGAAAATATTCTAAGTCCATTTTCCAAAATTATCTCATGTATCAAAACTAAGGAATTTTCTTAGCTTATCTCCTACGTTTTCGAAACTACTAATAAATTTCTTCTCATAATTTCCAAACCGATTATTTTTGTTTATAATCCCATCTAACCATTTATAACTTCTTTATTAACTCGAATTCATTTTTTTCAAGTTTTGATATTCCAACATTTAAGAAATGTCTTAAGTTCTCAGCATCTCGTTATAAAACTTCTCTTATAAAACCTACCCGTTAAATAATCCCGCCTATAAATCTCGAGAGAATAAAGTAAAAATCATTTCAAACTCTTATATATATAATAAGTATTTAAAAGAATAATAATTTATTACTAAAACATGTTCATTAATTATTTAAAATATCGAAAACACTTTTATAAACATCAATAACTCACTTTTAGATAAACCAATAAATTTTCAAAGCTAATTTTAAAAGTTAGAATTTACTAAAATAAATACTTAATATTTGAAAATCTACTTACCGAAATATTTCGATATTGACTAGTTTAAAATTCCATAGTTTTAAATAATAAAATTTTCCTTTTAAAAACGAACTTAACTTCTTAGAATAAAAAATATATCTTTAAAACCTCAATAACCGATTCAATTTATAAATTCTTCTCGAATCACATCATATCCTTCCATTCAGATCTCCTTAACCCTTTTCACTTTCAAAAATAGTACCACTATTCTGCTCACTCTATTTCCATATTCTGATATAAATTCTCGCTATGAATTTTATATTCCCAATTGCTATGAATTTTATATTCCCAATTTAGCAATTGATATAGCTTACCTTATCTATAACATCATTTATAAATCCTTATACTCCTTTGAGTTTTACGTATTTATAAAAACGATCTTATTTATAAAATTCCATTTTATAAATCCACTTCTTTATAAATCTATTTATAACCTCCAATCGATTTTTATTATCAACTTAAACTCCTTTTTATATTTCCAGAATACCACATACAATTTTTTTTATATAATTCATTTTCAAAATCTCCATTTAATAATTCAAAATAGTTAATTATAACCAAAAATAAAATATATTTCTCTAACTCATTTTTCTTTAAAATAACTCCACTTTCAATATAAATATTTTACATCAAAAATTCCTTTAATTCCTTCAATTAAAAAAATTATAGCACTTAAAAAATGTCAAAATTAAAGCTCGTGCTATAATACCGTCCAATAATTCCAATGACTACAATAATCTATAGTAGATTATTCTACACGATCCATATATCACAATATATGAAAATAAATTCAACATTTTGAGAAATCTAGTTGGATCCCTCCAAACTGTTTCCCTGCATCACATCTCCAGCAGTACAAGCGAATGCGACCACCACACACATGATCGGGCCTACTCACGATCTTGCTGCAGTGCATCGCAACCATCCCCAAGCATCATGGCTTTTTTTTCAGGTTTCGATTGCTTGCCGCTCACCACTCGCCTCGCCACTGCTCTAACCCCTTCGTATCCACGTGCGACCAGGAATCGCGAATGGAAAACCCCCCACCTCTTTTTTCTCAATAACGAACTCTAGACAATAACATCCTCAAATGCCTACACCTTCCAGTCGTAATCCAATTGACCACTCCTCATCGTCGCCCTCACATCCATCGACCGCTGTCGACTTGCACCATTACTCCACCCATCATTCTTCGATCTCCACCTAACTCGCGCCCACGCTCACACAACCATCGCAACCAACTACACTGTCGCCTCGCCATCGAGTCCTAGTCGAACTGCTGTTTTTCCCTACTCCCCTCCCCCATGCACACGTAAGCCCATCATGATTCAGTTGCGAGCGTTCTTCTTCTTGTTTTTTTATGAAACAATCGAACAAATTCGATCTTGATTTACGACTGAAAGGAGATAGGAAGAAGACTCGTGAAATTTTAAAAGAAGGAAATGTAGGCGCGATTTTAGATAGGAGGGAATGAGATGATCCTTGCATGTTGAATGGGTGTATAGTTTTTTAAGATGAGGAAAAGAACAACTGATGTAAAATGAAAGTCAAGTCAAATAAATATATTCTTATATCTAAAGTCAAATCATCTCTATTACGTAGCTCGAAAGTTTCGAACCCCTATCAAGGCATGCCGCTAGGCCTTTTTAATGTTATACCCCTATTTCGAACGCAGTGGATTTCAAGTCCTAATTCGATCGTACGAAGAAGAAAGCTTTTTGGACCAAAATATTATATTGAATTTTCGATATTAATTTCAACGCGTTTCTATCCCATACGATCAAATGATTACTCTAAATGCTACAAAATTTTAAATTCGATAATAATACACTATTAAGGATCCAATGAAACTGCTTTCATTGAATTTCGAGACTGTGCCCCAGATCGCTATTTTAATGCGTCGATTAAAATGACGATTTCGAAATTTACGAAATCGCTTGAAAATCCAGTTTTAAAATCTTACTAAATAAATTATAATTCCAAATCCAATATTTAAACCACTTAAATATTCAAAATAAAATGATCAAAATCTGGGTTGTTACATTCCTTTCCCGTTAAAAGAATTTCCTCCCCGAAATTGCTAAGGCAGGAAAAAGCTCCAAACCCGATAATTATCCAAAAACCCACTTAGTCAAACTTGACATCCCACTATCCTAATTTTTTAGTTTTTACCCAAACAATTAGTTTTCAATCCTTCTCCCAAAACACTTTATTCCAATTACAATTTGAAATCAAATTGTCGTTAACAAAAATTTTCAAAAAAAATTCTAACGCCCTAAATTCTCGAATTTTGTTGATAGTCTTTTTTGTACCGAGGACCTTTTGCAATATGACAAGAGAGATAAGTATATATACATCGACCCATATGGTCGGAAAACAAATATACATACATACATATATATATATATATGCATCAATATTTATAATTTGCAGTATTTAATCCAAAAACGTACCTTATTTAGCGTTTTTAAGCATTATTAAGCGAGCATTTACTTCAAAAGAAATTCGCAACCCAAATTTAGCCAAATATCCCTCTGGGCACCTGTACTTACTCAATTTAAATATGTAAGTTCCAAAACATGCCGATTCAATAAAATTTCATTACTTTAACAACCAACACAATTTTTTTCTTCACTAACAACCTATGCCATAGCATTCATTTATTTATCGCCACAAGTTTCCAACATTTGATTATTCATTTCAATCGATTTGTCTATCATTCCATTCAATCTGAAATTTTACAACCAAATTCATTTGCGTTCAATTCATATATATACCAAAAACTCATATCCATTCCAAATTGATTTAAAAATCAATTTTATTCACTTATATTTATTCATAGAATTTTGTTTGCTTCCATCTTCTTCAAACGATAATTTTTTTATGAAAACTCGGCACTATTCATTTAATATAATAATCATTTATGCTTATAGCCTTTTAAATTGATTCCAAATCAATTTATATTTGATTTTATTCCATTTCAAATATTGCCTTCCATTCATACCGACGTTCATTTTTTTAACTCCATTTTATTTAAATTGATTCCATGCTGATTTACTAATGAACCATTTCATAAATTTATTAAAGCCAAGCTTCTATCCAAGATATTAACTTAAGTTAATTTATTTACTTCAATTATTTTAACCGTACAACTTAATTTCTTTTCCATTTACAATCAAATTCCATTTCCATTTTAGATTGAATCTTATTCAATCAATTTCATTCCATTTACTAGTTTATTTAATTAGTTCGTTCACTCAATCCACATCAAATTTCTAATCCCATATTCAAATTTTTTGAATTCATTTAAATGATATAAAGTCCATATTTAATTTATTTATACTCAAGTTGAATTTATTTATAACTTAAATCGTTTTTAATTCAAACCATTTCTATTTTATTCGATGGCATATCAAAATATATTTCATTTTCTTGCTATTAAGTCGGATTCTATTTATAACTCAAGTTCCAATTCCAATATCCACTTTTAATCCATAATCTGATTTTATTCAACCAAGTTAATATCCATTCCATATCCAATTAACTAATTAGTTATCTAATTTGTTCACTTTAAATTTTTATCTTGATATCTGATTTTTATCTCAAAAATCATTTCTTTTAAGTCACTTAAGTTCAAATTTATTTTATAATTCAAGTTTTGATTTATTTCCTTTACCAAAATATCGATCCATTTATTTTTGGCGTTTTCTATTTTACTTCTTAATTTTTATATGTCACATGTCTTATTTTTCACATTTTCATCACTTCTATACTCGAATATATCCACATTTTATATTTAAGGGGGAATTAATTTAAAGGACAAAAATTCATATATTTTTAGCCTTAAGGACACGACCTCAATATTTTAACTATAAGGACAAACATTCTCCTAAAAATTATTCAAAAAGATACATTTTTCCAAAATAATTCATAAGGACGAACATTCTTCTCAAACTGCTACCGAACTATCAGTTGCTAACCGATACCTAAAAACTGCTATCATTAACTAAAAATTGATACCTAAAGAAAGTTGTCCTTTAGGATAAAATATTGAAGGCCTATCCTTGAGGCTAAAATGCTGAAATTTTTGTCCTTGACAATAATTTTCTATTATATTTAACTTGAGATTATACATTTATTTATAGCCCAAGTATATTTTTATTTCATAATTTCAGTTCGTATAAGCTATTCCAATTTATTTATTCACAATTCCAGATTTTACTCAAATTTTATTTTATTCAAGATTTATAACTGATGTTATAAATATTTCACCATTGAAATTTATATTCAATTCAATTGGTTATTGTCTTAATTTCAATTAAATTTTTATTTAACCTTACTTAAGTTAAATTTTGAATTCATACAATTCACTTTTCCTATCTCAAGTAAACCTCATTCAACTAATTAACGTTCAATCTATTTAATTAATTCATTAATTCCTTTCAATATCACAATCAATTAAATTTTCTAAAATTTTAATTTATTCAACTTAAGTTAAATTCTATTTTTGCCTTCTAACTTTAAATTTTAACTCTAAAATTTAATTTACACACCTCTTTCCTTATAAATATCATCTTCCACTTATAGATTTTAAAAACTTATTTCCTGATATTTTCTGGAACTTTTAAATAAGAATTTCTTGAATTCAAACACCCGGTATCTATTTGAAATAACTTTGAAATCAAATATGTATATATATACACTCTCTTTGGTTTGACAAACCACTTCCTTGGATTTTCAAGGTCAACCTCCAAAACAATTCCCTCGGAATTTTCAAAACAACAGTTGTTTTCATCGAAAAATCTCTATATCAATTTACTAGGGTAGCAATATGTCAATTAGAAACTCGAAAATGAATATTGATGATGTTATAGTCATCACTAGGATTATTTTCCAGTGAATAAAGTGAGTTCAGTGCTATATCACTTCCAAAATCCATTTAAAACCATTTTTCTTTCAAAAATATTTCCAAAATAATAATACTATTATTTATCTTCAAACGCTTTGGAAAATACTTCTAAAAATCTCTAGGATTTAAATTTTCCAAATTTTGGGTTGAACCCATTTGTAGTTTTTAACTCATTTGTACAATTCATTCTAATACAATCTCCGTTTGGTTATATATAATCATTTCCAATTTTATAATCTTGT
Organism: Allium cepa; assembly: GCA_030765085.1. Taxonomy (NCBI): domain Eukaryota; kingdom Viridiplantae; phylum Streptophyta; class Magnoliopsida; order Asparagales; family Amaryllidaceae; genus Allium; species Allium cepa. Next base: position 92,659,208 of record CM060928.1, read on the forward strand.
TTTGATTATATAATAACAACCAAACACACCACTATAATAATTTTCATATAATTATTCTCTTTTATATCAAAATATAGTTTGGGTAAAATTACTTCATTTACCCGCTTCAAAACCATACTGTCAGTTTATCGCGTTCAAGTGTTTAGAAACTCCTATCAATTTTGTGGCGTCCCACTATTTGATTAGAATTTATATACCACTCAACCAGTAAACCAACATAATACATAACAATTTACATTCACTAAAAAACACGCGCTCTTATTTATTAATACTCTCAACTCATTCTAGGGTACTACTGACCCTATCTCTGATGAGTAATCCCCACCTGAGCCAGTGTTATCGCTTAACCTTCAGCTCTGATGCCAAGTGTAGCGACTCGCAGTTCTATACCCTTTGAGTTGATAACAATTTTTCCTCGTTCAATCCAAATTGTACGAAAGAGCGAATAACTAGGATAAAGAAGAAGAAAGAGATTGAAGAAAAATAAACAACATCACATAATCTCACAATCGCAGCGGAACAAAATAAAATATATAATAACAAATTTTTATACAAAAGGATCTGTAATAATTTATATACTTACAATCATCAGAGTACAAAAATCAGTACATCAATCTGAACAGTTATAATCATTTGTCCTCATACAGCAGAAATATAAGTCAAGTACGAAAATAAGTCTCTATCATCCACCTCATCTCCTAGCTCCACACATTTTATCATGAAACTACAATACTCGGTCTGTCCCGAGCATTATAGTAAAATAACACTCGAGTCGGTTTGGGAAACCAGCATGCGAAAACACACTCAATTTGAATTATTAGAGTTATCAAAATCCTTTGAAAACAAAGGTATCTCGTAAGACCGGGTCACACATAAACACGATGGGTTTTTTCCTTACGATAACCAAAACATTTTATAGAAAATCCAGTGATATTATAATAGTGTCTAAGTACAAATACTCAAATAGCCGAAATTGTTGCATCAAATAAATTCCAGTATACTAGGCTCTACAAAGAAAAACGTAAGGCTCGTATTGAAGAATGGATCCCATATAAATGACTAGGCCGCTAGGGTACCACCCATCACAGTACATCTCTAGAACAATGTACCGAGGACCTCGTCGGGATCCCTTGCTACACAAGATCGGCCTACCACTAACCTGGATAGACAGAATATGTTATCCCCCCGGGTGTTCCCACCCTTAAATCGAGCGCTCCATCTTTCAAGCACAACCATATCCAAAATATATAGGTTTCCAAGGATATCTAGAAAAGCGATAACATACCCTAATTAGGTACGACCCACTTAGCCTTGCTGCATCTTCCCTATTTTAGTCATTCCTGGTTGATGAGGCTTAAGGCTAAGCGTTACCTTTCAAGAAACCATTCCACTTAGAATGCTCATCATCCTCCAATGACGATGTTCTGATAGCATTCATCCATACGATTTGTCCTGGGTCTAGAGAAACCAAATCACCGTCTTCATCATCTTCACGGTATTCATTCGTAAAGTTCAAACTAGATCGAAGTGGTTTTCGGATGATTTAAATCCGATCCCGGTCTCTTTGAAACAATTAAACAAATTGGCAAATATTGATAATCGGTTATTATATTATCAATAAAACATTTATAAGTAGATACCAGGCCTTATTATACATTTTTAAAAAATATTATATATTCCAATTTCCTTTCCATATTCAAATTTTGAAAACAATTTTCAATATTTAAATCCATAATAGGATATCCCAAAACCTTTCAACACTTAGGAAAATATTCTAAGTCCATTTTCCAAAATCATCTTAAGTATCAAAACTTAGGAATTTTCTTAACTTATCTCCTACATTTTCGAAACTTAATAAATTTATTCTCACAAATTCCAAATCGATTATATTTATTTATAAACCCATCCAACCATTTATAACTTCTTTATTTAACTTGAATTCATTTTTTTCAAGTTTCAATAACATTTAGGAAATGTCTTAAGTTACCAGCATCCCATTATAAAACTTCTCTTATAAAACCTTCTCGTTAAATAAACCCGCCTACAAGTCTCGAAAGAATAAAGTAAAAATCATTTCAAACTCTTATATATATATAATAAGTATTTAAAAGAATAATCATTTATTTTAAAACATGTTCAATAATTATTTGAAATATCGAAAACACTTTTATAAACATCAATAACTCATTTTTTAGATGAATCAATAAATTTACAAAGCTGATTTTAAAAGTTAGAATTTACTAAAATAAATACCTAATATTTGAAAATCTACTTACCGAAATATTTCGATCTTGAATAGTTTAAAATCCCATAGTTTTAATAATAAAATTTTCCTTTTAAAAACGAACTTAACTTCTTAGAATAAAAAATATATTTTTAAAACCTCAATAACCAATTCATTTTATAATTCTTCTCGAATCGCATATTATCCTTCCATTTAGATCTCCTTAGCCCTTTTTTACTTTCAAAAATAGTACCACTATTTTTCTCCCTCTATTTCCATATTCTAATATAAATTCTCCCTATGAATTGTATATTCCCAAATTAGCAATTGATATCGCTTACCATATTTCTAACATCATTTATAAACCCTTATACTCCTTTGAGTTTTACTTATTTATAAAAACGATCTTATTTATAAAATTCCATTTTGTAAATCCATTTCTTTATAAATCTATTTATAACTTCCGATCTATTTTTAATATCGACTTCAACTCCTTTTTATATTTACAAAATACCATTTATAAATTCTTTTATATAATTCATTTTCAAAATCTCCATTTAATAATTCAAAGTAGTTAGTATAACCAAAAATCAAATATAATTTTATAACTCTATTTCCTTTAAAATAACCCCAATTTCAATATAAATATTTTACATCAAAAATTTCCTTTAATTCCTTCAATTTTAAAAAATATATGTACAGTACTTAAAAATATCAAAATTCAGGCTCGTGCTACAATATCATCCAATAATTCTGATCATTACAATAACCTATAGTAGATTATTCTACAACATCCATAATCACAATATATGAAATCAAATTCAACATTTTAAGGAATTTAGTTGGATCCCTCCAACCTGTTTCCCTACATCCACAGATGTTAATACAACTTAAAAATACCAATCCCACTTCAAGGGGGATATCGCGGTATATAGGATCATCCGCTATTATGCGAGATGCATTTGGTCTCATCCGCTTTAATGTGCGGGAATATCAATCCAAATACTAGCGTATATAAATTATATTATATATATAATATCATATCATTCAATAGATAAAAATCTCTAAATTCAACCAAGCAACCAATAATTAATTTTAACTATTTAAAATTAAATTGGCAATCCAAATGAGTGAGAGTTTTCTCACATTGATTTTGTTTGCAATCCATTCAAATTTTATTCTGTATCCTATGAATTAAATGCCCCGACCTCGTAGAATAATTTTGGGTTATTAAAATATTTGAATTTTATAAACCAATAAATAAATAATTAAATTAGTGTGTACGATATGATTAAATTTAAATTAAAACCAACTACAGTACTTTTTTCTCGAATCCTGCAGGTCGAATATCCCCGCCTCGCCAAAACCACCTCAGGAAATGCGACCACATCTCCAGTCGTACAAGCGAATGCGACCACTACACACATGATCGGACCTCCTCACGATCTCCCCGCAGTGCATCACAACAATCCTTAGGCATCACGACTTTTTTTCAGGCTTCGATCACTTGCCACTCGCCTCGCCACTGCTCCAACCCCTCCCCGTCCACGTGTGACCAGGAATCACGAACGGAAAACCTCCACCATCGTCTGCTCAGTAACGAACTCGAGAACACAACATCCCCAAATGCCTCCACCTTCCAGTTGCAATATGATTGACCTCTCCTCACCGTCGCCCTCACATCCGTCGACCATCGTCGACTTTCTCCATCGCTCCTCCCATCATTTTCCGATTTCCATCTAACTCGCTCCCACGCTCATGCAACCATTGGGGCCAACTACACTGTCGCCTCGACATTGAGTCCTAGTTGAACTTCCATTTTTCCCCACTCCCCTCCCCCACACGCGTATAATCCCATCACGATTCAGTCGCGAGCTATCTTCTTCTTTTAGGAAACAACTGAATGAATTCGATCTTGATTTGGGACTGAAAGGAGATAGGAAGAAGACTCGTTAAATTTTAAAAGTAGGAAATGCAGGCGCGATTTTAGATAGGAGGGGATGAGGTGATGAATGGGTGTACAGTGTTTTGAGGAGAGAAAAAAGAACAGCTAATGTGAAAAGAAAGTCAAATCAAATAAATATATGCTTATTATCTAAATTCAAATCGTCTCGATTACGCAGCTCGAAATTTTCGAACCCTTATTGAAGCATGCCTCTAGGTGTTTATAATGTTATACCCCTATTCCTAACGTAATGGAAAAGGTTTCAAGTCCTAATTCGATCGTATGGAGAAGATATTTTTTGGACCCAAATATAATATTGAATTTTCGATACTAATTTCAACGCGTTTCTATCCCGTACAACAAAATGATAACTTCAAACGCTGTAAAATTTGAAATCCGATAATGATACACTATTATGGATCCAACAAAACTAGTTTCGTTGAATTCGAGATCGTGCCTTAGATCGCTATTTTAATGCGTCGATTAAATTGGCGATATCCAAAATTTACGAAATTGCTTGAAAATTCAATTTTAAAATCTTATTAACTAAATTATAGTTCCAAATCCAATATTTAAACCACCTAAAAATTCAAAATCAAACACCAAAATCCGGATCGTTACATGTACATACCTTAAGGAAAGCTCAACAAATATACGCAGTTATCTTACATCATATATTCAATGTATTAATAGTACTACATATAACATCCCTAGCATGAGGAAAGCTCAACAACTAAGGAGTATGTAAGTAATATATTAATATATAAATGATAAATGGCAACTTTCAATTAAAGATTCATAAGCTTTAGTATATTATATCAAGTGATATCGACTTATGGATTAATGTATTTCTTATGAAATACCCTCGTGATTCAAATGTTGGACATATCATGAATCGCGGTATATATTTATTTACTTATGTATTTATTCCTTAAGTCTTTTAGAGTTTATTTATAGTTCCACCTTTAGTTTATACATTCATATTGTATAAGTTTTATTATTCTATAACCTTTATACTTTATTTAACTTATATGACATTTTATGTATAACATTATATTAATTAAATATTATTTAATTAATTTAAGTAATTAACACCTTAATTAATTATTATATAGTTACAACATATTTTATTGAATATATATATATATATGTATACACACACACACACACTATAACCTTTATAGTAATACACATATATCATACACACATATGTGTTTTAATTTATTAATTAACATTTAATTTATTTATTTAATTAAATAATTTTAATTAAATTTGATGAATTTTGAAAATTCTTTTATATATACATATATACTCATATTGTCTTAAACATTTCAAGACAACATAACATATATCATTATATGTATTATACATATATATATATTAAATTGATTAAATTATTCAATTATTCATTTATCGTATTAGTCTTATAATATAAATAATATTTTTAAAATTAATTTGATAACATTTTCAAACATTTTGAAAACTTATATTATAATTTTTTGATATGGTCAATTAGACTTTTAAATTTAAAAAAATTATTTTGTTTCCAAAAAAATTGAAAATCTATATTATAAATTTTTTATTATTTCTAAATTAATTTTTAAATTTAAATCTTTAATTTTAATTTCAAAAGAATTTGAAATTAGCCGCCCAATTCAAATAAGGGTAGGCTTTATAAGTTAGCCTTAGTACAACTAATTTAGACCGCATACGTTATTTGGCTTCGATACCATTGTTGGAAGTTAGAACTAATGTAACGACTCAGAATTTGACCACCTCAAATATAACATTTAAAGAAATTTTAAATATAAAATATAAAAGTTTTTTAGGATTTAAAACAATATTAGAAAGGATTTGGAAATATAAATATGCATAGAGATAGTAACATTTGCTTAACAAAAGTGACGAAATCCTGATTTCAAAAAAGCAAGTTTCCATGGTTAAATAAATCATTTTAATTTATATATGAGTGTTTATATTTTTAAATAGCATTATATAAATTTATTTTTAAATTTGGTTTAGATAAATAAATAGTTTAACTAAAACGTCAAAAAAAACCATAAAACTTCTTGTCCAAAATCAACGTTTTGTCGATTAAAAGTTGTCGCAACGTTATCGCACATTTATGTACACATTCTTCTAAACATTTTAACATATAAAAAGTGATTTGAAATTAACTAAACATGACTACTTTTTGAAAACAGACTTCGAAAATTCTAGAAAGTAATCAACAAAGTAAACTAAAATGACAAAACATGTCATTTCAAAAAAAAAACAAATCATTATATTCTTTACTTATCTCTTAAGTGAAAATGACACAAAGTTGTGATTTGAAACATGATGTTAAGTATTGAATAAGTTATTTGCTTAAAATTTAAGCAAAGGGTATTTTAGTCTTTTCATAAAATATTATTTTAATTCCAAAAAATTTCTATAAATACACACTTTCTCACTTTTTTCACATCTTATTCTTCATTTTCTAAGCTATTCTTTTAATTTCCTTTGATGACTTCTTTTCGTAATTAAATAATGTCAAAATATTACTAAAAATAAAACAAAGAAAAATATCAATAAAATTCCACCCGAACCACCTCAAAACTCCTTCATTTCTCTTCCTCTACCAACGGATTCAACCACCACCAACCACAGCCAAGCCCTCATCCCCCTCCTCTTAAGGCCGTGAGCAACATCCCCTCTCCTAGTCCAAGTCGAGCCACTTCAAGTCCTAGCGTTCAAAGATTCGTCTGCGAAAAACATTGGGTCGCGGAGCTATAGCCGATTTTCCATTCGAACAACCAAATAAAGTGAGAACTTCTAAAACTATTTTACTATATGTTGGATGATGATATGATTTTTGCAATGGATGTTTAATATGATTTGATCATCAAGTTTTGATGTTTTCATAGGAATGTTGAATATATATGCAAGTCACGAATATACACGTCGATAAACACAAAGGAAATCACTTTCCTTGAATAATGAAATGGTGTGTTTGGAATTTTTAAACCGCATAAAAATGGTATAAAATATATTTGAAATGTTTTATAAACATTTAAAAGTGTTTTGGTGAATTTTGAAAAGAAATATAATATTTAGCCAAAAATAAGCGCGTCGTGTAACGACCGTTCGCGTTTTCGTGCTATAAAAGTCAAACTAGTGTAAACATTGGAATATAGCTCAGAATTCTTCGAAATAAGAATTTTATGTTTTTTTTTATATCAATAGTTTTCCAACGAAGAAATAAAATTGAGATTTCGATAATTAGATTTTGAAATATGAGCAAAACAAGTTATTAGAAAAATCATGGTTTTGTAGTTCGAAAACCAAAACTGGACATCTTTGAAAATAATGTTTTAAAAATGTGAAATAAATATTTTAAAATATTATAAAAGTGATTTAAGTAATAAAAATGGATTTTTAAATAATGAAAATCCATCTTGATTAATAGGGCTTAAAAGAACACTTTTCGCATCACTTTTCCATAACCTTTGAAATATAGCTTCAAACTTAACAATTCTTTTCCAAATCTTCTATATATGTTTTCAAGTGAATAATTAAGTGTTTTAATGATAATTTGGAAGTTTTATAGTTTATTTAAGAAAACTGAATTTAAATAAACGATTTAAAGAAAAGCTATTACAAATTAAGTGATTTAATCTTGGCTCTAAAAGACAACGAGTAGATTGGACTTTTCTATTCGTGAGATCCGAATGTGAGCTGATAAAAATAAGGATATGTTCAGGAGTAGCCAGTGCCCTGGCTCACCTGGCTTCTTTTCGGAGTGAGGGATAGATAAGGTAGAAAAGTCGAAAATGAGTTAAATATAAAAAAAGGTTTTAAGGAATCAAAGGATTTGATAAGAGAGGTTTAATGATTCCGTATATATCGAAAAAGGATGTTTTGAAAATTATATCTCCAAAAGATATTTTGATAAAAAGAACTTAATTAATTAAAGAATGATTCCCTATTCAGTTAACGTCTTTCTATCCATGGTTGCTTCGAAGGAACTGGGGTCGGATTTGGGCAATTCCTGTCCGAAGACCACTTCGAACTAATTTACGAATTCGGAGCGAAGATATGAATATGATTTGAAAGATAGAATGTAGGACTGCTTGTCATTGACCCTCGGGGAAATCTCCCGTATCATATTATATGACAATACTTCTTCATGTTTGATCTTCGATGCAAGGACTTTTTGCTACTAACCTAGGGGTAACTCCCATTAGGATATGGTAGGAGAGTGTCTTCAGTTTGTCCTGTTCCTGGACAACTTGTATGGACGAATATCTGACATTTTATTTTTAACTACATTGATTGATCTCTATGAACGTATCATCTGTTTAGTAGCAGAGAAGGCAACTTCTCTTAGCTTAACACCATTTCCTGGGACGTACAAACTCAGGAGTTATACGTTTGTAGAAATCAGTTGTGTAATCATGGAATGGCAGTGTGGCATTCAAAGTGGAATGTGCAATGTAAAAGATAAAATGTTACCTTAGGCCTCATAGACCGGAAATGACTAAAGCAGGGTTGACGCGGCAGAGCTATGTGGGTCGCACCCATTAGGAGATAGTCATCACCTTTCTAGATTACTCTCTAGCTATGTGGGTCGCACCCATTAGGAGATAGTCATCACCTTTCTAGATTACTCTCTATAGGTCAAGTATGTGGTGTATGCTTTAGGATCCCATTAAAGGTCAGTAACGACCGGGGTGATGTCATATTCGATATTATCCAACGAAGGGGTAGGCCGATTCTATGTTGGTATAGGCCTTCAGTATCTAGACCGTAGGTATATCCCTCTATAGGTATACTGTACGGAAGGTAGTCCCCCATATTGCCATTGTACAAAAATATATTCTCCAATAAGTGCCTTTGGACTTGGTTATAAACCTATTAGGCCATCAAATTTAACTAATGTAACAATTTCGGCTATTTGGAATATATTTACTTGAAAAAGTGTTTTCAAAAATGTCATTAAAAATAATATCAAATGATTTTACGTAGAAAATGTTTTGGTTATCATAAGGTAAAAACATGTTCCGTGATTATGTGCGGCGTGGTCTTATGAGATACCTTTTGTTTTCAAAACATCCATATTTCGATTTTCTCACACCAGTCCCATGACTGACCTGGGGTTTATTTTTCTTTTCCCTTAAACTTTGAATGCCCTAAATTTTCCCAAGTAGCCAAGTAGTTAGGAAAGCTCGAAGCATTTTGGAATGGAACATGGAGCATTTTGGGTCTTCTAAAGAAGTCATCATATTCCGATGTACCGGTATTATGTATCTTCCAGGACATCTAAGGATAGAATGTTATAACTATTCTCGCTAGATTGGTACATGCCGTAACTCTGATAGGTCATTTGGGGTGATTGTATGTAATCTTCTATATGTAAAATTATAAGTTGTTTGAATTCAATGTGAGATTCTATTTGTTCTATCTTCTATTTTTAATTTCCTTTTACCCCTTTCGATCGGGTTTCTTGCGGCACGCGAGAGCCGACGATGTATTATTGTTGATTTCTGAGGGTCGAAAATTCATATTCGTCACAATAGGCCAGCACACATTGGGGTGAATGGGTAAATTTAAAAAAATCCGTTATCGGATAATTAATGGGCCTATTTAGTATAATTCATTTAGAAATTTTCTGTTAAACAAAACCAATATTTTGTTTACACTTATAAATAAACTTCTATTTTAAGTAGTTTGTGTCATATTTTATACATGTGTCAAATATATATATGCATGCATGTGCAATAGTATAAGTGTAACTGGTTTTAGGTTTATAGTAAACAATGTTAACATTGGTTTTTATCCTTCTTTTTAATACCTCAAAAATACAAAGCATGATTTAAAAGAATATTTTATAGAGTTTTTTTTAAGTATTTTACAAATATTTGCGATGTGAAAAATAAAGCGCAAATTTGAGTCAAATGTTTTAAGAGATAATTTTTTTATATACAATCATTTTTTTATATTTCCGACAGTTGATTTATTAACTATCGATTCTGCTATATTCTTTGTGTTCATCGATTCAATATGATTTGGTCACTCATTTGGGAAATTTAAACCCTTGTTATTCTTAAAGTTAAGAATGCTATTGAGTCAGCATAGAAAGCAACACCGGCCCATCTTATCCGGCTTCATTATTTTCCCCAAAGTAATGCTAGTTTGTTTTTCGATAGTTGATTCATCGACTATCTTTTTTGATATCTTTTGCTGGAAAGGACTAAATAAAGAGCGAGTGGGGGCTAAGCTATATGGAATTGCTCCTATTAGGGTATTGTTGCATCTACTCTAAATTTTTTTTGGTTGTATGTCCGTGGATATGTGAAATATGCTGTAAGGTTGGCGAGGTCTGGCTTGGAGGTTTTCGAAATCCATCGTAATTCTAAAGTATATTCTCCAAAGGTATACTTTTGTTAAAGGGGATGTACCCTCCTATTCATTGTTGGAAAATTCCTTTTCCTTATTTGAGTCAAATCTTCGAATCATTCTCTTAATTTCATCGAGAAGTTCATGGAGCTCTTCTTGATGTTTGATAATTTGTTTCCATTCTTTCATCTATGGATGTTGTTCTTATGAGATTTTGGGTTTAGTGAGTGGTCTCATAGAATTATTTTATGTTTACCATATTTCTTGATTTTCTTACGCTAGTTTCCCAAACTGATCCGGGTCTATTTTATTAAAATGCTTATGTCAGACCGAATATTTTTCCATGTTGTGGTTGCTGAGACAAGGATCTTATGGAGTAGAGTTGGATATTCACCTGCCATAGTAACTTTATTTTTCACCATATTATTATGAATATCCATTAGCAATTGTAAGGTCAAGAAGTTATAACTATCCAAGCTGATGAGGTTTGTTTTTAACTCTGATATACCGGTATCTTAGAGTGATAACTCTTACTGTCTTTGTTATATTATATGTGATCCTTCCAATGTGAGATTTTGTTTCCTCCTTTTCTTTTTATTTCACCGTAATAATCTTCCTTTCCAACATTTGGATGCTCGACATTGTAATACCGTGGAGGTAGCAGGTGTCGACTTTCAAGGGTCGTCTTTACATTTGGCATCAAAGCTGAAGATTTAGCAAGAACCTAGGCTTTCGTAATATGAACTCTTTTAAGATAGGGCAAGTGACACCCTAGAATGAATTTAAGTGTGTATATACATAAACATATATGTGCATTATGTATATATACGAGAGCGTATTTATTATTGCTATACAAATATATATCGTTAATTGGTCTATTGAGTTGTTTATGAATTCTGGTCAAGACGTAGGATGCCATGGTGTTGATAAGGATTTCTAAACACCTGAACAAGGCAAATATACATTATATCGGTTTTTGTAAATTGCCAAAGGTAATATTTTACCTAGGATTATATATTTTATATATATAAAGAAATAATTTTCAAATTTATATGGTTATTCAAGGTGTGTTTGTTTGGTAATGACAATATCCTTTATTATCATTATTGTTTGATTAGTCATACTCGAGTAGTTTAGGAGAATTGACTATCGTTTGTTGGTATAATTTATGCTCGATCAGTTTATGGGCATTTATTGTTTTAATGATTGTAAGTACATTAAAACGAACCCTTTGTGAACTAAATTTCACAAATTTTCTACAAGGTGTTCGAAGATAATTTAAAGTTAAAATCATCTTTTAATAATGTTGAGTTAAAAGCAAAACTATTAATAAAAGTTGTTTAATATAAACTAAATGGGAAGATATGACACTCAAAAGATAACTATTTGAGAAATTTTATTATAATAAAGAATAATTATTATAATATGAGACGATTTTATATAAAGGCAATTTTATATGAATTTGGTTTATAAAATGCATTTTAAAATGAGTTTTTGAGAAATTTAAATCCCGATATTGCTTGAAAGAATTTAAGAACGATGTTGAGAAAAGTAATGGTGGTATTACTTCGAAGTATTTAAAAGAATAAATATTTTGAAGAGAATTGTTAAGAAAGATACATTTTCTTTTGATAGTTCGAGGGAAACCATCTCGATCAGTTTTTTGATGATCTAAGTAATTTTCTAAGTGACGATCGATCGTTTGCTTAGGTGAGTGTTTTAATGCACTTGGTAAATTATTCTCGTTATCATTATACGATCGAAATGAGTTCGAATCCGAACGAACCTAAAGAAAGTATTAATGAATAAATTGTTAAAGTTTATATATGTATATAGAAATATATGTAGTATGATTCCAAAATGGATTTTAAAATAAAAACCGGGTATTTAGTTCTCAAATTCCCTTAAAAGAAATTGATTTAAAGTAAAAATTATTTTGATAAAAAAATGTTTTGAAAAATGAAATTTGTAATTCTTGGATAGAGAAGAGATAATTTAACTCAGTGGGTTAAATTAGATAGAAGGTTTTAATAAGCATTGTTTTATTAAAACTGTATTTTTGAAACATCCAAATCTCATAAACTATTTGATGTTATTAGATTGGCTAATAAACATCTTTTGCTTAGGGATCTCTAAGGAAAGTAGACTCTAAGACTGAGTTTGAATACCAACATCCTACTCTTCTTAGCTACTCACCGGACCAGTTAATTCAAAAAGTCGAAGTAGTCGACTCAGTTTTAAGACCCATATTTTGTTTAGGTCTTCATTTGAATTTTGAAAAATATATAAAAATAAACAAACAATAAATAAATAAAATAAAATGGACATTTTGTATATACTTTTAGGATGCAGAAGAGATAATGCAAGTAAGGAGCGGAATAATTTTTTAATTTAATGTTTTATAAAGACGCGTCTTTATAAAACATTTATAAACTTAAGTGGAAATTCATGAAATAATCCATGAATAATTTTAGTATTAAATAAGAAACTATAAATGAAAATTAAAGCAATTTAAAAAAAAAATTGGTGTAGTTGAGAAACCAATAAAATTAAGTACATAAGTTGTACGTAAATCATTTTATCCGCATATTTTTTGATTTAGGGATCAAGTACATAAATTCGAGGTGATTTACACTAGTCCGGAAAAGGAGTTTTCACTTGATTCTTGTCAGCGAACACTTGTTTCAGATTTTTGATATGATACCGAGGTTTTCTATCATATTATATAACTATATATGATGAACAAAGACTTCTAATCAAGGAACCTGATCAAAGTCCGCACAAGGGAGGTAGAGTGAGCGATACTAGTTCAGAAGTAAAGTCTATGATCCAAGTAAGTGGTCAGATCAAATATTGCGTACGGATGATTTATGTTCATCATGCGGGCTTAAGTATATTTGAATGCTTTGTTGTATGACTTAGGAAAGTATGGAAAGTGACTTTCAATTTCTTTGAGGAAGCTTTGGTAATCTTTTAAGCAATACCAAAGGCTGATGGGCGTAACGGTACGCTTAGGAAATTATCTATATCCTTTGATGATCGAGGAAGTTGTAACCTAACAAAAATTTCTAAATCTTATTTGTTGGTCATTTAACATTTTAAATAATGCTAAGTGTTATCTTATCCCTTTATGTAATTTAATTTGATTAATAATGTGATTTTATAGACTATGGTTTATAAAAATTGTTGTTTCTTAGGACTTAAATCCCGATGCTTTTGAAAAAGTGATTTCGAAAGAATTTGTGAAAAAAAATAATATTATTACAAATTGTTTTGAAAACTTTGATGAAGCATCATTATTTTAGGATATATGAAAGGAGTTTTTGTAAAGTGGTTTTTCAAATATTTTTGGTTGTGACTAAAGTTGGATGATTAGGAGGTTTTCGATTTGGAATACTCGTCGGGTATGCTTGTTTACTCTAGCTACTGTCTTAAGAGGACCAAAATACTACTGGATGCTATGTGTTATCTTAATTCTAGAGTTATACCATACTTAAGTAAGAGGAGCCCTCTTCTTGTCATAACTGATTTTGGTTTTGATATATTTCTTTTTGGAGGAATTTGAAAATAAATTTTGAATATAAAAACCCGGCGATTTAGTTCTAACTTTTGAAAAGATTGGATGCATAGTATTTTATTACAGATTATTCTCTATATTTTTGTTGCATACGGTTGTTATATTGTTTATGTTACACTAATAATTGCTCTTTTGCCAACACGATTCTTTTTTTGAATTATGTAAGTATAAGGTAGGAGTAGGGATGCAAGGAATTACTATTTCATTTCTTGCGCACTTGCATCAACTTCGAGATAGCAAGTTGCTTGCAAAAATGAAAATGAAATGGAAAAGAGGTATGTAGTGGATTTAGAGATTGGTAATTAATTGATGATTTTATGCTTCAGAATTGGTAGGCCACTTGGCTTTTATTTTCTTTTGTCAATTGGCTCAATTATGGTGAGTTGTAGTTATTCGGATCTAGCCGTACAAAGGAGGTGCAGCCGAAGATTTTCGTAACAATCCATAATTTAATCACTTTAAATATAAATATTAAAATACACTTTTAATAACTAATTAATGGTTTCATAACTCAAAATAAAACACTTTTAAATAATAACTAATGATGGTGAAATATTTTTCAAATTTTTTTACAAAAATAATTAGTTCAAAGAAAAATAGAAAATGCGACAGAAAAAGCTTTTCGAATTTTTGACTTTTCGGTGCCTAAAAGTTGTTAGGAAACGTTGTGCACATTTATGATAACATATACACACATTAATTAATAGGTTAAAATAATTTTGATATATATATATATATATATATATATATGTTTGCTTAAAATAATACGGTGATATGACTTATTATGAAAATTTAAAACAAAATGAAAAAATAAAATATAAGTGACATAATATGTCATTTCTTTAGAAACATAAGTACTTAATACATTAAATGAATGTTTTCTCATTAAAATTGGAGAGGGGGACCATATGGGGGGAGGAGACATGGAGAGTGATGAGGCAATCATATAGTGGAGGATATGTACCATGAGGCCGGTTTGGTGATTTAGTTTTTTACTTTGTATAAAAATAATTTTTCATAATTTTTCTTCATTTTTATCACTTCATTCTCATTTCCTAAAACATCTCCAAGCTTTATGTTAACTTTCATGGCTTCCACAATTTTCTAAAATCAAAATCTTAGTTTTTTTCACTTTTAAAACTCATAAAATTTTGTTTAAACCTCCTCTTTCCACTTTTACAACTCCGCCTTCAAAAAATAAGTCCATACACTCCCTCCACTATTTTTGCATGTTAACCCGCCTTTTGGCAAGGCAACATTCAAGTGGATATAACCAAATCGACTACATGGTTATCGAGGCTGGAATATGATGGTATTGGTTCAGATGATGGATAGACAATCAATCACGGATGATAAGCATGAATATGAGGCCATAATTAGCCATAGTCAATAGGCAAAAAGCGCTGGACACTTGAAATAAGGTTTCGACAAAAGTCGAGTCGCTTCGGGTTACTTGGAGTTTGCTTGTGTCATTCTTGGGTTTGCTTCGGGTTTTCATGATGGTTAATTCGAATCAGATAAGTCCTTGCTTCAGGTCACTTGGGATTGGTATTTTTTCATAGGGTTGGTGTTTACTTTAGGTTGGCAGCCATCACACTTTGGATCGATATCTAATATGCTTCGAGTCGGTGGAGTAAAGGGAGCGGCATGCATCTTGGAGGGATTAGCTATTACAAAGGGGTCGGTATCTTGGGGAAACTCGGGTCGGCACTGGGAGAAACTCGGGTCGGCACTGAGAAGGACTCAGGTCGACATGTATTAAGGGGTCAGCATCAAGGTGGGATCGACATCAAGGTGGGGACGGCATCAAGGTGGCATCGGCATCAAGGTGGGATCGGCGTCAATGTGGGATCGGCTTGTGGAAGATTGACTCAGGTCGGCACATATTTATCTTTGGGTTGGCAATAAGTTTTTGGATCAACATAGAAAGTTGGGCATGGGATCGGCATTCTTCGTGTCGACTGTGACTCTTCTTCCGGTCGGTACAAGCAAATACTCGGGTCGGCTATAAGCTTTTGGGATCGGCCATAGGAATTCATAGAGCAACTTACTTTGAGTCAGGTACTGGTTTGCTTTAGGTCAATATAAAGGCCGCTTCTAGTCAGGACACGGGTTTCTTGGGGTCGGCATGTTACGTACTCCAGGAAAGCAGTGGTGAACAATATGGATTCGATTATGATTTTGGCGGGCCCGTATCACTCAAAAAGCTTGATAACTAGGGTTTTGCCTATAAATACAATAGGTGGGGCTTCAAAAAAGGGGATTCTCACTCTATTTCCCTTCATCTTCTGTGTAAAGGCTTCTCTATCATTTTTGTTTTGAAAACTCCAGATTGTAACTGTAATTGAATTCAGTATCAGTGAAAAGGAAATTTCTAGAGTGGACGTAGGCCAGAGTCAGTCGAACCACTATAAATCTTGTCTTTTTCACTGCTTTCTTTTTATTTTTCATATTTATATCCTCTTCATATATAATATCAGTGATCCGTGGCTATGAATTGGTGCTTTCGTCTATGATTGGGTGTCTGTGACTATTTTTGGCGCAAACATTTTTGTGCATTCACTGAGAAGACTAGCACTCAAGGATTTGGATGCTAGGATCTTGGATTTGAAAGCCTAGAAACTTTGATCTAGGAAGCAATGGCTAGACAATTAACAAGGGGATAAAGAGCAGCGACAAGATGGAAACAATGATGGTGGATGCTACGCAAGAAAGGATGCTGAAGAGATAGAAGGATATGATGCAGAACCTATTCCAACAGATTGAACAAGATGGAGCACAAAACCAAGGGAATGGAGAAGGAAATCCAGGATTAGATTTAGGAAAAAGAAGTAAGTAGGATGAATATTGGATGGAGCTATGGATTTTGGCATGGAACCGAACTTGGATGCATGTTTGGAGGTGGATGATCTGGGATTCCCTCATGGACTCGGAGGCAGGATGAAAATGATGATCAGAGACCACTTATGGATGTTGGAACAACAAGAAATTGGAATCCATGACTTGGAGCGGAAATTAATAGGCTTGGATACGGATTAGATCAACCGAGGGCAAACCCCAACCAAGGATAATGGATTGGCATAACTACCCATGGAACTGGAAGCATGGATTTGGATGGCTTTGTTTGGAAATGGATAGCGGTGATGAAATAGGAGCAGCTATCATCTGCCAAAAATCAAAGCTAGCCTGGCTTAAGGGCACAGGTCATCATCTCTTGATGGTATGGAATAAGTAATAAACCCCACAACAATGCGGCTAAGTCACTTACACATGTATGAGATCGAGGACGGTCCCTTGGCATGCTCTGAGATGACGATGAACCGTGGTGCTCGGGTTTATGAAATCTTGTTTTTTTCCTATGTACTGCAAACTTTGGTTTTCTAGGTCACGGTTATGGTCCCGACCGAAGAGACGAAACAGTAACCTTGAGTAACGAGTTCCTTCACCAGAGAGTGAAGGAATGGACTCGAACATGGAATATAAAGTCCTCGTTCGGATAGCCGAGGGTGGAGAATATAAGTCTTTAACCGGAGTGTCGAGGCCGAAGAGCATAAAATCCCCAACCGAATAGTCGAGGCCGAAGATTATAAAAGTCCTTGATCAGAGAGTTGAGGCCGGAGAAAAAAGACCATGGATAAGCCCTCGACTGGAAATTCGAGGCCATAGTAGGATAAAATGGCTCGACAAGGTTTATGGGTTTGGATTTGAACTCGGAGAGGTCCCAGCTTTGGATATGGACCCGGCGAGGTCTCGGTTTTGGATTTGGACCCGGAGAGTCCCTAACTTTGGATATGGACTCGACGAGGTCTCTGGATTTGGACCCGAAGAGGTCCCAGCTTTGGATATGGACCCGAGGAGGTACCAGTTTTGGATTTAGACCCGGAGGGGTCCCAGCTTTGGATATGGACCCGAGGAGGTACCAGTTTTGGATTTAGACTCGGAGAGGTCCCGACTTTGGATATAGGACTCAAAGAGGTCCCGGCTTAGGATATGGACCCGACGAGGTCCCGGCTTAGGATATGGACCTGGTGAAGTCACATGGATAGATATAGGACCCGGAGAGGTCCGACTTTAGATGCAGGACCGAGAGAGGTCCCGGCTTTGGGTATGGACCCGATAAGGTCTCAGCTTTGGATACAGGACTCAGAGAGGTCCCGACTTTGGGCATGGACCAGGTGACGTCCCGGGTTTGGATTACAGACCCGCTGAGGTCCCGGGCTTGGATAAAATGCTCTGGAGAGATCGGGATTCGTGTAACATCCCAAAACTTTTAAATTTAATTTTGTAACTTATTTAAATTTTTGAATAAATTTGAGAAGTTTCAAAGACAAAATGAAATATTATTAATATTAAATAAAATAAAAATATATGAATATAATTATATATTTGGTAGTTTAAGTTTTTAAATAAATGATAAATAAACGAAATATATAACAAAAAATTGTATTAATCAATAAAATAAAACATGTACAAATGAAAATGTTGTTAGTTTAAACTTTAAATAAAAACAAAATTTGGAAAGTATGTTGTAACATTATAAAAATGACCTAGAAATACATATAAACCTGTATGAAATTTTTATAAACAAGAAAACTTAAGTATGCAAGTGGAACTATATAAACCAAGAAATAATCAACAACAAATACAAGAGTGAAATAAGAAAAGTGTATACATAATGTACTTGCAAAAAAAAATATGTGTAAACCTAAGAAAGGACCAAGGCAATTAATGCCATTACCTCTAGTAACATCAAGCAAGCTATCAGCTGAATCAAAGCATGGTTTAGTCTTCTTTTATATACCTCAACATGTACTTGCCTATACCTCACCCTGTACATACTCTTCTATACTTACACCATACTGCCTTCAGTCGTTCAAACCAAATTTAGCAAGCATTGTATAATCAAATTCAGTTTTACAACAAAAAAAAGGATTTAGAGGAATCAAACTGCAGGCTGAGTAAACACAAGAGTGCTCTCTGTTTCAACTATATTTGGGTGAGTAAACCTTTGTTCTTCCAATCTTTTTGTTGCTATATGGATGTTGAATGATGTAGGGAAGTTAAACTTTGGTTTATATCTTGAATACATGAATGGATGTTTGGCTGTGCATGTTGATTTTACAAAATGCTAAGCACTGTTTTAGCTTCAGGGAAACAAAGCCTATCAAACCCCTTCCTTTCCCTCTGTTTCTATTTGATCTGTGTAATAAACTCTGGTTGGTCATGCCTGATGTTTCAGTTGATAAGTTGGGGTCTTTTTGTTTAAACTTACACCATGTTCCAGTAACAAATCAAAACAAGCTTTTGTAATTTTCTTTACTGGAAACAGAATCATTTTTAAGTATCAGGTTTAACAAAGTAAACTATAGCAAAGTTTTAAAACTTTCTCTCCCTCTTTATTTCTGGAAATGATTTTAACAAGCTAAAAAATATATGGTTTAACTCTATATTGTGTGTCAGCAATGAATTAAAAACAAGTATATATAACTCTTTCTTCCTGGAAATGATGAAACACGGTTGCCATTCAAACTTTTTAGAAAAATCGAACCTCATGAATTTCTATTTCAATAAAACTATGTTAATCCTTTCTAAAAGCAATGATTTTAGAAACAAAAACCCAAATTTTTCATCAAGTTTCCATCAAGATATTTGGGTTGTTTTGAAAAATGGATTCTTGTCAAAATCTAGTGATCTATGTAATGGTAGGCCTCGAGTTCGTTTTCACAGCAAGATTTAAGGATCGACATCACTAGAAAAATACTAGATTAATTTTTTAACCTTTGCATTTTTGATTAGAGATCGAACTAGGGTTTAAGAACCCATTTTTGTTCACGTTAGAGACGACGTTGCCGCACCACCCACAATCGATCGGACCGTGTGCCACCGGGGCGAATCGAAGCGTGACATGATGACGAGGCTAGGGTCCAAGTTTGGTGGCCGATAATGGCCTGGGGAGGCAGCGCGAGGCGAATGTTCAGATGACACTTTCTGATGGGTTTGGGTCGAAGGTCTCGATTCACGTTTTCAAATTTTTTTTCGAATTCTGGGTGTTTGTATCGCTTTGGGGACGTTAGGCGACTCATTGATGGCCGCAGCACCAACCAACAACCGCGAAGGTGGACGTGCACGTGTACGTGGTTGGTTATGTGTCAGTTATGAAATTTAGGAAGGACTAGGGGAGAACTCGAAGCAAGCCTGGGGGAAAATGTGTAATAGCCCGGGTTTTAACTCGAGTAAAAATGTTGGCATGCCGGGTAATATACTTGAAAAAAATTCAGGTTTGAAAATATATAGTACTTGGGTTGAATTCCTGAGAAACCCGAAGCAAACACGAGTTTTTCTCGTGCGTGACCAGAAGCAGGTCCCGAGACAAATTTGAAAACAGATTTTACTTGAATTTTTTTTTCAAATTTTACGAAAATTTTAAAATAAGTTCAAACAATGATTTGATTTGAAATTTTAAGCTAATGTAAGAAGAAATTAATTTTAGTTTATTTAGTTTTAATTTAATATTTTTTTAAGGTTATTTGTATTAAATAAATAATGTAATTTAAAGGAAAATTAATGTTAAATGTTGTTTAAAACTAAATCTTAACCTTTAAAATGTGATAAAAGAAATTTATTGAACATGGTTTAAAAAGATAATCAAAGCAATTCGATTATCTTTTGGTTTACTTAAACGATTTATGATTTGTTAATATAACCTCTTAAGAAATAATCTTGGTAAATTAATTAATATTAAAGTTTAAATAAATTGATAATTAAGATTTAGATTAATTTATAATTAATATAAATAACTTTGAAATTAGTTAAGATAATTAATTAAGAAGTGATTAATTTATGAAAATGATTAAGATCTAATCAACTGTAATTAATTGTAATTAATCATTGATTTAAGATTTCTAATGAAAGTAACTATGTAATAAATAAATTTAAACCACATGATTTATTTATCTAAATTTAAGATGCTTTGATTGTCCTTGATTGTTGTATGTTGGATTGATATTCCTGTTATGTGATATGATGCTATGTAATATTGAATGCTTTGAGCTAAGCTGTGATATTGGTATTACTGCTGCATGATTTTTGAAAACCCATTGGCCCGTGAAACGGCATTTGAATTTCGATGTGACAGGGAGTCGGATTTCAGTTGGTTGTCCAAGACCCACATCGAACCTGTGAATCTTTGTGAATGACATTCACATGTTTTAAAATTGACACTCACTATTCGAATTATCCGGGAGAGGACCTTTGTGTCGTACAACCCGTTCCGAATATGTGATTCGGCGTTATGGATAGCATTCGAAGACCGATGGTGAAGACTGGGTATTTGCGAGAACAATAGGATGACCTATCGATTGTCTCTGCACCGAGTAGCTACGGTATAGAGATTCCCTAAGTGATGGGAAGTCCGATCGGGATTGTGAATACCCGGATTGCAAGGACTTCTTCGGAAGTGCCTTCGGTTCTGTTCAAACCCGGAACAGACTTATATGGTTGTATGTTTGACATTACAAACTAAGATATAAAGCTGATTTCTTTCAAATATATATCTGTTGGTGGCGGAGAATTTATTCTCTTGGCTTAACACCCTTCTCTGAGACATACGAGCTCAGAGGTTATGTAGTTGAAGGTTATTAGTGATATACTCCCAAATTTGGTAGTGTGATATGCTAAGTGATGCTGATCATTTGTTGATCGAAGCATGACTTTGTGAAAAGCGTAGATTTGTGGACGAGACTTCGTCGAACCTCACAAATCGGTAATGGTCGAAACAGGAATCATGGCAGTAAGGTTATTTGTGGATAGCTTCCCCTGAGGGTATGTCCATTTTCTTCTGGATTATGAGTGGTATCATGGTATGGAGCCCAGATACTTAATTTGTGGTTGCTGCAAACTTATTACTTTGTGGTTGTCGGTTGAGAAGCGCTTCGGATAAAGGTTGGTAACGACCGGGAAGTGGAATACTCGTGTCAGTTGTTACCTAGATACCAAGGTAACCCGGCCTTGTGTAGCAGAGATTCGGTTAGGATCCGGGGACGTCCTTCCAGAGGTGTTCCATTTTATATGAGAAGTTCCTTTGCCCGACCATTTGTTGGAAATCCAAACAAAACAATACGAGCCCTGTACGGTTTTAGTTGTATAACCTGCCATGCAGCGTGGCGGTAACCTGCTACAAAACATGGTAGCTATAGTAGGCATACGACGAAATGTGGTATGCTGGCTAATATTGATATCATACTTTCGAAATTGTTTTCTACACTGTGCACTGATAATAATATTTAAAAGTGTTTTCTCGTATTAAGCATATTTGGCTATCATAAGAAGAAATCTCCTCCAATTCTGCGATTGCATTGTGTGTGTGGCGGGAGGTCTTATGGTAGTTTCATTTTTAAAAGAATACCAAAATCCTTTTATAAATCTAGTTTCATTAAAAGCAACTGTTTTTTTTGTTTATTTATACCAGTCCCATGACTTACCTGGAGTTTATTGTTTCTTTCCTAAACTCTGGGTGTCCATAATTTTCCACACGGGCAGCCTAGAAGCAGGTTATCTGTGTTTTTGGAGCTAGCTTGGATTTGAAGTCTTCTGGAAGCTTTAGATTAGGAAATCTTTTGAAGTATTGGAGTTTTGAAGACCTTATCAAAGTTGAAGTACGTTGGAAACTTGTTGAAGTTTCTGTTGTCATATTATTGTTGTATCATATTTGTATCACTCTGATATTTGGGATCGGTGTTATATTGGATATTGTATCATGTTGAATTTGTGTTGATATATGATATTCTTTTGTTTCCGCTGTTTTATATTCATCTGATGTTGTTATAAGCTCCATCCGAACTAAAATTTGACATTCGAATCTCCGGCAGTCGAATACAAGTGAGGTAATTGACGTTGACTTTTGAACACTGAATTTTGGGTCGTGACAATTTGGTTAATGGATTTGGAATTAATTTGAAATTGGATATCGACTCAGAACAGTCATTGATTTTTTTAATGATCCGGAGAGATCAAGGAATTGATTTGGCAAATGGACTGCATTCAAGATTGGATATGGCGATAAATGGGTTATGGACTACGGATTTTGGACTTATGGCAATATAAGACACACCTTCCTATCGCAAGGTAGGTTTTGGGGGGCAAAGTGTTAACCCGCCTTTTGATAAGGCAACATACATGCGAATTTAACCCAATCGACTGCACGGTTATCGAGGATGGAATATGATGGTATTGTTTTAGACATGGATAGACGATCAATCATGAACGATAAGCATGAATATGTGGCCGAGATTCGGCATAGTCGAAGGGAAAAAAGCGTGGGAAACTTGAAATATAGGTTTCGACAAAAGTCGCGTCGCTTTGGGGTTGCTTGGAGTTTGCTTCGAGTTGTTCTTGGTTTTACTTCGGGTTATTATGATGGTTATTTCGAGTCAGATAAGGCCTTGCTTTGGGTCACTTAGGATCAGTATGTTTTCAAGGGGTCAGTATTTACTTCGGGTTGGTAGCCATCACACTTCGGGTCGGCATCTAGTATGCTTCGGGTCGGTGGAGTAAAGGGAGCGACATGCATCTTGGAGGGATCGACTATTGCAAAGGGGTTGGCATCTTGGAGAAACTTAGGTCGGCACTGGGAGAAACTCATGTTGGCACTGGGAAGGACTCGGGTCGGCATGAGTTAGGGATCGGCATCAAGGTAGGATCGGCGTCAAGGTGGGATCGGCATGTGGAAGCTTAATTTTGGTCAGCACATATTTATCTTCCGGTCGGCAATAGGTTTTGGGATCGGCATAGAAGTTTGGGCATGGGATCGACATTCTATGGGTTGGATGTAACTCTTCTTCGGGTCAGTACAAGCAAATACTCGTCTGCTATAGGATTTGGGATGATCCATAGGAATTCATATAGCAACTAACTTAGAGTCAGGTACAGGTTTGCTTCGGGTTAATATGAAGGCTGCTTTGGGTCATGACACGGGTTTCTTGCGGTCGTCATGTTATGTCCTCCAGGAAAGCAGTGGTGAACAATATGGATTCGACTATGGTTTTGGTAGGCCCGTATCACTTAGGAAGCCCAGTAACCAGGGTTTTGCCTATAAATACAACAAGCGGGGATTTAAAAAAGGAGATTCTCACTCTGTTTCCCTTCATCTTTCACATAAGGCTACTTTGCCATTTTTGTTTGAAATCTTCGAATTATAATCATAACTGAATTCAGTATCAATAAAAAGGAAATTTATGGAGTGGACATAGGCCATAGTTAACCAAACCATTATAAATCCTATCTATTTCACTGCTTTCTTTTTAATTTTTGTTGTTCTTCATATTGATATCCTCTTCATGTATACTATCTGTGATCTATGGCTGCGAATTGGTGCTTTCATCTGCTATTGGGTATTTGTGACCATTTTTGGCGCAAACATGGCCAAACACTAATCACCCCCAAGCCAAACCCTTCCACTTCCAAGCCTTCAAAAGTTCTATTTTTTCAAAATAAACTAAAGGTCTGAGTCGTGTGAAAATTTAGGGAAAGTCCGAGTGAAGTTAGTAAACTTTTGGTGAGTAAAGTTCTTGCCTCTAAATAAGTTTTTAAAAACTTATATTATTGTTTAACATGTTATAAAATATGATGTTAGTTTGGATAAAAATAGTGTTGACATGAATGTATGCATATGTGCTTGGATGAGAAGTAATATAATTTGAAATTGGAATTTGAAAAGTCTAGTTTAATTTGCATGTTATAATCTTTGCTTGTATACGTTGGTTATCACATTACTATATGGTTTTGATGTGGTTGTGATGCGATTATGCATGTTTTGAACATGAATACATGATTGTATGCTAAGAAATTTAGCACCATTACTTGTTTAAGCGATATAGAGTCCTATGTGCAAAAATTATTATCTTTGGTTTTAGATTTCAAGATATTTTCAAGTTTAAACTTGTTTAGTTCCAAAAACTTGTCTTTATGTTTTACAAATTGGTAAAGTTTCCCAGAGTTAAAGTTTTGAAGACTTAAAAAATAAAAGTTCAAGTTTTGAAAATTTCAAGTCGTATAGCGATAGTCGCTATAAAAGCAGCTCGTGAAAATGAACTCTTTTTGAAATTATAGATTTTTTTTTTAAATGTATTTTTGAAAAGAGTTTTCAAACATATATTGAGTAATAAAAAGTAGTTATAAATTATTTATTTATTTATTATTTAATTAAGTAATTAAGGTAATTAGTACTTAATCATTTGTTAACAAAGATAATTAGTGCTTAAGCGTTAATCAAGTAAGAAAATTATAATTAGTTAATTAATTAAATTTTAATTATTATTTAATTATTAAATAGGGATTAATTAATATTTAATTATTTCTTAATATTAAATATTAAATATTTATTTATAAAAAAGGGTTTAATTATTGATTAATTACTGATTAGATCAAATGTAATTAATATTTTAATTAGAACTTAATTAATATTTATTATTATTCAATAAGAGTTTAATTTAATTTATTTAATAAATTAATAAGGGTTTTGAATTTTAAAATCGCTTTATTTCTAAATACTGGTTTTCTTTTAAAACCTGCCTCATTTTGCCAAAGATTTTAAATCGAGGGATTTCTTGTTCGATTACCCATAAGTAACCTCAAACAAATATGAAACCAATGCTAATATGGTGAGACATTTATGGAAAGTAAGTCATCTTCTAGTTAGCACTAAAATTTAATAAGTAGGATGATCCTCCATCTATGAGATCTAGAATTTATTTCTAGACGAGGGATAAAGTAAGCTCGAAATACCGGATATGTGATGAAGTTACCTCGTTCGAAGCCAATAACTCACAACTCCATCACCTTCCACCGACTCACGACTCACAACTCCATCACCTTCCACCGACTCACGACTCAGGCCTTTGCCGACTCATCCCCTCCATGACCCGCCTTCGCTTCCATCTCCAATCGCGACCTACGACTCATCCCCTCCATCCTAAGTCGCGACCGACTCATCTATTACTCCTAGCCAAAGCCCTAAATCCATATACCGCGTGAGCTATCCTATGTCGCGATTCAAATTAGGTCGGACACGACCTAATTCCAATCCTCTAAACCGCGAAGCACCAATTCCTCCCATAAGTCGTTGCGAGATTTCTGAGTCGCGAACGACTCATCTATAAGTCGCGGCCAATTTTTGAATCCTTACCGAGTCATCCATTGAGTCGTAGCCGAGATAACAAGAAGTCACCGCATTTTCTTAAGTCGTGTACTGTTTGTAATGTAATTTTCTTAAGTCTTTTGTGTTGAGTCATAAACCCTATAAATAGGGATGTAATGTCATTGTAATTGGTTGTTGATTTTTTTGAATAAAATTCTCTTTTGTTAGCTTTGTGCTTTCAATTTAAATCGGTAGTTGAGTGTAATCTCCTATCTCCACCTACGACATTCGAGTGTGCTCGAATCTTCGTTTGTGAAGCCGATTCACGAAATCTTGTGCGCAAGGTCAACGTCGAAGAATCGTAGATCCTTCATCACGGTATCGTCCGCGATCAACGTGTTAAGGATAGCTAGAATTCGGTATTTTCGGATCAACGAATTTGGGCATATCAGTATTTCTCAATCCACCGATTACTAATTCCATCGACATATCAAGTTTTTGTTAAATCCGCTGCGTCAGTTTTTGGTATCAGAGCCTGTTTTAGCCAATCATAGCTAAATCGGGTCTTGGAGCCAAGTATTTGAAGTTTGAAGTTGTTCATCGTGATCTTCATTGGTTGCAACAAGTTTGGGGTTTGTGATCCATAATTTCTTGGATCAAAAGACGAAAGGTGTTTGAATTTGAAGTGTGTTGGAGCCGTGCTTGTTTAAGGCCGAGCCGAGTTAAGGAGCTAAGTCGTGAAGTTTAAGTTGAAGCCGAGAGACTTAATCTTTGGGTCGTTCACCTTATTCGAGCTAGAGACCGTGAATTAATTTTTGTGTGGAAACTTTGAAGTTTAGAATAGAGGGCTAGTTGAGCCGTGACGTGTTTGAATTTCGAGTTGAAGTTGAAGTTATTTGAAGATTTTGAAGATTGTTGAATTACTTGTTTGAAGTTCAATCATGCCTCCGAGACGAGCCCAACGTCATCGCAATATTAATGCTTTGTATGGAAGAGAAGAGGCCGATGAAATGGAGCAACGAATCAACGAGAGCTTCACTGAGAAGTTGAATGAAGGAATTGGTCGCTTAGAGAGAATGATGCTTGAAATGAATCAAAGTAGAAGAAGAGTTTCACCTGAATCGAGCCATGGGAGAAGTAGAGCTTCGATACATTCAGATCGGGAGAGAAGAGAAGATCATAGAAGTATTGACAATCTTAATAGGAATGTTGATCGAAGGAGTGGTAGTAGAGATGTTGGAGGTCGTGATCGACATCGATATACTTCAGATTTTGATGAGGAGTTGGAAGGTGATAGGGGAAGTGTTCATTATCGAGATAGAGAACAAACACGACGTCAGAATCAAGATGTAGATGATGATCGTCGATGGGAGTCGGGAATGAAGATGGAAATTCCAGAGTTCAAGGGTGTAACGCCCCGAAAATTTTCGACTTTCGAAAATTCAACATCGATACTCACTTTATCGACTGCCGAGAAATCGAAGGTCAAAAACCGGAATGTTATGGGTTTTAGAAAAGAATTTAGGAAAGAAAAGAGAGAAAAAGAAGAGAGAAGAGACAGAAGAAATAAGAAGGTAGAAAATGGAGAGAGAGAAAAGAAAATAGACAATAGAAATTTTTAAAATAGAATAAAAAGGAGAATAGAACACATAGAACGGAACAGAAAATAACAGAACAACAGAATCTCACAATTCACAGCGGAACAACATATAATAATAAATGAATAATCTTTAAACAAAGAACTATATCACTTATTACGTTACATCACATTTCATTACATCATATCATCAGAGTGTACAACAACAACAACAAACAGTGCAGCGGAAAAAGAAATACTATATAAGTAATATGCCATGCCATCCAGCTTGCCTCCAGCAACTCCAGAATATCCAGAATATCCTGATAAACCTAACTCTTGACTGCCCGTGTGGAAATTGGTGGGCACCCAGAGTTTAGGAAGGAAAACAATAAACTCCAAGTCAGTCATGTGACTGGTGTGAGAACTCAAACAGTTTATTTGTCTTTAAAATCAAAATAGAGGAATATTTTTAAATTCAATTCGCAATGCTTTTAAAAATGAGACTACCATAAGGCCTCCCGCACACACACACAATGCAAACGCAGAATCGGGGGAGATTTCTCCTTATGATAGTCAAAGATGCTTGATACGCATTTAAAAGAACATTATATATTATTACTAGTGCATAGCGTAGGAAAAATTCATTTCGAAAGTAGAGTATAAATCTTAGCCAACATACGACCATTATCGTATGCCTACTATAGCTAACTATGTTCAATAGCAGGTTACCGCCACATTCCATAGCAGGTTATACAACTAAAACCGTACAAGTCACGTATTGTTTCTTTGGATTTCCAACGAATGATCAGGCCAAGGAACTTCCCATTGCCACATGAGAATGCCTCTGGATGGACATCCCCGAGAACCAAACCGGATCTCTACCAACACAAGGCCGGGTTACCCCTAACTGAGTAACAACTGACCGAATATGCCATCCCCCGGTCCTTTGGGACCTTTATCACCGAGCGCTCGTAATCAATTCACACAATCATAACAAAGTGTTTTCAACATGAGTAAGTATCTGGGCTCCATACCATGATACCACCCTTTTCCAGAAGGAAATGGACACATCCTAAAGGGTGCTACCCCTCGTAACCTTGCTGCTTCTTTCCTGTTTTGACCATTCCGGGGTGTGAGGCTCGACGAAGTTTCGTCCACAAAAACATACTTTATACAAAAGCCATGCTTTGGGTCAACAAATGATCAACACAATGATCACAAGGATAGACGATCAAATAAACGATCCTATCACAAATAATCAACACAATGATCATTTCAGCATCACTCAGCATGTCACATTACCAAATTGGGAATATATCGCTGATAACATTCAACTACATAACCTCTGAGCTCGTACGTCTCAGAGAAGGGTGTTAAGCTAAAAGAATAAATTCTCCGCCACCAACAGAAATATATTTGAAAGAAATCGGCTTTATATCTCAACTTGTAATGTCAGACATACAATCCATACAAGTCTGTTCCGGGCTCGAACAAAACCGAAGGCACTTACAAAGAAGTCCTTGCAATCCGGATCGGATTCACCATCACATATGGAGAACTCAATACCGTAGCTACTCGGTGCAGAGTCAATCGACAGGTCATCCTATCGCTTTTGCAAATACCGGGTCTTCAACACCGATCTTCAAATGCAATTCATAACGACGTATCACATATTCGGAATGGGTTATACGACCCCATGGTCCTTTCCCGGTTAACCCGAATAGTGAGCGCTTATTCAAAAATAAGTGTGGCATTCACATTCAAACAAATCACATCAATTACCCATTCAAAGGGAAATATTGATAGTCGGCTATTGAACTATCAATTGATATGCATACATCACCAGATTCCAAATAATTTTCCAAATTATTTACTTTCCAAAATATCTTTACAAGATATATAATTTTCACACTTCAAAAATAAATCAATATTTATTTTCAAACAAATTCTACTTTCACATATAAATTCCATAATGAATTTATATTCCAAAATATTCATGCATATACGATTTCAATTATTCATTTCAATTTATCTTCAAAAAGATAAATTTTAATTATTCACTTCATATTGGAAAACATTTCCATACTTATTTATTCATAAGTAATTCACAAATCTTTTTATTTTCAACTTTGGAAAATATTTAATATACTTAAATCGAATTAAGTATATATTTCATTCTTTAAGGAAATCATTCTCTTAAACATATTTATTTGGGCTAAAACGAATGTTGCGTAAAACATCGTTACGACAACCCAAAATCACTAGTATAGGGATAGAAATTAAATAGATATATAAATCCCAGTACTATTCAAAACGTTTCCTTTCGGAAATTATTTACTATAACAACAGTGTTATGGTCCATCATTTCCTTTTATTTCTCGAAAACGTCTATTTCAACAATAAATGTTGAAATCTATGGTTTCGAATCTCAACATCTTTTAAAACATCGTTAGATCGTTTTAATTCTGTTTAAAACACCAAATCTAAAACAATTTCTTTAACGTGTTATTCACTATTCAAAAACGTGAATAAACTTCGTTAACAAATTTCATCCTTTTATTCATTTCAATTCAAAGGATTATTCACTATTCAAAAAATGTGAATATAACTCCATTAAATAAGTTATGACAATTAACTTATCAAAATAAGTTGTTTGCGGATTTATAAAACAACGTTTATAAATTCCATTTCTATTTATTTATAAAAACTTCCTTTTTTATAAATCCTTTTATTAACCTATTCCAGTTTATAACTAAATTATAAACTAAACGTTCATATTATAAGTTAAATACTTATAATTTATTCGTTTACTAAAATCGTTCCTTTGAACTTCATAATTATAAATCTTATAACTTATAAGATTCGTTTATTTATCAAAACTCCATTCTTTCAATAACTTTATAAATTTTATAAACCTACTGTTTATAAAATTTCATTTATAACTTCACTGCTTATAATCCTATAAATTTCATTCATTAATGAAATTCATTTTTACTTCATTCAAACACTTATAAAAACTCGTTTTATAATGTCAATATTTCAATTTATAAATATCCATTTATAAATCTCTTAATATAAATCAATTTATATTATTCTTTAAAAACATCTTTAAATTCCTTTATAATTTCACCATTCTGATTTATAAAATAATCAAATTTTATTAATCTTATATTCAAACTTTTAATAATAAACTCAAAAATCCAGTTTAAACTATTTTATAAAATCATTGGTTCATATTTCTCAAAAATTAGCTTTTAACTATATTTCACAAAAATCATAATTTTTATAACATTAAAAATTATATTGTTTAATTATTTAAAATAGATCAATTCTAAAAATATAGTATATTTTCAAAAAATCACTTTTAAAATCATTTTAAAATCCCAAAATCTGGGTCCAATGATGCTACACACCAAATAGTCAATCACGACTAACAACGATATCACATATCGTATATGATAATCAACGAATATCAAAATATCTGAAATCAAATAAATACTGTTGAGGAATCCAGTTGGATCCCTCCAACCTGTTTCCTGCATCCAAAAACATTAGCACAATACCAATTTCGCTCCAGTATGAAATTATCGTGGTATATGTTCTTATTAAATATTATCCACTTAATAACGGCGCAATAGGGTCTCATCCGCTAAACAAAAAAATGCAGGAAATCAATAACTCCAATATATACATATGCCAATATATATATATTGATATTATTTATAATACCAATTTCACTGTTTATGAAATATTCGCGGTATATGTTTTTATTAAATAACATCCGCTTACTAACGGCGTATAATGTCTATTTTAACAATCAATAGATATCAATCTTCATTCAAACATGCATTCAAATATTTTAAATCTAACTATTTAAAATAAAATCGAAACTGATTCGATTGAGTGAGAAGTTCTCACCTTGGTTTTAATTTCCGTTTTAGCGATTTATTTCGAATAAAATTAAACGTGCGTTTAATTTTACCCAAAATTCTCACTAACTCCAAACGACTCCAAACCAACTCCATCGCGTAGTGCTCGTCCATACGATTCCAACGCAACTGGTTTCGCGCGTTTTCGACCTCGTATGAAAAAGTAATGCATTTTATAAGTTTGTACACGATTTTATATAACATTTTCAACATAAATTTAAATTTTATAAACCTAAATCAATCCTGGCCTTAGGATCTAAACCCATCACCATCAGGCCGTCCCCCCCTTCCTCTATCTCACGTTATTCCTCTCCAGTAACACACGAAACAAAAGAACCCACCAAGGCCGAACTAGGGTTTCGATTTGCTCCACCATCGCTCGACTAAACTTCATCAAACCACCGCCACGCGAAAGCTCTCAACTTCCTCTACCTCTGGCCTCAACCACCTGAAGCTCAGCTGTCAAATTAGCCTCGTTTTGCGTGCGTGGCCTGAAGAGAACGGCCCCCCTAGCTCCCTCTCCGTTGCACCATTTCCGATCATCACCGTATGGAATCGAAGCTCTCTTCGAGCTCTACGACTTTCGTGTTGAACACCTTGGCTAAATCTTTGTAGATTGAGAGAGATTGAGGGGGAAAGGAAGATCATTTCTGGCCTTTGGTTGTATAAGTGGCGGCTAGGGTTAAAATTTAGGGTTTTGTTTATTTTTTTTATCAAATTATGAAGAGAGTGGTGCTATTTATAGAGAAAATCGAAACACTATTCATCTCGGAAATTCCGAACTCCGATTTAGGCGCCGAAACTGACGTACCTAGGGTTTATCCTGCGTTCCGGACACAATGGAACAGGTTTCGGAAGCTAATTCGGAAGTATGTGCGAGTTATGGTTATAAACGCTCAATTTAAATTAAACCGATTTAAATCGATTTCTAGGCGTTTTAATTTGTACCGGACAAACGGTAAATCCAATTGACTTGAAATTTGAAACTTTACAATAATATCACATTACGGATCCGATGAAACTGGTTTCTTCGAAATCCGAGACTTTTTGAAAAATGGCTATTTTGACTCGCCAAATTTAAATTAAAAATAAATCGAGGCGTTTCGAGCTGCCACGATCAAACGATAGCTCCGATTGACACGAAAATTGAAATCCGGTAATAACTAACTATTACGGATCCAATGGAACTGGTTTCGTTCAATTCTGAGACTGTTCAAAAATTGGCTATTTTACAGTCGATTATTAAATATTAAAATATTCAATTTTCACAAATTAACTTTTAATTCGATTTTAAAAGTTCTAAAATATCTCTAACTCCCATATGATAAAATAAAATTTTACAAATCATTTTCAATCATATTTAACTCAATTTTCTATATTTTCCATAATTTAACATATTAAATTATCGATTTAATTATTCAATTAAATCCAATAAATCAAAATAAAATTTATCTGACTTATAAATTTCACTTATTTATATTTAAAATTAATTAAATATTCAAATTTAAATTAATAAAAATCCTGGGTCGTTACAAAGGGTGGAATGGTTGCAGAAGAGTTCTTGGATTGGTTATCTAATGCTGAAGAAATCTTTAATTTCAAGGAAGTTCCGGAGAATCATGGAGTGAAGTTGGTTGCTACTAGGTTGAGGGGGAGAGCTTTGGCATGGTGGCAGCAAACTAAACTTACGAGAGAACGGATGGGAAAGTCAAAGGTTGTAGAGTGGGATAAGATGAAGAAAATGATGAGAGCTACATTTTTGCCATACAACTAAGAGATTGCAGAATCTACGGCAGGGAACGAAATCAGTCAATGATTATGCAGATGAATTTTACCAACTCATTGTCAGGAACGATATAATGGAAACAGAAGAGCAGCTGACAGCAAGATTTGTTGGAGGGTTACGAATGCAGATCCAGGATATGGTTAATATGTTTGATCCAAGATCTGTGGCGGAAGCACATCAGAAAGCGTTGGCTTGGGAGAAGCAGGGAAGGCGTGGAGGTGGTGTGTTTACTAATTCTAACAATCAAGTGAAGGGAGTCAGTGGAAGTTCTAATGTTCCTAAAGCTGTTGCAAAACCAGTTGTGAAGGAGGGTGAGAAGGCGAAGGTTAACAGTGGTTTCAAATGTTACAATTGCCAGGAGATGGGTCATAAAAGCAACGAGTGTCCAAAGCCGAAGAAGAGAACTATGATAGCTGAGGTTGAAGAAGAGAAAGAAGAGGCAGAGTGTTCTAATTCCTTACCGGTTGAGGAGGAAGACTTGTTGTTGGGAGACGAAGGATATTCACTGATGATGAGGAGAAGTTGTTTGACACCGAAGCAAGAGGAGGAAGACAGTTGGTTTACTATCCTTGGAAGAGTTTGTAAATTTGTTATTGATGCTGGGAGTTGCGATAATATTACCTCTACAGAGGCTGTGAAGAAGTTGGGATTGAAAACCGAGAAGCATCCTAAACCGTACAAGTTAGCTTGGTTAAGGAAGGGTGGTGAAGTGAAAGTTGGACGAAGAGCTTGTGTTAAATTTTCAATCGGGAAGAAATATAAAGATGAAATTTGGTGCGATGTAGTGGACATGGATGTGTGTCATATGTTGTTGGGCAGACCATGGCAGTTTGATAGAGCAGTACAACATGATGGTCGTGCTAATAGCTACAGTTTCATGTTTGAAGGTACTAAAATCACGTTAGTTCCCAAGAAGCAGCAACAGAAAGAAAGCAAGCTGGAGGAAATTGAAGAATTGAAAACTCTGTTAACTTTGAAGGAGTTTGTCAAGGAAGTCGAAGAAGAACCTGAAGTGTACTTGTTGATTGGACGAGAGTGTAATGAAGAGGTTGAAATTCCAGAAGAAGTGAAGCCAGTTTTGAAAGAATTTGAAGATGTATTTCCAGAAGAGTTGCCTAAGGAGTTACCGCCACTGAGAGACATTCAACATCAAATAGATCTTGTTCCGGGAGCAGCATTACCCCATCGACCACATTATCGGATGAGTCCGAAGGAACGTGAAGAATTGAGGAGACAGGTGGAAGAGTTTCTTGAACAAGGACGAGTGCAGGAGAGTTTGAGTCCGTGTGCTGTGCCAGCTTTGTTGGTACCAAAGAAGGATGGAACATGGAGGATGTGCACTAACAGTCGAGCCTTGAATAAGATTACTGTGAGATATAGATTTTCAATGCCGAGGTTGGATGACTTGCTAGATCAGTTGAGTGGAGCTACTATCTTTTCGAAGATTGATTTGAAGAGTGGTTATCACCAAATTCGGATTAGACCTGGAGACGAATGGAAGACAGCCTTCAAGACGAGAGAGGGGTTATACGAATGGTTGGTTATGCCATTTGGTTTATCAAATGCACCTAGTACATTCATGCGGGTGATGAATCAAATTTTTAGACCATTCATTGGGAAGTTCGTGGTGGTTTATTTCGATGATATTCTGATATATAGCAGTAGTATGGAAGAGCATGTTCAACATTTGAGGGAAGTGTTGATTATTCTTCGTGAGGAACAATTTTATGCTGCTACAAAGAAATGCGTGTTTATGACGCATAGTGTTTTATTTCTGGGATATGTCGTTTCAGGAGAAGGTATACAGGCGGACCAGGATAAAGTTGAAGCAGTCAGGAATTGGCCACAGCCAAAGACAATTACGGAAGTGAGAAGTTTTCATGGGCTAGCGTCATTTTACCGAAGATTCATTCCACACTTCAGTAGCGTGATGGCTCCAGTTACTGATTGCATGAAAGGGAAACCGTTTTTATGGTCAGAGGAAGCGGGGGTTGCTTTTGAGAAGATCAAGGAACTATTGACGACAGCACCGATTCTTGTTTTACCAGATTTTCAGTTATTATTTGAATTGCATACTGATGCGTCGAAGGTGGGAATTGGTGGAGTGTTGAGTCAGAGGGGACGTCTTATTGCATATTTTAGTGAGAAGTTGTCAGGAGCGAAGATGAGATACAGTACATATGACGTTGAATTCTATGCTGTTGTACAAGCTATTAAACATTGGAGACACTATCTATTTCAGAAAGAGTTTGTTCTTTACACTGATCATGAAGCATTGAAGCATATGCAAGGACAGGACAAGATTTCCGTGAGACATGCATCATGGATTGCTTATTTACAGCAGTTTACTTTTGTCGTTAAGCACAAGTCAGGGGTAACCAATCGTGTGGCTGATGCTTTGAGTAGGAGGAGTCATTTATTAACGACAATGAAAATTGAAGTGCCAGGTTTTGAATTATTGCCAGAGCTGATTGAAGAAGATCCTTATTTTGTAAAATTTGTTGAAAAAGTCAAGGAAGGAAACACTGATGAGTTTGTGTTGGTGGATGGTTTTCTGTTTAAAGGAAATCGATTATGTATTCCAGAGAGCAGTTTGAGATTGAAGATTATCAAGGAGTTACACGAGGAAGGACATGTGGGCCGTGATCGTACTTTGCAGTTGATTTCACAATCTTACTTTTGGCCGTCAATGAGGAAGGAGGTTGAAAGGTTTGTGGAGAGATGTCATATATGCCAGGTTTCAAAGGGAACAGCGACCAATGCGGGGTTATATATGCCGTTACCTGTACCGACTAAGCCTTGGGTTGATTTGAGTATGGATTTTGTTTTGGGGTTGCCTAGAACTCAAAGGGGAAACGATTCCATTTATGTGGTGGTTGATCGATTTTCAAAGATGGCACATTTTATTGCGTGTAAGAAGACGGCAGATGCTGTTCGTGTTGCACAGTTGTTCTTTAAAGAAATCTATCGTTTACATGGGTTGCCAGAGTCTATTGTTTCCGACAGGGATACCAGATTTTTAAGTCATTTTTGGCTTAGTTTGTGGAAGATGGTGGGAACGAAACTGAATTTTAGTAGTGCTTATCATCCGCAAACAGATGGGCAAACAGAGGTGGTGAATAGATCGTTGGGAAACTTGTTACGGTGTCTTGTGAAAGATAATTTGAAGAGTTGGGATTTGAAGTTGTGTCAAGCTGAATTTGCTCACAATCACGCAAATAACCGAAGTACAGGTTTCAGTCCATTTCAGATTGTATATTCAAGTTTACCAAAGGGGCCGTTGGATTTAACGATAGTGCCACAACCGAAGGGAACAGTTAAGCGGGCTGCTGATTTTGTTGATGGATTGACAGAATGCCATAGAATCGTTCAGGAACGATTGGAGAAGACAAATGAGAGGTATAAACAAATGGCGGATAAGAAACGAAGAAGTGTTATCTTCAAAGAAGGAGATTTTGTATATGCAGTTTTGACGAAAGATCGTTTTCCGGTTGGAACTTACAACAAGTTAAGAGCACGAAAGGTTGGTCCAGTAGAAATTTTGAAGAAGGTCAATGATAATGCGTATCGGTTAAAGTTGCCGGAAAATGTTCATAATTCTGATGTTTTCAATGTCAAACATTTAATTCCGTATTGTGGGGAGGATCTCATCGAAGATGACGAGAGTGTGAATTCGAGGACGAATTCTTTCCGACAAGGGGAGGATGATGAAGTTACCTCGTTCGAAGCCAATAACTCACAACTCCATCACCTTCCACCGACTCACGACTCACAACTCCATCACCATCCACCGACTCACGACTCAGGCCTTTGCCGACTCATCCCCTCCACGACCCGCCTTCGCTTCCATCTCCAATCGCGACCTACGACTCATCCCCTCCATCCTAAGTCGCGACCGACTCATCTATTACTCCTAGCCAAAGCCCTAAATCCATATACCGCGCGAGCTATCCTATGTCGCGATTCAAATTAGGTCATACACGACCTAATTCCAATCCTTTAAACTGCGAAGCACCAATTCCTCCCATAAGTCGTTGCGAGATTTCTGAGTCACGAACGACTCATCTATAAGTCGCGGCCAATTTTTGAATCGTTACCGAGTCATCCATTGAGTCGTAGCCGAGATAACAAGAAGTCACCGCATTTTCTTAAGTCGTGTACTGTTTGTAATGTAATTTTCTTAAGTCTTTTGTGTTGAGTCATAAACCCTATAAATAGGGATGTAATGTCATTGTAATTGGTTGTTGATTTTTTTGAATAAAATTCTCTTTTGTTAGCTTTGTGCTTTCAATTTAAATCGATAGTTGAGTGTAATCTCCTATCTCCACCTACGACATTCGAGTGCGCTCGAATCTTCGTTTGTGAAGCCGATTCACGGAATCTTGTGCGCAAGGTCAACGTCGAAGAATCGTAGATCCTTCATCACGGTATCGTCCGCGATCAACGTGTTAAGGATAGCTAGAATTCTGTATCTTCGGATCAACGAATTTGGGCATATCAGTATTACTCAATCCACCGATTACTAATTCCATCGACATATCAAGTTTTTGTTAAATCCGCTGCGTCAATATGTGATAGATATCGAAAGGTTAATTTCTACCAATGGATCATGTTTAATTAAATATATGATTATCTATATGCGAATACTGTATAATTACACTAAATAGTGGATTATCCGCTATTGATAACTTCACCTGTTTTAACTTTGGAAGTATGATGTGTATATTTGAGTTCCCTAGTAAAGACTCACATACTTGTTGCATACTTCCAAAGAATCGAAATTTGGTTAGCTAGGAATTATCGCTTATTTTGGAGACACAGGTTTTTCAAATAAGTATGATTTATTCGGACCACTCCAAACTAATAATGTTCGTGATGAATCGTTACCGAAGTATGCTATAGGGGTTGTACTATTCTTCTTGTGGGTAATTCCAAAATGGAAGATAGTAAATATTGAATGTTTGTTCGATCTCGAAAAAATTTGTATGGATGAATGCTATCGTTGCATTTTTTCTAGGAGAGCTTTATTAGCATTCCAAGATGGTTTATTATCGGGAAAGGTAAAAGTGTAACCTCAAGCTTCACAACTAAGTTGACTAAAATTAGAGGATATGTAGCAGGGCTAAGTGGGTCACACCCATTAAGGTATGGTCATCCCTTTCTAGAGTTGATATCATTCTTTTATATTTATGCCTCAAATCCATTATGGTTGTTGATCACAACCTGGGGATGATCATATTCGGTACAATCCACTAAGGGGTAGGCTGGTCCTGTTTGGTAGGGTGTCCATATGTGGCTCTCAGTACATTTTATCTAGAGATGCACTGTGATAGGTGGTACCCCGGTACATTGTCATTGATGGAATCTATTTTCCAATATGTGCCTTTACATACTTAGTTATATACCTATTATACTACAATTTAATTAATGTAACAATTTCGACTATGATTCCATATTTATTTTAAACCTAGACATTATGATAATATTAGAGGATTTTATACAAAAATGTTTCGGTTATCATAAGGTAAAAACTCGTCTGTGTTTATATGGGGAATAGTCTTACGAGATACCTTTGGTTTGAACGTTTTTATAAAGTTAAACTTAAGATTTACTCACACCGGGCCTATGTATGACCTACAGTTTTATTTCTTTCCCTTAAACTCTTTGATACTCAAATTTTTATGAGTAGCCAAGTAGTCAGATTTCTTTAGAGCATTTTGGAAAGCAGTATGGAGTAGGAGCTTTCATCATCATCTAGTACTTGTCTTTATTTTCGGTGTGGTTGTATATTATGTATTAGCAATTTAGGCTGACTGATATAGCTGTCCTTCTTAGGAATATTGCTTATTGTAACTTTGATATAACATTTTCGAGTAACCATATGTACTATTCTATGATGATGCGTATGTAGCTCCGACATTGTGAGAAAATTTTGTGTTCATTTCCTTTTCTTTTATTTTCTTTACTTCACAACATGTCTTTCAGACACTTAGATAATCGACACATGAATACCGAGGATGTATTAAGTGTCGCTTCTTTAGGTGTAAGAAAGGAATATCGTTACATTTAGTATTAGAGCTTAGGTTGAGCGAAAATCTAGGCCTTGGTTGGGGGTCAACTCATTAAAGATAGGGTTAGTAGTACCCTAGAACTAGAATGACTTCAGTCTTTAAGAGTGTGTATTCATGTAGTTCTGATTAGCATTTATATGTTTGGTTTTACGCTCTTTTTCCCCATATGTATTCTAAAGATATCTTATTTATTCAGGTAGTAATAATAAGTACTAAAATGGAAAGAGGGAGGGGAAACAATAGCACAACAACCACTAATGGTAGATCCTTGAATTTTAGAAGGGTTGGAATAATGAAGAAGTAGCCACAGTGCGGATGAGTAAACTTTGTAGCTTTGTATAAGGATTTAAAAAAAATCTAGGAGGGAAACCTTTCAAGGGTACCGAATTCATCGTTGAAGTGCAAGCTTGGCTAAGGTCATGTGAAATGATTTTTAAGGATTCAGATATCTCAGATGAACAAAAACACTTCATGGCATCATGGCAATTGTAGGATAGCCCAGCTGCACGGTGGGATTCTGTCACTGCAAGTGTTCTAAAAGATGGATTCTCATGGACTAGATTCAAAGAAGTATTCAAAGACCAATTCATGCCAGTTGCATTCAAAACCCGATTATATAGAAGATTCATGAATCTCAAGCAGGGAGACTTGTCGACAACTGAATATGAGACAAAGTTTAATGAGCTATCCCGTTTTAGCGCTGGACTTATTGACATCCCGTTAAAGAAAAACGAAATGTTCATGTTGGGTATGAGCGAGGAGTCCCATGAAAAGATGACTGCTCATATAAAGGAATCATTTGTGGATCTAGTAGACATGGCCTTGAGGTATGAAGTTCTTTTGAAGAAGAAACCAACAAAAGTAGCGTCCAGTCGCGGTACCATTAATCTAAACAAATGGAAGTTTAATCTAGATTGGAAGAAGTAAGGAAAGGAAAAGCCGAGAGGTAGGGCACAAGAGAAATGGTACGAGAAAGTTATCTGTCAGAATTGTAATTAAGAGGTCCACACTCTAAAATTCTGTAAGAATTATAAGGCAAGATCTATCTCTCGAATGGTTTAGAAGATACTTTGCTACGATTGCCAACAACTGGGGTACATAGTTAAGGACTGCCTATTGCAGAAAAAGGGACAATAAGTTAAAGTTTATGCAATCAAGGATGAACCCTCAACTTCTAGAAACAATAGGGGGAAGGGAGTCCTAGAAGGTACTTTATTTATTAATTTTTGTTAGAGTTTTTTTTGATACCTAGGCTTCCCGCGGTTTTATTTCTCTTGATTTGGTTAGAAAATTGCAATTTCCCCCTAAAATCGTAGAAAATCCTATCTGTGTGTCAAAAGCCATAGGAGGCATAACTAATCTATGTATGGATTGTGAAGATGTATGAGCTTCGCATCTTACCCACCATTTTTCTTTTGAGATGTTTGTTTTGGATTTTAAGGGGTTTGATATTTTATTCGGTATGGATTAGCGAGTAGAGAATAGAGCCATCTTAAATTGTGTTGAAAGGACGATATCCTTAGTAACTAAATTGG
The DNA here is from genome assembly GCA_030765085.1 of Allium cepa. Taxonomy (NCBI): domain Eukaryota; kingdom Viridiplantae; phylum Streptophyta; class Magnoliopsida; order Asparagales; family Amaryllidaceae; genus Allium; species Allium cepa. The sequence continues at coordinate 92,700,365 of CM060928.1, forward strand.
GAAGTATGGTAGTGGTGCCTTGAGGTGAGCCTATCAAATTATTTCATGGTTTCTAATATATCCTTCAATTATCCCAAGAAGACCTAGGGTCTATATTAGTGGTTTAAGATTTCATGGATGTTTTTGATCCAGTTAATAGTTTAACTCCCCATTGAGAAACTGAATTTTGTATTGATTTATTTTTCGGTGCGAGATCTGTTATTCAACCCCTATGTAAAATAGCCCCGAGAGAGAAGCAGGTGTTAAGGGTCAAACCAATGATTTATTGAGAAGAGGACCGATTAAATAAAGTCGTTCGAGTTAGGGCCAGCAGTAATTTTTGTTGCTAAGTCCGATGGTTAATTAGGATTGTGCATGGATTATAGAGAAATAAACAAGCAGACCATTCGAAATAAGTACCCTTTACCTCGCATAGATGATATGTTTGACAAACTTCATACAACTAGAATATTCTCCTAATTAGACCTTGCTAAAGGTTTCCATCAGTTAAGGGTAGTGGAGGATAGTATACTCTTATTCGCTTTTAGAGGGGAGGACGTTTTCTATAAGTGGTTAGCTATGTCTTTTCGAATAACCAATGCACCTGCGTTTTTTATTAATCTTATGAATCGCATTTTTAGCGGTGTTCTCAATAAGTTAATATTAATCTTCATTGACGACATTCTTATTTACCCAAAGACTGAGAAAGAGCACAAACAACCATTTGGAAGTGGTGTTAGAAAGTTAAGGAAAAACTTCCTTCAGGCTAATTTTTCTAAGTGCCACTTTTGATTAGAGGTAAGATATCTAGAATATATTGTGTCGGGAGATGATATTTCAATTGATCCGGCTAAGGTAGCTACTATGCGAGATTTCAAAATACTCTAAACTCTCATAGAAGTGAGAAGCTTTTTAGGGATGTGGGTTATTATAGAAAGTTTATAAAGGATTACTCTAGGATTGTCGCTCATCTAACCAAGTTAACAAAACGACGTTAAGTTCAAATGGGCTCCGAAGTGTGAGGATGCATTCCTCGAGTTGAAGGAAAGATTGACTAATGCCCTTATTTTGGCTATTTGATGGAGGTAAAGGGTTAACTATTTATACGGATGCATGTAGTGTTGGTTTGGGTGCAGTGGTGGCGCAGCATGGGAATGTTATAGCATATGCAAGTAGACAGTTAAAGTCTCATGAGAAGAATTATGCAACACATGACTTGGAGCTGTTAGCGGTAGTATTTGCGTTGAGGATATGGAGGCATTACTTGCAATGTAAGGATCCTTCTGTTATTCTTTTGTTTATTTCTAATCTTTAAGGATCCTAGTAAGTAATTTCCTTCTTTGAATAGGTAAAAATTTCAAGCTCTTCATGGATCATAAGTCACCGAAGTATCTTTTCACTCAGAGCTCTAAGTAGAAATGCAGTCTTGGCTCCCTTAGAAGCCACGTTGACTCTATTAGAAAGGATTGCTAGTAAACAAAGGGAATACAAGTGTCTAACGAAGATCATTAATGATGTTAAGGAGGGACAATGTTCAAGTTTTGAGATAGATAACCATGACATATTACGTATGAATGGAAGGATCTATGTCCCTAATGTCAATGGCTTTAGACAAGAAGTTTTATCGAAATGTCATTAGTCCAAGTCAGGTATCCATCCGGGTGATTCTAGATGCATTGAGATATAAAGCGGGTGTTTTCATCCCAAGGGATGAAGAGGGATGTCTCAGTCTAGGTCGGCCGTTGTGCGAACTATCAGTAGATAAATGGAGATCACTAGAAGATGGTTGGTTTACTTGAACCCTAGGAGATCCCAAATTGGAAATGGGAGATGATGTTAATAGATTTTATTGATGGAGTACCCAAAACCAGAAAATGGAATGAATGTGTGTGAGCTATTGTAGTTCAGCTAATGAAGAGTACTCATTTCATTTCCGCAGACCCAACTAGGACTGCAGCTTCTTTGGTAGAAATTTATATGAAATAGATTGTTGGATTGCATAGGGTCTTAATAAGCATTGTAAGTGATCGAGATCCCATCTTTACAAGTCAGTTTTGGGAGGCGTCGCAAGTAGCTTTAGGAACAAAGCTAAGCATGAGAACAATATACCACCCCCTAATGGACGGACCAAAAAGGATGAACAGAATTCTAGAAGATCTTCTGAGAGCATGTATTTTAGACTTTAGAGGATCAGGGGAAGATAATCTACACTTCGTGGAATCTCCTACAACAATAGTTGTCAAGCGAGCATTGACATGGCACCCTACGAAGCTCTCTACGGACGTCCATATAAATCACCATCATATTAGGTACAAACTGGAGATCAACCAGTCCTTGGACCGGATATGATTCGGGAATCTATAGAAAAGGTTTCAATAATCAAAAGAAGGTTGAAAGAAGCCCAGGGTCGACAGAAGAGTTTTGTCGATAAAAGAAGAAGAGATTTAGAATTTGCCGCCGGAGTCTCGATATTTGTGAAGATTTCTCCGATCAGAGGACTTGTGCGATTCGAAAGGGCAGGGAAGTTGGCACCAAGTTATGTTGGGCCTTTTAAAGTTATTGAAAGGATTGGACCACTCGCCTACAAACTTGAGTTTCCAGAAAATTTATTGAGGGTCCATAATGTTTTCCACTTGTCTCATTTGAGAAAGTTTGTTCATGCCATCATTGATTATGGAGTCGTCGGTTCAAGCAGATTTGGAAATAGAACTAAACTTGACTGTGATCAGATGTTCAGTTCGCATTGTGGATTAGGATAATAAGAGGTTGCGTAATATGGTGGTGAAATTAGTTAAGATTCAGCAGAGTGTGCATCCCGGAGTTTGTACTTGGGAGAATGTGGATCATATGAGGGAAGCCTGTCCTAAGTTAATGTAAGGATAGTTATTTGTTTGTTGTATGTATTGTGTTGCACTGTTTGTGTTATGGATGCTTAGTGTATGTATTTTGTATAGATTTCATGATATATAATACATGGCCTTTTGTATTATTTTGAGTTGTCTTCTTAATTGCTAATTTTGTGACGAAATTCTTTTAAACGGGAAGAGTGTAATGACCCAGAACTAAATCACTTTAGATATGTGTAATGATCTGTCGTTTTGACTCTCGAATGTCCATATTAATACATCCATAGTATGCACGTGCCAAGCACCCAAGTGCTAGAAAGTAGAATTGTTAGGGTAAAATAAAACGAAAAAGAAATAAAACAACAAAGAAGATAACACAATATTAGAATCTCGCATGCAGAACATTAATACATAATATCTCAAAAAGGTCTTTACCAAAAAGAAAATCTTTACAAACATATATCAATCAGAGGAAACTAACCTATCATCAGCATGGATAGTTATAACAACATGTCCTTACAAATGCTGATAGATACAAATCAAGTAATGCAGCGGAATAAAGTGTGGTAGGAAATCATCCAGCTCCTCCCCAAGAGCTCCAATGAACCACCATTAAATCTGAAAACATACTCGAGCTGACTTGAGTGTTAAGAAAATGACACTCAGATTAGTTTGGTAAGCCAGCGTGAGAAACTCAAATCATATGGATTTACTATATCTAAAAACATTTCAAAATAAGGGTATATCATATGAACATGCCGTCAATAAACACGGATGGTTTTTTGCTTTATGATAAGCAAACCATTTCTATTATAAAATCCAATGATAATATAATAATGTCTAAGGTATGAAATATAAATGATCACATAGGTATGATGCAAGTGAATATACATTACAACAATAATAGGCATACAATCACAACGGCTAAGACGCGTTCATTAATTGTGTAGGATTCCACGTAGTTCTCTTCGGGGAAGCCGAATCTGAACTACTACACAAGGATCAGAAATATCCTTCCAAAGTGTTGTACATCTCTAGTGAATGTACCATAGGAAAACCATAGCTGGTTCTGCTAAGACTTGATGCATCGCTTCCGCATGCATTTCCCAATAAGTATCTCCGGAAATAGAGTCGCATATATCTTATGGGTTTGCCAACCCTACTGGCAATGTCTCCTATCTCTGGCTTTAGTCATACCCACTGATGAGGCTACGTCCTGCATTCTAGCCCATAAGTCATCACTCAAATAGATCTTCCACATGATCTCCAACTCGAATAGATCTCGAAACCACACACAGATTCTCATATCTTAAACCGATCTCAGAACCATACATGGATTCATAAATAGATCTTGGAATCATACATGGATTCTCTTACCTCAATAGGTCTTGGAATCACACATGGATTCTCGTATCATGAATAGGTTGTGAACAACAATATGTGTTTGAGCATCTCAAACAGATCTCGAATCTCCACATAGATTTCCGCACCACGAAGAAATTACAAACCAATCACAAACAAATCACGAAGCAATCACGAACCTCTTCCAAATCATAGAACACATATATGGTTTTGTCATGGTTACGATTTCAAGTCATCCCATATAAGTTCACCGCTTACCTGGTGCTCCAAAGCCAACCGATCAATTTTCCACGAATCTCAACCCTGGTTCCATGGGAAATAAACAGACATACATAAGAGCAAAGATCACCTCCTAATCATTTAAGTGGATGGATTTCCTTACCATTATCCTAGAAGAGAAAAACGAATTTATACGTATAGTATAGTATCACCGCATATAATTGTACCATATAATCCTCGTGTTTCTTCTATATATTTCAGAGTATATTCTGGTCAAGATTTGATATTTGATTCTTTAACTATCAAATAAACAAACAAACTAATACAATGAGAATAATCACATATGGGAAACCAAGTCCCCGTATACTGTCCATAAGCAAGCAACACACAAAGCACGATTGAAACAAACTAGCACGATTAAGTCATATAAACGACTTCCAGCCCTCTTTTAAATTAATCTTCATTTATTAATTAAAAATTTCTTTTATTAGTAAAACTCATTTTACTCAATAAATTCCTTTATAAAGTTTATTAAATGAAACTCAATTTATTAATCAAAATTCACTTTTTAATTAAAACATCACTATTTGTTTTCAGCACATTTCAACACTTCCCAAAAGCATTCATATACTTTCCTCAACCATATAAGTATATTCACAAGTCAAGTTCAAATGGCTTAAGGCAAATGTTACTTAAACATTGTCACTACAAACTCAAAACCATTTTGCTCTTGATTATCTTTAAATCACCCTTTTAAAAATCTATTTACATTTCTACGTATAATCATAAAGGGTTAAAGACATTGTCACAAAAAACCAAAGCCATTCACTTATGATTATCCTAAAAACATTCTTTTTAAAGATTCATTTACGTCCACAAGTATAATCAAAAGGGGTTAAAGGCGAATGTTGTTAATACATTGCCACAACGAACCCAGAACCAAATCATACATGTTATTATCTTTAAAATTCCATTGTTAAAGATTTAAGTATTTTCCAAACTCATTTAACAATATTTTAACACTTAAAAATATTATCCAAAGGTTTAAAAACAAATGATGCTAAAGTAATGTTAGCGACAAACCCCAAAAACTTTACTATTCTATTATCTTTAAAACTCCATTTTAAAGATATAATTACTTTTCAAAAGTATAGCTAAGTAGGGTAAAACAGATGTTGCACAAACATAGATACTATAAATCCAAAATCCACTTTTATACTTGCCATTTACCTTAAATCATCTATTTAAACTTTTAAGTGTAGCTTTACTTATTAAACAAGGTTATATACCTTTTTAATCAATTTATAAAACATTTCATTATACATAAGTGTATAATCCTAAAATTCCATTTAAATCAATTTATAAAAAGTGTTATAATCTTAAAAATCCTTTTAAACCAATTTATAAAACATTAAACTTCCTTTTTAAAACTTCTAAATATACTTTACTACTTTTAAAAAGATAGATATTTACATATACTAATTTATTTATAAAACAAGGATATTTAATAAATTACTATAAACCGTTTGTAAAATATTGTAATATAAAATCCTGTTAAAAATATCTAATAAAGTCTTTAATATTTTTTAAAACCATACATACACTAAAAATATACTTTTAAAATACTTATACATATTCATAAATCCTTTTATTTAAAACACCACTTTAAAACCTGTTTTATAATTTAAAACCTGCTTTATAATTTAAAACCTATTTCATAATTTAAAACCATCACTTTAACAATCCATAAATGATTTTCAGAAATACATTTATATTTAGTTACTTTCTCGATAATAAATACACTTACAGTACTCATTAACAATAAGAAGAAGCCTTAGGATGTCATCCAAAGTTAATTTAAAATTGTAGGCCACAGCGATTTCAAAGTGCATCAATCACGAACTTTTCGCTTCTAACATTTACAATTTCCATTTCAAATTTTCCACAAATGTCTAAACCAATCCAATACATCAAGCATACCCAAACATGTGAAGAACCACCCTATATATATATATATATACATACACATATATATCTCCACAATCTACCCAATTTAACATATGTCAAAATATCAAAGATTTTAAAGCAAGTTATAATGACTATATCGTTTCTAACATTCATAACATACTATCACTTTTCGCAAAGCAATATAAAACATGTAAACAAGTAGTCTGGGCAACGATACATGTTTTACAGAATCAAAAAGGGGTATACTCCAATATAATGTTATCACTTGTTGTAAAGAAGGCGGGGTCCAAAAGTAATAACTTGTGTTGTCCGTTATATTGTTTATATTTTCAATATAGCAACAATTATACCACAATAATATTCAATCAACCGGTGAGTAAACCTCACCCAAGCTCCATTTAATGCTTTCGCATTTCTGAATAGTCCAAAATGAATAAAATTCCAACAAGCTTCAAACTCGACGAATCCAAATCCAATGCATAGATATCAACAATACAAGTCCAACGCAAAAGATGGCACCTCAATCAAACCTCGTATGAACAAGATACGAACTATATAAGAATTTGGATTTAAAATTTTAATTAATAAGTTTAATAAATAATTAATACACCATAACCTATCCCCTCATCTACCTCCCCTGTTCTTAACTACTTTCCTATGCACCTTTACATCTCTTCCATTATCGTGCACGTTTAACCAGAGATACGACGAACCACTCCACGAAACCCAAATCTAATCGCGCCATCGGATCTCTGTCCCCGCGTCTGACCTTATAACACCGACATTGAAACCCCTTGAGTTTTATGACCATATGCCATAATCACGATTTTCCCAGGGCGCATTTCTATTCAGAACCCTACGACACCAAAGACCACCACCATCCATCTCTACTCGCCACCACGATATAATGTTTGGTCTCGATTTAACCTCCGAAGCCTCCTTTCGATTTGCGACCTGGAGCTAGTTGACGATAAACAAATTTCCACAACCATCAACCCTTGCTGCACCATCAATGCACTCGCCTCCATTCTAAGAACTTAATGGCACCATCATCAAAGCCCATCTCCTCTGCAAACTTTGCCTAACTCCAACCAAGGCACGACTGTAAATGATCGAACAACACCAAACTAGATCGCATGAAAATTCAAGCACAATATCACGATGCCCTTGCCAACACGAGCCTAGCAGATCCATAATCACTCGTCTTCGATGAGCCAAACTCCGGAACAATAAAAACTAAATGGCGGCCAGTGTATTTTCTTTGCTCAGGAAAAATGAAAATAGGAAAGAGGGAGAAGAGGTAAAGTTATAAAATAGGCTAATGGGGTAGGGTTTTATAGAAAAATATTTATATTATTTTATTCTCTTTTATCTATGTTATGACTTTCGAGTCTGCATGACTGCACAATCGATCTTCACGAAACTCGTCGACGTACAACAATTTAATATTCTAGATCTAATCATACTAGTATCATCAAAATCCGAAACAACGCCCCTGAATGATAATTTCACTCATTAATTAAAAAGAATTATTATTAAACTAGTTTAATCACTTTCAATTCTAAATTAAAAGCTCTACATGTCATTCTTATTTGAAGAAAATTTAAATAAGCTTTCAAAATCATTTTTATCTATATTAAATCCACAATTTAAATATTTAAATAATTCCAATATTCAATTACATATTGTTCAAAAAACCGGGTTGTTACAATATGGATATTTAAGTATATTTTTAATAATTAATTAATGGTTTTATAACTTAACATAAAACTCTTTTAAATAATAAATAATGATGGTGAAATAGTTTTCAAAATTTATTTACAAAAATAATTAGTTCAAAGAAAAATAGAAAATGTGACCAAAATCGTTTTTCGAGTTTTCGACTTTTCGGTATAAAAAAGTTAGCAGAAAACATTATGCACATTTATGATAACAAATACACACATTTACAAATAGGTTAAAATATATTTTGATTAATATATAGTATTTTTACTTAAAATAATAAGGTGATATGACTAATTATGAAAATTTAAATAAAATAAAAAGGTAAAATACATGTGACATAATAAGTCATTTCTCTAGAAACATAAGGATTTAATCATTAAATGAATGCTTGCTCATCAAAATTCAGAGAGGGGATAAAGTTACATGTATATGGAGGTTGGAGACATGGAGAATTATATAGCAATCATATGGTAGAGGGTATGTACCATGAGGCTAGTTTGGCAATTTAGTTTTCACTTTGTATAGAAACAATTTTTTCATAATTTTTCCTCATTTTTATCACTTCGTTCTCATTTCTTAAAAACTCTCCAAGCTTTCATGTTCACTTTCATGGCTTTCGTAGTTTTCTAAAATAAAAAATCTTAGTTATTTTTACTTCTAAAACTCATAAAACCTCCTCTTTCCGCTTCTACAACTCCACCTTCCAAAAACAAGTCCATACACTTCCTCCATCATTATGGTTAAACACTGATCACCCCCTATACGAACCATTTTCCACTTTCAAGCCTTCAAAAGTTTCATTTTTCCAAAGCAAACCAAAGATCTAAGTCGTGGGCAAATTCTAGGGAAAGTCCGAGTGAAGTTAGTAAGATTTTGGTGAGTAAAGTTCTCACCTCTAATTAAGTTTTTAAAAATTTATATTATTGTTTGACTTGTTATAAATTATGATGTTATTTTGGGTAAAAATAGTGTTGGCATTAATGTATGCATATGTGCTTGGATGAGAAGTAATATAATTTGGGCCATGTTTAATTTGCAAATTATAATCTTTGCTTGTATATGTTGGTTATGGCATGCTTATAAGTTTTTGATGTGGTTGTGATGTGATTATGTATGATATGAACATGAATACATAAGTGTATGCAAAGAATTTAGCACCTTTACTAGTTTAAGCGATATAGAATCCTTTGTGTAAAAACAATTATCTTTTGTTTTAGATTTCAAAATATTTTCAAGTTAAACTTGTTTATTTCCAAAAAATTGATTTTATGTTTTACAAAGTGGTTAAGGTTCAAAGAGTTAAAGTTTTAAAGATTTGGAAAATAAAAGTTCAAGTTTTGAAAATTTCGGGTCGTATAGCGATAGTTGTTATAAATGCCGTTGTGAAAACGAACTCTTTTTGAAATTATAAATTATTTTTTTGCTTAAGTATCTTTCTGAAAAAAGTTTTCAAACATATATTAAGTAATAAAAAGTAATTATAAATTATTTAATTAATTATTATTTAATTAAGTATGGTAATTAGTACTTAATTATTTGTTAACTAAGATAATTAGTACTTAAGTGTTAATCAAGTAAGTTAATTATAATGAATTAATTAATTAAAAGTTAATTTTTAATTTATTATTAACTAAGGATTAATTTTGTTTAATTATTTATCAAAGATTAATTACTAATTATTTATTTATTAAAAAGGAGGATTAATAATTAATTAATTACTAATTAAGTCAAATTTAACTAATTGGGACAATTTAATTAATTAGGACTTAATTAAAATTTAATTACTATTTAATAAGAGTTTGATCTAATTTATTCAATAAATTAGTAAGGGTTTTTAATTTTAAAAATCGCTTTATTTCTAAATATCGATTTTGTTTTATACTATTACCTTTTGCAAAAGTGTTTTAAATCAAGGGATTATTTTGTTGATTACCCTTAACTAACCTCAGACAAATATGAAACCAATGCTAATGTGGTGACACAAATATGGGAAGTAATCCATCACATAGTTAGCACTAAAAGTCGATGAGTATGTTGATCCTCTATCTATGAGATCTAGAATTATTTCTAGACGAGGGAAAGAGTAAGGTCGAAAAATCGGAAACATGATAGATATGAGAGAGTTAATTCTTATTAATGGGTTATGTTTAATTAGTTATATGGTTATCTATATGTGTACTGTCTATAATTACTCTAAATAACGAATCGTCTATTATTGGTAACTTGACCTATTTTAACTTAGGAAGCATGATGTATATATTTGAGTTCTCCAGCGAGGACTCGAATACTTGTTGCATACTTCCAAAGAACCAAAATTGGGTTAGCAAGAAATTACCGCTTAGTTTGGAGACACCATTTTTTTGGAGAAGTATAATTTATGCAGACAATTCCAAACTAATAATGTTCGTGATGGATCGTTATTCAAGTATGCTATGGGGGTTGCACTATTCTTCCTGAGGGTGATTCCAAAATGAAAGATAGTAAATGTTGAATATTTGTTCGATCCTGGAACAACTTGAATGGATGAATGCTATCATCATTTTTGCTAGAAGGACATTGTTAGCATTCCAAGATGGTCTTTTAGGAGGAAACACAAAATCATAACCTCAAGCTTCTCAACCGAGAATGACTAAAATAGAGGATATGCAGCAGGGCTAAGTGGGTCATATCCATTAGGGTACAGTATTCGCTTTCTAGAGTAGATATCATTCTACGCTTTGGATCCATTATGGTTGTGAATTGATCACAACATAGGGATAATCGTATTCGGTGCTATCCAGTAAGCGGTAGGTTGGTCCTATGTTAAAAGAGAGTCTATGTGTGGATCTCGGTGCATTTTATCTAGAGGTGCACTATGACAGGTGGCACCCCGGCCGGTGCCTTGTCATTGATGGAATCCATTTTTCAATACGTGACTTTATGGACTTAGTTGTATACATATTATGCTGGAATCTAATTAATTAATGTAACAATTCGGCTATGATTCCATATTTATTTTAAACCTATACATTATGATAATATCAAAGGATTTTATATAGAAATATTTTGGTTATTGGTAAAAACTCATCCGTGTTTATGTGTGGCGTGGTCTTACGAGACATATTTGGTTTGAAGGTTTTTATAAAGTTAAACTTATGCTTTACTTACACCAAACCCATGTCTGACCCGGAGTTTTATTTCTTTCCCTTAAACTCTTATGTGCTCAAATTTTTATGATAAGCAAAGTAGTCAAGTTTCTTTAGAGCATTTTGGGAAGCAGTATAGAGTAGGAGCTTTCATCGTCATCTAGTATTTGTCTGTGTTTCTACTGTGACTATATATTACGTATTAGTAGTTTGGGTAGACTGATATAGCTATCATTATTGGGAATAGTACTAGTTGTAATTTTGATGTAACATTTTGGAGTAACCGTATGTACTATTCTATGATGATGTATATGTAACTCCGACATTATAAGAAAAATCTGTGTTTGTTTCCTTGTCTTTTATTTTCTTTATCACATGACTCGTCTTTCGAACACTTAGATGATCGGCACATAAATACTGAAGATGTATTAAGTGTCATCTTTAGGTGTAAGAAAGACATATCATTACATTTTTATACCATAAGGGACTTTACAGGTCTGATAACTCATTCTAATTAATAGTTTTTAAACCTTAAGGGTTTGGAGACATTTTCTTCCTTTGGGAATTTCGATGATGAAATTCTTTTAATGAAGGAGAATGTAATGTCCTAGAATTTTATCATTTTGATTTTGAATATTTAAATAATAAACTTTAAAATAACTTATGTTTAAAAATATTAATAAATTATATTTACAAGTAAATAGGCAGAAAGAAGAAGTTGGAAAAAATTTAGTCTCAAGGACAACTAGTTTACTTTTTAGTGTAAAATGAAAATGATAGTTACAACTATCATTCTATGATTTACACTAAAAAGTGTCCTTCAGCCTAAAAACAAACTTCTTGTCCCTGAAACTAAATTTTTCTCTAACTTTTTCCTTAAGCCTAAAATCCCCTTATATTTATATATAGGGATTATTTAAATATTTGAATGTTAAATTAAATATTAAGTAAATGGACTTAATAGCCTTATTTGACTCTTTTCAATTTATAAATAATAAAGCATAACTCATTTTGTAAATTTATTTACAATAATAAATAGTTTGAATAAATAAAAGGACAATAAATTGTTAATAAACCAACTTGATTTTTATTACAGTATTTTTTCTGAATTTATAAAAAATTTCGAGAACTTTAAATTTTCTTTTGATGTATTTTTGGTAAACGATGGTATTTTTGACATTTTACGGAAAAGATAACTAGTGTATTTTATTTTTGTTTGGTGATCAAATCGCATTTATGTGCGCGATCGTAGTTTTGTTTTGTCACTCGCGATCCGTACACGAACAAACTTCTATGCATCGAAGTGCTGGAAATATTTGAATAAACCGAACTCAAGCCTAAGACAATTCTTTATAGTTGACTTTTCCACACGTTTTCATTCCGCCCCCCTCTTTCTTTCTTTCTTCAATTTGTAGTGAAACAAAAAATTCATCCTTCATTCAAAATTTAAAATAAAAGGATTTACTCAACAAAAAATCGCAAAACAAGGATCTATGAACGCGTATGGACTATATCTAGAAATCTCCATATGAGTATTATGGTGTGCATCATCAATTTGGGGATGGCCAAAGTTGAACAGTGAACTAGGGTTTGCGATTAGTGTTGATCCGGGCAATGATAGGCTTTAGGGATGGTTGCATCGTATTTCTCGTGTCGTATAGCAGTTTTCTCTAAAATTTTGTGGTATCCGACCATGTATAAAGAAATGTCATAGTTCATGGCTATGTTAAGGGTCCTCTAGGTTGCATTTGCAAGGTGATGCCGAGCTCGAAATCGTGTTGTGGAAGTTGAAGTTCGCGCGATGAGATGAACATTAGCAAAGTCGAATTGCGACTCCATTAAGAAACAGTGAGAGAGGGAAGGATCCGTGCATGTATAAGTTGAGTTTGTGCATGTTTATGCATGTCCTAGGACGAAGGAAAAGAATTAAGGGGAGGTATGTGATTATGAAGGTGATTATATGTGCAATTAGTTAATTAATGAATTTAGTTAATCTCAATTTCTTGTAAAAACCAATATCTCATCCATACAAAGTCATATTTGGATGTAGTCTTTTGTATTGGACTCATATTTACATTGTTTACGCGTTGGAATTGATTTCGTTGGATTTGGTTCTAGTAGAATTTTAGGCTAAAATCGTTTGATTTTAGATCATACTGAAAATGAAAAAGCGTCAATTGGAATTTTGATGAGTTTACTCACCTTTAAATAAACTGCATGATATCTATGTTGCTATAGGTTACTGTTGAATGCTTAGATGATAATTGATAGTTTTAATGAAGTATAAATTTATGAAAAAATTATAGTGATTTAATTTAGTCACGTTTAATATAGTTAAATTAGTTATACTTCGTTTGTTATTTCTATTTAGCTACATAAAACACCATTCTACTATAATTAAATTAAATAGAATATTTTGGACATTTATCAAGCGGAATAAATCACCATTCTGTGCTTGCAAAGTAAAAAAAGACTATATTTTGAAGTTAATTAATATGTAGATTAATTAATTATTATATGTTAGTTATCGATTGCCAATTGTTGATAATAATATGTTATTATTATTGTTTGGATTTGAATTCCCGCTTGAAAGGTTGATTGCATAAATAACCATTGTTTTATAGGGGACTTTTATAGAGAGACCCTAAAGGGTTTCTCCCATTGTTAATACACTGTTATATGCATCTTACTTATATTCTTATGTTGCTTATATTGATGTTTGGTTGAAATATTTGTGACATGCTGTTTGATTTAAGTAAGTGTCTCTATAGCGATTATCGTTATACCCTCATTTATGAAATATCGTCTTCTTAAACCTTGGTGTATGTTGAACTTGTTCTTATATTATTACAAAATAAATGTTGGGTTGCATTTTTGCACTTTGAAAAATGTTTAAACTATATTTTCAAGTACTTTTTAGAATTTTAAAATAAAGGATAACTGCTATTTAAAATGTATAAAGGGAGTTATGAATTTTATTAATTACATTCGAGATAATTAAGGTTGTTTTAAAACTATAAAAGATTATAAATTTGATTGACTATCTTTTCGGGATAATTAATGTTGATTTAAATTTATAAAAAGTTAAAATTTTGATTTATTTTCTTTCAGGATAATTCATATTGTTTTAAATATATAAAAAGTTACAACTTTGATTAATCTTCTTTTAGAATAATTCATGTGGTTTAAATTTTATAAAAGAGTTATATCAATTATCTTTCGAGAAAATTAACATTGTCTTAAATTTATAAAGATATTTTAAATAGATTTAGTATCTTTAGGATAATAAATGTTGTTTTAAAAGTTATAAGTGATATCTTATAAATGAGAAAATCCTTTAGAAACAAATGTTTTAAAGAAAAAGCTAAGTGTAATTGGTTTTGGATTTATAGTAAATAATGTTTTAACGACATTGGTATTTTTATCCTTCTTTTTTATAAACGTAGAAATATAAAGTGTGCTTTAAAAGAATATTTTTGATAGAATTTTTAGGGTATTTTAGAAATATTTATGATGTGAAAAATCAAGCGCAAGTTTGGGTCAAATGTTTTAAGAGATTTAATTTTCATATACAATCATTTTGTTATTTCTGATAGATGAATTGACTTTCGATTCTGGAACCTTCTTTGTGTTCATCGATTCAAGACAATTTTGTTCCTCGTTTGGGCATTTAAACTCTTGCTATTCTTAAAGTTAAGAATGCTATCGAGTCAAGATCGAAAGCAACACTACTTTACCTTGTCCAGCTTCAATTTTTCCCCGGAGTAGTTATAGTTAGTTTTTCGATAGTTGATTCATCGATTATCGATTTTTGATATCCTATGCTGGAAATGACTAAGTAAAGTCCGAGCAGAGGCCAAGCTATGCGGGGTTGCTCCCATTAGGGTGTTATCACATCTACTCTAGATTTGCTTCAGTTGTATGCGCTTGAGGATATGAAATATCCGAATATTCGGTAAGGTTAGCAGGGTCCAGCTTAGATGTTTTTGAGAGCCATTGTAGCTCTCAGGTATATTATCTAGAGGTATACTTTCGGTAAGACGGCGCACCCTCCTAGTCATTGTTGAAAAATTCCTTTTCCTTATTTGATTCAAATCTTTGAATTATTTTCTAAATTACATTGAGATGTGCCTAGAGCTCTTCTCAATGTTTAATTATTACTTTTCCATTCTTTTCGGTCTGTTTAGTTTCAACTTTTCTCCACTCTTTCATCTATGGATGTTGTTCTTTTGAGGTAAAAATCGTTTCGTGTTTAGTGGTGTGGTCTAATAGAATTATTATATGTTCATCGTATTTCTTGAGTTTTCTCACATTGGTTTTCCAGGCTGATCTGGGTGTTATTTTATTATAATACTCGTGTCAGACTGAGTATTTTTTCAGGTTATGGTTCATAGGATATGGAGCTCATAGAATAGAGATGGATGTTCACCTATCACAGTATTTTTATTTTTTGCTGTATTATTATGTATAACTGTCAACAATTGTAAGGTCAAGAAGTTATAACTATCCAGGCTGATGAGATTTATTTTTAACTCTGATATACCATTTATCTTCGAGTGACAGCTTTACTATCTTTGTTATATTATATGTGATCATTCTGGTGTGAGATTCTATTTTCCCTTGTTCCTTTTCTTTTTGTTTTTAATTTCACCCAAATAATCTACCTTTCCCTCACTTGGATGCTCAGCATTGTAAGACCATGGATGTATTAAGCGCCGACTTTTGAGGGTCGAAAAGGCGAGTCGTTATATCACATGTGTGCATGTGTTTATATATGTGTTTTTTTTGCAAATGTATGGTTGTATAGGTATGGCGTATGTTCATGGGTGTGTAGTAGTAGATCTATGCGTCTAATGTACAGAATTCCTATCTTGCTGTGATTGCATATGTGGGTTCATGTGTGTGTTGAATTATTTGTGAACTTGCAGTTTTAGCTTTGTCGTATACATATTTTTACTGAACTAACTTTTGGTGTTATTTTCATACTAATGTTTATTTCACTGTGAATTGCTCCTATTGTATACTTATCTTTGGGTTGTGTGTTGGTATGCTAGAGCACTTTTGTATATATTAGTGTTTTCTCTTATTTTGCCATTATTACTTCAACCGTTTTGTAATTATAAAATTACATTATAGTATACTTTGTTAAATTGTGTTGTATTGGTAAATATTAAATTATTATTTAATTTGTAAAAGATAGAAAATTGATTATTTTTTGTAAAATGTTACTATATTTGGATGTAATTAGATATTCACTTCCAGATTACGTTATGGCTATATATTGGGAATGATTACTACAATATATTGTTATCCAGCACCTTGGCCCGGCTACAAAACGACAGTTGAAGATATTATTATTAGCACTAGACAAGATTCTGACCAAGAAGAGCCTGAAGATATAAGGGTTTGATGCAATCGACATGTTTCGGCTTTTATGTGCGGTTCGGTAGGTACGGTTCGGCGTGTGCCGCTCGGTTCAAGTCACTCAGCACACGTTGCTCGGTCCAGATCACTCAACATGCATCGCTAGGTCCAAGTCACTCAACACACATCGCTCGGTCCAAGTCACTCGACATGCGTCATTCGGTTTAATAGGGCAACATGTGGATCGGTCAACGCAAAGAGGTCATGTGCCGCTCGGCTAATAAAAGGTGGCGTTAGACCCTCAATGCATACTGCTCGACCATGAAGGGAAGGCTATGTGGCTCGGTATGTTTGGTCAGGATGTGATTCAGTCGAGATGTCCAAGGAGGTGTCATACGGCAAGGGTAGGCTCAGTGCATTTGGTCATGACGCGGTTCGGTCGAGATGTCCTAGGAAGGTTCGTTCGGCAAGCACCGCTTGGAAAAGCATTGCTCGGCTACCTTGACCGACGTCGCTTGGCAACTACCGTTTGGTATACCTAGTTCGGTATATAAGAGTTGTCTATTGTGAGCCGAGGTACCTTGTCCTTAGGCATGCATAGAGAGTCCGGCTTATCTTCGTCTATAAATAGAGGGGTAGGGGCACAATGTAAATGGACCGTTTTCTAAGAAAATTGGGGAGACTCTGCTATTTTTTACACTCTCCTCTTTTTAATTCAAACTTGTATTCAAGTGATTTGTTTATGGATTATATCTGTATTCAAGTGATTGAGAAAGTAATAAAGATTTTATTCAAAGTGGACATAGGCAATTACACCGAACCACTAAAAATCCGGTGTTCTCATTTTTGTTGTTCTTTCTACATTGAATTATACTATTTTTCTGTTCAGTTTACTCTCTTAATTAATCTCTCTACATAACTCTACTCAAGGGTGTTAGTGACCAATTTTGGTGCTTTAACTGGGAATTGAATTCTCCGCTTGATTGGATCTCATCGTCTACTGGTGGATTTCTATATCTGTGAGATAGATCCAGTTTTTTACTAGAAAACTTCCTATTGTACTCAGATCTGAAAGAAATCTAAAAGAAGCTGATAGCCATAGTCAGAGAAACTAAGTCTACTGCCCTTGTTTTTGGAAGATTTGATTATGCTAATTTTCTTGTTTAGAGTTAATCAAGTGTTCATGTTCATGTGAAAGGATTGGATTCACTGATGTACACAAGATCTGGGGATTGAACGTTGGAGTTTGCACTCAAGTTGAATGAAGGCCGACCCTCCTCGGAAGGCAATTCAGTCGATCGCCCCAGAAAAGGCGTATGCCGACTGCTCTAGAAAAAGTCTATGTCGAGCCACTCCAGGCCGATCCACTCCAGGCTGGGCCACTCCAAACCGAGCCACCTTGGCCAATCCACCTTGGCCGACCTACCTTGATCGATCCACCTTGGCCGAACTGCCTTGGTCGCGCCACTCCAGCCCGAGCCACCTTGGCCAATCCACCTTGGCCGAGCCACCTTGGCTGATCCACCTTGGTTGATCCACCTTGGGCGACCCACCCTGGCCGACCAACCTTGGCCGGTCCACCTTGGCCGACCCACCTTGGCCGACCCACCTTGGCCGAACCGCCTTGGCCGAGCTATGCTTAGCCGATCCAAACTTAAGTTACACCGGTCTCTTATACGACCTCTATTTTTTTTTAAAAAATTATCGGGTACGACCCAAATTTTCGAAAAAGAAGCTAAAAAAAAGAAGCTAAAAAAAAGAACCCTAGCCGCAGCGCAGTGCCTCCGGATAGTGAATTCAAAACTCAACTTACTAAAGGAACATTATATCCACTTCCCTTACATCCCATGATCGACCGGAGCAAAGAGGATCTAGAGGCAGCTTTTGAACGACAACAAGGGAATGGGCAAGCAGCCGCTACTCAAATGATACTCCCAAAGTTTGGTGAACATAGACGATATGACCCTAGGCAAACGCCAAGATGACTCCAAGCACCATTCTTCACTGACCCAACACTTCAAATTTAGTGACTCCAACCAGACCAATGTTTGGATCTAAGCAATTTATTCCAAATGCTAGCAAGTATATCATACTATTCGCATTTGAGGAGAGTAGACCTCCAGATATATTTTGGCATCTAGTTAGCTGAAGAGACTCCTACGACCATGGATTATTTCCGTTACAAATGAATCTGAATCAAATTGAGGAGGAGTGGAATAGAGTAGGAGAAATAACAACGCAGGCCCGTCGGCAAAGGACACTGATTCCAGTAGACAAAACAAGATCTCAAAATTAGAATCATATGCTCTTTGAAAGATTCAATCGATAGCCTCTATTTAGAGACTTGCGACGCAAATTCGTAATGAAAACCAACCTCGAGAGAGTCCATTGAAGTCCAGAGGAGATCGGGAGAATGTTGTATATTCCATGGTGCACACTAATCCTAACATTGACGATTACAAACACCTCCGAGGTGTCATTGGAAAGCAAATTCAGAAAGAAAAGCTCCAATGGTACGTGCAAGCCTTGCAGAATGGTGAGCCAGGACCTTCGGATGCCCATCAATAAAGAACTCTAATTATCAATTGGACCGTTGGAAGTTGACATCCCGCTAGAAGGGGCTAGGGGCAGAGTTGAATAGCGAGCACACGTACATGCCCCCTTATCAATGAGATTTATACCGATCTTATTTGGATTATTTTAATTTCAGTTATGCTTTGAATTATGAATGACTTGAACAAAACTTCTTTCAAAACCATGCAGGTGACCAAGTACTCAGATTTGGCCGCCAACTAATTCACGCAGATCGTGATCGGACCTGTGGAGTTTCATCAAGACGAGCATGATTCGACCGCTCACCATCAACCATATGCCTTCGATTTGGGGCTATGGACTAGAGATTGAAAAGCTCATCACGATCAGAACCCAATACAAAGCGAACATGACCGATTGTCCATTCGTCGACCTCCACGTCTGACTTGAAGACCTAAGCAAGGCTTGGAATGAATATGGCCCGATCATCCACTCAAATCGAGTCATAAAAAAAAGTTCGACAAAATATAGATGCCTCTCCTGAAGCTCAGTGACGTCGGAATCTATCTAGAGTAGACGTGATTTGATCATCTACACATCAAATCTTACCCTGAACACAAAAGGTTGTTCGAAAGCCCGACTTGGAGTAGCTGTGATGGACTACCTACTTGTCAACCATCGCTCTCAATACATGGACACGACTGCACCTTGAACATATGTAACTTACTTTGTCTACTCAATAATCCATTATCCTTATTTTCTAGAAAGATATATGAAGAAAATTGTGTGAAACTTGATTATCCAACCCAGCATGGATGTGATCCATCCATTTGTCATATACCACCTTCCTTGACTTGATTAGAAGAGCTATAATCACCGAGCGGACGAGAATCGATGTCCAATTTTCAAGTTTCGTCCTTTATATTGGGGGCAGAGTTCTATTCCATGAGCAAACGTGATTCGATCGTTCTTTCGACAACATTAGCCTCGATAGGTAAATGAAATACAAATTAGACGGGTGGAAATACGACTGCTCTCAATAAAAATCTCTAAGTCCCTGAAGCGGACTAGAGTACTCTAAGTCCCTTGAGTGCGGACTAGATATAAACGACTTAAAAAACTCTAAGTCCCTAAAGCGGACTAAAGTACTCTAAGTCCCCTGAGTGCGGACTAGAGTATAAACGATTTAAAAACATTTAAGTCCCTGAAGCATACTATAGTACTCTAAGTCCACTGAGTGCGGAATATAGTAAAAACGATTTAAAAACCTCTAAGTCCCAGAAGTGGACTAGAGTACTCTCGGTCTCTTGAGTGTGGACTAGAGTATAAACGATTTAAAAATCCCTAAGTCTCCAGAGTGAGGACTAGAGTACTCTGAGTCCCCAGAGTGCGGACAAGAGTATAAACGACTTAAAAATCTCTAAATCCCCAGAGTGCATACTAGAGTACTCTGAGTCCCTAGAGTACGGACTAGAGTACTCTGAGTCCCCAGAGCGTAGACTAGAGTATAAACGACTTAAAAATCTCTAAGTCCTCAGAGTGTGGACAAGAGTACTCTGAGTCCCCAGAGTGCGTACTAGACTATAAATGACTTAAAAATCTCTGAGTTCCCAGAGTGTGGACTAGAGTACTCTGAGTCCCCAGAGTGCGGACTAGAGTATAAACGACTTAAAAATCTCTAAGTCTCCAGAGTGCGGACTAGAATACTTTGAGTCCCCAGAGTGCAGACTAGAGTATAAACGACTTAAAAATCTCTAAGTCCCAGAGTACGGACTAGAGTATAAACGACTTAAAAATCTCTAAGTCCCCAGAGTGCGGACTAGAGTACTCTAAGTCCCCAGAGTGTGGAATAGAGTATAAACGACTTAAAACTCTCTAAGTCCCCAGAGCGTGGACTAGAGTACTTTGAGTCCCCGAAGTGTTGACTAGAGTATAAACGACTTGAGAAAAATCTCTAAGTCCCTGAAGCGGACTAGAGTACTCTGAGTACCTAGAGCGTGGACTAGAGTATAAATGGGTTAAGAAAAATATCTAAGTCCCTGAAGCGGATTAGAGTACTCCGAGTCCCCAGAGCGCGGACTAGAGTATAAACGAGTTGAGAAAAATCTCCAAGTCCCTAAAGCGTACTAGAGTATAAACGACTTGATTAAAAATCTATAAGTTCCTGAAGCAGACTAGAGTGCTCTGAGTCCCTAGAACGTGGACTGGAGTATAAACGAATTGACAAAAATCTCTACGTCCCAAACTGTGGACTAAAGCATAAACCGTTCGACGAATCTCTAAGTCCTCGGAGCGTGGACCGAAGCATGAACACGAATTGGGCGTGAGTCGATCGAGGGGAGAATAGCACTAAGTCACTAGAACGCAGAGTGGTGTATAAACATCGATAAATAGAAGAGTGGATTCGGACCGTTCTCTATTCTGCAAACTTCGGCCTGAAACCGATAGGACGAGTACTAACTCGCTAAGGATGGAGTTCGACCATCCGATTAGTGGCCTGGCCAAATCAATGTTGGGAGCATGAATACAAATCACTAAAAACTGAATACGACAACTTGTTATAGCTCTAGCTTGGCGTTCTTTACAACTTAAGGCAATGGCTATAGGGAGGCCTCAATACAGAATCAATCGAAACGGCATCCAAATCTATGGGAGACCGACTATATCATACCTCAAGTCGAGGGTCAATACTGATCTGCACCAAGCACATACGAATGTGACTCCGATGTTCCTTGAAAAACTATTACCTCCAGAGTATGGAAAGGAGAGTAAACCACGAAGACTTGGTCATAAATTCTCCAGCACCCTCCTTCGATCTGTCAGGAGGAGTATGAAACTGGATGAGCATGACCCGACTGCATTTGAGCCAACCTTACCCCGAGATCTAATTACAGAAAATGAACCAAAGTGGACATGACTGGTGTCCAGTGACCAAATTATGCCTTGAAACTGACGAGGCATCGAAGTATTCCTCTAGGAATGAAAAACCACAATACAACCCGAGATAGGCGAGACCCAGCCTCCCATCGACTGACCTGATCCTACGGTTCAACAAGAAAGAGAGTAAAGCTAAAGTGGGCATAGCTGGCCTTCCTACTTATCGGTATATGCCCCAGACCCGAGGGCACGAGCAAGAAGCAGGATGAATGTAAACTGACTATTCACCGACCAACTCTATGTCTTTGGAGTTTAGGTGGGAATGTAAACATTGCAAGGACAATACTCAACCGTCCATACAGTACATTTATCAACTCGAGACTGGGAGCAGATGCATGGTCATCCAAAGACTGGCTACGATAGCTCAATATTGAAATTTATATATAGTGCTTACAGCTACTCAAGGCTACGACCGAAAGAATGCCCAGAGATGGAAACATTAAATCGATACTAAGCTCGTGGGCAATTGACGGTCACTCCAACCCAAAGGACGGGTAAAGGATCATGAATGCATTGAATAGAAAGTGCGTTACTCGAATGTACAAGCAAATTTAAACTCATTGCAAGATCCAACTATGCAGCTGCAAACAACTCGAGGTTGACCCTTACTCGACATTTCCTTCAACGCGCTTTTAAGCCTGATCTTTGGCCATTTGCAGATAATCGATTAGAGCATTCAGAGCCCTTCACTATTAGACTCAATAACTCATGACAAGACTCTAGGATTCGACCAGAGTAACCATCAACATTGATCGTCCCAACCATATTTCACATTGAATGTTATGCAAAATAGTTACATATGAACTCAAAGAATCCAAGATTGCACCCGCTAAGCTGATAGTCAACATTACAGCCAACCATGACGGCCCTTTTCGGGTGTTGAATATCGGATCACGGCTCAGTACAATGACGATAAAAGAATTAGTTGGATTTTTCTGAATAAATGATGATATGTTCCCTTGGACCCATTCTGACATGCAAGTGTGACTTCACAAACTATCGTGAACCATGCATTGGATATCGACCCGAAGCTACAAAAGCTAGTGCAATTTCTATTGATTTCATCATGAAAGCTCCACTCTTACTTTTAGGCTCACCCATCAACGTCTATGCCTAGCAGCCGTTGCGACAGGGCATACAACGACCTGAGTCATCTAAAAGACTACTTAAATAGAATATCGAACTAAGCCAATTCGATATCACTTATCTCCCATGAAGGGCTATCTAAGGACGGAAATTAGCAGACCTCATACCCGAATTCATTGCATCAGATGACTACTTGAAGAGTAGTAGAGAACCAATCGACGGAAGGAAAATGTACGCGGATGGAGCATCTAGTGATTAGTGTTATGGCGTAGGAGTCATGTTAATGAATTTTGAGAAACGATCGATTTGCTACGTCCTGAAACTCGATTTCCCTATAACAAACAACGATGCTTAGTATGAAACCTCGACCGCCCGCCTCAAACTTGCTAGATGATTTGGAGTGGAAACTTTACATATCTTTTGTGATTCCTGATTGATAGTATGCAAAGTTAAGAAGGTTGATCTTGCTAAGAGACATTGTCTTATTCCTAATCTCGACCAGGTCCAAGAGCTACTAGCTGACTTCACGTATTACATTATTACACACATACTCAGCGAACAAAATGAAAAGAGTCCAGTCACTGGTCAAGCTGGCCATTTTTAGGGACGCGCAATGAAAATACTTGTTGCGGCTGAAATACTTAATATTCCAAGCATTGATGGATGGAGATCGGCTAGATCTTGGAGACGAAGCCAGAAAAAGGGTCATGGTTGACTCCTATCAAAGACTATTTACAATGAGGAATTCTTACTGAATGGAGGAATGGAAAACGACACATACTCCTCAAAGCTTCGTGTCAAATCATCCATGATGAAGTCATGTGTAGAAAGGAGTTTATCCATTTCCTTCTTCGATGTATCATCCATGATGATATCAAACGAGTCTTGAGCGAAGTCTGTGAAGAAGAATGTAGCGATTTCATCGGGAGGAAAACCCTGATAAAGAAAATACTCTACTATGGGCATTACTAGCCAACTATCAATCCAGATGTGGTTGATCATGCTAGACAATGCGACAAGTGCAAGATGTTTGCAAAAAATCCGAGAGCCACACCGATGGAAATTACTCAAATGGCTAACCCATAGTTGTTTGCCACTTTGGGGAATTGACATCATCTTCTCACCGATCCTAAAGGTGGTGGGAATATGCCATCATAACAGTTGATTGCTTCACCGAATGGGCAGATGAAGAACTTTTGACCATGACCAAGATGAAGAAGATAATCAACTTCATTGTCCGTAACATCATCTGTCCTTATGACCTTCCATGATCCATTATAACTGCAATGGATAGGTTGAAGCTGTGAAAAAAATCATAAAGTCTGTTCTTAATAGAGGTTTGGAAAAGGGTAGAGGTAAATGGGTGGATGAACCAACATTATGGGATTATAGAACTACCCATGAGTCTGTGACTGGTCGTACTCCATTCGCCCTTGCTTACTACTCCGAGGTCGTCATCCATGTAAAATTTGAAGTCTCCTCTCATTAAGTGGCTGATTGCAACCCTTATTTCACAAAAAATAAATCAAGGAATCGCAATTGAATTGCATTTAAACTAGATGGAACTGGTGATGACTTATGAGCGTATAAAATGCATCCGAGAGTCAATGGCAAGAACATGTACCAGAACACATATGTGTACATCCAAAAAAGTTCGACTTCTTGAAATCAACAGAAATTGAATTCTCACTTAGGGTTATTAAGAAAAGACCGGATCAGATAGCCGAAGCTTACTAGCCCTATAGAATCGGACATGGATGGCCATTAATGAGCTACAACCCTGGATTTACAATATTGGAAATCGACCAAGCGTCATGACGACCAAAGAAGGATACGAAACCTTGGGAGGATATAATTGAAGGATAATGACTATTCAGGAAACACGATGGATTTCTTTTTGGAAATAAGGAATATTCGCTGATTCAAAGCGTGTCGTGTTGCTTCACACGATACACTTTGGGGGGAAATGTTACCCGGCACATTGATCTGGCTACAAAACGACAGTTGAAGATATTATTATTAGCACTAGACAAGATTCTGACTAAGATGAGCCTGAAGATACAATGGTTTGATGCAATCGACATGTTTCAGCGTTTATGTGAGGTTCGATACGGTTCGGCGTGTACCACTTGGTCCAAGTCACTTAACACACATCGCTCGTTCTAGATCACTCAACACACGTCGCTCGGTCCAAGTCACTCAACACACGTTGCTCGGTCCAAGTCAATCGACACGCGTTATTTCGTTTAATAGGGCAACATGCAGATCGGTCAACGTAAAAAAGTCATGTGCCGCTCGGCTAATAAAAGGTGGCGTTAGGAACTCAACGCATACCGCTCGGCCATGAAGGGAAGGCTGTGTGGCTCGGCATGTTTGGTTAGAATGTGGTTCGGTCAAGATGTCCAAGGAGGTGTCGTTCGGCAAGAGCAGGCTCGGTGTATTTGGTCAAGACGCGATTCGGTCGAGATGTCCCAGGAAGGATCGTTCGGCAAGCACCGCTCGGCTACCTTCGTTCAACCGACGTCGCTCGGCAACTACCATTCGGTATACATGGTTCGGTATACAGGAATTGTCTATTGTGGGCCGAGGTACCTTGTCCTTAGGCATGCACAGGGAGTCCAGCCTATATTCGTCTATAAATAGAGGGGTAGAGGCACGGTGTAAATGGACCTTTTTCCGAGAATACTGGGGAGACTCTGTCGTTTTTTGTACTCTCCTCCTTTTAATTCAAACTTGCATTCAAGTGATTTGTTTACGGATTGTATCTGTATTCAAGTGATTGAGAAAGTAATAAAGATTTTATTCAAAGTGGACGTAGGCAATTACGCCGAACCACTATAAATCTGGTGTTCTCGTTTTTGTTGTTCTTTCTGCATGAATTACACTATTTTTCTGTTCTAATTTACTCTCTTTATTAATCTCTCTACATAACTCTACTCAAGGGTGTTAGTGACCAATTTTGCTGCTAACATATATTTACTAGAAATCATCTATTTTTATGGTTCTATTCTGATAATCTTTTCTTTTTCAATAACTGTCTAATTTTATAAAAGGTTAAGAAACCTGCTATTAGTGATATAAAAAATATTATATTTTAGTGAACTATTTATTTAATTCCATGATATATATAATTTTTAATCTATTTCATAATATTTCTTTTTTAAATAAGATTATAGGTTGTGAAGAATTCATTATTAAATATCGATTTGTCTGATATATATATATATATATATATATATATATATATATATATATATATATATATTTGTTTATTCTAGAATAACCTCTTTATATTAATTTTCTAAGTTCTCTGATTTCTTATCTTTCTGATGATGTGAGTGATTCATCATTGATATTAATTTGATTAATAATTTTAATCTGATACAGTGACGACATCGTTTCCATTGGATATATTGATTTTTATTATGTATGATGAGGAATTAGAATAAACAGTTTAGTGATACCGTCTGGTATAAAACTTTCATTAACATTTTTTCGGTTATTCTTTGGGCTCATTATATAAAATGAAAAAGAGCGATTTTGATGTATGAGCTCTATATAAACAGACTAGTAACATGTGGTGGTATAGGATGACGTTGTGTTATTTATTCGGTTATCTTTTGCTCGTGGATGACACTCGATATAGGGATGAAAAGTGTGATAATCATTGCGATGAATATACTATAGTCATGTGTTGACTTAGTTGAGCCCTGTGTCGACAATTATATTGAGCCATGCGTCGATAATATATACGAAGCGGTGAATCAGCAAATGTATTAAGTTATATGTCGGCATGTGTATAGTGCCATATGTGGCCTATGTGTAAACTGTGTGTCAGTCATTATATATATGTATATGTATATGTTATGTATATGTATATGGTGTGTGTGTGTGTGCTTGTGTATGTATACTATATGTCTATCTACCTTATGTCATGCCCCCTTTATGTTTCAAGATTGAACTAGATTGGCCAGTATCCACCCTGGTGGCCTGATGGCTATGGCCATTCCCTGGATCTGTGACACTCTTTATCATATAGGCAAGTGTCGATAATATTTATGGCCATGTGTCGACAATGTATAGAGCCATGTGTCGATAACGTATAGAGCTTTGTGTCACCTAGGCCAACAGTCAGTTACCGTAGGGGAACATGTCGGCAGTCATGACCGAAGAGGCTACGTGCAGTCAAGCCAATGGTGGATCATTGTCACGATACTGGAGATAGAGGTAATGGTAACCGATGACCGTAGGAGCTGTACTGGATGGACATGTGTGTCGTATTCGCCAGTTACATATGTAGTCTCCTAGAGTAAGTGTATCTGTCAGTCTCTCGTCTGGTTCTAGTATGTGTGTGTATGGTATATGACATTATACCTGGGACTATGTTTTGAGTATGATCAATCCCCGTATCCTTCTTTGGCGTGCATCGCCCATTATTCTTCTTTGGCGTGTTTCACTAATTTATTTTCATGCGTTGTCTTTTATATCTCATTAGCGTGTATCGCCAACCACTATTCATGGGAATGTCTTTCCAATTATCTTTTTAAACATGTGTCATCGATTATATTTATTTTCCGCCAATTATATATTTTCATAGGCATGTATCGCCTATTATATCTTTCTTTGGCATGTATCGCCTTATCATGTTTTGATCCTGGATATCTATTTATATTAATACTCTTTATAGATGTTTTTGGGATTTGGATGATGATTTCTGGATATGTATGATTTATCCATTTGTTTGATTCTATGATTTCTGTTTTTGATGTGTTTCTATGTGAATGATGATATCTTTTGACATTATTTCTAATTGTTTTATCTGGATATGAGATATTTGAGTAGGTGTTGTGTGTTATTTGTGCGATGTGATACCTTGATGATTATTTAAGACATTATACACATTTTCTATGTGCATCCTTTGACATACCGTCTGATGGTAAGATTATATTATAGAGGTTACTATATTATCATTCCATGTTTACATTGAGTTACCCTCATTAAAGTTACTTCGTTAGACATAGTATGATCCAAATAATATTTTATAATGCTCGAGTCAGTCCGAGACAATTCAAGCATAGGGACGACAAGACCAGCATTTGTTTTAGTGGCTTAGAGGGGTTTACATAGGAATTGTTACATGATATTAGTATAACGTTGTATCATTGTATGTATATGTGTGTGTATATATAATTGACATTTTAGTTTTATTGTATTCTTATAAAATTACTGTATTCTATATTATATGTTATCGCTAGGACTGACTTTGTGTTCTCTACTATTTATGTATATTATGTATTGTTCTATCCCAGAGGCACACGTGTCTATTGCTTTGTATCGGTAGTGTGCACATATAGGTAAGCCATATATTTGAGGTTTTGATACGTACCAGTGTTAGTCTAAGGGAATAATCACATGTGTATCCCCATATATCCTATTTTTTGTATTATCTAACGGTATTACTTTGTAATACTCTTGGATAGTTTGGATATAGAGGTGGGGGCATCACGGTTGGTATCAGAGCAGGTTTAGAATAATATATTGTATATTAGAGACATGAGTCAAGACCATAGATGAGACTTAGATTCCCTGACCTTTGGGTGTGTTAGGTAATTTTCGATATGAAATATCATATTATATATATATGATTACTACTAGGGGTAATCATCAGGTGACGTATTTGTGAATTTTCAAATATATATATATAATTTATTTTCTTTTCAGCATGAAGTATATTGCGGTTAGAGTGGTAAGGATGAAAGGAGTTAGTCCAACCAGTAGTAATTGTATTATATGATTTTAGATGGTTTAATATGGCATTGCGGTGTTCGGTTTGGAGTTATAATCGAGTTTTGATTATTATTTTTTGTCAAAGCACGTAGCGGAATTATTAGTTTTCACTGAGTGCCTTTGTTTAGTCTCTTGTGTTTATTTGATAATTTAAAGTTACGATAATTGAGTTTAATTTTCTGGATTTATATATAATTATCAAAGTATATCCTATAAGTAAAATATTAAATGGAGATTTGGAAATTATTTTATTAAAACTAGTATATTTGATAATTTGCGAAAGTAATACTTAAAGGTATATTTAGAAATGAAAAGTATGTTAACTTATCCGTTGAGTGTGTTATGAAATTTGATCGATGCGGATGCACACGTATTCGATAGAAATTCTTGCTTAAATGAGACATTTTGACACGACGATTTAGAATGATATAAATAATTTATAGAAGATTAAAGTATTTAAAATAGAGTTGAATGTTTTAAATGTGAAATTAAGCAAGCGGGTTATTTTGATAAAGTGATATTTGAGAACTATAATCGTAAAGGATTTGGAAATCGAAGTTTATATTTATTATTTTGGCAAATGGCTTGTAAAGGAAATTTTGTATGATAATATGTATTTTTAGTGATAGTTGCAGCCATTGGATATTAGTGCACAACTATGATCACTAGCGAGGCAGTATTGATTATTTAATCAATATTGCAACCAATTGATATTACTAATCACTATAATATATGGCGAGGCAACGTCACTTTATTTTATAATATTTGAGAAGTCGTGAATATAAATATATAATTTGATAACTTCTTGATATAATTTGAATTGTAAAAATGAACAATATCTTTGTAGTTACGTGTATTATTAAATAATTTAGAGATAAAATATGATTAAGTTTTAACTTTGAAATTTAATAAGGCAAGGGTTTGTTATTATGCTTTTGATGAATGGGAACTTTTCTAATAATGAAGTATTTTGGGAAGTATAAGAGATTTTGAAATGAAATGAATTATTTATTTGAGAATTATATTAGTATGAGACATAAAATTAATTTTGAAATAATAAATTTTGAGAATAATTTAAAACTTTCCTCTACATATGAATTTAGAAGAAAGTTAAATATTTGTTTAATTTGTGAAAGGAGTTTGCAAAATAGAAGTTGAATTTCATTTTTGGGATATGAAATGTTTGAAATTAAGAAATAAATCAAAAAAAAATATTAAAATAGAAAAGACGGTGCCATTAGAAAAATTATATACAAGACTACGGTTTTGATTAAAATATTTTGAAGATTATTTGAAAAGAAATTTATTTAAAAGAGGGATTATGAGATTTTAGACAACAATTCTTCTTGGATAAGTGTTTTGGTATTTAAAATGAATTTAAAATAATATGATTAAGCGGGTATAATTGATTTGTAAAAGATTCTTCTTTATGTGAAATTGCGATGATGCAATTTTGTTAAGAAGGAAGTTGTGACAACCTGGTTTTTAAGTAATAATTAAATTAATTAAACTAATTTGACTAATTAAGTAGGAATTTGGTGATTTATTTGATAAAAGGGGTTTTGAAGTTATTTAAACAAAAGGATTTAAATTGTGAAAATAAAATAATTGAATTTAAATAAGTTAATGTTGATGCAAATGAAATAAAATATTAGTGTGCAGAAGAAATGATTTTGAAATGGAATTTGTATTTATTTAAATTTATTAGAATCTAGTTTTATTGACTAAAGAGAATATATACAAACACACACTTATTTTACATGTATATATTTTCAAAACCAAGCCCACATCTTTTAGGCCCAAATTCAATTTCTAGATTTCTCCATTTGAGAATCTTCTTCCCTTCACCATAACATTCGCACAAGCTTTTCTCTGCGGATTCACCTTTCTCCTGAAACCATCAAACTAACCTTCATTACTTTGCAAATTAAAAACAAATTGAATAAATTAAAATAAAATATGAAATTTAATTACCGGTGAGTTAACCTAACCCATAAATCATTGTATAATCGTCTAATTTTGAGATATATGATATTAGGTTGTCAGTTTTACTATGTCTTATTCAAACTTCTGTTTGCATTCAAAGATGGCCGGAGTTTCACCATTGATCATGCGAGCTTCAGTAAACAAGCTTGCGTATAACACACAGAAACGGTGGACTGGTCCCTGGCAATTTTCTTATGTGTTTTTTATTATTGCGTGTGTGCTTTGTTAAAGTAGAAAAAAGAGAGAGAATTATAATTTTAGAGGAGAATAGACAATTTTTTTTTTTATAACTTGCTTTTTGTCTTGTCTACAACTTGCTTTCAACACAACAAAATGACCACATATATATAGTGGTTTACAACCCTTACAAACGGATATAACCTTTTTGAACAGACACCCTTTCACTTCAATAGACATGACTTTTACTTAATAGACACGACTCTTCATTTCAATAGACACGACTTTTCAGTGAACGGACACGACTCTTCACTGAATAGATATGACTTTTCACATCAGCAGACACGACTCTTAATTTTGGTTTACACCAACAATGCCTCCCCTAAACCAAAATTCCTTCGAACACCTAATGCAACAACAATTCTTGAGAAAGTAGTCCCTCCAAGCGGCTTTGTGAAGATATCAGCAATTTGTTCTTCACTTCGACAATACTCAAGACTCACTTCTTCTTCACGAACGAGTTCTCGTAGGAAATGGAAACGTAGACGAATATGTTTTGTTCTTCCATGCAAAATAGGATCCTTTGAGACAGAGATAGTAGAACTATTGTCACAATAAATGATCGTAGGATCTTTTTGCTTGAAGCTTAGATTTTCAAGAATTCCTCTTAGCCATAAAGTTTGACATCCTGCTAGAGATGCTGCGATGTACTCCGCCTCAGTGGTAGAAAGTGCCACAACTGGTTGTTTTTTTGAACACCAAGAAATAATTCCACTTCCAAGATTAAATGTATAACCCGAAGTACTCCTTGAATCATCGATGCTTCCACCTAGATCGCTGTCCGTATATCCAACAAGCTTCACAGGCACATGAGCTTCATAGAAAATGCCATAGTCAATAGTTCCTTTAACGTATCGTAAAATTCTTTTTGCAGCTTCCCAATGGTTTGAGAAAGGCTTCTCCATGAATCTGCTAATCAAGCTTACTGCGTACATGATGTCGGGTCTTGTAGCAGTGAGATACATCAAATTTCCAACTAGGCTTCAAAAAATAGTTGGATCCACAAACTTTCCTTCACCATTTTTGCACAATTTCGAACCTGCAACACAAGGAGTTGAAACTGGATTTGCATTCATCATATTGAACTTCTCCAATACTTGAGCAGCATATTTTTCTTGCGAGATAAAAATCCCACATTTTGATTGCTGAACACCTATCCCTAGAAAATGATGTAATTCTCCCAAATCCGTCATCTCGAACTCCTTCATCATTGAATTTTTGAATTCAAATAACATCTTCATATTATCTCCAGTAAAAATCAGATCATCTACGTATAAACTCACGATCATGAAACCTCCTTTTGAATGCTTCTTCATGTAAAGAGTGTGTTCAAAAGGACACCTTTCAAAACCATTCTTTAAGAAGAAATTGTTGATACGATCATACCATGCACGGGGGGATTGCTTCAGCCCGTATAAAGCTTTCCGCAGCTTATACACCTTTTCCTCTTCGCCCCTCTTCACACAACCAGGAGGTTGTTGAAGATAAATTTCATCTTGAAGAAAACCATTCAAGAAAGCTGATTTCACATCCATATGCAGCAGCTTCCATCCATTTTGGGCAGCAAGAGAAATCAACAATCGAATTGTATCAAGTCGAGAGACAGGAGCGAATACCTCATTGAAATCTTCCCCTTCCTTTTGCTTATACCCCTTCGCAACCAAACGTGCTTTGTACTTGTTGATGGAGCCATCAAGATTTGTTTTGGTTTTGAACACCCATTTTACACCAATGGCTGATTTGTGTGAAGGCAAAGTGGTAAGCTCCCACGTACCATTTTTCTCAATAGACTTGATTTCATCCTTCATTGCATTCATCCATTTTTCTTCCTTTGATGCTTCTTCATAAGTGATTGGATCTTCTCCCGCAAAAAATGCAAAATATACATGATCCGTAGTGTCAACTTCTTCGGTTGCATCATAGATTTCTCTCAAGGATCGCGTCCTTCTTTCCGCCGTTGGTGGTGAATTTTGCTCCTGCTCAACCCCATTATTTTTAAGCTGTTGTTCTTCAATACCAACATCAGCATCAACATCTTGTTCCAAAGAAGCTTCCTCTTCAAGATTTAGAGTTTGCCATCCAGGTAATTCTGCAAAATCTGAAAAATTATAACACCCATTTTCATCAAAGCGAACATCTCTGCTGATAATCATCTTCTTCGTCTTCGGATTGTAAAGCTTGTATGCTTTAGTCCTTTGGCTATAACCAATGAAAATGACTTTTTCAGATTTGTCGTCGAGCTTCGATCTTAAAGCATCAGGAATATGAGAGTATGCAAGACAACCAAAAGTTTTTAAATGAGCAACATTTGGTTTCTTGCCATACCAGACTTCATTTGGAGTGGAATCCTTTAAGCTCTTTGTTGGTGATCGGTTGATTAAGTAAACGGCACAAGAGACCGCTTCAGCCCAAAAACATGCAGGCAAGTCCTTATTCTTCAACATGCATCTGACCATATTCATTATTGTTCGATTTTTGCGCTCTGCGACTCCATTTTGTTGAGGTGAGTACCTAGCAGTTAACTCATGGCGGATTCCATGATTTTGGCAGAATTCTTCAAACTGAGAGGACATGTATTCTCCTCCACGGTCACTCCTTAGATTTTTTATTTGATGACCGGAATGTTTTTCAACTTGAAATTTGAACTCTTTGAAGCAAGAGAAGGCATCTGATTTTTCTTTGACACAATAAACCCAAATTTTTCTTGTGTAATCGTCAACAAATAACAAGAAATATCTGCTGCCTCCAAGCGATGGCACTTGCATTGGTCCACAGAGGTAGGTGTGAACAAGCTCCAGAGGTGACTGAGAAATCCACTTCGATTTGGATGGGAAAGATTCACGATGTTGTTTTCCCAATTGGCATTCCTCACATGCTTCGTTTATCACTTCAAGTTTAGGCAGCCCTCGGACTATTTCTTTGGTAGACATTTTCTTCAAACTCCGGAAGTTTAAATGGCCAAACCTCTCATGCCATAACTTGGAAACTTCATCATTAGAAGTAGCAATCATGCACGTACTGCTTACGATGTCAAGTTTGATCGGAAATAATTTGTTGGATCCCATCACAATATTTGCCACTTGTTGGTCGTTCTTCTTCATGCTACATTGATCTCCAACGAATCGAAAATCAAATCCTTTCTTCAGCAAGTGACCGACGCTAAGAAGATTGCTACGTATGCCTGGTACATAAAGAACCTCCGACATTTTTTCAACTTTTCCAGCCTTGGTTTTGAAAGAAATTTCGCCAACACCTTGAATTTTGTATGATTTTGCATCTCCAATAGTAACCTGACCATCATCAGCTTCCACAAGACTTGAAAATAGATTTTTATTTCCAGTCATATGCCTACTTGCACCACTATCCAAGTACCATACGTTTTCAACATTTCCATCCGAAGCGATCAACAAAGATTCAGTTTTTTCTGCTTCATTATGCATAAAACCAGCAACTGGCTTCTTTTCAGGATGTTTCTCCCAACAATCATTTGCTTTATGACCCGGCTTGTGACAGAAATTGCATTCAAAATATGGTTTTTTGCCTTTGTATTTGCCTCGCGCCTTGTTACTTTGGAATGATCGTTTCTCCTCCTTTGATTCTTCAAATTTTCCACTATTCCTGCTGTTACTTTTGCCATGGGATGGGCCTTGAACTTTTATGGATGTGAATTGAGATTTTAAGGCTTGATCTTGAGAAGAATTTGTTTGTTTACTTCTCATCAAGATTCTAGCCTCATGAGCTTGCAGCCTTCCTTGCAAGCCTTCAAGAGAAAGTGAAGCAATATCATTTGATTCCTCAATTGCAACCACAATATGATCGAACTTGATTGGTAAGCTCCGTAGAATTTTTTCAACGGCTCTTTGAGTCTCCACGACTTCTCCGTTTGAAGCCATCTGATTTATGATGGAAGTGAGACGAGTAAAATACTCTGAGATTTTCTCACTATCCTTCATTTCGAGCTTTTCGAATTCAGCTCGTAGTGACTGCAGACGAACTTTTTTTACTTGATCTTGGCCAGAATACGTTGTATTCAATATTTTCCAAGCCTCCTGAGCATTTGCAACTTTTGAAATTCTCTCATAAACTTGAATTTCAAGTGTCTGGTAGATTTGGAAGAGAGCCTTCCGATCTTTCTGTTTTTTGCTTTTCAGAAGATCTCTTTGGGCAACTGTGAGTTGCGTTTCATCTTCCGGCGCACCAACACCTTCTTCAACAACTGTCCACAAGTCTTGAGATTCAAGACAGAGCCTCATTAGATTGCTCCAATAATCAAACTTTTCACCGTTGAATCGAGGAACATGGGAGACAAGATTGTTTGACATTTTTCAACCAAGCTCTGATACCAATTTGTTAAAGTAGAAAAAAGAGAGAGAATTATAATTTTAGAGGAGAATAGACAATTTTTTTTTTTATAACTTGCTTTTTGTCTTGTCTACAACTTGCTTTCAACACAACAAAATGACCACATATATATAGTGGTTTACAACCCTTACAAACGGATATAACCTTTTTGAACAGACACCCTTTCACTTCAATAAACATGACTTTTACTTAATAGACACGACTCTTCATTTCAATAGACACAACTTTTCAGTGAACGGACACGACTCTTCACTGAATAGATATGACTTTTCACATCAGCAGACACGACTCTTAATTTTGGTTTACACCAACATGCTTTTGGATGTGTGAATGTGTATATGCTAGCATTTGTGTGTGTGTGTGATTGTAGTTGTGTGTGTACTATAGGCGGTGGTCCTTTGTTCAGCAAGCGTGAGTGTAATTTGGGTGTGTACGTGTGTCTCAGTGCATTGGGGTTTTGAGGGTTGCTATGTATTAAAATTAATAATTTGTAATTCTTGGAAATATCACTTCGTATCCAAAGGTGATATCTGTTAGTAGAAAGTGGCTACAATTTCCTAAATAGCATTATGAATGGTCATGTAAGGCTACTATATAAAGTCTAAATTTCTAGTCTGTTGTAAGCAGGAAATCTGACAATTATCTAATGAAATAAAAACTTACCTCTCCTCTAAAAATTTTATCTCCTTCTCATCACTATGTAGTGATGTGGGTTTTCATGTGTATCTTTGTATATAAATACAGATGGCTGTGCTCCATTTTTAGTGTGCGTGCTGTATCGTGTGTGTGTGTGCTTGAGTGGAGCTTTTGTGTGCAAGTGTGTGTTTTTGTGTGCGTAGAGAGTTATGCGAGATTACTGCTTTTGTGTATGTTGGTGTGTTGAGTCTACGTCCGGGTATGTACATAAGTGAGTGCTGCATGTGTTATATGTCCATTTCTGTGTCCTTGCGTGGTTAATAAAGTGTTGGGTTGTGTAGTGGGCAAGTATATGTTGGGTGCGATTTCACCACCACCGAACCAGGGGAGCCACCACCGAACCAAACCTCCACCGAATCAGACCCAATGCTACATTGCCGAACCAAACCCTCTCTAACACCCACCGGACCAACCTACCTCCCACATCACTGCCGAACAAACTCCACTTCCATACTCCACCGAACCACATGCCACCGAACCAACCTACTTCACCTCAACACCGGACCAACACCACCGAATCAACCCAACACCGGACCAACACCACCGAATCAACCCAACACTGGACCAACGCTTCTTCCAACCCAACACCGGACCGACCCTTCTACCAACCAACACCGAACCAACCCATTTCCCTCTCTACCGAGCCAAGTCAAAGTGACACCACCGGACCAAATTACATCCCCCCTGCCGAACCAAGGTGTTGCCGAATCAGGACGCCGCCAGGCCAGAATTGCTTCAGCCCAGGCCCACCAGCAGCTATATACATCCAAGACCCCTACCCCCAGCCTCACTCTATAAATAGAGGGGCAGGGGTACAATAATGGCAGACAAGTTTGAAAGCTCAAGTACGGAAAGAACTTTCAAACAACTTTCATATACTTGTATACAAAGCTTTGTACTTGTAATCTGAAAGAAAAAGGATAATAACATATAAAGTGGACGTAGACACGTTCTGGCCGAACCACTATAAATATGTGTGTCTTTTACAGTTCAGTCCCTGTTTTTTACATATTTGCATAACTCACCCAAATTACTAAGAATAACATAAAATCAACTAAATCATACGACTTTGAGGTGTTTGTCCATTTTTTGTGCAAACATTTTTGGTGCTTTCACTGAGAACTTGGAACTCGAAACTTCAGCTTCCCTCACTCAACCTTCTTTCCCAATAGCACCCTTCATTGCCTAGGAAACATGACTTCCAGGCCGAGAAAAGACGCCAACAAGGGAAAGAACGTTGCAACCAGCAGCGCTCCAGATCCAGTGAATCCAGATCAAGAGAACCAACCCACTACGACAGCAGTGCCAAATGTAGATCAGGCAATTCCGACAGCCCCTGCCGCGGAACAACCGGCAGCAATCACTAGGGCAGACCTAGACAGAGTTGTGGTTGAAGTGACTAACCGCTTCGCATCCCAACAAGAAGCTTTGGTGAACCAACTCATGTCACGCTTGAGGGATGCCGAAGAATCCAACCGCAACACTGAATCATGGGGTGAGTCTCAATCTGGAGGATCTCGGAGACAACAAAGGTCTTCCCTCTTCGAAGAAGCTATCAACAGGAACAACAATGATAGGGGCCGCGCCCGGACTCAGCCCGAACTCCGACTCGAGGAAGCGCTTGGAACCGAACCCAATGGGGGAGGCACCAGGCGAGGGTCGGATGTAGCTGAGCCAGTCATGCCACCTAATCATAGAAACCCCGCTGAACGGAGCCGAGCTAGAACCCAGCCCGAAGTTGACCCCATGGAAATGCTCGAAACAGAACCCCATAGGGGAAGATCAAGGCAGGGGCCAACTGTAGCTGGTCCTAGCATGCATCCGAGCAGCCAAAGACAGCCACTGGATAACGTCAGAAGTGATAGACTATACCATCCCTACAGGTCATCCGGACGAGATCGATCCCGCAGGGAAGAACCAAGCTCATTTTTGTCCGCTCCAAATTCTGATGAAAGAATGGCATGATTATTCAGGGAATGCGTCCGACGGGAGCAAAGAGATCGAGGGATAGGCGCTAGGGTAACCAGTCCTTTCACCCGCGACATCGAAACCGCCATCACCCCTCGAGAATGGAAAATGCCGACGATGGAACCGTACAAGGAAACTTCCGACCCCGTTGTACACTTGTAGAGATACGCACAACATATGCTCATGAGCGAAGCAACCGAAGGAGTGTTGTGTAAATGCTTTCCGCTATTCCTAGCAGACCTAGCTACCTCCTGGTTCTGCCATCTACCCCAAGGATCTATCAGCTTATGGGAGATGTTGAAAGAAAAGTTCATTAGCCAGTTCCGCATTCATGTGGAACAACCCAAGGATGCTTATTCTCTATCTACTGTCAAACAGAAATCCGGAGAGACACTGCAACAATATCTAACCCGGTTCAACGCCGCAGCGGCCGTAGTCCAAGATGCCGATGAGAAACTCATCCTAATGGCCCTTTGTAGTGGTGTGCACCCAGATACCAAGTTTGCTAGAAGACTAACTAAAGAAAAACCAGCTACCTTGCCCGATTTCTTCCATGAAGCTGGGAAGTACATGAGACTCGAAGAGGCTACCACTGAAAGACAGACAGGACCACAGGCTAAGACGGCTCATGGAAACGCCCCCGCCGCAGCGAAGCACATTCGGAGAAACGACTCCAGAGACAATGCAGGGGGCAAGAAGGGAGAAAAGCGCTTGTACCGACCAGGACCGAGATTTGACGCTTACACTCCCTTAAATGAAACAGTCGAGAACATCTTTCTAGCCACCCAGGACGAGCTTCCATACAAGCCCCCCCCGTACAAGAAAGAGTCAGATCGCGCAATCCAGTCCGAAAATTTTTGCCATTTCCACGAGTCTCATGGGCATGATACCAATGAATGCCTCCATCTTCGAGACCTAATTGAAGAACACATCAGGAGAAAGAGGCTGGAACGCTATGTAAAGGGCCAGGACAGGACTCCAGCTCCCGCCAAGGAAAACCCAGGGCAGCTCCACCCAGAAACAGGCAGAGGAAACCGCAACACCAGCGGTTCCAGCCAAGAGAAGATAGTGGTTCACACAATATCTGGGGGGCCACACATCGTCGACAAAAGCTGGGCAGAAATGGAAAGATATGGAAACTCACTCAGAAGCAAGGGAGGCTGCGTCAATTCTGTTATGGAAGAACGCCACCCGAAGCGAAAGGAACATAATGAAATCACATTCAGTGGGCGCGACCTAAAAGGAAGGCAATACCCTCACATGGATCCAATGGTCATCTCTGCCTGGTTCGGTCCAGCTGAAGTTTTTCGAATCCTAGTAGACATTGGAAGCTCAGTGAATATTCTGTTCAAGCATGCGTTTGACAAAATGAAGCTGTCAATGAAGGACGTGTCTCCCTGCAACAAACCGCTACACGGTTTCACTGGAGAAGCAAAGATGCCCCTCGGACAATTGGATCTCTTTGTTGAATTGGGAAGCCATCCCTGCTCCGCCGTTCGGAAACAAACATTCGTGCTAATAGAAAACCACTCGGCCTACAATGCCTTTTTAGGAAGACCAGCCTTGTCCGACTTTCAAATTGTCCTTACCCCATGGTGCCTGAAGATGAAGTTCCCAACGAATAATGGAGTGGGAGAAGTAGAAGGGGATCAAGACGCCGCTCGGGACTGCTATGTAACTGAACTTCGCAATAATCGCAGGAGAGATAAAGGAAAAAATGCAGAGACTATTCTCTGCATGAAAAGCTTGGAAGCATAGAAACTAAAGAAAGTCCCTCCTCTTCGGTATACCAGTGATCCTTTCAATGAATTAGACCTCAGGGACAAAGAGGAGGAGGCCACCGCCGAGCCCGCAGAGGCTATGTAGTTTGTATCTGTAGACAAATGTGACTCGAGTAGACTACTGAGAATCGGGTCTCAATTAAAAACAGAATTGAAAGACCAACTCATTGATTTCCTTCGCCACAACTTGGATGTGTTTGCATGGACACACGCTGATATGACTGGAATCTCCCCGGACGTAGCATGCCACGCACTAAACATCGATCCTACCAAGGTACGGGTAAAGCAAAAGAAGAGAGGTATAGGGACAGAACGATCGGCAGCCCTCGAAGAAGAAGTAAAGAACCTGCTTGCCAATAACTTCATACGAGAAGCCATCTACCCAGAATGGATCGCTAACCCGGTACTGATAAAGAAAGCTAATGGGAAGTGGCGAACATGCATTGACTTCTCCAACCTAAATGATGCTTGCCCAAAGGATTGCTTTCCACTTCCCCGAATCGATCAACTTGTGGACAGCACTGCCGAACACGAACTCTTATCCTTTATGGATGCATACTCAGGATATAACCAGATCCCTATGCATGCCCCTGATCAAGACCACACTAGCTTCATCACCGACCGAGGATTGTACTGCTACGAGGTAATTCCATTTGGACTTAAAAACGCCGGAGCTACTTATCAGCGCCTCGTCAACAAGATGTTTGCAGAACTGATAGGACGAACTATGGAAGTTTATGTGGATGACATGCTGATAAAATCGAGGAAAGCCAACGACCATATAAACCACCTGGACGAGATGTTTCAAGTACTTCGCCAATATGGAATGAAGCTGAACCCTCTAAAGTGCTCCTTCGGAGTATCATCGGGAAAGTTCTTGGGATTCATCGTTCATGCCAAGGGGATTGAAGCAAACCCCGAACAAGTCCGAGCTCTACAAGATATCAAGAAACCATCTACTCGAAGAGAGATGCAAAGCCTAAACGGGAAAGTGGCCACCCTGAATAGGTTCATCTCTAAAGCAACCGACAAATGCATCCCTTTCTTCGAAGCTCTAAAGAAAGACAAAGGAAAGTTCGAATGGACTGACGAATGCTCGACAGCCTTCCTTAACTTAATCGGACACCTCCAGAGACCACCGGTACTTTCAACTCCAAATGAAGGCGAGGAACTATACCTATACCTTGCTGTATCATCTCACGCTTTGAGCGCCGCTTTGGTGAGAGAAGACAACCGCGCGCAGCGGCCAGTGTACTTCATAAGCAAAAGGTTCACTGGAGCAGAAGCCCGGTATCCCAAACTCGAGAAACTGGCATACTGTTTACTAATCACATCAAGGAAGCTATGATACTATTTCCAATCTCATCCCATCAGAGTCCTAACCGACCAACCATTGAGGCAAGTGCTCCATTGTCCCGACACCTCTGGGCGACTGCTCAAGTGGTGCATCGAGCTAAGCCAATATGATATCACCTACCATCCTCGCACTGCCATCAAGGGACAAGCCATAGCCGATTTCATCGCTGAATTCACTATCAACGAAGGCAGAGAGCAGTCTGAAATAACAGAGGACATCAAGTGGAGTCTCATTGTAGATGAAGCATCGAACGAACAAGGCTCGGGGGCAGGCGTTGTGATCATCACTCCCAGGGGAAGAAAGCTGCGTTATGCACTAAGGCTGGAATTCGCTGCCACCA
Organism: Allium cepa; assembly: GCA_030765085.1. NCBI lineage: Eukaryota > Viridiplantae > Streptophyta > Magnoliopsida > Asparagales > Amaryllidaceae > Allium > Allium cepa. The sequence goes on from CM060928.1 coordinate 92,742,022, forward strand.
ACAATGATGCCGAATATGAAGCAGTAATAGCCGGATTAGAGCTCGCCCTGGAGATCGGAGTCAGTTCCTTATGTCTTCACAGTGATTCGCAACTCATCGTAAATCAAATACTAGGGGAGTTCCAGACTCGAGGAGAGCGGCTCACGACATATCTGAAAAAGACCAAGCGGCTACTCAATCAATTGGATCACTACTCGATCAAACACATTCCTCGAGAAGAAAATCAAGAGGCCGACGAGCTGGCAAAGCAAGCTAGCATGGGAGATGATACCACTTCTGGAGCGATAACCGTCTCAAGGCTACTAACCCCAAGTTTCGAACAAGTAAATCTGATAGCTGCAACCGAAGAAGAAACATGGATGACCCTTATCCGAGAATACTTACAAAATGGCACCCTACCCGACGGGCGAAATGAAATTAAGAGAATTCTAAGGAAAACTTCCCGCTACACAATACAAGAAGGCATCCTCTATCGGCGGCTTCTCTAACCCCTTATTGAGGTGCGTTGCTGGAAGAGAAGCCAAGGAAATTCTATCCAATATCCATCAGGGAAGTTGCGGAGATCACACTGGAGGGTAGACTCTGGCAAAGAAGATACTCCGATATGGATATTTCTGGCCCACCTTGAACAAAGACGCCTTAGACTTCGTCAAAAAATGTGACAGATGTCAGAAATTTGCCAAAATTCCTCGACTACCGACAAATGAGATCACTCAAATGACTAGTCCTTGGCCCTTTGCAGTATGGGGAATTGACTTGATTGGTGAACTGCCAATGGGCCGAGGCAGAGCTAAATATGCTATAGTAGCAGTCGACTATTTCACCAAATGGGTGGAAGCAGAACCTCTAAGTAAAATATCTTCGACAAAAATCATTAACTTCTTGATCAAAAATGTTCTGTGTAGGTACGGAGTACCACTCAAAATCATATCGGACAATGGACTTCAGTTTGACAGCGAGGAATTTACCGACTGGTGCCAAGAGCATGGGATTCACAAAAGCTTCTCATCCGTGGCTTATCCCCAGGCAAATGGCCAAGTCGAAGCTGTCAACAAAATTCTCAAAACGCTGATCAAGAAGAAGCTTGAAAAGTCAAAGGGCGCTTGGGTGGATCAACTTCCTACGGCACTTTGGACCTACCGCACATCTTTCAGAACATCAACAGGACATACTCCTTTCTCTTTGGCATACGGATCGGAGGCAATGCTCCCAGTTGAGACCATTATGCCTTCCCATCGTAGGATCCACTACAACCCCGAAGAAAACGAAGAACTCCTCCACATGTCTTTAGATCTAATTGAGGAGAGAAGAAATGATGCAGCACTCAAAGCAGCAGCTCACAGACAAAAAGTGGCAGCACTATACAACACCAAAGTCAAACATCGCAGCTTACAAGAAGGAGATCTTGTCCTCAAGCGAATCTTTCCGCGCCCAGGAGCGCTGGATCCAATCTGGGACGGACCATATGTAATTCATAAAGATCTCCACAACGGAGCTTATATTTTGTCAACAGTGGACGGAGAGGTGTTCCAGAGGGCATGGAACATCCGACACCTCCGTCGATACTTTTCTTAACTTGTACTGCCCATATGAAGTGAATTAACAAAGAGAATCAGTGGACGTAGGCATTTTCATGTCGAACCACTTTAAAAAACTTGGCTCTTGTTAACTTGTTTCTTTATATCTTGGCTGCTTGTTAAGCTTTATCCTTTGCTGTTGAACAAAATCCTTTGCATATGACATTTCAATTCAGAGCTTCACAACACAACTCCACCTGGACAAAATATAACAGGTACGCTACGATCCTATGCCCTCGCCAATGAGACACTTTGCTCCGGTATCCCTCTACCGCGAGTTAACTCATTGTTTGCCTCGGCCCTTAAAGCCGACTGTAATAAGCCGAGTACAAGCCACCGAGAAGGCCGATTATGCCATGGCAGTTCATTACAGCGATTCGGCTCGCCGACAACTGTGAACCGATCATAAGCCCCAACATAAGGTGTGGCCAGCCAGGGGCAGTTCACAGTTGACGATCGGCCCCCACGCTAGCCGGCCACAGTAAATCGAATAATACTCACGATGACGGGCCATAATGGCCCGGGTAGTTACTGTGCGTGATCGGCTCCGATGTGTCTTAAGTGCGGCTGTGGTAAAAAAGAAAACTCCCCGCAGAGGCGTAAGATGGATGACAAATGTCTCCAAGACCCACAGCTAGAGAAAGTGACTACAAAACCCGTTTGCCACGAACTTAAGCACATCGACGGCCTTCCGTGACTGGAAGTTTTACTTTTCCTATATTTCCACTTCATTTAAAACTTTTTCCCTATTCTCCGTAACGGTGCTTGAAAGTACAGGACATGAAATAGGGAACGCTCGCTAATGGGAACAGAAACTTACAATCGGATGACGAGACACTCAACAGCATTCCGTGCTTAGTCTTACAGGGCGCACGAAGTTGCCGTCCACAGCCGAAACATGAAGGGCGGTACCTTCTACTTTTATACATTAATGCATAGCTGCAGTTCATATTCACACATCACATTTACGTTGCAAAATGAGAAAATTATACTTTAAGCAAAAAACTTGGCATCAGGCACAGTCAAGCCACTAGTAACATGCGTAGTTACATCACTTACACAACACAACAAAATAGCGATAAAATTCCAACATAAAGGAATCAGCTTATGTCATGAAATTACATAAAGTCATTCATCATAAACAATATTATTACAGTCACATCAATGTTTTGGACTAACATAAACAGCGATAAAAGGAAATCAAAAGGTGACCAAATCTGGACAAGGAACCAGCTGTGTCCGCACCTTACCCTCATCCTACCAACTCTCCAAGCCTACTTAGCCGCAGGGTCGGAGCTCCCAGCATGCTTATCAGAAGTCCGACCTGTCCAATTCATAAGAGGAATCCATTAAACCAACAACGGACGATCAAGTCATGAAAAACTAAAATAGGGAGAACTCACCAGCACCCGCTTCTTGGTCCTCATCCCCCAACTACACACCGGCTTCCTCCGCAGCAAGTAGCCGCATCCCCTCCTTCACCGCTACCTTCTCCTCCTTCGAGAACTGGGCGGTTACCATGTCCATCCTGAATGCCGCTCCACTTTCCTTATCCGCATCGACCTTGGCCTCCTCCAAAGCCCGGAGATATATCCTAGCCATGACCCAGGGATAGTCATCCATCCAGGATAGATTACCCTGCTTTCAGGTACGGAAGTACATATCCTGCAACATCTCATCCATCATCCCCTCATTCTCCTCAAACTCCCTCACCCGGGCCTCGGAGGACAACAACTTGGCGACGACAACATCCCTCTCCGATCGATATCTCAAGCGGTCAGCCTGGAGAGACCTCCTCATTTCCTCCATCTCTTCCTTTAGCCTGGCCTGAGCAAGCTCTGCGGCCTCAAGCCTCCCAGATAACTCCTCTACTTGCTCGAGATCCGCCCTCCGAACCTCGTCCACCGTAGCAATGGCTATGTCAATCCGCTCCTTGCAGGCGGCCTCCACCTTTCGCAACTCAGCCTTGCTAGCCTCCTCCATGATTTTCTTTAGTCGTCGGGTGGCCGCCTCATGCTGGGATATCTGGATAGCCTGATCGGCAAGCTGCTTGGCCTGATCAGAAACCTGTAGCTGCAGTCGGATGTTAGCACTTCTGATTTCCTCCCCAGCCCTGGCCAGTCGAGCATGATGCTCCATTAACCTCTTAGTTTCCTCAGCCACCCGATCGATACTTGCCTTGGCCTCATTCCCCATGGTCACAATCCGAGTAGTAAGCAAATCGAGGTCTAACGACTTAGCCTCATCAATCACCCGTACCATGGGATTGCGGGGAAGAAGATGCTCACCCGTGACCTCGTCAAAAGAGATATCCTGAAAACTCGGGTCCAGATCCGGGTGGCCGGCAAAGGGGTTGCGATCCAAACCAGGACGGTCTATCGGAGTGACGGTTGGATTTTCGGACGGATGGGGGGAAGGCATAAACTCAGTATCCTCTTCAGTAATGTCATGGATGGGCTGGACTGGAGGCTGGGGGCCAGGAGAAGGTTCAGACGAAGATCGGCCCCTCTTCCTCTTTTGCATATCTTCCTCAATGACTCCAAGAAAAGGGAGATATCTAACTACATCCCCAGAACGGCTAGTTGGCGGCTTTGGTTTGGCAGAAGCTTTGAGTAGCTTATACTGTTCGAGGCGGTTCCGGATATCTGATGACTTGGCCGCCTTACCTGCTCCTGGAATAAAAAACAAGTGTTACGAACATGCAATGATCCATAATTCAAGAAATATGTTAACTTAAAAAGAATGAGAAGGCACGTATGTTATACAAACCCTGCGGAGGAGTAGAATACTGCAATAAGTCCTGAATCTCAGTCCAGGACGGAAGCGAACCATAAAATATTCCTAAGTCCCTATCATAAATGGAGTCTGCAGAAGTCAAAAGTTCACCTTGAATCGCTGGAATCGCCTTAGCTGAAGAACTCTCAGAAAATGGATCGGCGCCAGCCCCAGTCTTGTCAACCCCCTTTGCCTTCTCAACCAAAGCCGATCCTTCCTCCGACTCCCCAAAAGCTTGACGGAAAGCATCATCCGTCTACTCATGAATCTCTCCCGCTTGGCCGGAGGTTAAGGCACCAACGCCTCTACCACTCTGTCCATCTCCTCCTTCACCTTCACCTCTATCTTCCTCTACATCTTCCTCTCCCGGAACAAGTGGGAAAGTACTAGGAGAGGGACCGTCGGACTTCTTGAGCTTCTTGCCCCCAACAACGGGAGGCTTTGTAAAAGGTTCCCTCTTGCCACTCTTCACCGTGGCCCCTTCCTTGTCTTTGGCAGCTTCCTCCTCAGCCGTGTCTCTCTGCTTAACCACGGATTGGTGTGGCAGGATCAAGTTGTGCTCCAGGAGAGTAGCATTCCCGATCAGGAAAGAAGCCGACCTGTCCCATCCCGAAATGGCCTTTATTTCCGCAGCCATCTGGACCAGGAAATCACTCTCTATGACTGCAAAGCCACCTGTCGCTAGCAAGAAATAGAAGCATATCAGAAGGAGCACTGCAGTCGGTACAAAGAAACTGTAGTCAACTTACAGCCAGAAGTGAAGAGGCGGAAGAAGACAGAATCGTCCCTGATAAAAAACCATTCTTTCTTAAACATGGTGAACTTTGAGTATAGGTCCAGGACTGGTTTGAAAGGAACAGCCGCTTCCAAGCTAACGTGCGGAGATCCCTTCTTATAACCTCTCAAGTTATATAGATACCGGATCTCCCGGTTGGAAGGGGGCGCCCGTACCTTCTCTGGAAAATAATGTATAAGCACACCAAGATGGCGTAGGAATTGGGCTGAAGCTGGAAAGGAGCCACCTTCAGATAAGTAATGAAGCTGACTATCCAGGTATTAATGGGAGGAATGGCCCCACACATGCAGTGGTACCTACTGTATGCAAAATATCCTTCGGGGGGATTATACGGCATCACTCCATCTCCCGGCAATAACATGTTAGCCCTGTCAATCCCAAAGGAACGAGAGATGACATCAAGCTGCTCCTCCCTGAGGGAGCTAGGAAAGCAGTCGGGCGGAGAATTCAAGAGCTCCTGGGGGCCATACCCATCTACTAGCGATCTCGGAGCAGGCCCAGGACGTTCGGCCCGAACTGGGGGCACTATGGAGGACTCCGCTCTGTCCTTGGACTTCCGTTTATCGGATCGGGTTTCCACTTTTTGAGACATTTATCTGCATACGCAAAAGCGAGAGACATAGTGTTGGAACAAGAAGTATGGAAATATAAGCAAACAAGTGTATAAAGCGAGCCAGCATATATAAGTCTAGGGCTTCACTCAAGGTTCAAATATAAAAGTTCATTCGGAACTCCAACACTCAAGCCCATTCGGCACTTAAAACGCATGTTCATTCGGCATCTACAACATAAGGTTCATTCGGTAATCATCACCAGAGTCATTCGGCAGATCTAGGCTAAGGGACATTCGGCACTTACGTTCTCAATGACATTCGGTTGTTCAAAAACATTAAAGCCATCCGGCAATTACCTGGTTCGGTAGTCAAAAGGCTTCAGCGGTATAATTGATTCGGCAGAAGGAAGAATCTGGTTCGGCTATCTAGGTCGGTAAGGAATAATGAAAGTGTGCAGCCCCTATTTATAGGCAAATATAGGATGCCGGACCAATAGGTTCGGCACTCAGGGGCCGAATGAAGATATCCAGGAAACAAAGCGCGACATATGATGACATATGCCCCACTTTGGGGGGCAAATGTTGGGTGCGATTTCACCACCACCGAACCAGGGGAGCCACCACCGAACCAAACCTCCACCGAATCAGACCCAATGCTACATTGCCGAACCAAACCCTCTCTAACACCCACCGGACCAACCTACCTCCCACATCACTGCCGAACCAAACTCCACTTCCATACTCCACCGAACCACATGCCACCGAACCAACCTACTTCACCTCAACACCGGACCAACACCACCGAATCAACCCAACACCGGACCAACACCACCGAATCAACCCAACACCGGACAAACACCACCGAATCAACCCAACACTGGACCAACGCTTCTTCCAACCCAAACCGGACCGACCCTTCTACCAACCAACACCGAACCAACCCATTTCCCTCTCTACCGAGCTAAGTCAAAGTGACACCACCAGACCAAGTTACGTCCCCCCTGCCGAACCAAGGTGTTGCCGAACCAGGACGCCGCCAGGCCAAAATTGCTTCAGCCCAGGCCCACCAGCAGCTATATACATCCAAGACCCCTGCCCCCAGCCTCACTCTATAAATAGAGGGGCAGGGGTACAACAATGGCAGACAAGTTTGAAAGCTCAAGCACGGAAGGAACTTTCAAACAACTTTCATATACTTGTATACAAAGCTTTGTACTTGTAATCTGAAAGAAAAAGGATAATAACATATAAAGTGGACGTAGGCACGTTCTGGCCGAACCACTATAAATATGTGTGTCTTTTACAGTTCAGTCCCTGTTTTTTACATATTTGCATAACTCACCCAAATTACTAAGAATAACATAAAATCAACTAAATCATACGACTTTGAGGTGTTTGTCCATTTTTTGTGCAAACAGTATATAAGTGAAAGTGGAAGTTAATATGTGCGTTATGGTGAGTGTGGACTTGCATGTGTACGTGCCCAGGTGTGTGTCTTGCATGTGTTCATGTGTTTATATATGTGTTTGTGTACAAATCTACGGTTGTACATGTGTGGCCAGTGTATGTTCAGGTATGCGCGAGTTTGTGGTAGCAGATCTATGTGTGTAATGTACCGAGTTCCTATGTTGTTCATGGCTGTGATTGCATATGTGGGTTCATTTGTGTGTTGAGTTATTTTTGTACTTGCGGTTTTAGCTTTGCCGTGGACATATCTTTACTGAACTGACTTTTGGTTTTATTTGCATACTAATGCATATGTCACCCTGATTGCTGCTATTGTATACTTATCTTTCAATTGTGAGTTAGTGTGCTAGAGCACTTTTGTATATATTGGTATTTTCTCTGATTTTTTGCACTTACTACTTCAGCCGTTTTGTTACTATAAAACTGCAGTTACAGTATATTTTGTTAAATTGTGCTGTATTGGTAAATGATAAATTATTATTTAATTTATAAAAGATTGAAAATTGATTACTTGTTGTAAAATGTTATTATATTTGGTTTAATTTATAGAAGATTGAAAATTGATTATTTGTTGTAAAATATTATTATACTTGGTTGTAGCTAGTTATTCACTTCCAAGTTACATTATGGCTATATATGTTGGAAATGATTTAATATTATATATCTGCTTGAAATCATCAGTTTTGTGGTTCTATTTTGATACTCTTTTTTTGTTCAATATAATTGTCTAATTTCATAAAAGGTTAAGAAACTTCTATTAATGATATAAAGAATATTAAGAATATTATATTTTAGTAAACTATTTATTTGGTACTAGAATATATATAATTATTATTTGTTTCCAAATGTTTATTTTTGTTAAATAAGATTATAAGTTGTAAAGAATTCATTATTAAATATTAATTTGTCTTATCTATAAATATACACACACACACACACACAAACACAAATACACGCACACACATGTACGTACATGCATATATATATATATATATATATATACACACACACACATATGCATATATATATATATATATATTTGTTTATTCCAGAATAAACTCTTTTATATTGGTTTTCTGAGTTCTCCGATTTCTTGTCTTTCTGATGATATGAGTGATTCACCATTAATATTGATGTGATTAATGATTTTAATATGATACGGTGACGACATCTTTCTGTTTGGTTTATTGATATTTATTTTATGTGAAGAGGAGTTAGAATAAATGGTTTAGTGATACCGTCTGGTATGAGACTTTCGGTAACACTTTTTTGGTTATTCTTTGAACTCGTCATATAGAATAAAGAATGGAGGGTGTGATGAATGAGCTCTGTATATATGGAGTACTAATACACGATGGTATGGGCTGCCGTTGTACTATTTATTCGGTTATTCTTTGCTTGTGGATGACACTTAATACGGGAATACAAAAGATGATATTCGTGCAGTGAATTCATTATAGTCACGTGTTGACATAGTAGAGCCGTGCGTTGGTGATTATATTGCGCCGTCTGTCGACAATATATTTAGACTCGTATGTCGGCAAATGTATTAAGTTGTGTGTCGGCATGTGTATAGTGCCACACGTTGGCCTATATGTGAACCATGTGTCGGTCATTTTATATATTATATGTGTGTGTACACTATAAGTCTATCTACCTTGTGTCTAGCCTTTTTTTTATGTTTCAGAAGTGAACCAAATTGGCCCGTATCCACCCTAACGGCCTGATGACGGTGGTCGCATCCCGGATCTGTGACACCCTTTATCATATAGTTGAGTGTCGACAATGTATAGCCCTTTGTGTCACATAGGACAGTAGTCGGTTACCATAGGGGCACATGTCAATAGTAATGATCAAAGAGCCTATGGTGGATCATTATCATGATACTGGAGATAGAGATAATGGTAACCGATGACTATAGGGGCCATGTTGGATGGACATATGTGTCGTATTCGCTAGCTATATGTGTAGTATTCTGAAGCAAGTATGTCTATCAGTTTGTCGTTTGGTTAGTATGATGAGGTTATACCTACGACTATGTCTAGAGTACGATCAATCCATGTATCCTTCTTTAGCGTGTGCCGCGTATTATTCTTCTTTGGTGTGTGTCGCCAATTTATTTTCATGTATTGTATGTTATATCTCATTGGCTTGTGTTGCTAATCGCTATTCATTGGCATGCATTGCTAATTATCTTTCTAGACCGTGTCATCGATTATATTTATTTGGCACCAGCTATATTTTCATAGGCATGTGTCACCTGTTGTATCTTCCTTTAGCGTGTGTCGCCTATTATATCTTCCTTTAGGGTATGCCATCATTGTCATGCCTTGATTTTGGATATCTATTTATATTGATATCTCTTTATAGATGCTTTTGGGATTTGAATAGTGATTTCTAGATATGTGTAGTTCACCTTTTGTGTTGATTCTGTGATTTCTATTTCGATGCATTTCTATATGGGCGATGATATCTTTTGATATCAGTTCTAATTGTTTTATAGGTATGAGATATTTGAGTAGTTATTATGTGTTATTTGTGTGACATGATACCATGTTGATTGTCTATGAAAGTATACACATTTTCTGTATGCATCCTTTGACATGTCATCTAATGGTAAGATAATATTGGAGAGAGTTATTATATTATCATTCCATGTTTGCATTGAGTTACCCTCATTATAGTTACTTGATTAGACATAACCTGATCCGTGTATTATTATATATAATGCTCGGGTTAGTCCGAGACATTTTAGATATAGGGACGATACGACCAGCATATTAGTATGACATTGATTCATTGTACGTATGTGTGTGTGTGTATAATCGACGTTTGAGTTGTAGTGTACTTTTATAACATTATTGTATTCTATATTGTTATCGTTGCGACCGACTTTGTGTTCTCTGTTATTTACTGTATGTTGTGTATCGTATTGTCCTAGAGACACATGTGTCATTGCTTTGTACCGATATTGTGTACGTATGAGTAAGTTATATATTTGATGTTTTAATACATACCAGTGTTAGTCCAAGGGAATGTTTATGTGTGCACCCCATAAAGCCTCTTTCTCAGTATTATTTGACAGTATTACTCTTGGATAGTGTGGGCATAGAGGTAGGGGGATTATAGTTTTTATCCTTTCAGGTATGTCGGCCAAAGTCCATATTTTTTTCCATACATGAAATCCATTTCGGATTTCATAGCTCTAAGCCAAAATGTTGAGTCCTTACTGTACTGTCCGTTGGAATGAGAGAATAGTATCGTCTTCTAAGATGCAGTCCCCATTCTTGCCATCTACGAGAAAACCACAATATCTCTCTGTTGCGCGAGATTCCTTATTAAACCTTCTCTTAGGCTATATGTTTTTCATATATTGGCGAGTTTTTCTCACATTGGCTCAGCATCTTGTTTCTTAGAACTTACCCAAGTCACTATTAAATTTTTTTTGACAGAAAATCCTTTTTCATACCGATGGCATGTATGGAAACATTAACTTTTTTATTCCTTAGTGTTGTAAAAAATATATCCTCTAGAGTTCTTGGAATATGCTCTAAACTTACGCAGGGCTGATCATGTCTCAAACTTGTTAGGGTCGACGTTCTTAACGTAGGCAGGACAAGTCCACACCTTCAAAGAATTAAAGTGAAGTTTCTTTTCATATAAATCTCATATGGCGTTTAGGTATAGATTTTATTGGTATCAAATTCAGCATATGCATTGCGGTTTCTAGCGCATATCCCCAATAGGAAAGAGGCAACTCAGCTTTAATCATCATGGAGCGAACCATATCTAATAGGCTCCGATTCTTTTTTTCTAAAACGTCACTGTATTGTAGATTATACGGTGAAGTAACCTAAGAGATAATCTCATTACTTTTTAAGTACTATTGGAGCTCTTGTCAGGCATACTCGCCTCCTCGGTCTGATTGATGTATTTTAATTTTCTGGTATGTCTGATTTTCAACCTCATTTTTATACTCTTTAATTTTTTCACAAACATCGGATTTGTTCTTATAAGAAACGCATATCCTAGTCTTGAGAAATTATTAGTAAAAGTTACAAAATAAGAAGCATTATCTTTGGTAACGATAGGCGTTGGGCTACAAACATTAGTATGTACAAAACCCATGGGTTCATTAGCTTTTTCTTTGCTCCCACTAAAGGTGTGTTTGGTCATTTTTCCTTTAATACATGACTCACGCATGTCAAATGATTCAGAATCAAATAATGGTTGAAAACCTTTGGTTTTTCAGTTTATGTGGTCATTTCTCACTTATATAACCAATTCTGTAATGCCATAGAGAATTGTTGTTAATATCAACCTTAAAGAGTCATCCACAATACGAACATAATTAGAATTGATAATATAAATGGCATTATCCAAAACAACAATATAGATTCAATTTCCATTCAACATAATGTTTATAATATTATCAACGCAATGAAAAATACAATCAGTCTTAATACTGAAATTATTCGACAAATGCAGTTTTTTAACACTATAACAATTAGTTAAAATTAACCCTAATCCATTCGGTAAAGCCAAGTGATAGTCTCCAACTGCAGTTGCATCTACTAAAGATCCATCAGCAACTTAAAGTCTCATCTCACTCTTTACCACATGACGCCTGTTCCTAAGCCCCAGTAACATATTACAGATATGAGTTTCAAATTCATTATCCAAAATCCAATATAATTTGTTGATTGCAAAACGATTTTGGATCATAAATATACCGGTAGGAGCGACAGAACCATTATGTTTTTTCTCTGTGACAATCTTTAAGAAATCCGAATATCTCCGTTTCCAGTGCCCTTCTTGTAACAGCGATAGCATTCACACTTGTTATGTGGAGTTGTATTCTTATTCTTCTTATTAATCTATTTCCTCTTATTCGAAACATTCGAAAATGATGTTTCCCTTTTATTGCTAGCGCTACGCCTTGATCCTCAGATGAAGACTTGGTTGATATCAACATATTGAGTATCTCAACGATGCTTACGTTCAACAAGTTCATATTGTAATTTAATATGAACGGCTTAAACCATGGAGCAAGATACCTTAAGATCAAGTCCACTTGCAGCATGTTGCTCATCATATTTCTAATTGAGCAAGTCAACCAATATGTTCTTTCATCATTAAAACATACTTGTCCAATTTCATGCCCTTCGATGTCTTCGTGTTGAATAACTTCTTAGTAACGTTGTACCTTATGGAACGAGATTGCTTCCTAAACAATGCATCGTGGCTATAAAAATTTAATGGACATACATAGTTTTGTACTGTCTTTGCAACAGTTTTTCTAATGTAGCCTGCACATAAACTTAGACGATCTAGGTCGGTAACCCATTTGTTATAAGCAGTTATTAGTTCGGTGTTCGCATCTTCGACAGGTCTAATTCTAACTAGTTCGGTTATTGACGACCATAAATGTTCATATGTAAGTGCGATTTTGATTGCTCTTATCCAGTCTATATAGTTAAGTTCTATTACTTAATTAATTTAGTTAATAGATTAATTAACATTTCAATTTATTTAATTTATTTTTTAAACATTTTAAAATGAATAAGTATACTATAACATTTATACCAGTATGCATATATCATAATGCATTTATACTATATTATTTATTAATTAATATTTAATTAGTTTATTTGATTAAAAGAATTTTAATTAATTTCAAAATTTATATATATTAATTACCATTACATATATCTATATATACATTATTTTATTTAATTAATTAACTTTTAATTAATTAATTATTTGATTAATCCAATTAATTATTAATAAATTTTCAGAAATAGTTATTTAATTTTCAAAAAGATTTTGAAAATATTTCATAAGACGTATAAAAGTTTCTCGTATATTTCAAATTTAACCTTTTAAATTTAAAATATTATTTATGATTTAAAAACAAATTTGGAAATTAGCCTGAGGCCCAAAATCTATTCAGCCCTTTATACTAAGGATATCCGATGAACATCAAATATTGAATATTTTAAACTATATAGCTATACATTTTGATATCCATAAGGCACCATTACTCGATTCTTTTGTTGTGTTTTATTGTAGATTCTTGATTGTTGGAAAATAAAGAAATTATAGGAGAGATGGCTCAAATATACCGATTTAATTTCAAGGCCCTGTGATAAAAAAAAAATCTATTCTCACATAAAAACTGCTTTAGCTCAATTGGTTTGAGAATTTACATTTACTATGACGTCATTGGTTCATATCTCATGTAGCACATAATTTTTTAGCCATTCACATCTCCTAAAGATACACTTCTAGAACACACCAAATCAAGAGGATTTTGGAGTATGTTGGATAAAGTGGTTTTCAGAATAATATGGAATGCACATAATACAGAAGTTTCTAGAGATGGACCAAGTCAAAAAGTTCTATAACATTCATGTTTTAGATGTAGAGATCTCTATAAATACCTCCACATAGAAACATTTGACATCATCTTGGCAATTACGTTCAATTCTTTTTCTACGGTTTTGTATATAGGACTTCCAACTCTTGTAATCTCTTTGAACTTTTCTATTTAATAAATAATTAATCAAAACTTGTTTGTTCTTTATTCTTACTCTATTTTATTCTCTTTCAATTTTTGTTTAGTTTCTGCTTCATAATTTTTATTCTATTTGAGATCTATTGATTTGCCAAGAGATCAATAGATCTCACCTTTTAAAATTCTCTACATGACCTATTTATATTTAATTGTTTTCTTATTTTTGTTAGAGCGTTTTTCTTTCCTTTTTTGCAATTTTCTGTTTGAAATTTAGTAGATTTAAGTTCTCAAATCATCTAACTTGCTTAGAAGTTATATAAGTATTAGTAATTAATAACTCTCTATGGATTCGACTCGTATTCGCAAAACACTACAACAGACATTGTGCGTTTGCGGTAAAATAAAAATTGCGGTTTATGCTCACATCAAAAATTGTAGATCAACTTTTTGGTGCAGGGAGTTTAATTAATTTCTACTGTTTATCTAATATTCGATTCGTGTTAGTTTCTTATTTTGTTTTTCAATTTAATTTTATAGTTTCTGTTTTTGTTCTTAGAAAAACTACTTTTTAGTTTTATTTAGTCCCTTTTCTCCTATATCACAAAAGGTCAGAAAAAAACATTTCTTTTACTCATAATTTTTCAATTTACATATTTTATATACATTAAAAAAATCCACTTTTTCCTATTCTCATCCATACATCTGCATACTTGCTTGCCTCAAAGAAACTGTGACTCATCACAACTATTGTTTATTTAATATCGATTCATGTTAGTTTTTCTTTTGCTTTGTTTCCTTTTCTACTCTATTTTGTATGTTTTGTTTTTTGCTTTTTGATATTTGTCAACACACACAAAAAAATTGTTTTTTTAAGTTTTGTAACTTCTCTTTTCTATTTAGTTTTGTAGTTTTTGCTTTTAGATTTTCTCACATAACAATTTTTTTCAATTTACATGATTTCTATCAAAAAAGCATTTCTATTACTGCTTTTTATTTGTTATAGAATAAAGAAAATAGAAGCCATTGGAGAGAGAGAGACAACAGATATATTATTCACTTCTGAGAATAGATATCTATTTACATTACATGGCCTACTTTATATAAAGGCTTCAGAAGTAAGGACTGAACTTATCCCACGATGTGGGACTAAACAAAATAATGTACAAGCATATTCACTTCATAATATACATATATTATAACACTCCCCCTTGAATATGCGTCTTCAAAATCTTGAATGCTCAGATAATTTAAAAATATCCATTTCGAAACGTGTATGATGATTTCTCCCCCTCATTATTATCTTGCTTGCATTTATTAATTCAGTCGATATAGATATTGTCCGTTGCCTCATTAAAAACCTCTATTAGAAAAACCCAATGGGAAAAATACCTTGAACAAGGAAAAGAGTGCAACTTGTGAAATCATAAATATCATACTAAAAATGATATTTCTTATAAGAGTTTGATACTTCATGATCAAAATAATGCCTCATTAAAACCGTACTAAGAAAAAACCAATGAGAAAAATCTTAGTTAAGGAAAAGTGTACAGTGACATATTTTATTTTCTCATTTCTTTAAATAAAGCTCGATACTTCTGGATCAAACTAATGCCTCATTAAAACCTTACTAAGTAAAACCATATGGGAAAATCTTAGTGAAGGAAAAAGAGTACAATACAGTATGTCATATTTCAATAATTTACTGCATCAGATAGAGTTTGATACTTTTGGATCAATTTAATACTTCAGTAAAAACCTTACAATGGAAAACTCGATGGGAAAAACCTTAGTCAAGGATAAAAATATAATTTAACTTAAATAACATATTTGAGATGTTATTTCTTGAAAAGACGTTTGATTCTTCTAGATCAAGATAATGCCTCATTAAAACCTTAATAAGAAGAACCCAGTGGGAAAAATTTTAGATAAGGAAAAAGAGTACATTATAACTTATTTCAAATGTTACTAGGGAGTTGATACTTCTGCATCAAGATAATGCCTCGTTAAAACCTTACTAATAAAAACCCAGTGGGAAAAAATCTTAGTTAAGGAAAAAGAGTGCATTATAAAATACTTATGGATGTTCCCCCTGATTTAAAATTTTCCTCTGAATTCATATTTGTCTTTCGATAACTCAAATTGGTTATAGATACTTCTGCATCTATAAATATGAATCTCATTAATAATACAATTTATTAATAGTTTCCTTCGATACAATCAAATTGTCTAAGATTGTTTCTTCCAAATATGGTTTGCATTTTATGCATTTGTATGCTACTTTTATGAAAAACACTTCATGTGCTTTCATTTTGTGCTTCAAATTAGTTTTGCGCGTTGCAACTATACATCTTTCATGAATATTAAAAATTTCATTACAACATTACTAAAAAGTAGGAAGTAATCTACTCATCTTGAAGTATATTAAGATTTTCATTACAACAATACTTAGAAGAAGGTTGTAATCTATACTTCATGTCTTTTGCATTCTTTATAACCATAAAAGTTATATATATTCTTCAGAAATTTGTATACTTTAATAAGTATTTGCATACCGCAACTACCACTTCAATGGATATTAAGAGTTTTATTAAAACAATACTTAAAAATAAGTTATAATCTATGCTCCTTGTTCTTTACCTTCCTTTTAACCATGAAAGTATTTATATTCTTTAGGAATTTGTATATTTTCATTAATATGATTTAAATCACATTTATACCTTCGGGGTATATTAAGCATTTCAAGCACTTTAGCTACTTTGCAGACTACATGTCCATATTTCTCTATTAGTAAAGGATTCATGATGACCAGTCATGTTTTCCCTTAATTCAAGATCTTTAATCTATTTATAAACATAAGCGCTTTATGATTTACAAATTTATCATCGATGATTATTTCTTATCAGTTCTAGACATGATTTATTGAGATCTCTATAATTATCGTGTTTTAGGTACCTGAACCACTTCTAGGGTAATTTGACAATCATGTCATTGATCTCTTCAAGAGCACCCTTAAGTGTTTCTTCAAGAACACTCACCTCCATTATTTTCATCTTTATTACTTACTCCAAAAAATATTTCCACCTGACATCTCTACCACACTTCAGATGTGATTTATACCATTTTTAGTTCTTCTAGGATTTTAACTTATATTGGAGCAAGTATACTAGGGATATTGTCAATAATTTATTCAAGTTACTTTATATTTTGCAAGCAATATTTAATTTCGATAATCAAAATGTACTTGTATCCCTTTTAATCCTCCCCCTCAATGTTGACGAACATTGAATAATTATCGTCTTCGGATTCTTATTTTGATCCATTATGATATTGCTACTAGCAAATACATCATACATATTAATAATAGGAGGATAATTCTTTTATGCGTTGATAAGATGCATTCAATTGATATTGATTATTAGAGTTTGTTCTCATTCATTGATCTAAGCTATCGGAGGAATTTACTTATTGTGTAGATCATTTGAATACATACATGACTTCAGGTCATTCAACATTTATGTTGATTGAATTTTAAATCACTAAATAATATCTATGCATAATCTATAAGATGAGCTTATAACAAACTTCAGGTTGTTAGCTAAATATTTACATATATGAATGTATACGTGCGTCCATGACAATAGACGGTTGAATTTTAGATAATTTATTATCACATTTGACAATATTTTATAGGCAATTCTTTTATAGTGCTATACGATGATATAATATCACTTCTAGGGATATTTCATAAACACCGCTTCTTGAGTGGTACATATCACTTTTAAAGATACTTTATATGCATTGTTTTTGGGATGTCATCAATAATCAATATATTTTTTACATAATTGACATAATTCTACAACATCTCTTCTATTGGATTTTGAAATATAAAAATCATAAAACATCTCTTCAAGAGTATGTCATATGGATTATCTCTTATGGAGAATATTAAAATGTACTTTTTCAAATATATAGTTTGGAAAACACACCCAAAGATTATCAAAACTTGGGTTTTACCAACTTCAAACTGATTTATTGAACTGAAATAAAATAAAATCCACATAGCAGACTTCAGGCTGCTATTATTGATCAATTCGACCATATCATTTATTACTGTACTTAAATTTTCATCATTAATGAAGTTTCCTTCATCGTCGAAGAAATGATCTAACTTCAGGTTAGTATTACTAGACAATCCTTTCACATAATTTTAGTTTAGAAGTAATTTTAATATAGAGGAATTGTATTTCCTAGTAGATTTGAAGACTTAAAACTTCAAGTTCAACCATGTCTAGTGTTTTAAAGTGTGACCATATTTTGGTAGTCATAACGCTCCTTCAGGGAGTTCCATAGGTAAAGATGATCTTTTTCAGTTAAATCTGTGTAATATGCAAGTTAAGTTAACCAAGTATAGAAAATTTGGCAATAAAAAAAATGTTGAAAAAATATATATTTACATGGAATCAATTTCAATACTCACTAATATGAATGACGTGAGTATGTGCCCTGAAACATATGATTAAGAAAAAAAAATGACATGACTTGTACCATACAATAAAATAAAAACCTGATGAAACTTTGTTTCTTGTGTAGCTTAATTTCATTGATCAAGTAGTGAACTAACCATTTTTTTTTTACTTCAATGAATGTCAAGTATCAAATAAAACAAGATGGTATGGTAATTATTACCATTAGCCGTATAATTCAAATCAAATGCTAGAAATGGAATATAATGTCCATAATATATGCATAGCTTTTATAAAGAATGCAGAATCAATTTAATAGAACTTTGTAAGCTGAACATAATGGAATACCTCATCTGAACATGGTTAATTCCTAAACAAAAAAAAACCCAGATATAATCATATAAATTCTAAATTATTTCTAAATGAAAATATGTACATCGCGGAACTTTGTTTTACTCAATGCGTGAATGAAACCGGAAATCTCATAGCAAGAGCAAAAGTGTGTGTTTCCATTAAAAGGAAACGTGTTTTATACATCGACGAATGAAAAATGAAACAAGTCAAAAATATAAGTACCATCGATTTGATTCCCATTGCTAGAGTCATTGGAAATTAATCTGCTTGCTTCTCCTGCAACTCAAACCTCTCTGTATTATTAAATCAGCAATAATACATATAATTATACACGCTACAAATATCAAAACTATTTCATGTAGATATTCGATAATCAACATTAATTTGGTAGAAATTTTTACATAAAATCCTTCATAACAAAGAATATCAATTAAAAACAATGAAAGATCAATGAGATCTAAAATCAATCATTATACCATATCAAGGCTGTGGATCGAAAAGAAAAGCAACAGTATATAAAATATAAAATGTTATAGATCTATAAAATTCGATCTATAATAGAACTAGGTTAGAAAAATTAGATCATATTGAGATCAACATAATAACATCTAAAAATAAAATCAATTTAATAAGTCTACAAATGAGATCTGAAAAATGAAGTCTACAAAGTTAGATCTATACAAATAAATAATATTAGATTCACATAATTAGATCAACATTATAAGATATACAAAATGAGATCCAGGAAAAAGAAATGGGATCAAAACAAATGTTTACAAAAGGAAGTTTGATCTATGAAATAAAATTAGATCCCAAGAGAAAAGAAATAGATCATAAATGCATAAAAATAAATAAATAAAACATCGTGCTGATAACGTGTTATAGAATGAAGAAAATAGAAGCCATTGGAGAGAAAGACAAAAGATATATTATTCACTTCTGAGAATAGATATCTATTTACATTACATGGCCTACTTTATATAAAGGCTTCAGAAGTAAGGACTGAACTTATCCAACGATGTGGGACTAAACAAAACAATGTACAAGCATATTCACTTCATGATATACATATATTATAACATCATTTACCTTTTCTGTTTACAAAAAAAAGAAAGGAAGGAGGACGAATATTGAAGACCACCGCAAGCACTAGAATTGGGAGCAATGTCTACAAACTTCATGGTCGAACAGTCAAAGCAAATTGGGATGGTAGGCTAACTGTGTAAGTGTTTACTTTTATTCCGATTATATTTATATATTCCTATGTTCATCTTACATTGTCGATTAACACATTAAAATATGTCTATAAATCAGTGTATGGAATTTTCATCGAACGATTATCCAAAAGGGAAAAAAACTTTAATAGAGTTACTTTATGACAACAATAATCAAATTCGAAATTTAAGAAATAATCGAAATTACGATTTAATCCAAATTTTCATAATTTTTATTATGCGGCTAATCCACGTCAAATTAATTTTGAGTCCGAAAATAATTTTTTTCAAAATCAATACGTATATGAAAATCTCTTTGATAGTGGAAGAGACTTTGGCTATAGCACAAAAGGTTTCCTAAGCACGCAAAATTTTCATAATAATTCAAATCAAAAATTTGAAAATGACCCAATTTTAATTTTTCTTCTAATTTTAACAATTTTAGTTATGGACTTGATTCCCAGCATCGAAATGATTTTCATTGCCAAGATAATAATTTTCGTTTTCAAAATGATTTCTAACATCAATATGATTTTTATGAAAATGAAAATCAATATAGAAATAATTTTGATCGGCGGGATGATTTGGATTATAATAAGTTTTCTTATAAAAAGCCATAAGAAAGATTTCAAGTAGAATATATGGAGTATGATGAAAAAGGTTATATAGAACTCTTGGTCAAAACTTCCAAGAATTTATTGAGAAAAGAAAGAAAACTAGAATATTCAACGAATCAGAAAATAAATTTCCCCAAAATCAATATGGATACAAAAATAATTTTGAAAATGATTCCCACTATGAACAATATTTTCAAAATAATTCAAGCCTTGATTTTAAAACTAACCAAAATTCTAATTTTTCAACCAATTTTATTGATTTTGGTTATGAATCCAACTCTTAATGTCAAAATAATTTTCAAATGAATTTCCATTGTCAAAATGTTTCTCCTGACCGATATATTTTTCTTGAAAATGAAAACAAAAATAAGTTTGGAAACAATTTTGATGATGAAAATGACTAGGATTATAATTTTGAAAATAAATCATATCAAGAAAATTATATGCAGGAAAATCAAAATGAAAATGAATTTGGGAATAATTTTGATCATGAAAATGATTTCGATTTAGTTTTGAAACTAGCTCTTCCCAAGAAAAATATATAGAAATTTTCAAATTACTTGAAAGTCTCTTGAAAAAATATGATGAAAAAACGAAACAAACAGGCAAGGAATCATATGATAATCCAAATCTTACTCACAGTGATAATTTCCAAATAACTACTTTTTAAAATGAAGGTGATAACCTTAATGAAATAGTTCGAAATTCACAAACAAATAGGGATTTCAATTCATTTAAAGAAAACAATTTAAGTTTGAATTTTGATCTTCCTTATCTGACATGAACAAGATAGAAACAATAGTTTTTGAGGTTGAAAATTTCAAAGATTATAAAGTTATTACTGCTTCAGTTAAAGAAGACTAATATAGTGAACACCAAATTTTCAGATTGTTCGAGAATGAATTGCCATATAAAATGAGTTAAATTTAGATTATCACTATGAATTTGAGAATTTTAATTTTGAAGAAATCACTTTCAAGAAAAAACATGAAACTTTTATGTGTGAAATTGAAAGTTTAACTAATGAAAATGGTGGTAAAGGTGAACCCAAGCTTGATCTAGAACTCAATGAGAATGTTGAAATGGCAACAAATGAGACACTTGATATTGAACATAATCTTGAATCACCTCTTGGAAACTTAGAACATAAGCCATATAAATTTTTAATAGACAGTCAACATAGTGCTTATACTGTTTCAACAATACTTATGCACGATCTTCTATTTTTAAAGGACTACACTAATAAATTTATTGAGTACATGAGTCGCATTATGCATAAACCTTGGTTGGAAAGTTTTCTTCTTTCAAGATACCTAGATATCAACTAAATCGATTACAAATCTAGATATAAAAATGAATTGTTGGTAAAACGAATTTGCTTATTATGAACATACTAAAGCATAGCGTGAAGGGGAAATATAACATTAAAGCCAAGTGCAGAAGAATAAGATGGTGGAAATCTCTGCATCTTATTCATCGTAAACACATGTATTATTTCATATATAATCCATTTCTGTATATTGTTAAAATGCATTTATATTACAAATCATTTTGCATTGTATCCATTTGTGGGTGCTATCATTTAAGTTTGGAAAACATTCTGAATAATGAGAACATTGTTAAATCTAAGTGTGGGGAGAAGACTCATGTTGCATTCATTTTTTTTCTAATTTGCACGTATTTTTCCACAAAAAAAATCATTTCTTTTTTCCAAATTGCATTCATGTAGGTTGGCATTTCTTTGAAGCATATGCATTTATGACATAACATTATTTAAAAAAAACAAAATTATTTGAAGTTAGTTTATTTTTAATAGACATGACAAAGTTGGTGCACTTTTTTAGCCATTCGAAGGAAATTTTTGTGAATCACTAGCTTCAAATGGAAAATAAAATGAGACGTTTAAATTACAAGCGATAAAAGTGAAGCTAGTATATAGGTTGATCCGTAAAGATGGACTATGAAGTTCGTTGATATTTCGTGTCATCTTTAAAAATGGGATGTCTAAAGCACATGTGTTAACAATTTTCAAATCTTTATAATTAAGAGGTGCTTAAATGATTTTGCATTACTCTCACTTTCTCTCTTAGAAAAGACAAAAAAACTAATGGTACTTATAATAATAACCAAGGGTATCCCACGTTGCTAGTATATCGTTGGTCTGCACACCTACCAAGCTGTGTCCCACTCTCATGTAAGGCTCAAAAGGCAGTGCATGTGGTATACCTTGGTCTTATTTTATGGACACCTAAGGATCAGCGACCTACACTGACATTGTCAGAGTCGGTTTGTACAATACGCTAAGCTCTATTCCATTCTCATGTAAGCCCGAAAGGCAGTGTATGGATGGTATATCTTGGTCCATGGTTTAGGCGTATGCATATAAAATAATAATAATAATAATAATAATAATAAAAGAGGGTAAGGGGTTGAATTTAAGGCATTATCTATGATTTTATTGATTTGAAGTTAGAAATAGAAATATCGCTTTGTAAACTTTAATAATCAAATTAAAAACTAATTTCATAGTTGCACTATATTTTCAGTTAAACAACTAATACGTTAGAGTCGAGTATGATGAGAACTTGATTATTGTTAATTTGTGACTGAGTGATGAACTTAAATTTCTAGATGTTGAATAAAACATGTGCACACTGCAATGTTGTGACTATTCAATAATAAATCGATTTGTCTTTTTTCATAACATTTTGCATTCATATAGCTGCATTAGAACCATAAAATCCGACATTTGAATTTTGTCGGTAGTATCCGCTGAAAACCATCACGAGCCACAACTCATCCTACTAGGGATACCTAGGGGTTTAAAGGCTTGTTGCGTACACTAAATGCAATCGTGTTTCCCTATGAAAGTATGCCTAATAAATTTTGTTAGATTTTATTCGAGGACGAGTAAAAGTTCTAGTGTGGGGATATCTGATGAACATCAAATATTGAATATTTTAAACTACATAGCTACACATTTTTATATCCATAAGGCAGCATTACTTGGTCCTTTTGTTGTGTTTTATTGCAAGTTCTTAATTTTTAGAAAATGAAGAAATTATCGGAGAGATGGTTCCTAAACAATGATTTAACATCAAGACTCTGTGATAAGCAAAAAAATATCTATTCTTGCATAAAAAATACTATAGCTAAACTGGTTTGAGGGTCTGGATTTACTAGGAGGTCATTGGTTCAAATCCTATGTAGCACACAATTTTTTAGCCATTCACATCTCTTAGAGAGACACTTCTAGAACACACCAAATCAAGAGGCTTTTAAAGTATGTTGGACATTTGAAATCATCTTGGCAATTACTTGTAATATCTTTGAACTTTTCTATCTAAAAAATAAATTAATCGAAACTTATTTGTTCCAATTTTTGTTTAGTTTCTGCTTCATAGTTTTTGTTCTACTTGGGATCTATTGATTTGCCAAGAGATCAATAGATCTCATCTTTTTAAATTCTCTGCATGATCTATTAAATTAAGATAATTTCTTATTTATATTTCCTTACTTTCCTCAAGAAGCCCCTCATTTTATAAAGGTTGAATGGTGAAATGTTTATTTATGTTTAGGGGAAAAAATAACTTAGTTTATTTTCGTATTTTTCTTTTTAATTTTGAACTCTATATTTATATAGGATTGAACAACATTTTGTGATTCAAAGATTCTTGACTTAGGGTTAAAGTTGAGGTTGATTACTAGGCATATAATTAGTATATTCAGGTTAGTAGAAAGTACGAGTTTATGGGTGTTGCAAGCATTTGAATAGATAATTTTAGTAGTAACTTTTAGGTCAGTGGTATGCACAATCCTAACAAATGGTATCAGAGTAAGTTGCTAGGCAATGTCTGATATCATGTCTCACTATAGTTGTATATTTAGCTAGAATTGATCCGTTTTTAGTCTATTTTGAATGGAATGGAATTTTCAAATTTAATATCTAAAATGGAAATCATATTTGAATTTAGATATTGCCTTAGACGGGAAGTAATGTTATCGTCAACAGTGATTGATTAGAAATAATTAGGGTAATAAATCAAAATCAGCGGAAGAAAATAAAACGATCAAAATGAATAGGCCGGTTGACCAGTTGGGACGTTTTAACAGTGAAATGTTTTGGCTTGACAAACCAGATTTGTTTAATTTTAATCTAACGGCTCTCTTACCTTCCTGCCTCTATAAATCGACCCTTAGACCTCCCACTTTTGCTCCTAATATTCTATAACAACCGGCGAAGCCCTGTAAAAATCCCCCCCCTAGGGTTTCAGAAACAATAAACTTTATATTAAGTAATTATAATTTCTAATCTCTGATTTAAAATAAATTCTCAATCTTTCTTCTCCCTGTCTTCTGGTTTCTGAAATATAATCCATATATACAATCTTTTTGTTATATATTCAAAAAGAGGAAGATCTAACAGAGAATTAGGAGTGATATAAATTAGATCTCATCATCATCTTCTTCTTTAGATTCCAAAATCAGTTAGGATTGTCAGGAAAGAGGTTTAGATGTTTATTTCTTTGATTACTAATTCTATTCCTCTTTAGTTTCTGATTCTAAATCTAATCTCTACATAAAATTCACTTTGTTGTATATTTCAAAAAAGGGAGAACTGAAAGGGAATTAGGCATGGTGGAATCAAATCTAGTTAGGAAGCAGGCAATTATCAGTGAGTAGAAATATCAAGTTTTTCACATTTTTGTAAATGAATAGTATTAATTTGGATTTGATGTATTCCTTAGTAAATTTTGGTAAACGAAAACATATCATCTAAAACACCCAAAATTTCCCTAAATAAATGTCAATCTTTGAATATGTTGGAATTTCAATTGTTTTGTATTAATATAGTAGAATCAGTTCTGTGTTGAGATTTAAGCAATTTATAATCTATTTCATTTCATCTTTTTTTATTTCTCTTGTAGTATTAAAGGATTCTAAAAGTAAATAAAGTTAGAAATGGTGTGAAAAGTATGATTTTTGATTATTTGTAGTTTGAACCCAATATTTCTGTACATTAAATAGGTATGAATACATTTTTCACTCCAAGGTGGTAATTGCAAAAGTTAGATAGAATATAAAAGGTTTAAATTGTAAAGTTTGTTCCTTGAATAGAGGAGTTAATTCTATTATATTAATATGAGATAAGTTTGGTATTATTCCTTCTTGTTTACAAGTCTATGTTGTTGGCTAATGATATTAGCTATTCTTTTGTTTGGAGTTTGGGACTTCTACGAGTTTGACATTTAAATTAACAAGTGCTTTCTTTGCGTGTGATTGGAAATATTTTATTCGAATCTCGTGCGTATATATATAATATTAATGTATTGATTATTAAAGTTGATAAGAACGTAATAACTATAGCGTATTAAACATATTGATTATAACTAACAGGGTAGTAAATAACATTAATTTTTTAGGAAGGTAGATAATGATAATTATGGGAATTAATCCATAATTAAAGGCGTAATAAAGGGATAACTTATATGGTGTTAATTATTACTTGTGTAGGATAGTATATGCATACAATTAGTATACATATGAAATATGTCTAAGTTATGCGGATGCGAGGTCAGTCAAAAGTAATATAGAAGTCTGTCCATTTAAATCTGGCTACCAGCAATGTAACTTTAGAGACTGTTGTGTGACATTGCCTATAATAAATAACCTCGGTAGATGTGAGATTAGTCCT
This sequence comes from Allium cepa, assembly GCA_030765085.1. Classification (NCBI taxonomy): domain Eukaryota; kingdom Viridiplantae; phylum Streptophyta; class Magnoliopsida; order Asparagales; family Amaryllidaceae; genus Allium; species Allium cepa. The sequence continues at coordinate 92,768,050 of CM060928.1, forward strand.
AATTATGTAGGACAAATTTGTTTAGTCAATCTGGCTACTAATACCTATGAATAGTCGGAATAATCTGAGATGTCATGTTTTGGGTTATGGGTCATAATTATGCTATTAATATGGTAGAAGGAATCTTTAAAGGGGTCCGCCTCGAGTTTAGAAGAAATCAGTGGCTACTGTAGGTCCCGTCTCTTTCCTTAGGAAGAAGTGTTAAGTGACCCGATAGGATTTCTTACGATGTTAATCAGTGAGAACCACGTAGGGAGCCGTCTTGGGTTAGGTATTAAATGATGGGGATCTACTTATTTTTATAGGTATTAAATGGTCAGAGTTTGCCTAACTTCAAATAAAAAAGTGTTAAGCGCTTTGGAGGCTCTCTCTCTCGAATCATTAATGATAGTTGTGTTAGAATTTAGAAATGGACTGGAAATGAATTGGGTATTAAATGACAGGGAGCTGCCTATTTTATTAGTATTAAATGTTAGAGTCTGCCTAACTCTCAATAAAATGTACTAAGTGATTTGGATGCTTTCTCTTACATCGTAAATTGTAGTTGCATTAATTTTGGAATTGGACCGGAAAGACCTTTGGGCTTACAATTAAAGTTATTGGTATGGTGTAATCTAAATACGTAAGATATATTTCTTATCTAAAAGACACTGTCCAAATCAATTATCGTAAAGCTTGATATTTTCGTTTCATTAGACATTTGTTGTTCTGACCCACTTCTCATTACAAACACATAGGTTATAAAAGATAATGCTGGTTTAGGAGACGAAAGTATAGAAGAAGACTTATGGTAGTTATCTATCTATTTATGCTTTCAAATATTTTTAATGTATCCAGTTCAGATAATTATGTCATTTTTAAACATTGTACCATGGAGGTTTTTTGTAGACGTGTTATGATATTTGATGATAACATATTGTGTTTATGAAATGGTTTTCTTTTATGAAATGGGCACTTATTTCGGATGTTATATTTATCTCCATTTTGCTATGTGATTTTGAGAGAATAGATAGATAGCTCTGTGTATTGTTTAAAGCTTATCAACCAACAACCAGTCTTGGAATGGTTCTAAGTTCCGATGTGCCTTTTCTGGCTGGGATTTAGGACTGTTTTGGGGTGGGTTGTTACAGATAATTAAGGATATTGCATTTTGTACTTGATTAGATATTGACATTATGATATTTTTTTATAATTGAGCATATGTTAAGTTACTATTTGTCACTATTTCATATCCCACATCATCTTTGGATCTATCATTTGATATCCTTATTTTATCAACTCATATTTTTCAGTTTTATGTTTGTGCTTCCTAAATTAATATAAACCGAAATGTGGTAAAGATTAGTTGGCTGGAAAGTGAGCATAGGGGACAAGTCATGTACATGCTCTATATGAAAAGTAAAATACATAATATATTATAAAAATTTATTTTATATGGATAAAGGGCTACACATGAAAAATGGATGCGGTATAGGCGTAGAATTTTATCACCTAAAGGTATCCGGCCTGTGTTGAAAATTCTTTAGCGTCGTTATATATACACCCATCATGCAATGTTTTTCGCTCATATAACATACCTCACGACATGACAGTGCATGAGTGCAAGTATCTTGATCTCATTTATAACAAGATAGCAAAAAACTATCATCACATAAATACTTCGCTCGGATTATCATTTGGAGTGTGGCTAGAATGGTTAAGTTTCTTTTGAACCTCAGTGCAGTTAACTATACTCATTTTTTCATCCTTTTACCACTCATTAGATATGATTTTGATCAATATAGTTACTAAAATTTATGTTTAATTCTTCACTAAATATTTATGTCATATTTTAATTGTGGCTGATCATGCATTGTTCATATTTTTGATTAAAATAATAGGGAGAGAAGCGGTTAAGATTTGGTTTTATTATGGATTCATTGCTAATATTTTAAGAAATATTATTTTTTAATATTTTATTTTCAAACACATATTCCACATATATATAGCGGGAACATATCAATAGGGGGAGCATATTATATATATTAAAAACAACGTGCTATGACTTTAATTTTATGAAATTGGATACACACTCAACACGATTTACACTTGTCAAATCTTAACTTGTTGTTTATTATCATCCAAAGAGAGAGATTGTGGAGTATATGTCTTGTTTGATGATAACAAATGTATATTTATAATTAATATTTTTTATAGAGCGCGTTGCAAACAAAATATCAAAAGAGCACAATTTTATTTTCAATTATTTTGTCATCCATTTTCTCTCACATGCTTGATTTACACATATCGCATATCAAATACATCAACATTTTATATGTAAAATTTAATATATGCTTGTTATTATTGAAATAGAAATATTACAAAATATTGCAATCAATTTCTGTTTAATACTAATAAGCATAAGTTGTATTTGATGTGTTTCTTTAGAGTCGTGAATTTGTATGATATAAATGCATGGATATCAAAAGGAACAAATCTAGAAAGAAAAAAATTCAATAGGAGATTTGGAAGGCATTGGAGATTTTGTCAAGTACGATTCAAATCAAACTGAAATATACATGTGTGTGTGTGTGTATCCAATATAAAAAAAATTCTTCAACATGGGACCTAGTGCAAATCAATATAAAATAAAATTTGTTAATCTTTTATTATACATTGGATCACAAACAAAAAAAAGAAAGGAAACATACTACTATATAATAATTCAAATAATAAATATCATAGATGGAATGAAGAATCATCCAAGCAAACCAATGCCAAATCTAGTGCAATATTTTGAACCCATTGATACACATATATTTTATGGTTTTCCAACTCAAAGAGATCATCCGATACAAGGAAAATAACAGCCTAGTATAAGAAAATATTGCATTCACTATCATCTCAAATAATCATTGTTCGACCATTACAAAACTCAATCAATGCGGCAAAAAATTCAAACCATAATTGCCATCATAAGGAGCCGACTCAGATCGACATCAAGCATCTTCATCAACAACATCTCACTTATTCAGCCACGACCAGAACCAAATCATTAACAACCAAATTCTCACCATCTCCACTTTTTTTGGTTTAGGCACAACAAATCGTGATCAAAACCCTCAACCAACAACCTCAAGAACAAAGGCTTCATTCACGCAACTCCAAATTGGTTTCAATCACATGACAAGGTTTACATCTATCTCATTCTGGCAACATCACCCAGACAACTCAACTCACTCGCTATTGGAATAAGTTCACAAACCCGCACATATCGATTGAAGGAAGTGGACTTCTTTTGGCCACTCACAAATCCCAACACATCGGGCTCATCTCTCATCAATAGCAGCTGTTGCTGTTCCAACTCTTTAGAAATCAAGCATCGTTGGTTCCATAGATCCTAAAACATACTGCATTATGGTTAGGGACAAAATGGAGAAAGCAAGCTTTCCTTCATCAACGTTCATATTTTCATAGTGGCGGCCACACAGATTTGAAGTAAAGTTTTCACCTTTTCGGCATAAGTAGTGATAGTCTTGACATGAGCATTCAACAAAGTCGATGAAGACATCAGGTGATAATCTGTAGAAAACACTGGCGACGCCACCTCATATCTCTGTATCGAAGTAGCAACCACCCAACACTCAAGACGCGGTTATTAGAGTAGCAGTCGATCTCAGGCGAACCTCATGTTCATATCTAAATCACTCATCTGAGGCAGTGATTAAATCTAGACGGCATGAAAGCAAATGACGAATCGAAGATAGCTTCGACGCAAGGCAAAGGTGGAGCATCATTTTTTTCACACCAGCACGAGCTATATTTTGAGTAAAAATTTGTGAAGCAATTTGAATTTGCAGTTGGGAAAAGAAAAATAAAAAATATTTTTTAAAAAATATTTTTCTGTTGGATATGAAATGGAAAAAAGAAGTGAAGAATGGAAATCGGGACGCGGTCTAAGGTTGGAAAGGGAATTTCTCCTAGATGCCACTCGTTTTTATAAAGTTTGCATAGTAAAATGTTTATTTATATTTAGAGGCATTTATACCTTTGTATATTTTTTGTATTTTTCTTTTTAACTTCAAACTCTTGATTCATCAAGGATTGAACTACGTTTTGTAGTTCAGGGATTCTCGACTCAGGGATAAAGTCGAGGCAAGGTTACTAGGCATAGGATAAATATATTAAGGTTAGCACGAAGGAAGAGTTTATATGTGAATGTAAGTATTCGAATATATAATTTTATTACTAACTTTGGAGGTAGCAGTAGGCACTTACAGCTTAGTGATCGAAGATGGGCATATCTGCATGTCATTTAATTTTTGCTTTTACGTTTCCACATTATTTATCTGTTTATCTACGGAATATTTCAAATACCCTATTTACCCCTTCTATAATATATTAAGCTCTGGCATGTAATTGCTAAAGAGCAAAAAGCTAGAATTGATGCAACGCATGAAGAATACCGTTCTACAAGTCATGATCATTAGACTACGAACTTAATCAATGTTATGTATAGTCTACCAAGTGTACCAATCTTCAAAAATTGCATGAGAATATGGAAGTGGTAGATCTGGACCAGCATGCAGTGGAGTATGTGGGTAAATTTCAATTTTTTTTATTCCATTTTGATCTTACTAGGTCTACGAAGTCTAAATTTATTTAGATCTTATCTAAATTAAATAAAATCAATATTTTATTTTATTTATAAACAATTTTTTATATTAATCTTATGTTTAATATATGGTATAATATATGTATCATATACACATATGTGTTTAATTGCGCATGCAACATAAATGGCGCACATGGTTTAACATTCTCGTATATAGATGTTGAGTTTTATACCGCAACGGACATATTAGCCTCTCCATATACATATGTGTCATCTAATATGTAATTATATAAGTGAGTGTAAATTTATATACATGTTTTATAAAATGACAATTGTATATATATATATATATAGTTAATATTATGAGTGAAGCGATTGTGAATTTAATACATATAACTACAAATTCAAATTTAAAATTTAAAATTTAAAATTTAAAATTTAAAATTTAAATCTTGATCTACATAGTAAATATCTAATAAATTCAAATTAATATTAATTATAAATAAATCTATAAATATTATATGAATATTTCGAAACCTGATTATATATATAATCATGTATATGCATTTTAAATTAATATTAAGAATTCCATATATAATAAAAACAGGTAAATAGGCACAAGGAAGAAGTTGCAAAAAAATTTAGTCTCAGAGACAACAAATTTGCTTTTTAGTCTGAAGGACATTTTTTAGTGTACATTGAAAATGATAGTTACAACTATCATTCTGTGATTTACACTAAAAGTGTCCTTCAACCTAAAAAACAAACTTCTTGTCTCTGAGACTAATTTTTTTTGCAACTTCTTCCTTAAGCCTAAAAACCCCTAATAAAAATATATAATAATATATTTTGATGTAAATAAGAAATAATATACATATATACACACATTCGGCCATAATAATAATTTATTTATTTAAATTTTACGGTTTAAAATTGTTTTTATTTATATTTTTTAATTCTACATGGAAATCATTTAAATATATATATTGAAAGTAATTTAAAACATGTACAAATTTTATTAAATAAATATTTGCATATTATATATATATATATATATATATATATCATGGATATATAAATATTGTAAAACTTGGGTTTTATACTTAAATAGAACTCACACACACATGACTTTAAATTTTTTTATTCAAAAACATATCATGTGTATACATAGTTAAAATTTATATGTATATTAAATATAATGTATATCTGTGTGTGTATTTAAAATGAACTTGTTTTAAATAGTATTGAAATATTATTTTTGAAAATTAAAATAATGAAAATTAAAAAATTTAATTGCCCAATGATAAATGAATATATGTATGTATGTATACTCACACATTTTTTTTAATCAACACACATATAAACAATTATGTTCATCCAATGTTGATGGCACTAACATATATGGATTTGTGATAGTATACGTATAACCAAAGACAGTATAATGACATGATAAATGATATATATATATATATATATATATATATATATATAAGATTATCGCCTTTCAATCGTCATCACCACCAATTCAAAAATGTCGATAGTTTTCAATCATCAACTTCTGTAGGCAATTTAGCGCCCCCTTCTTCCCCCTCTTCTCTCCAACTCATCTCCTTAGCTTCCATTCCCTCCATGTCCTTTTTCGATCGAGTATCGCTTGAATCTTCTGTTTGTAAACCGATGACCAGATTTGGGCACTGTTTTGGTGTGCCACACGTTCTCCCTATCGATGTTAACTCTCTTCTTCCTCTGCTAAACTGACCTGCGCTTCTAAGTTCCCGCCTTTGGGTCTCTTCCCGAACATAGCTCTGGCTAGTTATCTGATTCCAGCTCTGAGCTCCCCCTTTGTTATCTCGCCCAACCCTTTTGTTGCATTAGTTTTGACAAATGATTGTGTTGAGAATTTGTCTCTTGTATCTGGAATATATCCTAGAGCATAATATGAGTCCCCTATAGCACCGTATTTGGCAACTGTTGTTGTTGATGGCGTTGGGCAATGGTCGAAATTTTTTTTCCAGTTTTTGGTCAGTTGGAAGGTGTAGTTGATTGTAGGTTAGATGCAGTGGTTGCAGGTGACAGCTTTTTGGTTGTCGCTAGTAAGGGTATTAGTGTTGCCTTGAATGTTGTGGAGAATCATGTTATTGCAACACGCACGCCAAGTGCTTGTTTGATATGCAGTCGCGAGCTGTTGTTTCTAGACATATAAGTTGTTATGTTAGTCCTCATTCCGATTCAAGAAGTGGCTTGCTTGATAACTCTTATGAGATTAGTTTAGATCCTGCTGTCCCAGGTCCTCTAAGCGTTCTTGTGAGTGGTCTTCTATTTTTAGTGCATTGCCGAGAAACACAGGTGCTTACGTTCCTCGCTCTTTTGATATTATTGAGAAAAATGGTGCTATGATTCCTCTAGAGGAGGTGTTGGAAGTTAGGGTTGAATTTTGGTCAGAGTATTTAGTTGGTTTCTTTCTTGAATCTAACCCACCATATCATGAAGTACTAAGTATTGCTGAAATCGTTGGTATATAAAGGGAAGGCTTTAAGTACACTTTGATAACCACATGTTCATTTTCAAGTTCTCTAGAAAAGAAGAAAAGCTCTGTGTGCTTAGGCGGATCCGTCTATTATAGCTGGGCAGCCTTACATTATTACCCTTGAAGTCCTGTGGTAGACAAACAGTTTGGGCTCATTTCAGCACATATTTAGTTCGTTTCGCAGCCCATGATTTGGATAAATTGGTTAGCAAGTGTTGTTGGCAACCTCAGGTGTTTCGATGTGAATATTGTAGCTCAGAATAGGTTGGTGCATGTTAAGGCTTTAATTGAAGTAACTCCTGACAAGCCTTTTCTATCCAAGATTCCTGTTCACATTGTTGAAGGGCATGTTTCTGTTGTCGTTAGATGGAAGCCTAATATATGCTTCTCTTGTCATTCCTTTGCTCACCGCAAGGAAGCTTTTACTTTACAGTTTCAGATTGCTCCTGTGCTGCTCTTTGATAGGATTTCTCTTCCTCGTTCTCCTGCCATAAGGTGCATTTCGAAGCCTTACCAGTTGCCTCTTTCGAGATTCTAACTTCGATCTCTAGCAATCTCCCTAATGTTATTATGGATGATACCTTGGTTGCTCCTTCCCCGGTTCTTCCTTCCGCCGGCATCTCATGGAATCTGTCCTACCTAACTTTGCTTCATGGGCCTTCCGGTATGAAATTCTATCCGAAAGATTAAAGCTTTTATTAGTTTGTAGGTGGACATAAAGAGGATAAAAGGCTACTTTGTCATGTTGAGGGGAGGGTCTTACCCTCACCGTGCTCGGTTGTTTTGGGGATTTCAATCGGTCTCTTCTTGCAGATGACACTTGAGTTTGGAAATACATTTACACCCCTGATTCGGTCGACTTTATTCCTTCTTTATAATTTCTTTTTTCTTGGTTCCTTTATGTTACTGGGCCTAAACCTCAAGAGAGGAGTGGTTCTTCCTCTTTGGAGGAGGACTAGTTTTTTTGTTGTGGTGTTGTTTAGTAGTTTGGTATATTTGCTGAACTCCTACGTTTCATTTCCTTAAGTTATTCTGGTGTATGTACCAAACACCTATGTTCTCATTCATTTATGTATGTGGACGGCCTAATGCCAATTAGCTTTGCTAAAAAGAAAAGGAAAAGATTATCACCGTTGTATTGCCTATAAGTAAAACCCTGTAATTTTGAATCTGTTCACTCCTTGAATTAGTATCCAATCATTTAGAGAGAGCTACTAAACTGAACAATCATCAATCTTTTATTTCTATTCAATTTATGTTTTAATGGCTAGAAAATTTTGGAGAAGATGGGCAAAGGGGTCGTCCTTGATTGATCTAGAGGAGCAAAAAGTGTGCCAACTAAAATGAGGGTTTGATGTGAATAAAAAAGATCCTAAGGAGCAAAAAGGGAATTCATATCCTCTTTTTTCTCTTATCACTTCACCTTATTTCGAGTCAAAATTCCACCTCACTTCTCCTCATATGGCAAGCCACCCTTTGCACATTTCTAGGCCTTCTAACTATTTCAAGCTCGAACAAATAAATGTGCAGTCAACTCTAATTCAAATCCACATTGATATCGTATATCGATACGTGTGTCTATAATTATTATGTACACATTATTTAATATTTGATCAACGAAAATTAAATAAAATTTTGTAATTAATATTTTATAAATACTAATTAATTTAATTAATTATAACAATTATAATTAATTAAATCGAGTAGTGGTAGGAGTATTCAACATTTCAGTTGTGCGACTCTTAGTTGTAAGTTCAGTCAGCGATTAACATCGAACAAATCAAATATTATTGTTCATACGCCACTTGGCAAGTGGTATGACATTGACCAAATTCATCGCTTACATAGGTTGGGTAAAATCCAATTTTACCTTATTTAAGTGTTATACAATATTGGTAACTATTTACATCAATTCTCTTCGTCAAAACTATATGTATATATCACATTAGGACTTATGGAATTTGGTAAGGTTCAAAATTCCAATATCATTCATATTCAACTTTATAGTCCAAACACAAAGTGCTTGGTTCAATGATAATAATAATTATCAACCGAACTACTCTAGCAAGAGATTTTGACTTCGAGTTGACTTTAGTTGACCGTGGCACCAACCTTATTTAAACGATGAGGCGAATACTATCTTGAATAGTGTTTTACTTCCAGTGCTTTCATTCAACCCAACTATAGTAGCTCGATGGACATCGTGTCACGATTTAACTATAATCAAAGCGGAGCTTCCACATTGAAGATTAATAGTATTCTCAAGTCAAGAGAACTGTATATGTTGTCACATCGATATTTTCTATTTGACCTTAGTTATATATTAATCGATACAAAACTATCGAGTGAGTTATTCCATTGTTATCCGATAACTATTAGTATGTGTAGTCATGAGTGATACACTACCCAACATTTGTAGAGCATTACGTACTCTAGTATCAATGGATGCATCAATATTGGATCTCGATGTATCTTCATCGGGAATATTTAAAATGATGTGTTTCTTATGTTGTGATAAAATATTAATGATTACAACAATTATAATTACCAGCATAAACATACCATTTTTGGATTTTCTGTTAAGTTAATTAATTAATTAATTATAACACATTACAACAAATATATAACAGAAATAAAACACCTTTTATTACAAACTAGATTTTATTACATTGTTAATAATTTACGATGAATTACAGAGTTTCCCATAGGGCATACCCCTAACTTTATCAATCACCCACTTGCATTTAAGGCAAATTATGGAATCTCAATATCATCTCTTCGATCAGCTTGATGAGAACCGACCGAGCTAGTTTGTGATTGGATCACCTATGTTGTCCTAGATATCTACCCTTTGTATCACGACCCTTTCCTTCTTAATGAATTCTCTTATGGGGTGAAATTTTCAAAGAATATATAGTAATTTCTTGTGTGCTTCGGGCTCTTTTACGCTTTTTATCGTCGCATTGTTGTCACATAACAATGGCATTGGATTCTCTATATCCAGAATCACTCCGAGCTCACTTAAAACTTGTGCATCCAGGCCACTTCTTTAGTTGTTTATTTGAAGGCGATGTACTCGGCCTCCATCGTGGAATCAACTATCCTTTCTTGTTTGGAACTCTTCCAACTAATAACCCCACCATTAAGCATAATAATATAACTCGACATTGACTTACTATCATCGACATCGCTCAAAAAGCTAGAGTCAGTATAGCCCTTCATAAGGAGGTCTCCATTCTCATATATTAGGAATAAGTTCCTGGTATTTTTTTAAATACTCCAATATACACTTTATAGTCGTCCAATGTTTTTTTTTAGGATTAGACTAGTATCGACTTATGCATCCTAATGTGTGTGTCATATCTTATTTAGTACATAGCATAACATACATTATAAAACCGATTGTCAAAGCGTACTATATCCTCTTCATACGCTCTTTCTCTTCATACTTTAAGACTAGTATCGACTTATGAAAATCGTCAAGTGTAGTATTAAGAATATAATAGTGTTGCCCTGTTCGTTTCGGTATAGGCATGCTTCCGCTATGCTTTGATAAAAATCTGACATATCAAAAGGTTGTTCCAATTCCTTGAAGCTTTTTTAAGTCCATAAATGGACTTTAACAATTTGAAAGCTTTACCCTCACTTCCACTGACTTTGACATCCTCAGGCTATGACGTATAGACGGTATCTTCTAAATCACCATTTAGAAATGCCATCTTTACAATATTTGTCATATTTCATAGTCATAGAATGTACAAATAGCCAGCATAATCCGAGTGGACTTAAGCTGGGCTATGGGCAAAAAGTCTTGTCATAATCAACACCTTCAATTTGACCGGATCCTTTTGCAACTAGCTTAGCCTTATAAGTCTCTACTAGTCCATCAGAATTTAGCTTTTTTCTTAAAAATCCATTCGCAGTCGATTATTTTATCACTTCGGGTTGGTCAGACAAAGCACACTTTTTTTTCATGTATGGAATCCATTTCAGATTTCATTGCTCCAAGCCAGAGTGCAAAGTCTTTACTCTAAGTCTTTACTCTACAGTGCTTGTTGAAATGACATTTGAGTGTCGTTATCTAAGATACAATCCTCCTTCTCGCCATCCACGAAAAACTACAGTATCTCTCCGATGCGTAAGACTATCTACTAGATCTTCTAATAGGTCGCATGTCTTCTTATACGAGTGAATTTGGTTCTTCCACCGGGTCGGCCTTGGTATATTTAAACTTAGTATTATGATCGTATTTAGCAGGTTAAAATCTGGATTTAAACTTAGTATTATGATCGTGTTTAACCTCAGATTCTAGCTGACAGAGCTGATAGCTGGGTGTTAGTAACATTAGTGGAGCTATAATTTTTAGCGGATTGCATCCCTAGAAAAGAACATCAGCGGAGCTATAATTTTTGAATTTGGATGGAGTAAAATTCATATATTGCTCTCAGATTTTATTGGAAGATCTAGCGACTGCATTTTAGAGAAAATTAATATGTTAAAATTCACTAATATATCTGTATAAATTAGAGAGCAGATAATCCAATTCTGCTACTTTCAGAAAATAAATATGCTGATACATGCTCATTTCCCTGCAACACATAGCTGGATTTTATGTTTATGTCTTTACTCACGTTCATGATTATCCAGTTTACACAAGCCCTGTCCATGTTGTTACGTAGCCCCTAACATGTTCTGTTATGTCCTGGCTCCTAACGTGTCAATGTTGATACGTGCTTTTCTATGTTACATAGTCACTTTTCTCACCTTGTCTTGCTACTTAATATTCTTGCCTTTTTATCTTAAAACTGCACTTCTTTTTAATTTGTACTAGATTTCTTTTTAAAAATTTCTTTACCTTTGATTTTATGCATTAACTCTTCTTTTGGTTTGCTCTTTGATTTGTTTTGCACTTTGGTCTACACTTATCTTTCAATTGTTATCCTTTTAAAAATACTTGCTAGTGCTCCTTAAATGCCAAATGCATTTCCAATCTAACTTTGGCTTTTGAACCCAGTAGTAAACAGTTATACATAGTACCATTAGGATCCAAGTTTATGTCTGGGCAATATATTTTTCCAAGTCATTTCATGATTCAGGGCTATATATCTATTTATTCTTCTTTGCTCGTTGACAACCTGCATTTTTTTGAACCATGTTAAGGAAAAAAAGCACGACTATTTCAAATAGTGTAAGTTACTCTCAGTTGAAGCAGCAATTAAATTTTAACAGCAGGTATGATTCAATATTCGTCTTAAGATCAGTACACGTTAACGAGAGAGGTCGAAGAAATTCAAAAGGTAAACAAACCCTCAAACATAATGTACGCACATTACATGTACGCATGTACGTGTATGGGCCTCTCATTTATCAAAATGTTGATGCTTGCTTTCACAATCGTAGTTGATGCAGGCCAGCATGAGGAGCATATGAATCTGCGACCTAACTCCAACGAGTTAGAGTATATACGACCTAGTGGAGAGGATTCGCGAGTTAACATGATAGGTCGCTCAAGCGAGCTACGACCTAGGAAGGATAACAAGTTGAGTTTAACTCACCAGCGACTTAACAATGCCTCCAAGCCGCTCCAGCGACCTAACGGATCACGGGATAAGAAGTTGCGACCTAACGAGTTGGGTTGTAACACATTCAAACGACCTAGGGTGAAGATAGGTCGGCAGCGACCTAATGGAGATAGGTCGTCCAAGCAATCAAGCGAGTTAACGACCTAGTTAGGTCGCGTAAAGAAAATTCCGTTGTTAGAACCTTAAGTCGCATGAAGGCTTCCTGAAGCTGTTTTCTTGAGTCGCTACAGTTTTGAGTCGTGTTTGTTTAGGTCGTTAAGTCATATCATTTTAAGTCGTTAAGTCATAACTCGTGTACTTTGTTAAGTCGTGTATGTATGATAACTCGTAGGTCGTTCATATGCTGTTAGTTCGCGAGGGTCTTGAGTCGTGTATATACTGTGTTGAAGTTATATTTTCTTTAAGTCGTATGTCGTGTTGTATATATTGAGTTGTGTTGTGTCATTACATGTTGTAACTGGTATAATGATAAGTCGTGGGGCTATGTAGGTCGTGTGGGTGTACTTAGGTCGAGTGAGTTGAGTCGTTCACAGCTAAGTCGTTAGCGACCTAAGTTGGGTCGTGTATTGTTCAAGTTGTAACGCCTATAAATAGGCAAGGCGAGTCAGTTGTAACGTTGTTGATTGTTGAATAAAATTCTTATTTGTTAGCTTTGTGCTTTCATTAAATCGGTAGTTGAGTGTGATCTCCTATCTCCACCTACGGTATTCGAGTGCGCTCGAATCAACGTTCGTTGAAGCCAATTTGCGGAATCAAGTGCGCTTAATCAACGCTCGAAGAATTGTAGATCTCTCTTCACGGTATCGTGCGCGATCAACGTGTCAGAGATAGCTAGAATTCGGTATCTTTGGATCAACGAATTTGAGCATTTCAGTATCTTTCAATCCACCGATTGCTACTTTCACCGTTTCATCTAATTTTTCGTATTTCCGCTGCATCATTTGGTATCAGAGCGAGTTAGTCAATCATAGCTAAGCCGAGACTTGGAGCCAAGGAGTTTGAAGTTTGAAATTGAAGTGTTTGAGCCGTGCTTTGTTTGAGTCGAGCCGACCTCAGCCTTAGGTCGTTGCATATTGTTCGAGCTAGTGGTAGCCGTGACTTGTTGTTCAAGTTTGAGTTGAAGATTTGTGAAGTTTTGAAGTGTCTGTGTTGATTGAATCATGCCGCCAAGGAGAGCTAACCGCCATCAAAATGTTGAAGCGTTGTATAGAAGAGAAGAAGCCGAGCAAATGGAACAACGTATCAATGAGAAGTTTGATGAAGGTATTGGGAAGTTAGAGAAATTGATGATTGACATAAATGAAGGTCAAAGAAGAAGGTCGCCAATCTCGAACCATGGAGGAAACAGAGTTTCGCCATCGGTTACGAAAGCGAGGAGGGTGTCGCCACGATCTTTTAGAGAAGGAAGAGAAACGTCAATTTCATCGAGAAGAGATCACCATGAATATAGACATGAAGAGAGAAGAACTCCACGTGAGTTTGAAGATGAGCCGTATAGAGATGAAGAGAGACATAGTAGAAGGGACATGCGTGATCGAAGGGTTGAGAATGGTCGAGATCGATATAGACGTACATTTGATTATGATGAAGATGGTGATAGAGCTAGCATTCATTATCGAGATTGAGACCAAGTACGAAATGTATATCGGGATGTGGAGGATGAACAGGATGTTGCGTCAGGAGATGAAGGATGTAATCTAATGATGATGAGGTCTTGTTTAATACCGAAGCAGGAAGAAGAAGCTAGTTGGTTGAGGAGTAACATCTTTCAGTCAACATGCACTATTCTGGGAAAGGTTGGTAAATTTGTGATTGACGCAGGAAGTTGTGACAATATTATTTCTACCGAAGCTGTAAGAAAGTTGAAGCTGAAAACGGAGAAGCATCCAAATCCTTACAAGTTAGCATGGTTGAGAAAAGGAGGAGAGGTGAAGGTGGACAGGCGAGTTCGAGTTCCATTTTCTATTGGAAAGAAATATAAAGACGAGATCTGGTGTGATGTAGTTGAGATGGATGTTTGTCATTTGCTTTTGAAAAGACCATGGAAGTATGATCGAGCAGTGCAACATGACGGTCGAACCAATAGTTACAGTTTTATGTTTGAAGGCGTTAAGATTATTTTAGTTCCAAAGAAGAGACAGCAGGAAGAGAGCAAGTCAGAAGAGATTGAGGAGCTTAAAACTTTGCTGACTTTGAAAGAATTTATTGAAGAAGTAGAGGAGAGTCCAGAGGTGTTTTTGTTGATTGGACATGAGGCTAGTGAATCTGTTGAAGTCTCAGAGGAAGTGAAGCCGGTATTGGAAGAATTCAGAGATGTGTTTCCTAAAGAATTACCAACGGAGTTACCACCGTTGAGAGATATTCAGCATCCGATTGATCTTGTTCCAGGGTCAGTGTTACCTCACAGGCCACATTACCGAATGAGTCCCAAGGAGCATGAAGAACTAAGGAGGCAAGTGGAGGAGTTGTTATAACAGGGGCATATTAAGGAGAGTTTGAGTCCATGTGCTGTGCCAGCTTTATTGGTGCCGAAGAAGGATGGTTCGTGGAGGATGTGTACGGACAGTCGGGCTTTAAACAAGATCACTGTGAGATATAGATTTCCTATGCCGAGGTTTGATGATTTAATAGATCAGTTGAGTGGGGCAGTGGTGTTTTCCAAGATTGACTTGAAAAGTGGTTACCATCAGATTCGTATTAGACCGGGCGGTGAATGGAAAACTGCTTTCAAAACCAGGGAAGGCTTATACGAATGGTTGGTTATGCCATTTGGTTTGTCAAATGCACCTAGTACATTCATGAGAGTAATGAACCAGATTTTTAAATCATTTGTTGGGAAGTTCGTGGTTGTTTACTTTGATGATATTTTGATTTATAGTAGGAGTACGGAAGAGCACATCCAACATTTGCGAGAAGTACTGTTGATTCTACGACAGGAGCAGTTCTATGCAGCAGCAAAGAAGTGCGTGTTTATGACGGACAGTGTTTTGTTTTTGGGGTATGTTCTGTCAAAGGAAGGTATTCAAGTGGATGAAAGTAAAGTGGAAGCTGTCAGGAGTTGGCCACAACCCAAAACAATTACTGAAGTGAGAAGTTTTCATGAATTGGTATCTTTTTATCGAAGATTCATTCCACATTTTAGCAGTGTGATGGCACCTGTGACCGATTGCATGAAAGGGAAGAAGCTTGCGTGGTCAGAGGAAGCAGGGGTTGCTTTTGAGAAGATCAAGTCACTATTGACGACAACGCCAATTCTAGTATTACCGGATTTTCAGTTGCTGTTCGAGTTACATACCGATGCATCTAAAGTTGGGATTGGTGGAGTATTGAGTCGGAGTGGAAGGCCAGTTGCTTATTTCAGTGAGAAGTTATCTGAAGCCAAGTTGAGATATAGCACTTATGATATGGAGTTTTATGCGATTGTCCAAGCAATGAAGCACTGGAGACATTATTTGTTTCAGAAGGAGTTTGTTCTATATACGGATCATGAAGCTTTGAAGCATTTGCAAGGACAGGATAAAATTTCAGCTAGGCACGCTTCATGGGTCGCGTATTTACAACATTTTACTTTTGTTGTTAAACACAAATCAGGGGTGACGAATCGTGTAGCTGATGCATTGAGCAGGAGGAATCATTTGTTGACAACAATGAAAGTTGAAGTAACAGGGTTTGAACTATTGCCAGAGTTGATTGAAGAAGATCCTTACTTTACGAAGTTTGTTGAGAAAGTCAAGGATGGGAGTACTGATGAATTTGTATTGGTAGATGGATTCTTATTCAAGGGAAATCAATTGTGCGTACCAGAAGGCAGTTGGAGAATGAAGATTATCAAGAGCTACATGAAGAAGGCCATGTGGGTAGAGATCGAACATTACAGTTGATTTCTCAATCTTATTATTGGCCGTCAATGAGAAAGAAAGTTGAAAAGTTTGTGCGCAGATGTCATATTTGTCAGGTTTCGAAAGGGACAGCTACAAATGCGGGATTATATATGCCTTTACATGTTCCTACAAAACCTTGGGTAGACATTAGCATGGATTTTGTATTGGATTTTCCGAGAACTCAAAGGGGAAATGACTCTATATATGTGGTGGTGGATCATTTCTCGAAGATGGTACATTTTGTTGCTTGTAAGAAGACGGCGGATGCAGTCCATGTGGCACAGTTGTTCTTTAAAGAGATCTATCGTTTACATGGGTTACCAGAGTCTATTATTTCGGATAGAGATACTCATTTTGTGAGTCATTTTTGGCTAAGCTTGTGGAAGATGGTGGGAACAAAGTTGAACTTTAGTAGCGCTTACCATCCGCAGACAGATGGACAGACTGAGGTTGTGAACAGATCGCTGGGAAATTTGTTGTGATGTCTTGTGAAGGATAATTTGAAAAGTTGGGATATGAAGTTATGTCAAGCAGAGTTTGCTCATAATCATGCTATCAACCGTAGTACGGGTTTCAGTCCATTTCAGATTGTATATTCGAGCTTGCCAAAGGGGACGTTGGATTTAGTGATAGTGCCACAACCGAAGGAGACAGTTAAGCGGGCTGTTGATTTCGTTGATGGGTTGACGGAATGCCATAAAATTGTTCAGGAACGATTGGACAAGACAAATGAGAAGTATAAACGAACTGCAGATCTGAAGCGAAGAAGTGCTGAGTTCAATAAAGGAGATTTGGTGTATGCTGTATTAACGAAGGACCGTTTCCCAGTGGGTGCTTATAACAAGTTGAAAGCCAGAAAAATTGGTCCTGTAAAAGTTGTGAAACGGATCAATGAAAATGCTTATAAGTTGGAGCTGCCAGAGGATGTATACACTTCGGACGTGTTTAATATTAAACATCTTGTACCTTATTTTGGAGGTGAATCATCCGTTGGGATAGAGCTTTTAAATTCGCGGACGAATTTCTCTCAACCCGAGAAGGATGATGCGGGCCAGCATGAGGAGCATCGGAATCTGCGACCTAACTCCAACGAGTTAGAGTATATACGACCTAGTGGAGAGGATTCGCGAGTTAACATGATAGGTCGCTCAAGCGAGCTACGACCTAGGAAGGATAACGAGTTGAGTTTAACTCGCCAGCGACTTAACAATGCCTCCAAGCCGCTCCAGCGACCTAACGGGTCACGGGATAAGAAGTTGCGACCTAACGAGTTGGGGTGTAACACATTCAAACGACCTAGGGTGAAGATAGGTCGGCAGCGACCTAATGGAGATAGGTCGTCCAAGCAATCAAGCGAGTTAACGACCTAGTTAGGTCGCGTAAAGAAAATTCCGTTGTTAGAAACTTAAGTCGCATGAAGGCTTCCTGAAGCCGTTTTCTTGAGTCGCTACAGTTTTGAGTCGTGTTTGTTTAGGTCGTTAAGTCGTATCATTTTAAGTCGTTAAGTCGTAACTCGTGTACTTTGTTAAGTCGTGTATGTATGATAACTCGTAGGTCGTTCATATGCTGTTAGTTCGCGAGGGTCTTGAGTCGTGCATATACTGTGTTGAAGTTGTATTTTCTTTAAGTCGTATGTCGTGTTGTATATATTGAGTTGTGTTGTGTCATTACATGTTGTAACTGGTATAATGATAAGTCGTTGGGCTATGTAGGTCGTGTGGGTGTACTTAGGTCGAGTGAGTTGAGTCGTTCACAGCTAAGTCGTTAGCGACCTAAGTTGGGTCGTGTATTGTTCGAGTTGTAACGCCTATAAATAGGCAAGGCAAGTCAGTTGTAACGTTGTTGATTGTTGAATAAAATTCTTGTTTGTTAGCTTTGTGCTTTCATTAAATCGGTAGTTGAGTGTGATCTCCTATCTCCACCTACGGTATTTGAGTGCGTTCGAATCAACGTTCGTTGAAGCCAATTCGCGGAATCAAGTGCGCTTGATCAATGCTCGAAGAATTGTAGATCTCTCTTCACGGTATCGTGCGCGATCAACGTGTCAGAGATAGATAGAATTCGGTATTTTTGGATCAATGAATTTAGGCATTTCAGTATCTTTCAATCCACCGATTGCTACTTTCACCGTTTCATCTAATTTTTCGTATTTCCGCTGCATCAGTAGTCATTTCACCATTCATATGAATTTACATTGACCACCAACCCCTCGCTTTTTCTCTTTTTTCTCATATAAAAGCACATTTACTTTCTTGCTTTGTGGCTTATAACTTAGGAGCGAGCTGCTTTCGTAACTTGGTCATGGCAGCAAGCAGTGACAAATTTTCCCATGCCAAGTCTAATACTATCGATGAAGCTTTGCATATTGAAAGCTTTGATGTAGATAGACGCATGAAAGTGGTTACCTGTAACCTATCTATATTACTTCTTTCTAATACTATAGTTTATATTTCAGCTTTTTATATACTACATTGCTATGCATGGACCCCTGGTTTTTTTTTTTTTTTGGCTATGTCATATATGAATTTCTTTTATCAAAAACCATCATAATTTTGCAAAAGTAACCCCTAACTTTTGACATTTTTCCGATTGTAAGCAATAATGTATATCATGATTAAGGTATTTCTTTAAAGGACTAGAGCTTAGAATATGTTATTAAATTCGATGGCATGTTTATTATTCTTCCATTTTTGGTTCTCTTTCTTGCTTTTAAACCAATATTCATTTAATGTGCATGGAACACTTGATGGTGGCCTTAATGTTCTCCACAGTGAAATACAATTCACGCTTCAGCTGATTCACCTAGTTTAGCTGATCAGTATTGCCACGCGTTTGTTTGTAAGTATCATGTGCTTAGCTTGATTAGCTCAAACATTTTCTAATTACTTTTCTTTTTCAAATAAGATGTACTGCTAAACTGTGAATAATATTGAGAAAATGTATGTTGGAATTGTGCCTGTCCCACTATATAGCTGAAGCACTAGTTAATAAATAGATGACCTTACAAAGTTTGATTATACGCCCATGTCGGTCTTAAAGCTGGCATGAATTTTTTTTCTTTTCCCTTTTGTACATTCTCTCACTTCCATATTCAATAAGCCAAAGTTAGTATGCAAAGAGGGTATATTATGAAAAAATAGAGATTTTTCATATCGTTCTCAACTAGCCATTGAATTAACTGAAATTTTCAGTTCATGCTGCTTAGAAGATTCCTAAAATAGTTTTTTCTTTCTATTCATATTTGAAGATCACATCAAATTTAGTCCTATAAGTTGCATGATTTTATTTTCGTAATGGGATTGCATATGTCGGTTAATCTATCAACTTTTTAGAACATAGTTTTGAATTGGGCAGCTCTTATGTTTTGATACAAGCTTGTTTGAATTATTTGTATAACATTAAACCTGTAATTTTTCTATGAAATTTTAGGTATTGTTGGTGATTAAAAATCTTGATTAGTATAGTGGATTTGTGATAAAATGGTCTTGATTCTTGCATTAGAGCCTACGCTTGTGCCTGGGAAAATTCAAGCACATTACTAGGAATCTTTGTGTTAATGTTCTTTGTATCCTTAAAGCTGTAGTAGGATATGAATTTTTATTTGAATATAAAAACTGCAGTTTCGTAGAGTATTTGTTTATTTATTCATTTAAAATTTTTAGTTTAAGGGTTGGGTTAGTTTGTCTTTTCAAGATGGCTAGGTTGTGTGCTTGTTCTTTGCACATGGAGCACACTTTGTTTTTATTGCCTTGATATAACTAGTTAGAATACGAAGGTGGTGGATTTTTCTTCATAATGCAAGTTTCTCAAATTCACAATGCTTAATTCCAAAAATGTCCATCTTATATTTTAGATACAAAGTTATAATTCTCCTACGTAGCATATAGTATATGTTATGCAACTTAATAAACCTTTGGTTAAGCTACCATTTTGTGATTACCGTTGACTTATCAACTTATATTTCACACTAATTATTAAAGTATACCTAACACTTGTATTTTGCGATTACCTTTTTCAAAATGAGTTCTATTTACGAAATTGAAACGAATTTCATCTAGAACATTGGAAATAATTACAAAACTTAGGTAGTGTTTGGTTTGTTGTTTTTAGTTTTGGGTTTTCGTCCACACAAAAATGCACATGATGCGTGCATATTGCCGAAAACGATCAATTTAGAAAACGAAGTTAACATACAAAATAGAAAACAATTTTTTCTCTTCATGTTTTGGAAAATAACACAAGCACGTGAAACAATCCATTCTTCCGTCGTTCTTCTATCCCCTTTGTCCTCTCATCCGTCTTTCTTTTATATCCTTCGTCGTTTCTTTATTCTTCTCATATTTGACATGCATATTGAAAACCAAAAACACAAAATTCATTAAACCAAATACTACCTTATATTTGACATTTTGTGATTACCATCGACTTTTATAGGATCTGTAATAGTGCAAAGAGACTTTCAAATGTCAAAATTCAATATTGACAGTTTGCTTCCTGATTGGGACACGAAGTTGATTCCTTAGATCATCAGTTTATGGAATATTCAACTTTGCTCATAAAATCTCCAATTTGTCATCATCGACTCACGGTTGGTTTTCTCTTGAATTTGCTCCATTTTGGAATTGCATCGGTACATTTTTCTGTTCAACATTTTGTGTGAACCTATGACACCATTTTCACTTCCATTTGCAACAGCGACACAACTCTAGTTTGAACCAGTGGTAGACTTAGCTGTTATTAAAAGAAAAGGGTTATAATGATTTATTTCTATATTTACCAATGCATTCATCTACTAATCGTTGCAAAGATAGAAAGTTACCAAGATAGAAAGTATTCATGTTGCAATACTCTTGCAACTGAATTATTGTTATTGTCGGCAAATCTGAGTAATATGAAATTTGGTTAATCAAAGCATGTAATATGAGTTTTCTTAAGCTAAATGAAATTATATACTATACTGAGTTGTGTTATTAAGCGATATCAGTCAAGCACAACCATGTTTATTGAAAACAAAATTTATAGTTTGAGCAATGCAATGAATGCGTTTAAAATAGTTTCATTTTAATTTTGATTTCCTAATTGCATCTTAATAAGTTTTATAAAAGTTAAATAAGTTTATAAGTATTTAAGTAAATTGATAAAGTTCTATAAAAGTTAACTAAGTTTTACAAATTAACCAATTTTTACAAAAAGGCAACATTGTTAAATAATTTATAAAAAAATTAAACAAGTTTATAAAAATAAACTACTTTTCATAAATTTTTAACTAAGTTTTATAAAAAGAAACTAAGTTTAAAAATAATTATTAAGTTTTATAAAAATTTAACTAGGCTGGCTAAGCTTATAAAAATTAAACAATTATTATAAAATTTAACTAAGTTAATTAAGTTTTATAAAAGTAAATCAAGGTAACTAAGTTTTATAAATATTAATAAAGTTAACCAAGTTTCATAAAAATTAAATAAGTTTCTAAATGTTACTAAGTTTTATGAAAATTAAATAAAATTATAAAACTAACTAAATATTATAAAAATTTAACTAAGTTTTATAAAAATTAACTAAATTTATTGAAATTAAATATTTTTTTATAAAATTAACTAAGTTAACTAAGTTTCATAAAAATTAAATAATTTTATAAAGATAACCAAGTTTGTAAAAATAACTATGTTTATAAAAAATAATTAAGTTTAAAAAAATTAAATAAGTTTATAAATTCAATTAAGTTTTATAAAAGTTAACTAAGTTTTACAAAAATCAATTAAGTTAACCAAGTTCTATAAAAACTAAATAAGTTTATAAAAGTTAACAATGTTTTATAAAAATTTAACTATGTTAACCAAGTTTCTAAAATTACCAAGTTTTATTTTAACAAGTTAACTAATTTTCTAAAAATTAACTGAAGTTTTACAAACATTAACTAAGTTTTAAAAAAATCAAACAAGTTTATAAAAATTAGTATTAATATTAGTATATATGATAATAGTTAGTAGTATTAGTAATAATAGCAATAATAATTTTAAACTAGGCGGCTTCTACTTATGTTATTGTTCAAGGTGTTTTTTTTCTTGTAGGGCACGAATTTTTGAAGAGAGCAAGTTCTATGGTCATGACATTTCACTACTTTGGCAAAACGCATTTGTTGAATCCCTATGGTTATATCATGTATTTTTAAAGCATTTCCTACAAAATACTTTATATATAACTACTAATTATTTGGTGCAAGGACTTGTGTAAATTTGCTTATGTTTAATATATAATGTGCATAAACTGTTAAATTTCTAGTGATGCTATCTGAATTGACTGATCTTCATTTATGTTTTCATTTAAATGCGTTAATGTTTAGAAATTCTATGTAAACCAAACAAGCAAAGATCTAAAAGTTTTATAGTATTTTTAAAACGTTCAGGCCGCCTTTTAGCAAATGCTATTATGGAATTTGAACCAATCATAACATGTTACACAACGTTTACAATACACTATGAAGTTTCTGTAGCGTTTTTAAAATGCTTTATAAGTTCGAACATGTTTGGGCCAAAATTGGTCACAAACCCCAGATAATGTGAAAGCACCAGTGTATGAATACAAATCAACAATATTCAAACACAAATAACAAATCTCGGCAAATAATAAGCAGTAAATCCAAAATAACGAACAGTGACACAAGTTTTATAGTGGTTCGGCTATCTCCAGCCTACGTCCACTCCAAAGTTTTTATCCTTTTATTGATTATCCTTGATGATTACAGATGATTACAGCAGTTACAAAGTCCAAAACTCGAAGTAAATAGCAGTAATGACGTTATGGGATGATTCTGGCAGCGTCCGGGCGTGCTTTCTCTCTCCAAATTCTCCGACCCCTTTTCTGAATGACCAGGGGCTCTATTTATAGGCGTAGCAGGCTGATATTTCTCCTAAAAATCCGGTAGACCGCTTCTGGCACGTAAGGGGGGCCCACGAGCCCAGCCTCAGGAAATTGGGCCCACTTTAGGATCGATTCGAACTCCATTCGAATCGATCAAGAAATCATCCAATTAAGCTGAAATTTAGTGAGAACATTCTTCAACATGTATGTAAGCTCCTGTAAAAATCTCATTGCATTTGGATTAACGGTTTGGAAGATATGATCGATTCGAATCAGCGTTTCCTGGACTCTTCGCTTCATTCAAATCGATCAATTCGAATCGATTAATTCGAATCGATCCAAGCACGCGCTATTGGGTTGACGTGGCGCGCATGCTTCGGGTCAATCCTCCTTTTCCTCCGAGTTTTACTGGGTTGAGTCCTTCTTTTTCTCCGAGTTTTACTGGGTTGAGTCCTTCTTTTTCTCCGAGTTTTACTGAGTTGAGTCCATGGGTTCGAGGTAGTGGATTCAAAGGTGTTCGTTCGAATCGATCGGGGTATCTCATAGTTGACCGATTCGAAGCTGCCTCAACAAGGTGGGTTCGAAGTAAGTTAATGGGATGGAGTCGAAGTAACTTGCCCTGATGGGTTCGAAGGTCTCTCTTACCTGATGGATTCAATGGATCCTCTTACCTGATGGATTCGAAGGTCTTCATCCTGAAGGATACGAAGTGAAGTAGTCCCATGGATTCGAAGCATCTTGTCTTGAAGGATTCAGAGTAGGTCCCACTCTATGGATTCGAAGCACTACATCCTGATGGATACGAAGGAGCCAAAGTCCACCTGCTATCGATACGAGCGTATTGATTCGAAGCATGCCGTTTCTTCTTATCCTAACCGATGCGAACTTCACAGAGCCGAATCCATACTGATCGACACGAAGAGTCTCGATTCGAACCTTGTGTGCCTTCGATCGATTCGAACCTGATGGGTTCGAAATTAACGAAATCCTTGATGGGTTCGAACAGCCATGCCCTTCCTACCTTGCATCGATCATAACTCCTTCTTATGAACTCTGATTAACCTGAAATTTGAAACATAGCCTTTCCTAATCCTTATCATCATCTCCAATTAATTTTGTCCCGATCGGAGTTCAACCAAATTTTGACGATATCGAACATAGCCTTGATTCCAACTGATCTCCAATCCTGATATCCATAATCCCTTGCCAATTTGTTGATATTCCAGTTTTGACCAAAAAGTGGGATAACAGAACATGACAATGACAAAAATGCTATGATAGGATAACTTTTGGGAGCGTTTTCAAAAATGCTACTATAGGGTCTAAACCTATTATAGCATGTCATTATACAGCATTTTTCGTAATACTTCGATAAGTTTTAACAACGTTTAAACCTATTAGCGTTCGAAAACACTGAAAAACCTCTTTTGTTGTAGTATCTTGGACGCAGATTTTATGGGTATCAAATTTAGCACATGTGTTGCGGTTTCTAATGCATGCCCCGAGTAGGACATTGGTAACACAGCCTTACTGATCATGGAATGAATCATATCTAATAAAGTATGATTCCTTTTCTTCGAAACACCGTCATGTTGTAGAGTATAAAGTAGAGTAAATTGAGAGATAATCCCATCATCTTTTAAGCACTATTGGAGTTCTTATTCAACGTGCTCACCTTCTCGATTAGATCGAAGTATTTTAATCTTTCGGTTCTCTTATTTTCTGTCTTATTCTTATATTCAATAAATTTCTCGTATGCATCGGATTGGTTTTTCATAAGGTACACATCATAGTCTTAAGAAATCGCCAGTAAAGGTTACAAAACAAGAACAATTATCTTTACTAATTATAGGCATTGGGCCATATACATCACTATGCATGAGACCTATGAGTTCATCAAACTCTTCCATTTCTTCCACTAAAGGGTGATTGGTCATCTTACCTATGAGACACGACTAACACGTTTCAAATGTGTCAAAATTAAAGGATGGGAGAAAACCTTCGGTTTTAAATTTATATAGTCATTTCTTACCTATATGACCTAGCCTACAATGCCAAAGACAATTTTCATTGATATAGCTATTTGAAGAAGAACATACATAATTTTATTGATTGCTTAAATGCCATTATCTAAAATACCATCACATACTTTATTGCCATCTAAAATAATGTTCATAACATTATTAGCAGAGTGAAAAATGTAACCCGTCTTAGACAATCTAGACACGGAAATAATTCCACAAATAATGTCTTTTACATAATAGCAATTATTTAATATCAAAACAAATCCACTTGGCAAACTCAAATGAAAACCTTTAACCATCGTTGCATCTATAATAGTCCCATTTGCAACTTGAAGCCCCATTCTCCATTTTCCATGCGACACCAGTTTCTAAGCCCTTGTAACGAATTATAGATATGAGTTCCAGATCCAACGTATAAAACCTAAAATAATTTATTGGTTGCAAAACAATTTTGAATCATAAATATACGTGATGGAGCGACAAGACCATTCTGCTTGTTCTCTTTAACTGTCTTCAAGTACTCCAATCAATTCTGTTTCTAATGACTTTTCTTGTGATAATGTTGACGTTCACCTTGTCTACAGCAACGGTCTTCTTATTTTTCTTGTTAACCCTTTTCTTCTTCTTCAAACATTTTGAAGAAAACGTGTTCCCATTAATAGCAAGTACGGCCCCTTGATCCTTGGACGAAGACTCGGCCGACCTCGACATATTAAGGAGCTCCATGAGGATTACGTTCGACCGGTTCATATTATAGTTTAATATGAATAACTCATAATGGGAAGTAAGGGACCCAAGGATCAGGTCTACTTGCATCTCATTGCTTATCGCTACATCTAACTGTGCAAGTCTATCAATATAGCCTTTTATTATTAGAATGTAATCTTCCACTTTATGTCCCTTGGTCATATTAGTATTGAACGGATTCTTCGAAAGTTCGTATATTGCGGAACGGGACTGTTCATCAAATAAAGCTTTGAGACTATCAATAATCTCATGGACATACATTTTTTGTGCTCCCTCTACAACGGCTTCCCTAGCATGGACAATAAGAAAAATTGGGTTCTCTTTAGGTCCGAAACACATTTATCATTCGTAAGTCACAGTTTGTAGACCGCATCATCAGTGGGTTGTTCTTTTAGAGGTGCAGCTGTCGAGGACCAAAGATATTTAATTGCTCTTAGCCAATCGACTTGGTAGGTCCGGTAAGTTTGTCGCTTTCAGAAAATGATTTTGGATGTTGACATTTTTCTATAAGTTTTAACCTATTGAATTAGGACAAGTTCATGGTAGATGTCCTTATAATATTAGTAAGGTTAAACTTTATGTTTCATTTTACTATTAAGCTCGCACTGGTCTTTTGTGTTTTTTCAAACCGTATGAAACACGGAAGTCTTTCGACTTCACTGGTGGGTGCAAAGACTCATCTATCTTGGGATTCTGACTTTGAGTTTGCTTAACAAGTCATAGCCTCAGATGATAGACAACCCCTTATCGGTTGTATCATATCCAGCTCCTAATCCATCGTTCTTTATGCTAATCTCATTTTGATTTGAGTTTGCTCAACAAATCGAAAGAGATTATTCACTCGTACCAACATTTCGCGATGACCTAAGTATAATATATATACCTTGAGTTTACTCAACAAATAACTATCTTACCTCGTCTATTATATATATTAACAATACTACACATAACATATCTAGCTTGAGTTTGCTCAAGAACTAAAGAGTATGCAAGTAATTTATTAATATGTAAATGGTAAAGGACAACTTTATGTTAAATATTTTTATTTAGAGTGATATCGATTTATGAGATAATATACTTTATGAAATACCCTTATAATTCATGAGTTTGACAAATCCAAAATCAAGGTATACATACTATACGTATGTATTTATCCCTAAGCTTATTTAAAATATCTTAAAATGTTACACCTTTAATATATACATTCATATTACATTTGCTTACTTATTATATAATTTTTATAAATTAGTTAACATATATAATAGTCTTATGTATAACATTATATTAACTAAATCTTATTCAATTAATTTAATTAATTAACATTTTAATTAACCACATATTATTCAATTATAATATTTTATATTGAATGTATATACTATAACATTTATAGCTATAAACATATATATTTATATTTATGTATTTATTTATTTATAAATTAAATTTTAATTTATTTATTTAATTAAATCTTATTGATTTCAAAAATTCCTTTATATACTTACGTTGTCTAGTATAATTAAATACAACATAACGTTTACCATTATATATTATATGTATGTATGTATTTTAATTAATTAACTATATAATTCATATATTTTATTAAACTTATCAAAAATTAAAATTTTCAAAATTAATTTTATAATGTTTTAAGTATGTTCGCGCCAAAAACGGCCACAAACATCATGTTGTATGTGAAAGCACTAATATCCAATATTTAGATCCAAACAGAGAAGTATAGATTCACAAATTACACAATAGATTGCAGAAAAGTAAATGAACAAGCAAGTTTTATAGTGGTTCGGCAAACTCTGGCCTACGTCCACTCCGATAAACTTTTATTTATACCGTAAGATCACAAGTACGGTTGTTTTTTCCTTAGAAAAATAATAGAGGAAGAGGTAGGAAATGATGAAGAAGAGACCCGTAGAAAAAAGTCTCTTGCAATGAACTAAGTCCGTTGTATTTATAGGGAGAAATGATGAGATATTTCACTAAGATTTCGACAGAAGGCTCTCTAAATCCATAGGGATCCACCATAACGACCAGCAAACCTAACTCAGCGATCTGGAACGATCAACTAAAGTGTCACCGATCTATATTTTTTATCTCCTACTAATGTGCGATCATTTTTGGAGGGTCTCACATGGCTCTTGACATTGATCGTAAAATATGGAATCATTCTGAGTTATAGGTTATGAGATACAAATCAATTCTTGTTGAAATTAGATTGTGCACAGGAGGATACCGATCATTTTTAGGACTTAGCCAAAACGATCGGCCAATAATGATCAACCAAACCCTAAACGGAACTTTAAGACTTGTGATCATTTTTGGGGTTCCCACATGTCTCTTGATACTGTTTCTGAAATATGGAACCATTTTGACTTGTAACTTGGAAGATATGGATCGATCTTGGTTGAAATTGGACCGTTCATTGAGTTGTACCAATCATTGTTAAGGATCGGCAAAAACGATCGGCCACCCTTGAATTTCAATGTTTTGACCTACGATCATTTTTATAAGCTCCATTTTTCATTTTATTGATGCTCTAAAAGTTCATGTGAATTGGTTTTGTGGATCTTGAGATATCGATCGATCATCGATCCATATAAATTCTTCATTTGTCCATAACTTGACCTTGCGAACTCCGATTGACTTGAAATTTGAAATGCGTCCTCATGGGGCCTTCCTTGCCACCTCATTCTAATTACACCATGATTGGACAATTAGCAATTTTTCGAGCATTTCGATCTAAATTCATTCAATCATCGTCCACAGTTTCAACTGTAGTCGATTTCCAATCCATCCACCTAAGCCAAACCCGTGATATCCCTGCCTAACCAAAAATGCGATAATATTTGCCCCCCAAAACATGCCTTACAATAGGAAGGCTTGTTTTGAATTGCTATAACGCCAAAATCTGAAGTCCATAATCCGTTGATAGTCATATTATCCACTCCAGAATCCAATCCGTTGCCAATCCAATTCCTTGATCTCTCTGGATCATTAGCGAAATAGTCGACATCCGATTCTGAATCCATTCTAAGTTTATTAACCAAATCCACGATCTCTCCGATCATTTTATCCAAATCCGAGACTACTCCGGATCCATATCCAAATCCATATACCTCTCCGGGTCGTTTTATCCAAATCCGGGACCACTCCGGGTCCATATCCAAAACCATAGACCTCTCTGGGTCATTTTATCAAATCCTTGATCTCACTGAATCCTTTTCGAGCACAATCCATACTCGACGACCTGAGTAGGCCGATCATGTCGCTCTTCGACGAAGCGGCCTACCCTTTACCAAGCATAGTCCATATCTGACGAACTTGATCTCTCTAGATCCTTGCCGAGCATAATCCATACTCAACGACTAATATGATTTTATTCTCCGACCTCGACTCTCCGGACGAGGCTTAATCCATGGGGTTTCCTTCTTCGTCCTTGGTTCTCAATCGAGGACTTAATTCGTTGGGTACCCTTCTCCGGCCTCGGTCCACAATCGAGGACTTAATCCATGGGATATCCTTCTCTGGCCTCGGTTCCCAATCGAAGACTTAACCCATGGGGTACCCTTCTCCTGCCTCAATCCCCAGTCGAGGACTTAATCCGTGTTCAAATCCATCTTGTCGCTCTTCGGCGAAGGAACTTGTGACTCACTGTTATTGCCTCGTCTCCCTGGTCGAGGCCATAACCACGACCTCTGTTGCTCATTACATTACCGCGGAACCAAGTGTTTTGAGATTCATTGGTTGTGGTGGTTTATCGCCATCTCAGAGCATGCTTAGGGATCATCCTCGATCCCGTACATGTGTAAGTGACTTAACCGTTTTACTGTAGAGTTGATTATTAGTTATTTAGTTCATGCCATCCCGATCGAGAGATGACGGCCTATGCCCTTTGTAACAACCCGCATATTTATCAATTTTATATTTAAATATTTTGTTTAAATATTTTTTCAATACTCGGAATTTAGTCCAAAAAGCTACTTTTTGCATACGGTCGAATTAGGACTCGGGACCACTTCCATTGGGTTCAAAATGCCGTTTGCGATCTTTTTGGGTATAAACTTTGATATGTTTGGAGTTAGAGGAATTTTGCCACTTTTTACTTAGGGCTTTGGTTTGGGCTGAGCCCAATAACCCCACTTATGTATTCAGTCCCAACCCTCTCCTCTTCATTCACATCCTTTATATTTTCCTAATACTCAAGCTTTTATAACAATGGAGAGTGGAATGGGAAATTGAAACTCAAGCCCTAGATTTCTTTTGCAAATCAAACTCTAGCCCCAAACTAATAGAAGAACCCGTTGGTAAGCCTTCTCCTCATCTTCTCCAACTCCTTCTCTCTTGAATTTCAGAAATTCCTAAACCTAGCTTTGGGAATCTTCTTCTTTTTGAGCATAGATTCAAGCTCGTTTGGGTTGTGTTGAAGAGAGGTTGATTCTCCCTTTGCTTTCGAGCTTCTTCTTCAATTGTTTGGGTTCAAAGGTGAGATTTTTATCTCACATCTTTGTCTATAATTATCTTCGATTGTTAGGTATGAATTCCTAACACTTATACTTGTGCAATTGATTTTGGTTTGGATTGATTTGGTGTATATTCCAATTTTTGGTGTTTTGAAATCAAAATCTATGAAAATCCTTTTATGGATATTTGGACATTGATATTTGAGGCGTATCGAAGAGCCGTTAAGGCTGGGTTGTCGCTTGGCGTAAATCCTTAGTCGTTGTCGCTCGATCGATTGCTTCCAGTATTCGTTTGGCCATTTTTGGTCTAGGTTCAGGGAATGCCCAGAACCCCAGTTTCAGACGTCTGAAACATTAGATTCAGACGTCTGAATATTATTCTGGGAAGATTTCTATTCCCAGATTCAGACGTCTGAATATATGATTTCAGACGTCTGAATTGGTTCGTTTGGAACCAGAAAAGAAATAGGCTAAAAAGTGCCTATTTCAGACGTCTGAAATCAAGGATTCAGACGTCTGAATTCTGTTTTTGGAAAATACTTTATTTTCCAGATTCAGACGTCTGAATCCTTGATCTCCGACGTCTGAATCTGCAGTCTTTTGCCTATTTGCATGAGAATTCCGACTTTAATCGATTTACGTTGATTTCGATTTGTTGATTTTCATTTATTATGGACTTGATGACTTTTATATCGAGATTTTTGGGAATATCCATTTCGATGGATTCCGTAATTGATTTCTTTGGATTTCATTCACGTCTTCGAAAGTGAATTTTAGTGATGGATTGTTCCTACAATCTTTTTTGTGATTTGTCACTTCAAAACATAAAGGTTTTCAATACTAGTAGTAAATATCAAAATTCTTTCATCAAAACGATTTCAACACTATTTTATTGCAAAGCTCGTTTCTTATATCGTTTTCCAATCTATTAGTATATACAAGCCTTTACCTCACTCGTATGAGAAATCTAATTAAACGACCTAGTAAAACGAGTGGTATGAAACGCTTGCGTTTACTTCGTCGGTTAATTCTTGGACTTGTTCGATTGAATCTCTTGTGACAATTTTCTAGTGGAGATCTATAATTTATTCGTAAATATTTAAGTTAAGCTAGTGGTTATGGGACATGAAGGTAAATTTATATATTTACTAGCTTAGTCTAATTGACACATTCTTGATGATCAACGACGATCATTTTTGTGATTTAGACTAGCAACGTGCGATGTCTCTTTGTCTACGAGGGAGACTAAACCCCGTTTTGTGGAGTTTCGACTCAAGTTGGTGGGGTAGCAACCCATGATCTTCGGGCCGTTTGTGGAGCTTCGGCTCAATTTGTGACGGTTAGCAACCATGGAATTAGCGTTCCGTTTGTGATACACGTGTTGGTGAGCTTTATGCTCCCGTTTGTGATAGGCCTTTCCCCCTTTTGTGATTTCTGGATTTCTTGAGATGATTTCTAGAATTTGTGCTTCACCAATTTTCGTGATTTTCATTGATAAGTTTTATCAATATTTGTGCATTGGTGAATTTGTGCGTCATTGACTTTTGTGAATGATATTGATATAATCGTCAATATTTATGGTTTGGTGAATGAAATAAAGAGTATGACATTCCTTTTGATCCTTGAGAAGATTTTTGTGATATTGATTAATCTCTTGTTGATTTATTTACTTATTTATCACAGCTTGGCATTGTGATTATTATGCGTTTAGTCATACCTCTTATTCTATATCGTTTCATCTGATATTTATAGCTAGACTGATCCTTTTATTATTTTCTTATTAAATAATACTCGGGTCAGACCGAGATGTTACAGGTGCTTCAGCTTGACTTCTCACTTGGGATTGATTTCTCTGACTTTTGGCTAACTACTTAGATTAGTAGTTTATTTTGGTGTACACATTTGAGATATAGACTCTATGATGTATACTTATTCTTTTGTGTAGTTCTTGTAACTATTCTTTTGTGATAGTGTGGGTCTTGCTTGACTACTACTCTGATGAACACTTTTATGTGTTATATATATTCATATCTATTTCCGCCTTTGTGATATGAATTATCTGTGACTGATTTGTGTCATGTTTATCTCTATATTTGTTTTCGAAGACATAATAGCCACTGTGTAGTAGCTTTAAGTTTGTGTCGGTATGTCGGATGTCCTCTTGAAAAGAATGCAAGTTACATTTTATCTGGCATATCGGTACTCGCACAAAGCAATTATACAGATGGTCGCTCCTCAACAGCCTTATTCTCCGTGCTAGTTGACGGTCACCGTGGTGTCCTTGGCTAGCGTGGGTATAGAGGTGGGGCGTCACAGCATGGTATCAAAGCCAAACTTCGGAACAATGTAGAATAATTTAACAAGGATCATAGTCCTAAGTCCTTCTTAGGAGTCGTGCCATAGGATTTAATTCGAGTCTTCATACCGATTCATCCTATTTTCTTTATGATTCCTTGCTTTATCTATCAAGATTGCTTGATATTCATTTGGTGAATAACCTTTTTCTTCTTCTTTATTTCTTTCTAAATGAAGAGAAATGGTTAGACCTGATTGTCCCAGCGCCGGTCAATCTAGTGCTACTCCCCAAGATGGAGTTTTTATTACTACCCAACAACTTCTTGACCTTGTCACGAATGCTCAAGCAGCTGGAGCTAATCCGGAACCTGCTCACCCAAAGTCATGATTTGCACGTTTGTGAAGCGATTATACCAATTTGGGTGGGAAGCCATTCAAAGGTTCTGAAACTATTATTGAAGTCCAGGCTTGGTTAAGAGCATGCAATCGAATCTTTTCTCGCATGAACCTCATTGATCTTCACCGAATTCAGGTGGCTTCTAGTATGCTCCAAGAAAGAGCATTAGAATGGTACGAGCTTCTGATTTCTGAAATAAATGAAGCGGATCTCACTTGGGAGAAATTCCGAGAGCGCTTCGAGTTAAAATTCGTACCAAAAGCTGAGAAGGTGACTTTGGCTCGCCGTTTTATTGACTTTGTTCAAGGTGAATCTTCCGTGGCAGATTATGTCGCGTCTTTTGAATCTCTCTCTAAATACGGGGTTGAATATATCAACACCCCATTGAAGAAGAACCAAAGATTTGTCTATGGCTTAAACAAAAGTCTCAAGAAGACATTACTTCTAAAATTAGAAGTTTCTTTCGACCAACTCATTGATATCGCTCTTCGTCTTGAAGAAGCGTATAGGGAAAATGATGTTGAAGTGGTGGGTTCCAAACCAAGCTTCAACAACAACAAGAAAAGGCCTAATAAATTCAAAGGTCCTTATCCCAATAAGAAAGGGAAGCAAGCAACCCCTGTGGCAAAGACTTCTTCCTTTTGTCATGGGGAATGCTATAATTGTGGTTCGAAGGACCATTACGCGAACAAGTTTCCAAAGTCTCTCACTTGTCGCTACTGCAAAGGTCCCGGCCATGTTATATCTTCATGCCTCAAGCTTCTGGGCAAGAAGGAGGGAAAGTTAAATGTTGCTCAAGCCCCTGGCAACACATCTCGTGGTCAAGGTATGTCTCATTATATCCTTGATGGCACCATTATATTTCGTGATCAATCCGTTCGAGTTCTTTTTGATACGGGTGCATCCCATTCTTTTATATCAAAAGAACTTGTTGATACTTTTTGTTTAAGTGTTGTTGCTTTAATGACTTCTTTGAGAATTGCGAATCCGGTTGGTGGATCCGCAACAATCATTTTATTGTGTAACGATGTCGAGATTATTTTGGGTGATTTTTCTTTCCGAGCCGATTTGCATGTCATGCGTTATTTAGGCTTTGGAATGATTTTGGGAATGGATTGGCTTAACCGTTATGAATCTCATATCCTATGTCCTGAGCGGACTATTCATCTTCGACATCCTCAATCTGTTAAGCAGATTTCTATTAATCTTAAAGATTCGGATTCCAGCTTGGTTGCATCTTTATATTCTTTAAATCCTCGTGATGACGATAATGATGATGAGGAAGATATAATTTCTCTTACTCACATTGTTCGTGAATTTTTCGACATATTTGAGCCCGTTTTAGGATTACCACATAAGCGAGCAATTGATTTCAGAATTAATCTTATCCCTGGAGCTCAACCTATTACTCGTCCTCCTTATCGCATGTCCAATAAAGAAAATGAGGAGATGCGACATACAATTATCCGATTTGGAAACGAAGCAATTTATTCGCTCAAGTTCCTCGTCTTGGGGAGCTTCGGCTATTTTTGTGAAGAAATCCGATGGTACACTTAGGCTTTGCGTTGACTACCGCAAGCTTAATGATCTTACTATCAAAAATAAATATCTTTTACCTCGGATTGATGATCTATTCGATCAACTTAATGGTGCTAGAGTCTTTTCATAATTAGACTTAGCTACTGGATTTCATCAGCTTCGAATTGCAGAGGATAGCATTCCTTTGACATCGTTCCGTACTCGTTATGGATCTTATGAATGGCTTGTTATGTCATTTGGTCCAACGAATGCTCCGGCTTATTTCGTTGACCTTATGAATAGAGTTTTCAAAGACTTCCTCGACCGGTTTATTCACATCTTTATTGATGATATTCTTGTGTATTCAAAAACCGAGGAGGAGCATGAAAAGCATCTTCAGATTGTGTTGGAAACTCTTAGGAGTAACCAATTAAAAGCAAAATTTTCTAAATGCCATTTTTTGCAATTTAGTGTTAAGTTTCTCGGTCGTATTATTTTCGAATCCGGAATTTCCGTAGATCCTTCAAAGATTGAAGCGATTCAAAGTTGGAAGAGACCGAAGAGTGTGACGGAGATCCGTAGCTTCCTTGGATTGGTAGGTTATTACCGCCGTTTTATCAAAGACTTTTCTAAGTTTGTCATGCCTCTCACTAGCTTAATGAAGAAGGGTGTTAAATACATTTGGTCATACAAATGTGAAACTTCTTTTCAGAAACTAAAGGAACTTCTTTCTGATGCTCCTATTCTTGTTATTCCCGAGGGGAATCAAGATTTTGTTGTTTATATTGATGCTAGTCACGTTGGTCTGGGTGTCGTTCTTATGCAAAAAGAACGTGTTATTGCTTATGCTTCTAGGCAATTAAAGCCGGCCGAGACTAGATATGCCATACATGATTTAGAACTCGCGGCTATTGTTTTCGCTCTTCGGATTTGGCGTCATTATCTTTTAGGAGAGAAATTTGTTATTTATACCGATCATAAGTCTTTGAGGTATTTATTTTCTCAAAAGGAACTTAATTTGGGTCAACAACGTTGGCTCGAGTTCCTTGCTCCTTATGATCTTGATATTCTTTATACACCCGGTAAGGGTAATCGTGTCGCCGATGCTCTTAGCCGTAAACAACAAGCTGTTGTTTCTATGATGATATCCGAATGGAACGATCTCGAGATTTTATCCACTTGCGAAATTCGAGACTGTGTTTCCGATTAATGTTCATCTCTTGTTTTATGTAGCCTTGAGGCTCACCCTTCTCTTTTAGACCGCATTCTTGAAGCTCAAGGGCTAGATCCTGAATTGGCTCTTCTTGGCCAAAATATTAAGAATAGAGGTGATATTGAAGGTTTGAAAGACTTTGATATTGATTCTCGTGGCGGCATTCGAAAATTTGGTAGACTTATCGTACCAAATATTGGTGATCTTCGTAAAGATATTTTAGAGGATTCCCATCGTTCTAAATTTACCATTCATCCCGGTAGCAGGAAAATGTACGCGAATATGAAGCGACTTTATTATTGGGAGGGAATGAAACTTGACATCACTAACTTCGTTAAGCGTTGCATGACTTGCCAACTCGTTAAGGCCGAACACCAAAGGCCCGGTGGGTTATTGCAACCTTTAGAAATTCCAATTTGGAAGTGGGACTAAATTTCCATGGATTTTATAGATGGCCTTCCCCATTCTCGTTCGAGTCATGATAGCCTATGGTTGATCGTCGATAGACTTACTAAATCCACCCATTTTATTCCTGTTCGGTCTAATCGAACCATTCCTCTCTTGGCCAAACTCTTTATCAAAGAAATTGTTAAATTACATGGAGTTCCTACTTCTATAGTTAGTGATCATGATCCATTGTTTACTAGTGGATTTTGGAAGAGTCTTCAAAAAGCTTTGGGAACGAAGCTTAATTTTAGCACCGCTTATCACCCCCAGTCCGATGGACAAACCGAGCGTGTGAATCAAACCCATGAAGATCTTCTTCGTGCTTGTGTGCTTGATTTCGGTGGAAGCTGGGAAGGTCATATTCCTCTTGTTGAATTTTCCTATAATAATAGCTTCCAGTCTAGTATTGGTATGGCATCTTTCGAGGCACTCTATGGAAGGCCATGTCGATCTCCTTCTTATTGGCTTGAGGCCGGCGAGAAGCTGGTTTTAGGTACAGATTTTACTCGGGATTCCACAGAGAAAATTCACCTTATTCGACATAGGATGAAGGAAGCCCAGAGTAGACAAAAATCCTATGCCGATAACCGGAGAAGGAGGTTAGAATTTTCTGTGGGAGATCTTGTGTTCATTCGTGTATCACCTATGAAAGGTGTTGTACGTTTTAGTCGATCGGAAAAATTAGCGCCTCGATATATTGGGCCATTTCCTATCACTGAACGTATTGGTTCCATGGATTATCGCCTCTTATTACTGGCTCAGTTTTCTTCCATTCATGACGTGTTTCACATTTCTCAATTACGGAAATGCCTTCGAGATTCTGATTCTATTCTTGATCCCGGTGTTGTGGAAGAAATTGAAGTTTCGCCTATTCTTACTTTTGAGCAACATCCTGTTCGTATTATTGCTTCGGAAGTCAAACGACTTCGAAATAAAGATGTTTCGCTTGTGAAAGTTCAATGGTCTTCAAATACTAAGGATTATTCTTGGGAATTTAGAGAGTTCATCGAGCGAACACATCCGGACTTACTTTCCCGTGCTCTTTAAGGTGAACCTTTTATTTCAAATTTCTTTTGTGTTGAATATGCTTTTATGGTTGTTATTTTATATTTTCTTCTTAAATATTGCGAGGACGCAATTTCTTTAAGGAGGGGAGTCTGTAACAACCCGCATATTTATCGATTTTATATTTAAATATTTTGTTTAAATATTTTTTCAATACTCGGAATTTAGTCCAAAAAGCTACTTTTTGCATACGGTCGAATTAGGACTCGGGACCACTTTCATTGAGTTCAAAACGCCGTTTGCGATCTTTTTGGGTATAAACTTTGATATGTTTGGAGTTAGAGGAATTTTGCCACTTTTTACTTAGGGCTTTGGTTTGGGCTGAGCCCAATAACCCCACTTATGTATTCAGTCCCAACCCTCTCCTCTTCATTCACATCCTTTCTATTTTCCTAATACTCAAGCTTTTATAACAATGGAGAGTGGAATGGGAAATTGAAACTCAAGCCCTAGATTTCTTTTGCAAATCAAACTCTAGCCCCAAACTAATAGAAGAACCCGTTGGTAAGCCTTCTCCTCATCTTCTCCAACTCCTTCTCTCTTGAATTTCAGAAATTCCTAAACCTAGCTTTGGGAATCTTCTTCTTTTTGAGCATAGATTCAAGCTCGTTTGGGTTGTGTTGAAGAGAGGTTGATTCTCCCTTTGCTTTCGAGCTTCTTCTTCAATTGTTTGGGTTCAAAGGTGAGATTTTTATCTCACATCTTTGTCTATAATTATCTTCGATTGTTAGGTATGAATTCCTAACACTTATACTTGTGCAATTGATTTTGGTTTGGATTGATTTGGTGTATATTCCAATTTTTGGTGTTTTAAAATCAAAATCTATGAAAATCCTTTTATGGATATTTGGACATTGATATTTGAGGCGTATCGAAGAGCCGTTAAGGCTGGGTTGTCGCTTGGCGTAAATCCTTAGTCGTTGTCGCTCGATCGATTGCTTCCAGTATTCGTTTGGCCATTTTTGGTCTAGGTTCAGGGAATGCCCAGAACCCCAGTTTCAGACGTCTGAAACATTAGATTCAGGCGTCTGAATATTATTCTGGGAAGATTTCTATTCCCAGATTCAGACGTTTGAATATATGATTTCAGACGTCTGAATTGGTTCGTTTGGAACCAGAAAAGAAATAGGCTAAAAAGTGCCTATTTCAGACGTCTGAAATCAAGGATTCAGACGTCTGAATTCTGTTTTTGGAAAATATTTTATTTTCCAGATTCAGACGTCTGAATCCTTGATCTCAGACATCTGAATCCTTGATCTCAGACGTCTGAATCTGCAGACTTTTGCCTATTTGCCTATTTGCATGAGAATTCCGACATTAATCGATTTACGTTGATTCCGATTTGTTGATTTTCATTTATTATGGACTTGATGACTTTTATATCGGGATTTTTGGGAATATCCATTTCAATGGATTCCGTAATCGATTTCTTTGGATTTCATTCACGTCTTCGAAAGTGAATTTTAGTGATGGATTGTTCCTACAATCTTTTTTGTGATTTGTCACTTCAAAACAAAAAGGTTTTCAATACTAGTAGTAAATAACAAAATTCTTTCATCAAAACGATTTCAACACTATTTTATTGCAAAGCTCATTTCTTAAACCGTTTTCCAATCTATTAGTATATACAAGCCTTTACCTCACTCGTATGAGAAATCTAATTAAACGACTTAGTAAAACGAGTGGTATGAAACGCTTGCGTTTACTTCATCGGTTAATTCTTGGACTTGTTCGATTGAATGTGACAATTTTCTAGTGAAGATCTACAATTTGTTCGTAAATATTTAAGTTAAGCTAGTGGTTATGGGACATGAAGCTAAATTTATATATTTACTAGCTTAGTGTAATTGACACATTCTTGATGATCAACGACGATCATTTTTGTGAGTTAGACTAGCAATGTGCGATGTCTCTTTGTCTGCGAGGGAGACTAAACCCCATTTTGTGGAGTTTCGACTCAAGTTGGTGGGGTAGCAACACATGGTCTTCGGGCCGTTTGTGGAGCTTCGGCTCAATTTGTGATGGTTAGTAACCATGGAATTAGCGTTCCGTTTGTGATACACGTGTTGGTGAGCTTTATGCTCCCGTTTGTGATAGGCCTTTCCCCCTTTTGTGATTTCTGGATTTCTTGAGATGATTTCTAGAATTTGTGCTTCACCAATTTTCGTGATTTTCATTGATAAGTTATATCAATATTTGTGCATTGGTGAATTTGTGCGTCATTGACTTTTGTGAATGATATTGATATAATCATCAATATTTATGGTTTGGTGAATGAAATAAAGAGTATGACATTCCTTTTGATCCTTGAGAAGATTTTTGTGATATTGACTAATCTCTTGTTGATTTTCAATTACTTATTTATCACAGCTTGGCATTGTGATTATTATGCGTTTAGTCATACCTCTTATTCTATATCGTTTCATCTGATATTTATAGCTAGACTGATCCTTTTATTATTTTCTTATTAAATAATACTCGGGTCAGACCGAGATGTTACAGGTGCTTCAGCTTGACTTCTCACTTGGGATTGATTTCTCTGACTTTTGGCTAACTACTTAGATTAGTAGTTTATTTTGGTGTACACATTTGAGATATAGACTCTATGATGTATACTTATTCTTTTGTGTAGTTCTTGTAACTATTCTTTTGTGATAGTGTGGGTCTTGCTTGACTACTACTCTGATGAACACTTTTATGTGTTATATATATTCATATCTATTTCCGCCTTTGTGATATGAATTATCTGTGACTGATTTGTGTTATGTTTATCTCTATATTTGTTTTCGAAGACATAATAGCCACTGTGTAGTAGCTTTAAGTTTGTGTCGGTATGTCGGATGTCCTCTTGAAAAGAATGCAAGTTACATTTTATCTGGCATATCGGTACTCGCACAAAGCAATTATACAGATGGTCGCTCCTCAACAGCCTTATTCTCCGTGCTAGTTGACGGCATTACACCGTAGTGTCCTTGGCTAGCGTGGGTATAGAGGTGGGGCGTCACAGCATGATATCAAAGCCAAACTTCGAAACAATGTAGAATAATTTAACAAGGATCATAGTCCTAAGTCCTTCTTAGGAGTCGTGCCATAGGATTTAATTCGAGTCTTCATACCGATTCATCCTATTTTCTTTATGATTCCTTGATTTATCTATCAAGATTGCTTGATATTCATTTGGGGAATAACCTTTTTCTTCTTCTTTATTTCTTTCTAAAGGAAGGGAAATGACTAGACCTGATCGTCCCAGCGCCGGTCAATCTAGTGCTACTCCCCAAGATGGAGTTTTTATGACTACCCAGCAACTTCTTGACCTTGTCACGAATGCTCAAGAAGCTGGAGCTAATCCGGAACCTACTCACCCAAAGTCGGGATTTGCACGTTTGTGCAGCGATTATACCAATTTGGGTGGGAAGCCATTCAAAGGTTCTGAAACTATTATTGAAGTCCAGGCTTGGTTAAGAGCATGCGATCGAATCTTTTCTCGCATGAACCTCATTGATCTTCACCGAATTCAGGTGGCTTCTAGTATGCTCCAAGAAAGAGCATTAGACTGGTATGAGCTTCTGATTTCTGAAATAAATGAAGCGGATCTCACTTGGGAGAAATTCCGAGAGCGCTTCGAGTTAAAATTTGTATCAGAAGCTGAGAAGGTGACTTTGGCTCGCCGTTTTATTGACCTTGTTCAAGGTGAATCTTCCGTGGCAGATTATGTCGTGTCTTTTGAATCTCTCCCTAAATACGGGGTTGAATATATCAACACCCATTGAAGAAGAACCAAATATTTGTCTATGGCTTAAACAAAAGTCTCAAGAAGCCATTACTTCTAAAATTAGAAGTTTCTTTCGACCA
This sequence comes from Allium cepa, assembly GCA_030765085.1. Taxonomy (NCBI): domain Eukaryota; kingdom Viridiplantae; phylum Streptophyta; class Magnoliopsida; order Asparagales; family Amaryllidaceae; genus Allium; species Allium cepa. Next base: position 92,809,522 of record CM060928.1, read on the forward strand.
ACTCATTGATATCGCTCTTCGTCTTGAAGAAGCGGATAGGGAAAACGATGTTGAAGTGGTGGGTTCCAAACCAAGCTTCAACAACAACAAGAAAAGGCCTAATAAATTCAAAGGTCCTTATCCCAATAAGAAAGGAAAGCAAGCAACCCCAGTGGCAAAGACTTCTTCCTTTGGTCGTGGGGAATGCTATAATTGTGGTTCGAAGGACCATTACGCGAACAAGTGTCCAAAGTCTCTCTCTTGTCGCTATTGCAAAGGTCCCGGGCATGTTATATCTTCATGCCCCAAGCTTCTGGGCAAGAAGGAGAGAAAGTTAAATATTGCTCAAGCCCCTGGCAACACATTTCGTGGTCAAGGTATGTCTCATTCTATCCTTGATGGCACCATTATATTTCGTGATCAACCCGTTCGAGTTCTTTTTGATACGGGTGCATCCCATTCTTCTATATCAAAAGAACTTGTTGATACTTTTTCTTTAAGTGTTGTTGCTTTAATGACTTCTTTGAGAATTGCGAATCCGGTTGGTGGATCCGCAACAATCAGTTTATTGTGTAATGATGTCGAGATTATTTTGGGTGATTTTTCTTTCCGAGCCGATTTGCATGTCATGCGTTATTTAGGCTTTGGAATGATTTTGGGAATGGATTGGCTTAACCGTTATGAAGCTCATATCCTATGTCCTGAGCGGACTATTCATCTTCGATATCCTCAATCTGTTAAGCAGATTTCTATTAATCTTAAAGATTCGGATTTCAGCTTGGTTGCATCTTTATATTCTTTAAATCCTCGTGATGACGATAATGATGATGAGGAAGATATAATTTCTTTTATTCACATTGTTCGTGAATTTTCTGACATATTTGAGTCCGTTTTAGGATTACCACCTAAGCGAGCAATTGAGTTCAGAATTAATCTTATCCCTAGAGCTCAACCTATTACTCGTCCTCCTTATCGCATGTCTAATAAAGAAAATGAGGTGATGCGCATACAATTATCCGATTTGGAAACGAAGCAATTTATTTGCTCAAGTTCCTCGCCTTGGGGAGCTTCGGCTATTTTTGTGAAGAAATCCGATGGTACACTTAGGTTTTGCGTTGACTACCGCAAGCTTAATGATCTTACTATTAAAAATAAATATCCTTTACCTCGGATTGATGATCTATTCGATCAACTTAGTGGTGCTAGAGTCTTTTCACAATTAGACCTAGCTACTGAATTTCATCAGCTTCGAATTGCAGAGGATAGCATTCCTTTGACATCGTTCCGTACTCGTTATGGATCTTATGAATGGCTTGTTATGCCATTTGGTCTAACGAATGCTCCGGCTTATTTCGTTGACCTTATGAATAGAGTTTTCAAAGACTTTCTCGACCGGTTTGTTCTCATCTTTATTGATGATATTCTTGTGTATTCAAAAACCGAGGAGGAGCATGAAAAGCATCTTCGGATTGTGTTGGAAACTCTTAGGAGTAACCAATTAAAAGCAAAATTTTCTAAATGCCATTTTTGGCAATCTAGTGTGAAGTTTCTCGATCATATTATTTCCGAATCCGGAATTTTCGTAGATCCTTCAAAGATTGAAGCGATTCAAAGTTAGAAGAGACCGGAGAGTGTGACGAAGATCCGTAGCTTCCTTGCATTGGCAGGTTATTACCGCCGTTTTATTAAAGACTTTTCTAAGATTGTCATGCCTCTCACTAGCTTAATGAAGAAGGGTGTTAAATACATTTGGTCGTACAAATGTGAAACTTCTTTTCAGAAACTAAAGGAACTTCTTTCTGATGCTCCTATTCTTGTTATTCCCGAGGGGAATCAAGATTTTGTTGTTTATACTGATGCTAGTCGTGTTGGTTTGGGTGCCGTTCTTATGCAAAAAGAACGTGTTATTGCTTATGCTTCTTGGCAATTAAAGCCGGCCGAGACTAGATATGCCACACATGATTTAGAACTCGCGGCTATTGTTTTCGCTCTTCGGATTTGGCGTCATTATCTTTTAGGAGAGAAATTTGTTCTTTATACCGATCATAAGTCTTTGAGGTATTTATTTTCTCAAAAGGAACTTAATTTGCGTCAACAACGTTGGCTCTAGTTCCTTGCTCCTTATGATCTTGATATTCTTTATACACCCGGTAAGGGTAATCGTGTCGCCGATGCTCTTAGCCGTAAACAACAAGCTGTTGTTTCTATGATGATATCCGAATGGAACGATCTTGAGATTTTATCCACTTGCGAAATTCGAGACCGTGTTTCCGATTTATGTTCATCTCTTGTTTTATGTAGCCTTGAGGCTCACCCTTCTCTTTTAGACCGCATTCTTGAAGCTCAAGGGCTAGATCATGAATTAGCTCTTCTTGTCCAAAATATTAAGAATAGAGGTGATATTGAAGGTTTGAAAGACTTTGATATCGATTCTCGTGGCGGCATTCGAAAATTCGGTAGACTTATCGTACCAAATATTGGTGATCTTTGTAAAGATATTTTAGAGGATTCCCATTGTTCTAAATTTACCATTCATCCCGGTAGCAGTAAAATGTATGCGGATATGAAGCGACTTTGTTATTGGGAGGGAAGGAAACTTGATATTGCTAACTTCGTTAAGCGTTGCATGACTTGCCAACTCGTTAAGGCCGAACACCAAAGGCCCGGTGGGTTATTGCAACCTTTAGAAATTCCAATTTGGAAGTGGGACCAAATTTCCATGGATTTCATAGATGGCCTTCCCCGTTCTCGTTCGGGTCATGATAGCCTATGGTTGATCGTCGATAGACTTACTAAATCCGCCCATTTTATTCCTGTTCGGTCTAATCGAACCATTCCTCTCTTGGTCAAACTCTTTATCAAAGAAATTGTTAAATTACATGGAGTTCCTACTTCTATAGTTAGTGATCGTGATCCATTGTTTACTAGTGGATTTTGGAAGAGTCTTCAAAAAGCTTTGGGAACGAAGCTTAATTTTAGCACCGCTTATCACCCCCAGTCCGATGGACAAACCGAGCGTGTGAATCAAACCCTTGAAGATCTTCTTCGTGCTTGTGTGCTTGATTTCGGTGGAAGTTGGGAAGATCGTATTCCTCTTGTTGAATTTTTCTATAATAATAGCTTCCAGTCTAGTATTGGTATGGCATCCTTCGAGGCACTCTATGGAAGGCCATGTCGATCTCCTTCTTGTTGGCTTGAGGCCGGTGAGAAGCTGGTTTTAGGTACAGATTTTACTCGGGATTCCACATAGAAAATTTACCTTATTCGACATAGGATGAAGGAAGCCCAGAGTAGACAAAAATCCTATGCCGATAACCGGAGAAGGAAGTTAGAATTTTCTGTGGGAGATCTTGTGTTCATTCGTGTTTCGCCTATGTAAGGTGTTGTACGTTTCAGTTAATCGGGAAAATTAGCGCCTCGATATATTGGGCCATTTCCAATCACTGAACGTATTAGTTACATGGCTTATCACCTCTTATTACCGGCTCAGTTTTCTACCATTCATGACGTGTTTCACGTTTCTCAATTGCGAAAATGCCTTCGAGGTTTGGATTCTATTCTTGATCCTGGTGTTGTGGAAGAAATTGAAGTTTCGCCTAATCTAACTTTTGAGCAACATCTTGTTCGTATTATTGCTTCGGAAATCAAACGACTTCGAAATAAAGATGTTCCGCTTGTGAAATTTCAATGGTCTTCAAATCCTAAGGATTGTTTTTGGGAATCTAGAGAGTTCATCGAGCGAACACATCCGGACCTACTTTCCCGTGCTCTTTAAGGTGAACCTTTTATTTCAAATTTCTTTTGTGTTGAATATGCTTTTATGGTTGTTACTTTATATTTTCTTCTTAAATATTGCGAGGACGCAATTTCTTTAAGGAGGGGAGTTTGTAACAACCCGCATATTTATCGATTTTATATTTAAATATTTTGTTTAAATATTTTTTCGATACTCAGAATTTAGTCCGAAAAGCTACTTTTTGCATACGGTCGAATTAGGACTCGTGACCACTTCCATTGAGTTCAAAACACCGTTTGCGATCTTTTCGAGTATAAACTTTGATGTGTTTGGAGTTAGAGGAATTTTTCCACTTTTTACTTAGGGCTTTGGTTTGGGCTGAGCCCAATAACCCCATTTATGTATTCAGTCCCAACCCTCTCCTCTTCATTCACTTCCTTTCTATTTTCCTAATACTCAAGCTTTTATAACAATGGAGAGTTGAATGGGAAATTAAAACTCAAGCCCTAGATTTCTTTTGCAAATCAAACTCTAGCCCCAAACTAATAGAAGAACCCATTGGTAAGCCTTCTCCTCATCTTCTCCAACTCCTTCTCTCTTGAATTTCAGAAATTCCTAAACCTAGCTTTGGGAATGTTCTTCTTTTTTAGCATAGATTCAAGCTCGTTTGGGTTGTGTTGAAGAGAGGTCGATTCTCCCTTTGCTTTCGAGCTTCTTCTTCAATTGTTTGGGTTCAAAGGTGAGATTTTTATCTCACGTCTTTGTCTATAATTATCTTCGATTGTTAGGTATGAATTCCTAACACTTATTCTTGCGCAATTGATTTTGGTTTGGATTGATTTGTTGTATATTCCAATTTTTGGTGTTTTGAAATCAAAATCTATGAAAATCCTTTTATGGATATTTGGACATTGATATTTGAGGCGTATCGAAGAGCCGTTAAGGCTGGGTTGTCACTTGGCGTAAATCCTTAGTCGTTGTTGCTCGATCGATCGCTTCCGGTATTCGTTTGGCCATTTTTGGTCTAGGTTCAGGGAATGCCATGAACCCCAGTTTCAGACATCTGAAACGTTAGATTCAGACGTCTGAATATTATTATGGGAAGATTTCTATTCCCAGATTCAGACGTCTGAATATATGATTTCAGACGTCTGAATTTGTTCGTTTGGAACCAGAAAAGAAATAGGCTAAAAAGTGCCTATTTCAGACATCTAAAATCAAGGATTCAGACGTTTGAATTCTGTTTTTGAAAAATATTTTATTTTCCAGATTCAGACGTCTGAATCCTTGATCTCAAACGTCTGAATCTGCAATCTTTTGCCTATTTGCCTTTTTGCATGAGAATTCCGACTTTAATCGATTTACGTTGATTCTGATTTGTTGATTTTCATTTATTATGGACTTGATGACTTTTATATCGGGATTTTTGGGAATATCCATTTCGATGGATTCCGTAATCGATTTCTTTGGATTTCATTCACGTCTTCGAATGTGAATTTTAGTGATGGATTGTTCCTACAATCTTTTTTGTGATTTGTCACTTCAAAACATAAAGGTTTTCTATACTAGTAGTAAATATCAAAATTCTTTCATCAAAACGATTTCAACACTATTTTATTGCAAAGCTCGTTTCTTAAACCGTTTTCCAATCTGTTAGTATATACAAGCCTTTACCTCACTCGTATGAGAAATCTAATTAAACGACCTAGTAAAACGAGTGGTATGAAACGCTTGCGTTTACTTCATCAGTTAATTCTTGGACTTGTTCGATTGAATCTCTTGTGACAATTTTCTAGTGGAGATCTACAATTTGTTCGTAAATATTTAAGTTAGGCTAGTGGTTATGGGACATGAAGCTAAATTTATATATTTACTAGCTTAGTGTAATTGACACTTTCTTGATGATCAACGACGATCATTTTTGTGATTTAGACTAGCAATATGCGATGTCTCTTTGTCTGCGAGGGAGACTAAACCCCGTTTTGTGGAGTTTCGACTCAAGTTGGTGGGGTAGCAACCCATGGTCTTAGGGCCGTTTGTGGAGCTTCGGCTCAATTTGTGATGGTTAGCAACCATGGAATTAGCGTTCCGTTTGTGATACACGTGTTGGTGAGATTTATGCTCCCGTTTGTGATAGGCCTTTCCCCCTTTTGTGATTTCTGGATTTCTTGAGATGATTTCTAGAATTTGTGCTTCACCAATTTTCGTGATTTTCATTGATAAGTTTTATCAATATTTGTGCATTGGTGAATTTGTGCGTCATTGACTTTTGTGAATGATATTGATATAATCGTCAATATTTATGGTTTGGTTAATGAAATAAAGAGTATGACATTCCTTTTGATCCTTGAGAAGATTTTTGTGATATTGATTAATCACTTGTTGATTTTCAATTACTTATTTATCACAGCTTGGCATTGTGATTATTATGCGTTTAGTCATACCTCTTATTCTATATCGTTTCATCTGATATTTATAGCTAGACTGATCCGTTTATTATTTTCTTATTAAATAATACTCAGGTCAGACCGAGATGTTACAGGTGCTTCAGCTTGACTGCTCACTTGGGATTGATTTCTCTGACTTTTGGCTAACTACTTAGATTAGTAGTTTATTTTGGTGTACACATTTGTGATATAGACACTATGATGTATACTTATTCTTTTGTGTAGTTCTTGTAACTATTCTTTTGTGATAGTGTGGGTCTTGCTTGACTACTACTCTGATGAACACTTTTATGTGTTATATATATTCATATCTATTTCCGCCTTTGTGATATGAATTATCTGTGACTGATTTGTGTTATGTTTATCTCTATATTTGTTTTCGAAGACATAATAGCCACTGTGTAGTAGCTTTGAGTTTGTGTCGGTATGTCGGATGTCCTCTTGAAAAGAATGCAAGTTACATTTTATCAGGCATATCAGTACTCGCATAAAGCAATTATACAGATGGTCGCTCCTTAACAGCCTTATTCTCCGTGCTAGTTGACGGCATTACACCGTAGTGTCCTTGGCTAGCGTGGGTATAGATGTAGGGCGTCACACCCTTAAGCCGAGCTCACTCCAATTTGCGGCGGATGATGGCTGCTCCTGTTGCATCACCGCTATCATTTCCATACAAATCCATCCAAATCCATGCCCCTGGTTCCATGAGGAGTAGTGCCAATCCTTTTTCCTTAGCCAGGGTTTTCCCCCAGTTGCTCCAATCCATATCCAGTCCCGCTAGTTTTTGCTCCAAGTTCTAGATTTCAATTTTCAACTATTCCAGCATCTATAAGTGGTATTCTATCATCGTTTCCATCCTGCCTCCTTAGTCTGCGAGAGGATTTCCTCTGAACGAGCATCCAAATTATGATTCGCACTAAGCTCCATGGGATTGACCATAAATCCTCCAGCATCGTGGCCATCCAGACCCAGTGGCATTCCCCCTAGTCTTTGGGAATAAAGATTGAGGTTTAATTAGCTCTTAAGAAAGCCTCCCGACTCCCTTAATGATGGCTCATATCCACTCTCTGTCTCCTTGTTGATGGTTTCACCATTACTCTATTTTCAAGTTCTCTAGTCGATTCCAAATCTGAACTCCAAATTCGTGGGGCTAGCTCTTCTTATGAAAGCACCAAAATATTTGCACCAAAAATGACCACAAACACCCTATTTTATGTGAAAGCACCAATATCCAATATTTAGATCCAAACAGAGATGTATAGATTCACAGATCACGGAATATATTGAAGAAGAACAAGACTTGGGATTTGGTACCACCTCATCCAGGAAGCTGAGCCATAGGTTGCAAGTGGGTGTTCAAGGTGAAGAATGATGGGAGATACAAGGCTAGATTAGTAGCTAAAGGGTTTTCAAAAGAAAGGGATTGGAGTATGATGAGATATTCTCTCCAATAGTGAGGCATACGTCCATCCACATTTCGCTCGCTATCAATCGTAGCTCATGACTTGGAGCTGGAGCAACTAGACATGAAAAACGCTTTCTTGAACGGAGATTTGGATGAGACCATCTACATGAAGTTACCAGAAGGATTTGCTGTATATGGGAAAAAAAAAATGGGTTCGCAAATTGAAGAAGTCATTGTATGGATTTAAGAAGTCGCCTAGACAATGGTACAAGAGGTTTGACTCTTTTATGCTTTCACTTGGTATTGATCGTAGCATCAAAGACACTTGTATGTACTTCAAGCATTTAAAGAATGGTGGATGGGTGTACCTACTCTAGTACGTGGATGATATGTTGATTGCCTCCAAGGATAAGGCTGAAATCGATAGTTTAAAGAGAACGTAAAAAAGCGGAATTCTAAATGAAAGAGTTTGGAGAAGCAAAGAAAATTTTGGGTATGGAAATCCAAAAGAATAGAAAGGTAGGACTTTTGAGCCTCAATCAAAAGGAGTACACTCGAAAGATGCTTGCTCGGTTTAGCATGGAAGGGGCAAAGGCAATCAGCACACCCATGCCTTTGCACATATAGCTTTTTAGTAAAGGCTCTCCGATCTCAGAAAAGGACAAGGCTTATATGATGAAGGTCCCATATGCAAGTGCAATTAGCAGCTTGATGTATGCCATGGTCTGCACTAGGCCTGACATCGCACATACGGTTGGATTGGTGAGTAGATTCATAGAAAATTCAGGAAAGACGCATTGGGAAGTAGTGAAGTGTATCTTCAGATACCTTAGAGGAACTCCAAACCCATATACTTGTCTTTGGCGGTAGAGGGAGATTTCAGCTTGGTTGAATTTTGCGATTCCGACTAAGCCAGTGATAGAGATCGAAGGAAGTCAACCTTCGGATATGTGTTCACTATTTGTGGGACAACGATCTATTAAGAGTGAGGTTGCAGATGTGGCTTTGTACACTACAGAGGCAGAGCTCATAGCTGCGGTTGAAGCAGCTAAGGTGGCACTTGATTTGAGGCGACCATTGTGTGATTTAGGCTTCGTATATGAAGGAGTGGATGTGTACTGTGACAGTCAGAGTGCAATTCACTTAGTTGAGAATTTGGCATTCAGCTCAAGGACAAAGCACATTAAGGTGAGAGAGTCATTCCTTGTCTCGATGAGTGAAGAGAAGCTAGTTCGTCTTCAAAAAGTTCTTACAAAGGAGAATGCAGTAGACATGTTAACCAAGTCGTTGTCTGCTGCTAAGTTCGAGCATTGCTTGGACTTGATTCGCTTAATGAAGTGCTAGGTGCCACAGGGTGGCACGGGGGGAGTATTCAGTTAGTTCATGGAGACGTTTTTTTTCATGGTGGGTTTTGATATGTTCTACACGGACTGGATACTTCGAACACTTTGTTAACAGACGGTGGCCTTGCCGGAGTTCGTTGATAGAGTGTAATGTGTGATGGAATTACCGAAGCTCATAGGGTAAGTATCCATTGCTTGGAGCATGAAGGTGTAGATGGAGTTGGAAGGTTTATATAAAATTCGGTATCAAGGTAGAGATTATTGGATGTGATACCTGATTCCGTCATCGACGAAGAGGAAGGAAGTCGCGGAGGCAGAAGCTCAACATCATCGTCAATGAAGCGGAGGAAGAATTCGTGAAGTCCTAAATCAGAGCTAAGGCTTGCCGAACCAAAAGTTAGGTTCGGCAGTGGAGGAGCACCTGCCGCTTCAAATCTGGAGTGGTGGAGTGGAGGACCGGATGGATTTCTCATCCGGTGGTGGAGTTCGTTCGGTGAAGTAGTGAATGAAGTGGAGCGGTAATGATGCCGAACTAGTATTTTCGTTAGATGTGGTAAAGCATGTCGGTCCAGACTATTGAAGTTATCGGTCCAGATGTTGAAGTGCTTGATGCCGAACAACCTATGCCGACCAATTTTTATGGGCTTTGCTGAACCAAAGTGGTGCCGAACGAAATGTCTTGTTCGGTATGTGGACCATGCCGGTCCAGAGTTTGAGTATTGTTTGCCGAACCAAATGATATTGAGCTGTACCTAATCAGCTTTGTATGTCTCTGTCGAGCCAAATGCGTGCCGAACCAGATTGTTGAGCTACTATATAGCAACTATCCTTCCTCATATCTTTACTATATAAATAGTGGAGGTACTGGATAGCAATGGCAGCCATCCAAGAGACCTGAAACTTTGTAGAATTTTGTCTGTATTGTTAATTCTTCTTATGTATGGCCTCCAAAAGTGAATCAATCTTGCAACTCTAATCTTTCAGTGATTAGTGAAATCTCCTCTCCCCAAGTGGAAGTACACTGCCTCGCAGTAGTGGAACTACTATAAATACTAGTGTTATGTATTTTTCTACATTGCATTAATCTGTGACTGTCTGTTCTGGTGTTTATCTCTGTTTGTTTCGTCACACTACAATCATGATCCAGTTGTTTTCCACTCTGTTGGGTTTTTTAATCCCTTAGACTGGTCATCGGAAGGGATTTTTCCCAACATATATAAGCATATATGTGATCTTGTATTTGAACGAGTGGTGCTTTGGTTGATCTACTGTTATGTTCTAGGAAGAGTGTGTGCGTGTCAGTATATGTATATATGTGTGTGTGTGTGTCGTAGGTTAGAGTGTGTGTGGGTGCGTGTATGTGACAGTCTGAGTCTGTGTGAATGTGTGTTTATGTGTGTGCATTCATGTATGAGTTTTGCTATTGTGTTTAGGTGGAGATACCGTGTGTGTGTGTTTCTAGCGCTTATGTGTATTGGGATATATATATATATATGTATGTATGTATGTATGTATGTATGTATGTATGCTTATGTGTGTACATTGTTGAGTTTCCGTTACATATGAGTGGCTGTTAAGAGCATGGTTATGTTTATGTGAATGAGGATGCCCTAGGTGTGTGTTGTGCTTATATATTATTGTATGTTGGGTGCATGATAGTGGCTTGGTGTATGGGGGTGTCAGTTTGAGTGGTGTAAAAGCTGTGTAATACTTTGCATTATGTCAAGACTTAAACTCGGGTTTCAAACATAAATATCTATATCCTTTTCCACCGAGTGGCATGCGCATCTTGTATACCCGTCTTGTTGTTGGGTTTTGTTTTTATATGCACAGGATTGTATTTATAGGCATATCGATTTATTTATACGAATTAGTGTGTGTGTCCTCTTGCGTGTATTCGTACGTGTGTGGTTAGTTGAGTGTGGGTATGTTGATATACTAAATTGTGCGTGTATTAGCATATGCATGTGCCATGTACCTTCTTGATGTAATGTTTTAAGTACTTGTCCTTGCATCATTTTCTATTTCCTATGTTTTGATCTATTTAGTTAGGCTATTTTGCTGTATAGAAATCACTGTAACACCCTATCTTGTCTAACTTTATCACGTTAATGAAGATAAATACACACACATTCACACATACTTCTACTTAAAATAAGCTAAGTTAAATATACTTAAATTCTAATATATATATATATATATATATATATATATATATATTAGTATTCATTTTGTTATATTAATTCGTATGTTGAGAATGATTCATTATTAAGTATTGATTTATTTATTTTATAAGTGTATATATATATTGTAAATATTTATTTATTTATTTATTATTATTATTATTATTTTATACATTTATATTTGCATTTAAATGTTTTTCTGGCTTTCCTGATTTTACCTTCTTTCAGTTATTGAATTGGATCATATAAATGATTCACCGTTGATATTGACTTGGTTAATGATTTGATATGATACGGTGATGACATCCTTTTATATGACTTTGTGGCAATTTATATTGATGAGGTTTTATTTCTATGTGATGAGACACTTGAATAAACAGTTTAATGGTATCGTTCGGTATGAGACTTTCGGTAACACTTTCTCGGTTATTCATTGGACTTGTTATATAGAGATATCTAATATAGATTAAGTGCAGTTTATGAGCATCGAATAATTATCCAAGCAATATGCGGTGGTATGGACGTTGCTGTGTTATTCATTTGATTATTCTTTTATAAGTAAATATCACTCAAATGGGTATATGCTCATATGCATATGGTGAAACTCACTATGGTGAGTATATTGTAGCCATGTGTTGGCTTATGAGTAGACTTGTACGTTGGCATAGGATTAGAGCTCTAGTATATTATAGTCATGTGTTGACTTAAACGGAGCCGTGTGTCGGCTTACGTCTATAGCTATGTGTGGATATAGGATATGAGTACTATATGCTATTCAATTGTGTCCATCTCCTTTTATGGTTCGGGAGTGAACTAGATTGGCCATAATCCACCCTGGCGGCATAATCGTAGGGTCGCTCTCCAGATCTGCGATAGCGTCATTGGCTATTAATAATTTCGTTGCGCATCATAGGATTGGTAATTGGTAGGGTAGGTGCCCTACATCCCCTTGTGTTTCATACGCCAACAATCTGTTACCTATAGGGGGAAAGCAAGGTCGTGATCGGAGCTACGTGTAAAAGAGCCACCAGTGGATGGGGTCACGATGTCCCTCGAGGTAACCGAAGACTGTAGAAATAGATTTGGCTACCAACAAGAGGCCAGTGGATCCTGGGTTCCTAGAGCATGTCGTATGTTTTCAGTCTCCCTTTCTGATTTAGGGTTGTGAATGTATAATGGATTGACATATATGTCTATTTTCTATAATTAGTTGGCTAAACTAGAGACTGGTTGAGTCTAAAGTGTAGCCAATCCCTGTTATATTCATACCGTTTGATGATTTGATATTTTTGAGATAGCCTTTATTATTGATTTGGATTTGGATTATCTCACTACAACAAAAAAGAGCTTTCGCAAAGTGCTGCCATAATCATTAGCTGCGTTTCGGAGAAGGTTGTATAATACCATGTTGCAATGAGTCAACAAATTCCACAGCGCTTTTGAAATGTTGCTAAATAAATGGTTATCGAAGCTTTTAAAAAACGTTGTAGTAAACTAATTTTTTAGCCTTAATTAAACGCTGCAAATTCATTTAGCAACGTTTTAGGAATGCAGTCTAACCGTATGACTTCAGGAAGACAATAATACAGCAGCAGTTTTGAAACGCTGCAAAAATAAATTATGCAACATTTTTGAAACGCTGCAGTATATCAATATATTTGCTACATTTTACAACTATTGCAGCATGCTCAATTTATAAAACACTAATAGATATAATTTGATATTATAAATAGTTATAAAGATTAAACATAATTAAAGACATAATCAAAGCTACATCAATTTCATACACCATAAAATTTAGTTATATGCAACATTTCATGAAAAATGTTTTAAGCATAAATGTTAATGACATAGAATCTTACAAAAAGAGCTTTCTAATTAAGAAAATATAAATCGTGGAAAGTTCAGTCTTGTCTCCTTCAAAAGTCCAACATGCCTATAAGAAGAAAAAATGCAATTAGAGATTAGCGGTAGAAGAGAACAAATGTTCACATATAACTTATAACTAGACTATTTGCGTTAATAGCGCGCAGCTTAATGTTAATGCTAGCCAAAACTGAGAAGTATCTTGACAGCTTTGATACTATAAAAAGTAGGATTGATTACTTGGGCAGCGTCTATGGAAAATAATTGACACTTATTGTACATTCTGGCCCACTGGTTCTTCCCAAGACTAATTAACATAGTGGCATTCTAAAATGAAGAAAAAATGAATTAATGGATGGTATCAAATTTTTTTAAGCCGGTACATTTCCCTCCAACTTTTATTATTAACTAATTTTTTTTAACAATCATGAACGTATGGAATGGCTAGGAAAATTTATATGTACAGTGAATTAGCACAAAGCAAAATTTTGCCGAAGCTATGGGATATTTAGTTCCCAAATAGAAAATGCGTTTGTATGTATGTACGCTCAACAAAAAGGCATATCTGGTTACTATATTGAATCCTTGTAGCTAAAAATAATAAACATAATATGATGTCGACTTGTAAAACATCCTACCTGACCAAGGTCATTATTCTTATGATATTCTGGCACACAAAAATTACGATATTCATGTGTCTCGGTATTTGTGTGCTTGAATACATTAAAATATGGATTAATCTTACAGTTCATAGTCATAATCTTGATCATCATTCTCTTCTTTGTTGATGAAACCTTTCTTCTCTTGCCTTGTCTTCCATTTATTTACTTTATCTTTCCATTCTATGTTGCTCTCTATTTCCCTCTCACCTTCCAATTCTTTACCCACAACTGTAGAACACTAATATATGAACGCAAATGTATATGGAAGCAATTTATATCTCACATCAATTTGACAAAACCTACAACTTCCCATAAAGGATGAGAATACAGCCCCATTGGTCAGCTTCCATTGTTGTATCTGTTTCCCGTATTGCTTTAATAAATTATAATTTTTAACCAATGATGATGATGATGATATAAAAGAAATATAAAATCAAGCTGATATGATCAAATTTTAGGGATTTCCCTATCAACTTGTGATTTATCTACCATTGTTGTCTTCATCTTAATTTGAAATTCATCTTTCGAATCTTCCAAATCACATGTGTCCTCGTCGTCTCCCTCTACTCTAGGATAGCCTAATCAATATGATTTCTTTATTTTAGTCTCATAATTTTTGGTCTTACTAAAAAAAGTTGACATCTTATGTATGTACATCAAGTATAATCTAACACACAATATCACTGTCAAGTTGCACAATAAAACTTGTATTTTTACCAATTCATCAAATAAACACTATTCTTCGGGCCAATCCAGACGAGAGCGAACATTATATCAAAAAATTCAGGTTTATCAAAATATTTTTTCCACCATCAAATCTAGGTTGCTATGTTGAAAAAACGCATGATAACGGTTCAACTCTGGTCAACAACGTAAAATCACTTTAAACAAACAACAAGCAAAGGACTTTATTTCAATATGATAAGAAATAAAAAACATATCCATAAGTATCATGATTTCATTATCATTTGTGTCGAAAATATAAAATTTAGCTAGCATACCTCCTCTTCATTTCCATGAATCGTAGCATGGTCGATGTAACAGTAACCAGGCTGCATTGATCCAAAAAACAATCACATTTGTGAAATCTTTGATACAATTGCTTTTGTGTCGACTAGAGTGCTAAATGACTTTTATCACATAAATGGAACTAATAGAACTATTTAGAAAACGCAATTAGTGACACAATGAATCGGTAAGTTATGAGTAAATATAAAAATGCTTTAGGTGTCTCGACATTTTCTATTTTTATGGAAAATGGCCAAGATCTTAAGCATTATTGGTAGTTATATTCATTTTAATAATTGCATGTGCAGATGTACTAGGAATAATAATAAACAAAGCTCTTATTATTTATATCAATAGATCGAAGTATTGAACCAAGTTTTATGGCAACCATTTAGTCCACCATCTGCAAATTATCAATCCACATCCTACTAATTCTAATTAACATTGTTGTCTATGTCTTTTAAATCCTTAAGCTACTATTTGATTCCAACAAGAGCTCATGTTATTAGTCTTGGTAATCAGAATCAATGTTTTAATAACAAAAAAGTATAACCTTACTGATAAAAGGGTATTCTCTTTCTATTTTAATGACTTTTGTAAACAATAAAGGCCTCTCCTCTCTTCAAGGAAAAACTATACTCCTACGTGTTAGGTGTGGCTTGCATTAGTGGTGTGTGGATTGGACTTGATAAAATCTCACATTGCAAGAAATATAAACCAGTGCAGTATATGTGTGCTTGTGTGTGGGTGTGTAAAACTTTATCAAATCATTGTAAATGAGAGTGGTAACGCGTAACATTGATTATTCCTTTAGTCACAATCAAGTGTTACTAAAACCAAGTCTATGTCCGTTGAGCTTCCGAGATAGGGACCCTTGATTGTGATAAGTATTACAAGGGCAATAAAATTGAAAACCATTTGGCATTGTTACAGGATAACAAATATACAACAACGTTGAAGAGTTGAAAGCACGAAATTTTTTCAAATTGTAGTACAGTAACATGTATTGTCATGGACCATACATAATCTTTAGGTTTATATTTAGTAATTGTGTTACTCTGCAAATAAAGCATGAAATTTTTGCAAATTGTAGTATAGTAGCATGTATCATCATGGACCGTATATATTTTTTGGGTTTATATTTAGTAATTGTGTTACTCTGCAAATATTATATCTGACCGATTCATAGTTCAATCAATTATTCGCTAGATTGCGCAAAGGCTAAAACTAGTAAGAGAAAGAGAAAATTAGGATTCTAATAGCAAACCAGTTACTTGTAATCTCCTATAAAGTTATGTGAAATCTGTTAAAAAAATGAGCCTAATTTGCAACCAAAATGATTACCATATTACATGATTGTTAACATTTATACTTCAAACTATTACTAGTTATCTAATGAAAACATGAAGACTATAAATTCATATTTTAAGATATAATTAATATCAGAAAAAACATTAGTGACATGATGAATTAAACTGTTGCTTACAATTAAGATTTAAGTGGCTCTACAAAGAATAAAATAGGATGTGACTAACCTATAAACAATGACTTTTCAGTAGACTGATACGTGGAAGAGGCTGCAAATAAATTTGATGTCAAAATAAAAAAATAAAAAATGAACATTATATGCAAATCAAATTAATTTTACTTTCTACATGTCTACTTTTTCAGATGTTACTTTAAAACGCCCCCTCTGTTGTATAACTGGAGGTTTTGACTTATCATCAAGCTCATCGGCTAATGAATCTGCAGATTAATGTTCGGCCTAGTATTGTGTGTGTACTATTATATAATGCAAAATGAATTTTCAGATTCAAAGACATTAGATTATATGCATACTTGATGATTTTTATTGAATCCCTTTAGGAGTAGTCTCGTTTGTGGTTTGACACACATCTCCATTACAATTTCCAATATTATGTTGATTTTGTTGCCTATAAATACAGATTCATACGACATAACTATTGATAATTGAGAAAAAGCATAATAAATTCATCTGAATAGACAAATTTATAGTTAAACAAACATATAAGCATCTCACCCAAAATAACAATAAATTTTATTAACCATAAAATATAGAAAGAATATTTGTAGGTTATAGAAAGGGTGATTTTTAGCACAGGTAAAATATTGGTGTAACCGAAACTATTGTTGCTATTATGATAACCAGCTTATAATTTGGATTGATACATCACCACCTCAAGAATAGCTCCATTCCTCATGTCAATTTGGTCCATTTCATACAAAGTAATTTTATTTTCTCTTAAGCGTATGAAATGTGTAACCGAGGGACGAATCCATGTGAATGTAAATATTACCCAATGGCGGTGATTTTATATTTGTTTAGTAATTTCTTCTTATTCTACAACTAATTATATTGTAGCAATTATATTATACAAAATACTCTAGCAAAGAGTTTAGGTAATTCTTTAATAATTACTTAATGTATATACTAAATTGTTTTTCATTATATAACAATTCTTAACTTTAATTTTTATACTATAATTTAGTATTTAACATTTATGTATATTGCGAATTAATTTTTGTATTTCTCATACTAAAGAAAGAGCTTAATACCCATGAATAGATGATATATAACTTCTATTTGTAGTGTAAAGTGATATTTATTGTTTATTTGTCAAATTGATATTTCAAATTTGGCACTCTGGAAGAGATTTAATTTTTTTATCTTTATTGCAGACTGATATTTTACTATGCGAAAGATATGCTATAGAAATTAATTTACACTGTAAATTAATATTCTACATTTGTTTATATTCTAAATCAATTTTTTATATTTTTTCCTGAAGTAGCAGCTTAATATATCCTGAAGTGAAGTGCACAGTTTTTTCTAATGCAAACTGTCATTTATTTTTACTACAATACGACATTTATTTACATCGACCATTATTCACGTCGTATGGTGACATCTACTTACATTGCAAGCTAACATTTACTTATAGTACATACTGAATTTGTTCTTAAATTGCAAGCTCAAATTTTATTGCATCATATATTAGCATAGCACCCGCGAAGTTGCAGCTATAAAATATCTCCAAGAATAAATATTATATGTTCATTAATATAACCTAGGTAGAAGCCAAGGGTGGATGAATTGCTCGATCTAAAGCAGCAAGAGTCTCTAAGGCCTGCAAATTGCAAATACCATTTTAATAGATATAACATGTGTAAATTAACAGACATAGCTTGCGTAGTTACAAGAAAATATCATGCAAGCATACTAAAACCCATAATGGGCCAAGAATTTTATGCACGCGGTGTGCCACATTAGAAAGTGTTCTCAAAGCCTATAATCAAATGTAACATTACGGGATTATAGACATAGATAAAAGAATGAAGTCAAGAAAAATATAGATCGCATGACTTCTCTAAACATGAAACCTGAACATTCTTTGGTGTGAGAACAATATAAGACTGGAGAAAGTAATCCGAGTTGTAGTTGAGTGGGGAGACTGGCGGAATCATTTGCTTTCCACTCAGAGTTAGAGTATCTTACTACTATTCTAACTCACATATGTAAATATAAATATGATAGAAAACTTAAAATATAAGCAAAATACTAGAAAATGTTGAGTGAGGTAAGATAAGATATACTTGTAGAAAACATATAATGACACGTTACTGTAAAAGAAGTATTATTATTAGTTTGCATCCAAAATTACAGCTTGCTTTGTACTATATTTTTCTTTTTTAAATCAAAATATTATTATAATTTATTAGTTGAACACACAATAACAAAAGTAGTAACAAAATCTTAAATAAATCAAACTACATTCTGAAAAGGCAACCAATCTTTCCCAATGCTCTTCACCTGCTATACTTTAGCAGATTCACAACTTCCACCTTCCAAATAAACATCAATTTTAAAGCAAACCAAAATATTAGTAGTTTAATATTGCAAGCAAACTCAATCATGGAAAATCATTGTAAACATCAATTTCTAAACTTGAAATTATCGTTATTAGAATAATAATTTAAGTCGATAATTGTAATTTATCAATCATTACGATGTCAGGAATGATTTGCATGCAACATTTTAATATGGATAACACAATTTAAAATGACATAATTGATCAAAAGCTTCGACTATTCTCTAAAAGGCGTGAATTGAATTTGTTCATCACTATTAATTATCGTGGAGCAAGATCCAAAATAAGCAGTCAATTTAAGATTGTAAACAATGTCATATCATCAAAAAGAAATAACTGATACTAAAAAAAAAATGCAACGTCTTGTGAACATCAACTTTCATTTGGTTCTTTCTAGATAGAATTACTACCACCATTTTCTAATTCTTTTATTAATTAATTATATAATAAAAACGGCTACTTAGTTAATTTTTTATTATCAGTATAAATTCACTTAATTTTTATAAAACTTAGTTAACGAAGTTATTTTTTTGAACTTGGTTAATTTAATATTATTAGTATTATTATATAAATTTAGTTAATTTTTATAAAATTTTGATAACTTGGTTAATATTTTATAATTTATTGTTATTATATAAATTTAGTTATATTTTATAAAACGCGTGTATCATGTAATGTCTTGGATTTTCTCTATTCATATGTATGTACCTATAAAGTCAAAGATGAGAGATTCTAAGCAGCAAATATTATAGCAAATGCATATATCAACTGATATCTAGTTCAAAAATTCTAGATAACGATATTTGATCTGTTATATCAACAGGACTTGGCCAAATTTGCCTACAAAGAATAATTAGCATCCACTGTTTCATATATCTTAAATAACCTTAAGGTAGAATCCAGTTTTGAATTTAACTGAACATTATCATGATACTTCCTATAAGGTAATATACTAAATATAAAAAAATTAATAAAAGATATGACAAAAGGATCCAAGGACTCGAACAAACTTTATCAATTACCTGACAAAGCAGTCAAAAACACAAGACTGAAGCCTTTAATCTTCAATCTCACCCTTCCACGTACCATGCGAATCATATTGCATAAATTCAGATATCAGTGCAATTCAATGCATATAGATATCAAAGTATTAACATGAAAATTCAACCAGCACTCATCCAATAACAATTGAGCATAAGAAAAATTAAAGTACCAATTTGGGTAAAATATAAGAAAAAATTAGAAAACTTTCAAAGAACTTCTGTACAATAAAATCATTTTAATAGGAATACTTCAAAAGTCAGAAAAGATGAACATCAATAGTATTAATTTAGTTGAATTGTTAATTAAATTTTCCTTTGATACCATGTTATTGTAGAGGGCTATGTTGGCAAATCTAAAGAGTGAAATAAGTTTCAAAATTAAATGTCGTTTAAACTATAAATAGGTTAAAATATAAGAACAATTAGAAGCAGAACCATATATATTTACGTAAAACAAAATCAGATCGAAAATTTTAAATTCGATGAGCAATGAACATGGATAATTTATTGTACTAATCAACTGCTACATCAGATCAGAAGGAAGTGCACAAAAAAGTTCAATGTACTAATTAACCATAAAATAAAAGCAACAGCCATAACGGATTTAATATACACATCAAATTCATTATTCTTAGCAAATTGTTGCCGAACGAAGGTATACGAAGCAAGTAACTGCTTTTCAAATGGTTATATGGTACTAAATGAAGGTATGTGAAGCAAGCAACAGTTTTTCAATTAACTTTTTAGTAAATTTGTCTGAAGTTATGAGGAATAAAAATATTATAAATAGATAGCAACAACAGCTGCTTTTGATTCTCCAAATATGACGCTTCACTTATATTTGCAAACTAACAGCTAAGGACAACCAAGATTTCATAGGAAAGACATTCACCCATAATGTATTGTATTTGCTAACTGTTCCTTATAAGCGGAACTTTAAGGTCCCAAATAAAAATAATTTTGTACTATTCACAATTATTTTTTATATTATAAGTAGAATTTCAGTAAGATTCCTTATACACACGAGCTTTCTAAAGACCGTCGAATATCTAAACATAATTTTTTTTCCTTATAAGTAGAATTTCAATAAGACATTCACCCATAATCTCATAATTTCAGCAAGTATCTCAGGTATTGACTTACAAATGAATAACTGAACATAATTTACATTTAACGTACCTCATCTAGTTGAATCAATGATTCCTTTAATATACGAGCTTTCTGAAGACTCATGTTATCAGTTGCAGCAGCTATGCAGAACCGTGGAAAAACCCTATCTTTCTCGAGAGCATCGGAAGAGAGGGAGAGAAATCAACGGTTGAGCGTATATTCCTGAGATCGCGTTGGAGAGTTTATTTTTTAATTGGACCATGGATAGGGTTTAACGGGAGAGAGGGAGAGAGGTCATGTTGAGTGGTAAAGGTGCGCGACATATTTTTATTTTCCCCCCATTTTCACATTCACCTACGGGAAGCGTGTTGGATATTGCTTTATTGTTATTTTTAATAATTCATCCACATAATCGCAGCATTTTTATTAAAATGCTGCTTAATTGTGCTCCGAAAAATAGATTTTGTAGTAGTGTCTTTGTGACTTGTATAGTATTGGATATCATTTGATGATTTGATTGGTTATCTCACATTATCTTTTGATATATGGTATTATATTAAGGCATTGAAGTCAGCTAACCCTATTCTCTTGATGATTTCATTTTACATGATAGAGGTTGTATTATACGGATGACTCATCTATTGGATATAGTCTTCTTGATTTCTATTGATTTGTTTTAGATAGATGATGACATCTTTTGATATTAATTCTAATTATTTATATGAATTTGAAATATATGAGGATTGTGATGCCTTGAGGATTATTTTATACACTTGGACATGTCGCTTGATGTTTTGAGTATCTTTGGTAGTAGTATTATGTTATTCTTCTTTATTTATACGGTATCACTTTATTTTTGATCCTTGATTAGACATAGTCTGACCTGTATGTTATTTTATAATATTCGGGTTAGTCCGAGACATTTTAAGTACAGGGACAACTTGACCAGCATTCGTTTTAGTTGTCTTAGAGGTAACATATTAGGATGTACGATATTTAAAAGACATTGATTCACTATATATTATGCATTGTTCTATCCTAGAAACACACGTGTTTATTGCTTTGTGTCAATACTAAGTATGTTTCATGGTGGATTATATTCAATGTTTAAATACGTATTAGTATTGGCCTAAGGGAATATTTACGTGTATACCCGATATCGTCTTATTTTCTATATTATTCGACAGTATTACTTTGTAGTACTCTTGGATATATGGGTATGCAGGTGGGGTATCACGTTTTAATACACACACACACACACACGGCTTTAATTTTTTTGATTCGAAACATATTTATATGTATACATTGATAAAATTTATATAAATTTAATATAACACACACAACACACACATACACACATATATATGTATATACGTATTTTAAAACTAAACTTGTCTTAAATATTATTTTCGAAAATCAAAATAAAAAATTAATTTTTAATTGCCGAATGATATAAGAAAGTGTGTGTGTATGTACAAATTATTTTTAATCAGCACACATATAAACTAACATATTCATTTGATGTTGACGGCATTAACGTATATGGATTCGGGATAGTATATGTATAACTAAAGCAACATAATGACATGATATATATATATATATATATATATATATATATATATATATATATATATTAGATTATTACCTTTCTATGGCCTATAAGTAACACCTTGTAATGTTGAACCGTTCACTCCATGAATCAGTATCCAATCCTTCATAGAGAGCTACCAAACTTAAAGTAGCAACCATCGATCTTCGATTTGTATTTAATTCATGTTTTAATGGCCTAAAAATTTTGGAGAAGAAGGGAAAAGGGGCCAGGCCGTGATTGGTCTATAGCAGCAAAAAGAGTGCCATCTAACTATTTCATGTTCGATCTCCTCATATGGTTAGCCGCCTTAGATACATTTATGGGCCTATAAATTATTTCATGTTCGATCAAATAAATGTGCAATTAAATCTAATTCAAATGCACATCGATATTGTATATAGATACGTGTGTCTTTAACTATTATATACACATTATTTAGTGTTCAATCAACGCAAATTAAATAAAATTTTACTATTATTTGTTATTACTGTTAATTAAGTAATAAGTATAATAATTATAATTAATTAAATCATGTGGTAGTAGGAGTATTCAACGTTTCCATTGTACGACTCTTAAGTGTAAATTCGATCAACGATTAATATCGAACAATTCAAATATTAACGTTCACACGTCACTTAGCGGGTGGTGTGACATCATGGCCAAATTTATCGCATACATAGGTTCGGTAAAATCCAATTTTACTTTATTTAATTAATTATCTGCGTCAAAACTATATCACATTAGGACTTATAGAATTTGGTAACGGTCAAAATTCCAATATCGTTGTATTCAAATTTACAGTCCAAACATAAAGTACTTTGTCCAATAGTAACAGCTATTATTAACTGAACTACTAGCCAATGATTTTGACTTTGAGTTGATTGCAGTTGACCGTGACACTAATCTCATATAACCGAGAAATAAATCCTCTCTTCGATAGGTTTTACTTCTAATGCTTCTA
Organism: Allium cepa; assembly: GCA_030765085.1. Lineage (NCBI taxonomy): Eukaryota > Viridiplantae > Streptophyta > Magnoliopsida > Asparagales > Amaryllidaceae > Allium > Allium cepa. The sequence goes on from CM060928.1 coordinate 92,832,749, forward strand.
ATCAATCCAACTATGTTGATCGATAAATGTCGTGCCATGTTTTAACCATAATCAGACTAGAGCTTCCAAAATGAAGATCAACGGTATTATCAAATCAAGAGAACCGTGTAATATTGTCATATTGGTATTTTGACAATAGTTATCCAAAAGTTATTTTGTAACCAAAGAAAACTATCGAGTGAGTCGTTCCATAGTTATTCAATAACTATCAATATGTAATCTCTAGGTTCTCCGGTAATGAGTACTCCACTGCCAACATTTGGAGAGCGATACGTACTCTAGTCTCAAATGATGCATCGATATCCAATCTCATTATTCTTGACTAGAAATATTTAAAATAACGTGTTTATTACGTTGTGATAAAATACACATGATTACAACAATTGTAATTATCATCACAAACACACCATTCATGGATTTTCGGTTTAACATACATAAATTAATTAGTTATAACATATTGCAACAAGTATATAATAGAAAGAAAACACCTTATTTACGAACCAGATTTTATTATAGAGTTAATAATTTACAATAAATTATAGAATTTCCCATGGGCATACCCTTAAATCTTTTAGGAAGTTCGTTCCATATTTAAGCACCTATAAAAGTTATACGGTGAACAATCTCGTTCTGGTACGAGCTCTTATGGAAATTGTTTCATACAAAAATGAGCAAGCGATACCTAATATTATTGGGTACATAGAAAGATTGACCGAGTTGGGAATGATGCTTTATCAAGGGTTATAGGTCGATTGGATTCTTCGATCACTCACTCCATACTTTGATTGGTTAAGTTGAACTTCAATATGAACTTGTTGAAGGGTGTTGTGTGGATCTCATTAATATGTTATGGATAACCAAAAGTACGTTCATGAAGGGTTAGATGTTGCACTCGTTGTCAAGGAAAAATCCTCTTTGAGTAGTTTGACAAATAGAAAACGTAGGTTGAAGGGTAGCAAAGTTAAAGCGAAGACTAATGAAGAGAAGGGTGAATTCACCATTTCTCTAAAGGGGACACTATAAGAGGAGCTGTCTAGGTTATTTGAAGATGCTCAGAGGACAGGAATTCAATTCTTCTCCTATTGGTATTTTTATTATAGGGAAATGTTTAGCTATAAGTGCTTCACCTTGGATTTTAGATACTAGATCAAGAATTCATGTAAGTAATTCATTGTAGGGACTTAGGAGTAAATGCTTATAACAAGAGGGAACATGGAATATAGCAAGAGGGAACATGAATTCTATGTTGCAAATAGAGCTATTGTAGCAGTGGGAGATTGCCATATGAAGCTTGTTAGTGGACATGATTTAGTTTTATATAATTGATAGTTTGTACCAAACTTTACTAGTGGGATAATCTTCATTCCCAATTTGATGGAAAACAGTTATAGTATATTTGTAATGAAAACCTTATGAACATTTGTTATGATAATAAAATCGGGTGTTTTGGTACTCTTAAAGTTGACATTCACAAACTTAACTGATAGAGTTAGGGGTAATCCCAAGGGCAATTATGTAATTTGTTACATATATCTAACTTGACAACCAATCTTGTTCAACCAAAAGATGTTTGCTTTCTATTATATAATTGATATAACGTGTTATATTAATTAATTGATTTAATTAAAAATATATTTAATGGAAAATCCATAAGTGGTATGTTTTGTGATAATAGTTACGAAGTATTGTAATCATGAGTAATTTATCACAATGAAAAAAAATATGCCATTTTAAATATTACTAGTCAAGATGTATCGAGACTAGATATCGACACATCCGTCGAAATTACAGCACATGATGCTCTCTAAATGTTGGGAAGTGTATTACTCATGACTATTGGGGGCACTAAGTGGTTGCGTACTGATAGTTATTGGATAACTGTGTAATGACTCACTCGATAATTTTTTATTAGTTAATATGACTAAGGTCACGTAGAGAATATCGATATGACTAATTTACATGGTTCTCTCGACTTGAGAATACCGTTGATCTTCAATGTGGAATTTTCGCTTTGATTATAGCTAAATCATGGCACAACGTCCATCGAATGACTATAGTTGGGTCAAACGGAAGCATTGGAAGTGAAACACTATTCAAGAGAGGGTTTGTCTCCTTGGTTATATGAGATTAGTATCACGGTCAACTAAAGTCCACTCAAAGTCAAAGTCTCTAGCTAGAGCATTTCGGGTAATAATAATTGTTATTATTGAACTAAGTACTTTGTGCTTGGACTATAAAGTTGAACATAGACGATATTGAAATTTTGACCATTACCAAATTTCATAAGTCCTAATGCGATATAGTTTTGACGAAGAAAATTGGTGTAAATAATTGTCACTATTAGGTACCGCTTATAAGTAAAATTAGATTTTACCTAAAAGATGTGTAAGCGATAAATTCGACAAAAATGTCACACTGTCTGCTAAGTGACGTGTGAACGTTAATATTCGAATAGTTCGATATTAATCGCTGACTGAATTTACACCTTTAAGTCGCACAACCATAACGATGAATGCTTCGAAAACCACATGATTTAATTAATTTATAAACATTCTAAATTAATTAATATTTATGAAATATTAATTATTAATTTATTAATTTATTTATTTTATTTGTTTGAATGCCATTAGTATTTAATAAAGTACGTACATAAATGTTATGTATGTACGTATCGACATATGATATTGACAAAATATTTAAATTGGACTTAAATAGATTAATTACTAAATGAGTTTGGGAATATTTTTAGGCACATATAGCCTCATTCGTAGAAGGCCATAAGAAGAGGCTTAAAATCCAATGGTTGGATCTAGAAAATGAAGGGAGGAGATTAAGGAACGATCCCTTTATAAATATGTTACCTTCCTTTTAATTGCCTCTCTTAATCACTCTCCTTCTAAACCATAGCCTTCGTCTTCATTTTTCTACCTTCTTGGCTGAAATTTCATGGATTCCAAGCTAAATAAAATTCCCAAAACAAACTCAAAACAAATCAAATAAAACAATTAAAAAAGTGGCGCTTCCAATTGTTGCAATTTCTAGAGGCGATTCAATCAGATCAAGAAGCGTGTATCATTCAAGGTACGAATGATAGGTAACATCAACAAGGTAAATTCCATTAGTTATTTACTTATTTATTCCATGATATTATAGATCTACTAATTAATTCATTTAAAAAAATTATATATGCATTTGTTATCCCTTATAAGTATACAATCATAGGTCTTGAAGCAGTATAACTCGTTATCATTAGAATTGTTTTTCATTTGAAGTTGATAACTTCTATTCATGATCTTATATGTTTATTTCTGTTGATTTTGATTTAAATACAGATCTGATAATTATCTTATTATTCCAATCAACTTTATTTTATTTAATTGTTAACAATAGTTTACATTGATTCCAAATTGGTTTTCTACTTTGAGATTCATACATATACATATGTAATGATCCGCTTTTTTGACCATCGAAAGTCGACAACGAACACTAACACTGTGTTCCAATGTCGTGCATCCAATCGACGTAAGGGCAGATTGCTACTGTAAATAAAAAAAGAATAGAGAACGAAGAAAACAGAATCTCACAGCGGAATCGACAACATATAATATAACAAGGATAATAGAAACTGTCACTCCAAACATACAAAGCATATCAGAGTTAAAAACAAACCTTGTCGGTTGGACAGTTATAAATTCGTGACCTTACAAATGTCGATAGGTATACTATATAATACAGCGGAAAATTAAAACACTACGATAGGTGAATCTTCAGCTCCCTTTTCAAGACCTCCATAACACCATGGCCAACTTGGAAAAATACTCGGTCTGACCCGAGCATTATAAATAAATAACACCTGGATCAGTCTGGAAATCGAGCATGAGATAACTCGAATAATGGAGAACATATATAAAAGTTTTGTGAGACCATGCCGCTAATACGGAATGGGCTTTCACCTTACAAAATCACATCCATATAGGCAAGAGCATAATTAAACATCGGGAACAAATCCAAACACGAAAGACCATAAATAATATTAAATCAGACTTGAAAGAATGGAAATAAACCCAGTAAAATCCAAACTGGATAGAATGGATAGATTAAGGAAAACAGTCCAACTTGATAGAATGGACTAAATAAGGTAACGATCCAGACTTGATAGAATGTATTGAATAAAGTGCTTAAATGTCGTAATGAGGAGTTGGCTCTACTCGTGGAAATTTAAAGCTAAAATAGATTCAGGGTTTTCGAATTAAATAAGGAAAGAAAAATTTCTAGCAAATGACAAGGAAAGCGCACCCCCCTTGAAGTATACCTCTAGTAATATACTCTTGAGAAGCTCATATCCTCCGTGACACTTCTCGGTCAATACCAAGCCGGACCTTACCGAGTATCCGAATATTTCCACATCTAAGTGCACAACCGAATCCAAACTAGATGAGATGTCAAAATACTCTTTTGATGGGAGCAACCTCACATAGCTTGGCTTCCTCTTGCCCTTTTGGGTTTAGCCATTTCTGATAAAGGATAAAAAGCTCGATTGAGCAGCAAATAGTTTTTAAGGCGACGATACACCATTAAGAACTTGAATCCGATAATTTATAAATCACCTGTCGAGACAATTAAAATAATCGTGGAAATTAAATTTCATATATTTACTACTACTCGTTGATTCCAGACAAGTCCTATCTCTCGGTTGAAAATGAAGTTGGGAAAGTTGAGATAGTATTACCTCTAGGCATCACCTTGACGATATTTTTAACTTTTGAGATAGAAACGAGTCCAAGCTTCAATATTTAGTGTAAAAAGTATGACTAGATCCTTTCCATATAAGCAATATTGATTATGGAACTATTTTTCCATAATCGAAATCGAACTTTTTAACTTTTGAAAGAACTGGACTTGTGCTAGATTTCCATATTGGTAAAACCCTTTTAGAATTAGTTCCTAATTTAACACGTTAAGAGAATAATCTTTCCAAGTGCTCGTCTCCAAAGTCCTAAACCAACATCAGAGCGACACCTAGGAGAATATCCCAAAAGATATTAAAACAATTTAAATACCTTCTATAACTTTAAAACAATTTAAATACCTTTAATAACTTTAAAACAATAATTATCTCGAAATACAACTAATCATATTTAAAGTCTCTTTTAAATAAACAAATCCATTATCTTTAATAAAGTAGATAATTATTTCCAAACACTTTTATAACATTGGTAAATTAACTTTCAAAATCTTTATCAATTCACTTTATTAAAGCAATTTTATTATATTAGTTAATTTACTTTAATCACTTTTATTAAATCGATTAATAAATATCATTAGTTACAAAGATTAATTAAATGAAAATAATAATTAGTTAAAATGAATAAGTCATTTGAAACATCGTTTATTAAAATGATAAGTAATTTTAAATTTCATTAATCAAAGCTAATTAAGTTCAAATAATCATAAATTAATTGGATTAATCAAATTCAAGCCTCATTAGTTAAAACGAGTAATTAAAATATCATTTGCTAAAACGATTTATTCAATAATAAAACATCATCAATTAAAATTATTTAACTAAATTCCAAATATCATTAGTTAAACCAACTAGTTAAATTTAAAACAATCATTAATTAAAATGATTAATAAAATTCAAATATCATTATTTAAAATGACTAATTGCTTTTAACTATCATTAATTAAAATGATTATTAATTTCAATTATCATTAATTGAAATAATTAATTAAGTTTAATTAATTAATTAGACTCCATTATCATTAATTAAAATAATTAATCAAACTCAATTATCACTAACGATTAATTAAGCATAAAATATCATTAGCAAAAATGATTAATTAAATCTAAAGATAAACCAATTTAAACATCATTTATTAAATTGATTAATTAATCTCAAAACCATTAGTTAAAATGATTAATTAATTTAAATTATCATTAATAAAAATGATTAATAAATTTTCAATATTCTTTTTAGCGAAAACACAAGCTCAATTTGATATGATAGGGTTTGGGGATGAAATTTAATAAATGACGATATAGCGAAAATCGTTATAACGACATTTAAACTATTAAATAGAATATCAGGAATTTATCTGAATTAGAAATTAATATAACAACATATGGATGTAAATAAATAATTTATGGACGAGAATCCCCTTTGGGTCTCTTTATAGATTTTCGCTGCAAAACAATGGTTATGGATAATATATAGACAATCATATGTGTTTATAACGATCAAATTAACATGTCATCCATTTTCCAAAGGGAAATTCAACCAAACAAGCAATCAAACAATTTAACTAACATCCAAACAATCAATAAATGTTTAACATCATTGATATAATAAAAATCAATGTGAGTTAAACTCACATTGGTTTTCGTTTTCGCTGAAACGTCCCCATTTTGGACTAAAACCAAATGGTCGTCTGACTTTAGCCTAAATTTTCACTTGCTTCAAATCCACCCAAACTAACTCCATTGCAAAGCCATCATTGCCACGAGTCCAACGCAAAAAACGGCATTCGAATCCGACCCCGTATGCAAAAGGTATTCATATTATAAGTTTTCAGATTTAAATAATCGAATTAAATCATTAATTACTTTACTTAATCACCATTACCCCCAAATTTAAATGTTAATCGATCTCCCCCTATAAAAGCACAAGCCATGCACTAGATATGCACAAACCCACCAATACAAACCTTCTCTCTCCTCATTTCTTCCTCCATGCTTCACTATTCGACGAACGGACACCACCGGCCAACTTAACTATGCGATCTCCATCCGCCCGACACTTTGAATTTGAAGCCATATCTCCCCTTGAAGTAACAACCTGATGGGTTCATAGCAGCCCATAAAATGTCGGACCTCACAAACATGCACCATTCTTCCCTTATGTTGGTCGTATACTCCATACGAACAACTCCTCGCGCCTTCTGGTTCTCCAGTTGATGCCTGAATCTCCAACCAACTCGAGCCCTAGCCGCTGCCCATAACTTTGACCATCTCCAAACATCACCGTAAATCCCGCAAACCATCATAGAATCAAAGCCAATCACTATACGAGTTCAAAGAACCAATAATTGTGATTTTTAGAGGTGTATATACTTTTATCTTGAATTTTGAAATTTTGAAGAACTTTTTGTAACGTCCCACCTTTTTGTACACTTTAAATAGACGATAAACCACACACGTCGGACTTAAAGCATATAGAAGGGCAGATTGTTATGGGGCAAATAAGAAAAAGCAGAGAAAAAAACAAACTAGAATCTTGCAGCGGAATGATAAAATACAATAATCAAATAAACAGTGCATGAAGCTGTTTTACAAAATATTTGATTATACTTATATAATACATATCAGAGTTACACATACCAAAAAAAATCAATAACAATGCAGCGGAACAGCGTGAATGTAGTGGAATACTATAATAACTAATAATAATAAATCTTCGTCTTCGTCCTCCATAATACGGTCTTCCAAATTCTGAAATGCTCAGGCTAACCCGAGCGAATTGAAAAGACAAAACACTCGAGTCAGAACTAAAAGATCTTATATAAGTTAAATCAATAGTAAATAATATGAGTGGAACGGCGTCAGAGATGTTTACGGGATTTGACATCTCCTATCCAGTGTCTAACGTGAGTGCAGTAACTTAAGAGATGTTCGGGATTCACACCTTCTAAGGATCCGTTAAACTATCTACTATGTAGTAATATACGCTATTATAATAGTGTCTAAAGTAAAGTACAATATACTGAAAATAGCGTTAAGGGTTTACCCATATAGCTCTTAACACACTTTTATATATTCCCATAGTCTATACAGTACCGTAATCTCCCCCGTACTGGGCGTCGTCAGAAGGCATTCCATAGGTATGGTACAAAACAAAATCGTATAAGGCGCGCTAGGGTAGGTGACACGGCACAACTAGGTAATGCCAGGGTAGATATACCAATTGCTATCCGAACTGGTGGTAACGCATAGCCACAGCTACCGTCCACCTCGAGCCACACCCCCAAATAAAAAAAATCAAAAGTGGCCACCGAATCAATCCAAAAGTCAAAGTATAATATCGAAGGGATGTGTCCGATCAAATGTGCTACCTCATTGGCCCGATAATCGCTCCTGTTTTAGCCACCTTATGCTAACTCATGGGAGTCGGGTCCACGTATTTACCTCAAAGGAAACAACGCCCTTATCCTACTTCATTCTGGAATCTCCACCGCGTACACAGTTGTTAAAGTGGTTTTCGGAGTTGGCAGAGAGTATGAAAACTTCCGATCTCGGTCTCTTTAACAACCCAACGTTATTATAACACCGCGGTCATTTCAAAATAATTTATACTTCAAACCTAGGATATAATATTTATTTCAAAACCATATAAATATAATATCATTTCCAATTTTAAAACCAAATCAATATGATATCCATTTTTTTCCAATCAATATAATATCATTTTATTTCAAATGTATCCCCTTTTAAAAATCATAGCACTTCCAAATTTTATACTTCAAAACCAAACATTTGAAATTTTAACACCTTTAAAACATAAGGCTATGAAATTCATAACTTCGAGACATTTCAATTTCTATAAACATTTCAATTTCGATATATTTCAAGGCTTTAAAAATTCCAAAATTTCAAAACTAAATTTATAATTTCGATTCAACAATTAAATTTCCTATTATTTAGTTTTGAAATATTTTATATAATAAATCCCTTATTGTTTAAATAAAACTCAATTTACAAATAACTAGATATTGCCTTCAATTCATTATACTTGAAATAATCATTAAATTCATCAAGACCCAAAAATCAAGTTATAATAATTATACCTTTTAAAATTTCCAATTTAATAAATTTCACATCAACCCTGTTGGTTTAATTCCTAAGTAAATTAAATTTCATAAAATCTCAAATTTATCTAAATTTCAAATCAAATTTTATTCGAGTAAAATTCTTAAATAATTTAATTCACATCCATTTCATATTTTATCTTCCAAATCTTAATTTATTTAAATCATTATAATCTCTATATAAAATATGATTTAAATACTTAACCATATTTATTTTAATAAATCAAATTCCGTTTCTTAACTTATCGTCATTTAATAGATTTATACATAGCTTAAATACATGAATTAAACTATATATATAATATTTTTATATAATACAAAAAGAATCAATATTTATTTAACCCGTATAGTTCTATCCAAAACCATAGAAATCATTTTCAAAATATTTATATATATAGACCGACGGTGTCTGTATATAATTTTCTATCCTATGGTTAAGTGATACAGATATTTATCATTTCAATCCGCAATTTAAAATAAAAATACGGTTATATATCATTTCAAACCGCAATCCCGGATGAAATAAAGTGCATAACAATTTGTAGTTCATAACGTTATAAAATACAACATCTATTCATCCAATATCAATCATCAACCATTGATCACAATCATCATCCAATTTAAACAATAGCACCAATATATAACGGATAACAAACAACAAGTATCAACTAGCAGTTTATATTCAATAATAAATTAAATGAAAATTTAACTGGAAGTTTATATGCAATACATAAATTAAATAACAATTTAATTCAATTGTATCCAATTTAACTGGGATGATGATTAAAAATACGCCAAACAGTCATAAATAAGTTTCTAATCACATCCTAAATAAATTTAACAAACATAAGAAATTTTAAAAGTTGTGAGTGGGTTAAAGCACTCACCTTTTGAATTTAAATTGAATTTAAATCCGATTTAAACCCAAAAATTTGACAGTCTCGGAATTCATCCAAAGCAACGCCAAAATGTTCGGAATTTCAATATGATCCTAACAAAAAAAACCGCGCATGAATTGGTATTCGTATGCAAAAGTTATTCAAGTTACAATAAATATTATTAAAATAATCATTTGGTACACATTCAATATTATAATAATAATCAATTTAACTTACTACTTGCGCATCAGGCACCACATAACAGCCCACGCACGCCTGGAACTTTGACCGCACGTTACTCTAAGCCTAAACCATCTGAAGCCGTGCAACCACTTGCAATCAGAAAATCATCCTCTCCTCCACTAACGTCAATCAACGCCGCCGCTTGATTCGATATCGGTCGCTAGAATTTGTTCCCCAAAGCTGACGCAGCCGTGACCTTTCGGGGCCAATTCCCACTGCATCGCTGCTCCGATCGTCAAATCGAAACTAGATCTGGAATCCACTCATCGAGCTCTACAATACCCAGAAGTCGATTTCGCCAATTGATGCTCCGATCAAAAAGCCCCAAATTACCCCATTTGACTTCGCCGCCGGCGCATTTGACCATGATTTCCGGTTGATACGAGCGTTGTTTTCAAAAACGAACACTATATGCTGGCTCCATTCATCGAGAGCATCGAAACGGTATATTATATGACATGATTTGAAGAGTTTGAATTTTAACCACTTTATTTGATTTGCTAATTGCCATCAAAATGCAATTTTGGTTGATTTCGGGATTAGGGATGAGAAAATGAAGTAGAGATTGCTGCTAGGATTTATAACTACATATATATAGGCAAAACAGAATAGAAAGAATGAGCTAAATTGGATTTGGGTTTTGAATGATAATTGACTCGAAAAGCCCGTTCCGACTCCGAAACGAAATTGGGTCAACCCATATATCAAAATAGATGTTTTAAACGCGATGGAACAAGTTTGACGTCCAAATTCCATCGTATGAAGAAGTTATGCTAAAATCAATATTTTTCAAATTGATTTCAATTTCATTGATTTCAAGGCGTTTCGAGTCCGTACGATCAAACGACAAGTCCGATCGCTACGAAACTTGAAACCCTATAATAATTCACCGTTACGGATCCGATGAAACTAGTTTCGTCGAAATCCGAGTCAGTAGTCAAAATTGCTATTCTTTACATTAATTGATTAATTTAATAATTAATTGAATAAATCCAATTTTTAATTTCAATTCTATAATTGACAGTTTTATCACTTTTATATTTCTTAATCATCTAGAATAATTTACACAAGTTTAGATGTCAATTTAAAGTTGATTAATCTATCAATTGCATTGTTAAATTTTCAATTTCATTATATTCAAAACTATAAATTAAATTTCCAATAATTCTATTAAATTATTTTTCCTTCTACTATTCATTTGATTATTATCCAACGGATGAAATTAACACTGGTTCATGGTTTATTACATTATTATTCACAAATTTTATCTTAATTTCAATTAATGTTATATCTAGATATTTAATTTCATTTATTTGAAATTAATCTAATTATTTAACTTTAAAATCCAATAAACCAATAAATCCTGTCTTCCATTCTTTTAATTCAACTAATTATCATATTATGAATAAAATTTACGTTATTTTCAATTATTACCTTAATTTACATTAACGTAATATTTAATTCACATTTCTTGCAATTGATTATCCGTTTTAATTTAATAGACTAAATAAATGATTACTTTATAATGATTGTTGCCACTAACCCTTAATATTCTCAAAATTCATCTAAATTTCTATTAACGTGATAATTAAATGTTAACTTTCATTTATTTGCAATAAGTTAAATTATTGAATTTTATACTTCAGTTAAATTAGTAAATCTTGGTTTCCATCTTTAAATCAACCAATTGTCATACTAGAAATAGAATTGACATTATTTCCAATTTCATCTAAATTCTCGTTTACCGTAGTATCTAATTTCAATTTCTAACAGTAAACCCATTTATTATAAATGAATATCAATTAATTAGTCCCAAATAAATTGATTGATTTTCTATTTTGATTTAGTAAACCAATATGTTATAATAGACGTTACCATTAACTTTACAATACACTAAGGTTTATTATTTCCAACTAACTATCATAGTTGCCTACATAATATTGACTTCACTCTTTACACACAAAACGTTACCATTTTCTTATGCCAAATCTTTATACCATGGCCATTTTATTTTTTTATTATAACATTTATTACTTTTAATGTTTGTCTTCGTTTTCTTACATTAATAAGCTTTTATTACTTACAATTAATGCTGTCATTTATTCTCATCCTATCACTGTCATTCACTTATGTTCAATTTATAACTAAACATAACATTTATTTTATTCAATCACTATTTATTCATTATTAATTCATTGATTAATTAAATATTTACATTTATTTTTCCTATAATAATTTATTACCAAATATTCTCATTTACAATCAATTATAACCCAAATAGTTGTTTCAATCAATTGGGTTTGCATTGAATTACTTATTTATTAACTGCCATTAACATTACTACCTTAATTTACATTCAGTTACTTTAAATCACTATATTATTGCATTGGTTAATTAAATGTTTACTTTTATTTGCTTATTTTATATTTTTTACCCAAGTGTAACAATTACACTATTTGTCAATAATTAACTTTTAAATTACTATTGCTGGACTTCTTTTTAACATTCATTTCATTATAAATTACAAAAAAATTATTTCTTTCTAAATTTAATTACAAAGATCCAATTAAATTAATCAATTTTAGTTATTAAAATTTACGGGTCGTTACACTTTTTGTCTCGATGTTTACAGGCAAGGCTTTATATGAGGAGAGAAGAATGGGTTGCACGTAAGGAATGGATCAAAAAACATGGGGTATGGCCTGGAAATGAATGGGTATGGGCTGATATGGTGGGTATGCACACACACACACACACACATATTATTTTAATTTTAAAATATTCAACAAAACATACCTGAAAATTTCAAACTCCAAACGATGCATGGAACTTGGCATTTCATATGTTATACCCCTATTCCAAACGTAATGGAACTTGTCCTGAGGTCTAATTTGATCATATGCAGAAGATAGCTTTTTAGACCCAGTTATTATATTAAATTTTCGATATTAATTTCTACGCGTTTCGAACTTGCACGACCAAACGATACATCTGATCGCCATGAAATTCGATGGCGTATTATAATTCATTATTACGGACCCATTGAAACTGGTTTCATCAAAATCCCAGACTATGCCTCGAAAGGCTAATTTCAGATATTTAAATATCGTTTTTAAGTTTAATTACCGATATTTATTTGCTCTATTTATATCTGTAAATGAATTTACAAATTGAATTCACCAATATTATCAATTAATTAAAAGAAGTTAAATAAAATTATTGAATCCATTTAATTAACATTTAATTCACAGTTCAAATATTTAGTTATTCCCTATATTTGAATTAAAGATTATTAAATTCCAAAATCCGATTATTTAAATACTTAAAATGAATCAAACGTTTAAAATCAAATGGCCAGAATTTTGAGTTGTAACACATAAATCCGTATGTATGCATTCTCTATGTGTATGTTAAAATAATTTTGAAATATTTTAAACGGTTTCAAAAAAATATATTAACATATACAAATAAATTATATTTAGATTTGTTGATTAAGATCTGTTATCGGACTGTTTTACTAAATTAGATTACTGCATGTTTGGTAATAAATATTAAATTGATTACAATTGACTTGGTTGAGTTGATTTATTAATTTTAAAGGATTAATTAACAATACATATATAAATATATTTAAACATATATATGTATGTATGTATGTATGTATGTATGTACGCACATACATATATTTACACTGTATTTATGTATAAATAGACATGAATCAACATAATATTATTATTGTACAAAATATACTTTGGACAATTTTTTTTAAAATATCTATGTCCTATTCTACTTTAAATTATTAATGTATACATATATGCTACATTTGGATTTATTAATTAAGATCTATTTTCAAATTGATTTACTAAATAAAATCACTGCATGTTTGGTAACAAATCTTGAATTGATAGTAGTTGACTTTTTTGAATTAATTCAGTATATTTGGAGGATTCATTAAACAATACATATATAAACACATTTAAGCACACACACAAACAATTAGATGATAATACATACATACATTTGTTGTTGACTATTTATATCCTTATACCATGATGCCTATTGATTATCATTTATATGCAGCATTAATTAAGTTTACCAAATGGAAAATTAAATCAATCATCTTTGTTACCCTTTGTCTATTTTCCATATTTCCTTTATGTGTCTAGCTATCCATTTATTTCTAGCTATATATCTGCATTTTGTCATCAATTGATAACACCTATCATATGTTGCTCTTATATAATTTACAGTATAATTAATATATATACATATATATATATATATATATATTTGTTTAGAATCACATATATGTCATATACATGTCGCTAATTAATGACATTCATATAATTAAAAAGAGAGAAATAAAAGGTTTCTCTCTCCATATAAATAACATGTCCCTCATTAATTGAATAAGTCAAGAGAAGAAAATGAAAAGTTTCCTCATCTACATATATTTATGCCCCTTATTAATTTAATAACTTAAGATATAGGAAATGAAAAGTTTCCTCCTTTAAATAAATTTAATAAGTTAACGTTACATACAAATATGTACATAAGAGTGTATTTGATTTACTCTAATTTACACAAACATTAAATTAAAGTAAAACTTTATTTATAATATTAAATAAAATATTAATTTCATTTAAAGAAATTTAGAAAAGTTCTAAATGAATTAGACTTCATAGGCCCATTAAAGATCCAAAATGGCTATTTTTTTTGAAATTCATTCATTTTTTCCGCTGCGAGCTGGCCCAGTTCGTTCAATGCTATCAGAACCCAATAGCCTATGCGATCAAAATTAGTCATGTTTGGGCTAACTGATTAAGCTTGCGCACTTAGCACAATGTCTAGAAAGGTAATGTCTAGGATTGGAATTGAATAATCAAGTACCATGTCCTACCTATTTGCCTGCCTAGCCTGAAAGGTAAAGTAAGCCCAAAGGTTGCCTTTGATAGAAAATGCCCAAGTTGAATTGGGCATTAGGCTAGTTTTCAAAATAGATTTGAAAATTAAGACTGGATTTTCAATTTAAAAGTTAAGTTTAAAATAAAAACATGTTTGTTATAACAGGTCATGATATAACATAAATTTTCAAAAAGTTTGAAAAGGTGATGAAAATTTACAAAATGTTTGAAACTGTTTAAGTATTAATTTTGAAACTCAAAATTTATTAATAAGATTACTAAAATAAATTAATTAAACGAGTTAATAATTTATTACTTATATGCATGTGTTATATATGTTGATATATGTTATATTATTTTAAAGTGTTTAAGATAATATAAATATACATGTATGTAAGATAAATTTTGAAATTGATATAATTTAATTAAAATTGTTCAATTAAATAAATAAATTAAAGTTGATTTATTAAATATAAAATACGCATATATAAGATATACATGTTCTACTATAAACGTTATGGTATACACAACAAAGGTTATAGTAGATATGTCCAATATAAAAGTTGTATTGGAATACTTATTTAAAATTAATTAAAGAGTTAATTATTTAAAGTTAATTAAAAAAGATTTAATTAATAAAATATTATACATAAGACTATTGTATAAGTAATATGAAATATAAAACTTATCTAATAGTAAAACTTATATGATATGAATGTATAAACTAAAGGTGGAACATTAAAAAAACCTTAAATGGACTTTAGGAATAAATATATATGTAAATATACGTATACCATGATTTTCGATGTGTTCGACACTTGATTTACGAGGTTATTTCATAAGAAATACGTTATTTCATAAGTCGATATTGCTCAATATAAGAAAATTAATATATATATATATATATATATATATATATTAATAAATTACTTACATACTCTTTAGTTGTTGAGAAAACTCAAGCTAGGGAGGTTATGTATAGTATTATTGATATATTGAATAGATGAGGTAAGATAACTATATGTATTTGTTGAGTAAACTTAAGGTACATATACTATACTTAGACCACTGCGATATGTATTTGAAATAAGAAATACGATATCTATTTCGAAATGTATTTTCATATGAAAAACTATTTTCTATGTTATTTATTTTTATGAGTTCAAGATATTTGATCAAACAACTCTTGTTGGGGGTGTTTCCACCGAGCCATTACAAGGAGGGTACCACCGAACCAAACCTCACCACTCCACTGCCGAACCAAACCTCTCCACTTCACTGCCGAACCAAAGCATCTCCAACACCTACCGAACCAAAGTCCCCTCTCCTCCATCACCGAACCAAACCCCAATTGACCACCACCGAATCAACCACCACCGGACCAAGCTACGTCCCCATCACCGAACCAACACATCTCCAACATACCACCCGACCAGCATACTACCGAATCAGAGTAAAGAAGGTGATACCGGACCAACATGCAATCAAACCAGAACCATCGCCGGACCAAGGGATACCGAACCAACTTTGCCAGGTCAGATTTCATCAGCCCAGGCCCACCAGCAGCTATATACATCCAAGACCCCTACCCCCAGCCTCGCTCTATAAATAGAGGGGCAGGGGTACAACAATGGCAGACAAGTTTGAGAGCTCAAGCACGGATAGAACTTTCAAATAACTTTCAGATTCTTGTAATCAAAGCTTTGTACTTGTAATCTGAACAGAAAAGGAGAATAACATATAAAGTGGACATAGGCACATTCTGGCCGAACCACTATAAATCTGTGTGTCTTTTGCAGTTTAGTCCATCTATTTTATATATTTGCATAAATCACCCAAATCGTTAAGAACAACATATAATCAACTAAATCATACGACTTGGAGGTGTTTGCCCATTTTTTGCGCAAACATTTTTGGTGCTTTCACTGAGAACAGGAGCTCGAAGCTTCAGCTTCTCCCACTTAACCCTTTTCCTATCAGCATCGTTCATTGCTTGGAAAACATGCCTCTCGGATGGAAGAAAGATGCTAACAAAGGAAAGAACATCGCAACTAGCAGTATCCCAGATCCAGTGATCAGAGATCAAGACAATCGTCCGGTTCCAACAGCAAATGGAAATCAGGTAAATCCGACAAGAAGCCTTGGTGGACCAACTCATGTCACACTTAAGGGAAGCTGAAGAATCCAACCGCAACACTGAATCATGGGGTGAGTCCCGGTCTGGAGGATCTGGGAGACGACAAAGGTCTTTCTTCTTCGAAGAGGCTAACAACAGAAACAGCAATGGTAGGAGCCGAGCCCGGACTCAGCCCGAATTCCGACCCTAGGAAACACTTGGAACCGAGCCCAACAGAGGAGGTACCAGGCAGGGGTCGGATGTAGCTGAGCCTACCATGCTACCTAACCATGGAAACACCAATAGACGTGGCCGAGCTGGAGTCCAGCCCGAAGTTGGACCCGAGGAAGTGCTGAGAACAGAACCTAGCAGGGAAAGATCAAGGCAAGGGCCAACTGTGACTGACCCCAGCGTGCCCCCAGAAGACCAGAGGCAACTATTGGAGAATGTTAGGAGTGACAGACGATACCATCCCTACAGGTCATCTGGACGGAATCAATCCCGCAGGGAAGAACCAAACTCATTTCTATCCGCTCCAAGTTCCGATGAAAGGATGGCGCGGTTGTTCAGAGAGTGCATCCAACGGGATCAAAGGGATTGGGGGATAGGCGCCAGGGTAACCAGCCCCTTCACCCGTAATATCGAAACTGCCATCACCCCCTGGGAATGGAAAATGCCAACAATGGAACCTTACAAGGGAACCTCTGACCCCGTTGTACACTTGCAGAGATACACACAGTATATGCTCATAAGCGGAGCAACAGAGGGAGTGTTGTGTAAATGCTTCCCACTATTCTTGGCAGATCTAGCTACCTCCTGGTTCTGCCATCTACCCAAAGGATCCATCAGCTCATGGGAAATGTTGAAAGAAAAGTTCATCATCCAGTTCCGCATTCATGTGGAACAACCCAAGGACGCTTATTCCCTATCTAATATTAAACAGAAGCCCGGAGAGACAGTGCAACAATATCTAACCCGATTCAACGCCGCAGCGGCCACAGTCTAAGATGCCGATGAGAAACTTATCATAATGGCCCTCTGCAGTGGTGTGCAGCCGGATACTAAATTCTCTAGGAGATTAGCGAAAGAAAAACCAGCTACCTTACCTGATTTCTTCCATGAAGCCGGGAAATATATGAGGCTTGAAGACGCTGCCACTGAGAGGCAGTTAGGGAAACAGACTAAGGCAACTCCAAACAGGGTTCCCGTTGCAGCAAAGGATGTTCGAAGAAATGACTCTAAAGACAATGCTGGAGGCAGGAAGGGAGAAAAGCGTTTATATCGGCCAGGACCGAGGTTTGACTCTTACACTCCTTTGAATGAAACAATCGAAAACATCTGCCTGGCCATCCAAGACGAAGTTAGATACAAGCGCCCCCCACACAAGAAGGAATCAGATAACACAGTTAAGTCTGGAAAGTTCTGCCGCTTCCATGAATCTCATGGGCATAACACAAATGAATGCCATAACCTTCGGGACTTAATTGAAGAACACATCAGAAGGAAGAGGCCGGAGCGCTATGTGAAAGATCAGAACAGGACTCCAGCTCCTGCCGATAAGAACCCAAGGCTACCCTCCTCAGAAATAGGCAGAGGAAATCGCAACACCAGCGGCTCCAGTCAAGAGAAGATAGTGGTCCATACCATATCAGGAGGACCACACATCGCCGACAGAAGCTGGGCTGAGATGGAGAGATATGGAAGGTCACTTAGAAACAATGAAGATTGCGTTAACTCTGTTATAGAAGAACGCCATCCGAAGCGGAAAGAGAGTGATGACATCACATTCAGTAGGCGTGATTTAGAAGGAAGGCAGTATCCACACATGGATCCTATGGTCATCTCTGCCTGGTTCGGTCCAGCCGAAGTTTTTCGAATTTTAGTAGACACTGGAAGCTCAGTAAATATCCTATTCAAGCATGCTTTCGACAAAATGAAGCTGTCAATGAAGGATGTATCTCCCTGCAACAAACCGCTACATGGTTTCACTGGAGATGCGAAGATGCCTCTCGGGCAACTGGACCTCTTTGTCAAAATAGGAAGTCATCCCCGTTCCATTGCGCGAAAACAAACATTTGTGCTAATAGAGAACCACTCGGCCTACAACGCCTTTTTGGGAAGACCAGCCTTGTCTGACTTCCAAGTTGTCCTAGCCCCGTGGTGCCTGAAGATGAAATTTCCAACAGATAACGAAATAGGAGAAGTAGAGGGAGATCAAGACGCCGCTCGAGATTGCTATGTAACTGAACTTCGCAATAACCGCAGGAAGGATAAAGGGAAGGATGTAGAAACTCCTCTCTGCAAGAAAAACTTGGAAGCATAGCAACTAAAGAAAATCCCTCCCCTTCGATATACCAGTGATCCTTTCAATGAATTAGACCCCAGGGACAAAGAGAAGGAGGCCATCGCCGAGCCTGCAGAGGCTATGGAATTTGTATCTGTAGACAAACACGACCCAAGTAGACTGCTAAGAGTCGCATCTCAGTTAAGAGCGGAATTGAAGGATCAACTCGTCGATTTTCTTCGCCACAACTTGAATGTATTTGCATGGATGCACGCTGACATGACTGGAATCTCCCCAGACGTAGCATGCCACGTACTGAACATCGATCCCACCAAGGTGCCAGTAAAGCAGAAAAAGAGAAGCATGGGGGCAGAACGATCAGCAGCCCTCGAGGAAGAAGTAAAGAACCTACTTTCCAATAACTTCATACAAGAAGACATCTACCCAGAATGGATCGCCAACCCGGTACTGGTAAAGAAGACCAATGGGAAGTGGCGAACATGCATCGACTTCTCCAACTTAAATGACGCTTGCCCGAAGGATTGCTTCCCACTCCCCCGAATCGATCAACTCGTGGACAGCACAGCCGGACACGAACTCTTATCCTTTATGGACGCATACTCATGATATAACCAGATCCCTATGCACGCCCCCGATCAAGACCACACTAGTTTCATCACTGACCGGGGATTGTACTGCTACAGAGTAATGCCTTTTGGACTTAAAAACGCCGGAGCTACTTATCAGCGCCTCGTCGACAAGATGTTTGCGGAACTAATAGGACGAACTATGGAAGTTTATGTGGATGTCATGCTGGTAAAATCGAGAAAAGCCAACGATCATATAAACCACCTGGACGAGATGTTTCAAGTACTTCGCCAATATGGAATGAAGCTGAATCCTCTAAAGTGCTCCTTCGGAGTATCGTCGGGAAAGTTCTTGGGATTCATCGTCCATGCCGGGGGGATTGAAGCAAACCGCGAACAAGTCCGGGCTTTGCAAGATATCAAGATACCATCCACTCGAAGAGAGATGCAAAGCCTAAATGGGAAGGTGGCCGCCCTAAGCAGGTTCATCTCTAAAGCAACCGACAAATGCATCCCTGTCTTCGAAGCTCTAAAGAAAGACAAAGGAAAGTTCGAATGGACTGATGAATGCTCGACAGCCTTCCTTAACCTAATCAAACACCTCCAGAGACCACCAGTACTCTCAACTCCAAATGAAGGCGAAGAACTATACATATACCTTGCTGTATCGTCCCATGCTTTAAGCGCCGCTTTGGTGAGAGAAGACAACCGCGCGTAGCGGCCCGTATACTTTGTAAGCAAGAGATTTAAAGGGGCAGAAGCCAGATACCATAAACTTGAGAAGCTAGCATACTGTCTGCTAATCACGTCACGGAAACTGCGACACTATTTCCAATCTCATTCCATCAGAGTTTTAACCGATCAACCGCTAAGGCAGGTGCTCCATCGCCCCGACACTTCTGGGCGACTACTTAAGTGGTGCATTGAACTGAGTCAATATGATATCACCTACCATCCTCGCACCACCATCAAGGGACAAGCCATGGCCGATTTTATTGCCGAATTCACTACCAACAAAGGTAAGGATCAATCTAAAATAACAAAAGATATCAAGTGGAATCTCTTTGTAGATGGAGCATCAAACGAACAAGGCTCGGGGCAGGTATTGTGATAATCACCCCCAGGGGGAGGAAGCTGCATTATGCCCTAAGGTTGGAATTCGCTGCCACCAACAACGATGCAGAATATGAAGCAGTAATAGCAGGACTAGAACTAGGAGAATTCCAGACTCGAGGAGAACGACTCACAGCATATCTAAAGAAGACCAAGCTGTTGCTCGATCAATTGGATCACTATTTAATCAAACACATTCCTAGAGAAGAGAATCAGGAGGCCGACGAACTGGAAAAGCAAGCTAGCATGAAGAACAACACCATTTCCGGAGCAGTAACCATCTCGAAACAACTAGCCCCAAGTTTCAAGCAAGAAAATATGATAGCTGCAATCGAAGAAGAAACTTGGATGACTCCTATCCGGAAATATTTACAAGATGGCACACTGTCCAACGGACGTAACAAAGTTAAGAAAATTTTGAGGAAAGCTTCCCGCTACACAATACAAGAAGGCATCCTCTATCGGCGTGGCTTCTCTAACCCCTTATTAAGGTGTGTCGCTAGAAGGGAAGCCAAGGAAATATTATCCCACATCCATCAAGGAAGTTGCGGAGATCACACTGGTGGGCAGACTCTGGCAAAGAAGATACTCCGATATGGATATTACTGGCCCATCTTAAACAAAGACGCCCTAGACTTCGTCAAGAGATGTGACAGATGTCAGAAATTTGCTAAGATTCCTCGACTACCAACAAACGAAATTACTCAAATGACCAGCCCTTGTCCCTTTGCAGTATGGAGAATTGACTTGATTGACGAACTGCCGATGGGCCGAGGCGGAGCCAAATATGCTATAGTGGCAGTCGACTACTTCACCAAATGGGTGGAAGCGGAACCTCTAAATAAAATATCTTCGGTGAAAGTTATTAACTTCTTGATCAAAAATGTTCTATGCAGGTACGGGGTTCCACTCAAAATCATATCGGACAACGGACTTCAGTTTGACAGCGAGGAGTTTGCCGACTGGTGCCAATAGCACGGAATTCACAAAAGCTTCTCATCTGTGGCTTATCCCCAGGCAAATGGACAAGTCGAAGTTGTCAACAAAATTCTTAAAACTCTAATCAAGAAGAAGCTTGAAAAGTCAAAAGGCGCTTGGGTGGATGAACTTCCTACGGCACTTTGGGCCTACCGCACTTCTTTCAGGACATCAACAGGGCATACTCCTTTCTCTTTGGCATACGGATCGGAGGCCATGCTCCCAGTTGAAACTGTAGTGCCATCCCACCGTAGGATCCACTACAACCCAGAAGAGAACGAAGAACTCCTCCATATGTCTTTGGATCTAATCGAAGAAAGAAGAAATGATGCAGCACTCAAAGCAACAGCTCACAAGCAAAAAGTGGCAGCACAATACAACTCCAAAGTCAAGCACCGCAGCTTACAAGAAGGAGATCTTGTCCTCAAGCGGATCTTCCCGCGCCCCGGAGCGTTGGATCCAATCTGGGACGGACCCTATGTAATTCATAAAGATCTCCACAACGGAGCTTATATTTTGTCAACAGAGGACGGAGAGGTGTTCCAAAGGGCATGGAACATCCAACACCTTCGTCGATACTTTTCTTAACTTGTACTGCCCATATGAAGTGAATTAACAAAGATAATCAGTGGACGTAGGCATTTTCGTGCCGAACCACTTTAAAAATCTTGTCTATTTTTAACTTGTTCCTTTATATCTTGGCTGCTTGTTAAGCTTTATCCTTTTCTGTTGAACAAAATCCTGTGTAACGACATTTCCATTATGGACACTTCACGGCACAACCTCACCTGGACAAGACCTAACAGGTACTATACGAATCTATGCCCTGGCCAATGAGACACTTTTGCTCCAGCATCCCTCTACTGCGGGTTAACTCATTGCTCGCGACGGCCCTCAAAGCCAACTGTAATGAGCCAATTATAAGCCACCGAGAAGGCCGACTATAGCCGAGGCAGCTCATTACGGCGTTCGGCTCGCCGGCAACCGTGAACCGATTATAAGCCCCAACATAAGGTGTGGCCAGCCAGGGGCAGTTCACAGTTGACGATCGGCACCCGCGCTAGCCGGCCACGGTAAATCGAATAATACCCACGATTACGGGCCATAATGGCCCGGGTTGTTACTGTGCCGATCTCGGCTCCAATGTAAGTACGGCTGTGGTAAAAACGAAAACTCCCCACGGAGGAGTAAGATGGGTGACAAACGTCTCCAAGACCCACAGCTAGGGAAAGTGACTACAAAACCCGTTTGCCACGAACTTAAGCACATCGAAGGCCTTCCGTGATTAGAAGTTTTACTATTTCTTATATTTCCATTTTATTTATAAAAACTTTCCTCCTATCCTCTATAATGATCACTAAAGTACATGACACAAAATAGGAGACACTCGCTAATGGGAATAAGAACTCCCAGCTGGATGGCAGGTCATCCAGCTGCGTTCCATATTCGATTACACAAGGTATTCAAAGCTACCGTCTATAGCAAAAACTTGAAGGGCGTATATACAGGAATGTCAAGTAGGCCAAAAAATAAAAATAGTCAGCTGCATCGGGACTCCGCCTCTATCCTGCTGGCCCTCCAAGATCTACTTAACCGCAGGATCAGAACTCTCAGCATGTTGACCAGAAGTCCCACCTGTCCAATTCAGGAGAAGAATCCATCAGATAAACGATAAGAAATCAAGTCAGGAAAAGACTAAAAGGGAAGACTTACCAGCACCTGCTCCATGGTCATCATCCTCTAGCTGCACACCTACTTCCTCAGCGGTAAGCAGCCGCATGCCCTCCTTCACTGCCACTTTCTCCTCCTCAGTAAACTGGGCCGTAACCACATCCATTCTGAAAGCCACACCACCCTCCTTGTCCGCATCAGCCTTAGCCTACTTCAGAGCCCGGAGATAAATCCTGGCTATGACCCGGGGATAATCATCCATCCAGGATAAGTTGCCCTGCTTCCAAGTACGGAAGTACATGTCCTGAAACATCTTATCCATCATCCCCTCGTTCTCCTCAAATTCCCTCATCCGGACCTCGAAAACCGACAGCCTTACAACGGCAGCATCTCTTTCCGATCGATATCTCGAGCGGTCAGCCTGAAGGGATTTCCTCATCGCCTCCATCTCCTCCTTCAACTTGGCTTGAGCAAGCTCTGCGGCTTCAAGCTTCCCAGATAACTCCTCTATCCGCTCGAGATCCGCCTTCCGAACCTCATCCACCGTTGCAATGGCCATATCGATCTGTTCCTTGCAGGTAGCCACCATTTTCCGCAGCTCGGCTCTGCTAGCCTCTTCCATAGTTTTCTTTAGCCGTCTGGAGGCAGCCTCGTGCTGAGAGATCTGGATGGCCTGATCGGCGAGTTGCTTGGCCTGGTCGGCAACCATTAGCCGCAATCTTATGTTGGCACTCCCAATTTCCTCCCCGGCCTTGACCAGTCGGGCGTGATGCCCCATCAACTTCTTAGTCTCCTCAGCAACCCGGTCGATATTTGCCTTGGCTTCATCCCCTATAGTTATAATCCGCGTAGTAAGAAAATCAAGGTCCAGGGACTTGGCCTCATCAAGCACCCTTACCATAGCATTGCGGGGGAGAAGGTGCTCACCAGTAACCTCGTCAAAAGAAATATCATGAGAACCCGGATCCAGATCTGTATGACCCGCAAATGGATTAGGAGCCAAGCCGGGACGATCAATGTGAGTAACGGTAGGATTTTCTGATGGATGCTGAGAGGGTATGAACTCAGTATCGTCCCCCGTGATATCACGAATAGGCTGGGTTGGGGGCTGAGGTCCAGGTGAAGGTTCGAATAAGGAGCGCTCCTCCTTTTCTTTTGAATATCCTCTTTAATAACTCCGAGAAGAGGACGGTAGCCGACTACGTCCCCGGAACGGTTGGTCGGAGGCTTTGGCTTAGCAGAAGCTTTGAGGAGTTTGAATTGTTCGAGACGGTGTCGAATGTCTGATGTCTTGGCCACCTTACCCGCTCCTGAAAGTAAAAACCAAGTGTTACAAGCATGCATGGGACTATAATCCAAGAAACATGTGAAGTTAGAAGAAGAGTCAAAAATTCACCTTGAACCGCCGGAGTTGCCCTAGTTGAAATGCTCTCAGAAGATGGACCGGGACCAGTCCCGGCCTTATCAGTTTTCTTCGGCTTCTCCACCAAGGCCGATCCCTCGTCCAACCCCTCGAAAGCCTGGCGGAAAGCATCATCTGTCCACTCTTGGATCTCCCCCGCTTGCCCAGAATACAAAGCCCGGCGCCGTCACCGCTCTGTCCTTCGCCACCATCATCTTCTCCATCACCTCCGCTTTCCTCCTCTACATTTCCTCCTCCGAAACATCTGGACATGTGCTAGGGGAGGGTCCATCGGATTTCTTGAGCTTCTTCCCCCAGCGACTGGAGGTATCGAGAAGGGTCTCCTCTTACTGCTCTTCATCGTGGCCCTGCCTTTAACTTTGGCAGCCCTCTCCTCGGCTGTATCTCTCTGCTTAACCACAGACTGACGTGGTAAAATCAAGTTGTGCTGCAGAAGTGTAGCATTCCTGATCAGATAAAAAGCTGACCGATCCCTTCGAAATGGCTTCTATTTCCGCAGCCATCTGAACTAGGCGATCGTTCTCCACGACCGCAAAGCCACCTGTCGCCAGCAAGAAATAAAAACACATAAGAAGAAGCATTGCAGTCAAAACGGAAATTATAAGTGAGATTCAACTTACAGCCAGAAGTGAAGAGACGGATAGAAACAGAGTCATTCTTGACAAAAAACCATTCTTTCTTGAACATGCTGAACTTTGAATATAAGTCCAGGACCGGCTTGAAGGACACGGCCGATTCCAAGCTGATATATGGAGACCCCTTCTTGTAGCCTCTCAAGTTGTACAAATACCGGATCTCCCGATTGGAAGGTGGACTCCCGTATTTTCTCTAGAAAATGATGAATAGACTCACCAAGATAGCATAGGAATTGGGCTGAAGCTGGAAAGGGGCCACCTTTAAGTAGGTAATGAAGCTGACTATCCAAGCATTGATCGAGGGAATGGCCCCGCACATGCAATGGTACCTACTATAAGCAAAATATCCTTCAGGGGGGTTGTATGGCATCACTCCTTCCCTCGGCAACAGCATACACGCTCTATCAATCCCAAAAGAGCGAGAAATAACATCAAGCTGCTCCTCTTTGAGGGAGCTAGGAAAGCAGTCAGGAGGAGAGTTCAAGAGCTCCTGAGGGCCATATCCATCCACTAGTGATCTCGGGGTGGGTCCCTGTCATCTCGGTCCTAGCTGAACTGGGGGCACAACGGGGGACTCCCTTCTGTCCATAGATTTCTTTTTATCTAATCGAGTTTCCACTTTATGAGACATTTATCTGCAACACCGGAAAAACATATTGTTAGAACAAGGAGTATGGAAACATAAACAAACAAGTACATGCAACCTGGAATCTCATTCGCAATTCAAAACATAAAAGACCGATCAGTAGTTTGGGACTAAAAGCCCATTCGGCCTCGTACTTCTCAAACTCATCTGGTAGTTTAAGGCACGAAGGTGCATTCGGCACACAAACCCCCGAGTTCATTCGGCAAGACAAGCATTTCAGTTCATTCGGCACTCGTTTCATTCGGTAGTCCAAAATATAAAAGCCGTTCGGCGAAAGAAGGCTAAATAACCTGATTCGGCAGTCTAACGTGGTTCAGCAGTGAGTTCGATTCGGCAGAAGAGAATCTGATTCGGCTATCAAACTTGGTAGGGAATAACGAAGGCGTAACACCCCTACTTATAGGCAAACGTAGGATGACCGGACCGGATGGTTCAGCACATAGGACCGGATGAAAACACCCAAGCTAGAACAAAGCGCGACATATGCCCCACTTTGGGGGGCAAGTGTTGGGGGTGTTTCCACCGAGCCATTACAAGGAAGGTACCACCGAACCAAACCTCACCACTTCACTGTCGAACCAAACCTTTCCACTTCACTGCCGAACCAAAGCATCTCCAACACCTACTGAACCAAAGTCCCCTCTCCTCCATCACAGAACCAAACCCCAATTGACCACCACCGAATCAACCACCACCGGACCAAGCTACGTCCCCATCACCGAACCAACACATTTCCAACATACCACCCGACCGGCATACTACCGAATCAGAGTAAAGAAGGTGATACCGGACCAACATGCAATCAAACAAGAACCATCGCCGGACCAAGGGATACCGAACCAACTTTGCCAGGCCAGATTGCATCAGCACAGGCCCACCAGCAGCTATATACTCCAAGACCCCTACCCCCAGCCTCACTCTATAAATAGAGGGGCAGGGGTACAACAATGGCAGACAAGTTTGAGAGCTCAAGCACAGATAGAACTTTCAAACAACTTTCAGATTCTTGTAATCAAAGCTTTGTACTTGTAATCTGAACAGAAAAGGAGAATAACATATAAAGTAGACGTAGGCACATTCTGGCCGAACCACTATAAATCTGTGTGTCTTTTGCAGTTTAGTCCATCTATTTTATATATTTGCATAAATCACCCAAATCGTTAAGAACAACATATAATCAACTAAATCATACGACTTGGAGGTGTTTGCCCATTTTTTGTGCAAACAACTCTCCACTGTAAACTAACTATGGTATATGAAATAAATAATTGATATTAAGTGAATAATGGATCTTCGAATTTAGTATGCCATTATAGGAATGGTAGAAATAGTTGGAGCATACAATATAACACTTATTGATTGCATCAAATTATGAAAACTGTTTTCGTAAAACACACCGAACATTATTTATGAAATAATGACTATTTTTGGTGCCAATTGAAAAATAAACAGTTATATTTCAATGTGAATATTATGAATATTCATTATGAAATAAAACAGTAAAGCGGTATCTGTTTTCACAACTAAAGTGATGCATTAAAAATATAGAAGTATCTAAAATTATTTACAATTATTTTGGAATTATAGACTAAGTCGAAGTTTTAAGAAATAATTTTTAATTTATGATTATAAATCGTACACCTGGTTAATTATATCTCAAAACAATTGAAGAGCTATGCACCCAATTAGTGGGAGCATCATAAGAGTTGATGAACTATGCGGATTGATACATACAGATGTATGCAATCGTAAGTCTATTAATACCAAATATGTTCCACAAACTTAGTTATATTCATTGATGAATTATCATCAATATGGATGTGTGTATTTGATATACATATAGTATGTCTATGATAAGATCAAATAGATGAGTATATTGGAAAGAGTTTCGAACATACCTAAATACGAACAAACATTCATTTCAAAAGTCACTCCTATCTAATAATACATAATGATGTATCAATAAGGAGTAATCGAACTTTGTTTAAATGAGTACGATTAATTATGAGTGAAAATGGGTTTAACTTCTTTCTATAAGGTTGCGTACTTAAGGGTAGCGCACAAGATTAAAATCAATTTCATCTAAAGAATGGTCTACAAAATCATATAAGATAAGGGTTTAGAAGAAACCCCAACATATCATACGCCAAGTAGTTGGCAGGCTGCGAAAATAGAAAGATTACACGTAATAATGGTTCATGAGGAATCTTGTATGGATCTTCCTAAAAGAAGTTTGGGAAATACTGTCAATGGATGACATATTTATGTTTTGAAAATAAGTTTTGTAAACTAAAACCAAATCAGTTTACATATAAGGAAATTCATAAAATGTTTGTGAATAACTATCATGTTGCACTTAGAAACAACTGTTGTTTCAAGAAATACCAACATCATAACGAAGGAATTCATTTAAGAAATTATTGGCAGTGAAACGAATTTGGGTACGATCTAGAGATGAACTTAATTGCGAGGGATGAAATGATATCGACCAAACATGAATGAACACAATGCATCAGAATGTCTATAACTATTTTCGCACGGTGAAGAGAGATTGACTTTTTATCAACGTCGCGAATAAATAATCCACTGCGGTCAATTAAACCATTAAGAGTATTGACTATACAATATGGTGTGATGCACAAATCTGAAATTGGTTCTAAGTACATTATCAAAATATGATTTTGAAAGTTGTACCCAAAGGATATGATCCATTGGCCGCAAATGTGACTTTAAGAAAAAGAAAAATGCGGTTGGAATATAGTAAGCCACAATGATATGAATAATATCTTAAATTCCAATTGTTGAAATCAATGTAACATATTCATTATTCGATGCGCCCAAGTAGGTTCAGATTTTACTCACAAAATTATCGCATAATATGACCTTATTTTTTGGTTTGTATGTCTAAAAACAAAAAAATTCAAAATAATGATTTAGAGTTAACTATTTACATCTAATAACCAAAGTGCCTCGAATTCAACGGGAGTGATATTGAGTTTGTGGATTTACGGATATGATTTGAGAAGGAACACGAAAGTATCATTCAACAAGCATCAATATTGAATAAATGTTTTGATAGAAATACCAAATAGCTTGATTATCAATCAAAATGTAGAGGAAGCGTGTGCTCATAAGAAAGGAAGTTAAAAAGTGACATAGATATTTCTAAATCATAAGCAAACAACTTGATGTTGATTATTAAAGATGTACCTATGTTAAAATTAGCTTTGGTTGTTTTAATACTCGACATTGGGTTTATAAATAATGTCATTTATAGCAGGTATAAAAGATGTTGGGAATGTCCCAAACGATATGCAAGGACACCTTATTAAAATGTTTAATATGAAACATGTAAGATTAATTTCTTATGTTTTGGCAATAGAAATAATCATACATGTTATATTGTATATAATATCGTGATTTGTTTATGTTTTGATACATATGAAAATATCAAATCTACATTAAATCATTAAATGGTTGTTTGAAGTGTTCTTGTGTATTTAGGAGATACTAGAGAATCGTCTACATAAACAACATACTCCTTATGAAGGATTGTTCAGACTCAAGCTTCATAAGTGATATTAAGTATTATATGTCAATAATAAATTCAAGTTAAGAATCTTTAAGTTGGAGGTATTCCAAATGAAGACTGCGACCGATTCAATGAAAAAGGCAAAGTACATCGCCTTGAATAACGCCACAATAAAAGCAATGTACATATATATAAATGCACAAATTTACAACTAAGTTGAGGGTGATCCAAATGTTGGAAATCCCATAGTATTGATACATGATAACAATGTTGTGATATAGTTGGTAATAGAACTTAGAGCTCACTTGAAGTCGAGAGACATACTCCGAATTGTTCCACATGATAAAATAGTTTATCAGCGTCAAAGAAGTTGATTGACAAAGTAGATAATTGAAACATAATAGCATACCCGTTCAGTAAGGGATTGGCCCAATTGGTTTTGAGGAAACTGATCAGAGAAGTTGAAATAAGATTCCATAATTGACCCCAAGTGCAAGTGGGAGATTGATAGAGTTAAGGGTATGCCCTATGGGCAATTATAACATATATCTAACTTGATAGTCAATCATGTTCAAACTAAAAGGTGTTTACCTTCTATTATATGTTTGATACAATGTGTTATATTAATTAACTCATTTAACTAAAAGTATGATTTAATAGAAAATTCATAAATGGTATGTTTTTTGATAGTAGTTACAAAGTGTTGTAACAATGAGTAATTTATCACAATGAAAACAAATATACCATTTCAAATATTCCTAGTCAAGATGTATTGAAACTAGATATTGATACATTCATTGAGACTAGAGTACGTAATGCTCACCAAGTATTAGGCAGTGTATTACTAAAGACTGTTGGGGGCACCAAGGGGTTGCGTACTGATAGTTATTGGATAACTATGGAATGACTCGCTGGATAATTTTTGTTGGTTAATACAATTAAGGTCAAGCAGAGAATATCGATGTAACTAACTTACACAATTCTCTAGACTGTTTTCTAAATTATATTAACATATACATATAAATTAGATTTAGATTTGTTGATTAAGATCTGTTATCAGACTGTTTTACTAAATTAAATTACTTCATGTTTGGTGATAAATCTTAAATTGATTACAATTGGCTTGGTTGAGTTGATTTATTAATTTTAAAGGATTCATTAACAACACATATATAAATATATTCAAACGCACAGACACACACACACATATACATACACACACACACATATATATATGTATGCACACGCATACATATATGTACACCGTATTTATATATAAATACACATGAATCAACATAATAATATTATTATTATACAATAGATACTTCAGACAATTTTTTTAATATCTATGTTTGATTCTACTTTAAATTATTAACGTATACATTTAGATTTATTAATTAAGATGTATTTTCAAATTGATTTACTAAATCGGTTCGCTGCATGTTTGGTAATAAATCTTGAATTGATAATGGTTGACTTGGTTGAATTAATTTAGTATATTTGGAGGATTCATTAAACAATACATATATAAACATATTTTGACACATATACACACAATTAGTTAATAATACATATATACATTTGTTATTGACTACTTACATCCTTATATTATGATGCCCATTGATTGTCATTTGTATGCTGCATTAATTAAGTTTACCAAATGGGAAACTAAATCAATCATCTTTGTTACCCTTTATCTATTTCCCATATTTTCTTTATATGTTTAGCTATATATTTATTTCTACTTACATGTCTACACCTTGTCAGCAATTGATAGCACCTATCATATGTTGTTCTTATAGAATTTATATGATAATATATATATATATATATATATATATATATATATATATATATATATATTTGTTTATACTCACATTCATGCCATATATATGTTGATAATTAATGACACTCGTATAATTAATCAATTTAATTACAGAAAAAGAAATGAAAGGATTCTCTTTCCATATAAATAACATGTCCCTCATTAATTGAACAAGTTAAGAGAAGGAAATGCAAAGTTTCTTTCTCTATATAAATTTATGCCCCTTTAATTCAATAACTTAAGATATAGAAAATAAAGAGTTTCCTTCTCTAAATAAATTTAATAAGTTATCGTTACACACAATTATATACATAAGAGTATATTTGATATACTCTAATTTACATAAATATTAAATTAACGTAAAACTTTATTTATAATATTAAATAAAATATTGAATTTATTTAAAAGAAATTTAGAAAAGTTCTAAATGAATTTAGACTTCGTAGGCTTATTAAAGATTCAAAATGGTAAATTTATGAAATTCACCCATTTCTTCCACTGCGGCCTGGCCCAGTTCCTTCATTAACTGTAATTATGTTTTTGCTACTGAAAACAATAGTGGATCTAAAATAAATAATAGCTGCCTATGACACTATAGACTAAGCTATATAAGTGAGATATGATTAAACATGTGAAGAAGACAAGGGTTTCTACCATCGTTGATTCTGAATCATTTGACACTTGTAAATCATGCCTCAAAGGTAAAATGGTCAAGCACTCATTCAGTGAAAGTCACGAAGGAGTTATTAAACTCTTAGGACTAATACACACAAATGTATGTGGTTCTATGTCTATAGCAATCAAAAGTGAATCCTTATATTTATTTACATACACTAATTATTTACCTATATATGGATATGTGCATGTTATGAAGCACAAATCAAAGGTCCAAGAAAACTTTCATAGATTATAAGAATGAAGTTAAAAACCAAACATACAAAAATTATTGATATTCATATGCTAAGCACTAAAAGTAAGAAAGTCCTTAATTCTAATTTTGTTAGCTCTAATATTAATGAGATTATATTTAATGTCAATGATAACAAAAGTCTAGAACCAGTTAGGTTTAATGCCGATGATAACAAAAGTCTAGAATCAGTTAGGTTTAATGCTAAATTTACAGAACTTATTATGAGGACATCAAAATTAATATATTTGAGGCATTTAATGAATTTATGTGCTCTAGGAAGAAACTTAAAACCACAAATCATACTTCTGTTACCTTAATTCCAAAATTCAAAAATCCAAAAGCTATTAATAATTGCATGCATATATCTTGCTACAATTTCATTTATAAAATCAAATCAACTATCTTAAGCAATATGATGAAAATTTTCATATCCATTTTCGAAATTTGAAAATCAAATTGAATGCATCGCCGGTAGATTAATACATGAAAATTCAATTCTAGAATATGAAATGATCAGAAATCTTAATTTTAAGAGCAGCAATCATTGGTGTATGAAGTTGGTTTACAAAAAAGGCATACGATAAAATCAACAAAAAGTTCATTTATCATACGATGATAGTATAAGTTTATAGGAAATTTTGTGATCTTATATTTGGATGTACAAATACTCCTACTTTTTCTATCATAGTACAAGGTAAACTCACTACTTTTATATATAGTAGTATTGGTATAAGGCAACGTGATCATCTATCACCATATTCATTCACTATTGTATTGTAATAATTTACAATGTAACTTGAAATAAAACTAATCAAAAGAATATTACTTTATCGATAGAGTAAAGCCATGCATTACATAACTTATTTACGTTGATGATCTAATGTTATTTATGTAAGCTAACAAAATGAATTCATATACAACCAAAGATATATTTGAGAATATGAGCAGATATGCATGGCTTAAGAAAAATAAATTCAAAAGAAAATATATTTTTACTAAGCATTGAAAAACAAAGAGGAAGTTCTAAAATGCTTATATGTCTTTTAAGGATCTCTACCAATCAATTATCATGAAGATTCCTTATGGGCCAATTGGATGTGAAACAAATAGTTAAAAAATGATAAATTTAGTCTATTTTGCCAAACAATTTCTTAGTCAGCTATTTGGAAATGCATTTTACTGTTTAGGGAATGTCGGAAAAAATCATTATTATAATATATATTAGGATGGTTGGATGATAGAGAGAATAAGTTGGAACAAGTTACTTATCATGGGGAGAATAAATGCTACAGTTGAGATAATTAAAGATAATAAATGGCACTGAAAGGAATGCAAAGTGACATCGCTCTTCACTAACGTTCAATGTTGCACTTTGAATTTTATACAGCGAATCTGATCAACACATGAAGGATGCCACGCACTTACATATGCGATGTTGACGATGAATGTCTGCCACATATATCCAAAAGGATGAAGTCGAAGTCCTACACCACCTTCACTAATGATGCTGCACGAAGTCATCACCTGCTCTTTAAGGACGTTGACCGTCATGATGAGATCTGCCAATGCCATAGTTTGTAGTTGCCGCGTATCTCTACTAAAATAGTATGCAGAAGCCAAGCACATAGCAACATCGAAGTCGTTAAAGTCCTCACCGATTCCATTACCGAAGCTTAATCGCATCGAAGAACCTGCCGCTCTTCTCCTATAAATATGGAACTAGGGGTGCCATTTTATGAGACGGATTCTCCTTTTCCATTTCTTACATGTTTTCAACTTTCATCGATTTGGGGATTTTTTTCCTATTGTAACACTAGAACTTTGTACTCATAAGGAACGGAAAGTCAAACAATTGCATGATTACATATTCAACTTTTACTATAATTTGACTTAAACTTTGATCTTGCATAACATAATTTGACTTCGATCTTGAAATGGCATGGCACATTTGACTGCTCAATTTTTTGATTGAGACTTGTATCTCACTTTGCTTATTAACTTCGAACTTAGACTTCAATTTCATATCTGGCTTCGACTCCGAACCTGAACAAGCACATAAAACTTCGACTTTGATGACCGAGTAATGAATTGTAATGCACTTGGAGTCATGCATGCCTCTACCCATGACTTTGACAACTTCTATTAGCCTCGAAGAGGCTTCTCTTTGATTAATCCATTTTCTACATACTTCCGGGTGAAGACTTTATTTGTTAATATTGTGGCACTGGAAGGAGGGCTTGAACCTCAATTTCCTTATACTTCTCTCCACAAACTAATTGTATAAAATTCTTTTGTTTTAGAAAAATTGTGAGAACCAAAAGGAATAGCAATAATATCTCAAATGAAGAAGCCATATCACGAACAACTTCGAAAGGTAATATAATCCCGAGCTTCAATTTAGAGAATATGGAAGTGGGATAACCTTCAACTCTAACAAGACTCGCAAGCAATGAGACAAAATTCAGGATATAATACAACAAAAGATAGTTGTGCGAGGGCTTCTTGAAGAAGCTCCATCTCAAGAAGCTTTTAAGATGATAAAGCTTATGGAAGAAGGTAAAGCACAATTTTCAAATAAAATCCAAGATGAGGAACTAGAAGCATACTCTCCAAGATTGCGAGTAAAAGAAAGCAAATGGATTATGATAAGTCAACAAAATGAAAATCAAGAAAGTCAAACTAAAAAGCTCCTCGAAAAATTGGATAGCTCAATCAAGGGATATAATAAAGACCACTGTGGTGGTAAAACCAACCAAACAACAAAGAATATGCTTAAGAAGAAAGAAATCCTCGACTTAAGTTGAGATAATAGCTTTCGAAGAACTCCTTTGTCAGAGGAAATATTTGCTATTGGAATCCCATGTCACATCAAAATTTCTCCACTAAAGTATGATGGAACTACTGATCCAGATGATCAACTTTTAACTTTTGAAAGTCGAATGATTTGTATGATGCTTCTGGGGTAATTATTTGTAGGCTTTTCCCCGTAACTTTTTTTGAAGCAACTGTCAAATGGTATAGTTACTATCAAAAAAGGACCATATGTTCTTGGGAACGATTCTCTTATGAATTTGTGTTACGGTTTTACGTATACAATGATCCAACCATAGATTTCAACATGTTGGCTAATATCAAACAAAGGCCAGGGAAATTTCTTCGCGAATACCTAAAAAGATTTAGTACAGAGGTACTAAAAGAAGAAAAGCAACTGATAGAAAAAAACTGACGGTAATTCACTCAGGATTAATGGAGCAAACTTCTTGTTGGAAAGAACTTATATTTATGGATGCAAAGATCTACAACACTTCTACTTCTAGGATGAAAAATTCATTCAAATGGACGAGATGTTCCATGCCATGAGGAAATCTTAGAAAAAACAAAAAGAGGAAAAGTTCAATTTCGAACATCTTAGCAAGAGGCCAAAAGGGAATAAGAGTAGAAGGGGAATTCAGAAGAAGATTTCCAAATCCAACTATGTAATTTTGAACAAACCCTTCTTCCACATTTTTGCCATGATAAATAATAATGAAAATTTCTCTACTTCCTACAAAATACCGAACCATCCTGAGTTGAAAAAAGGATGAAGTTATTGCGATTATCACAAAGTAAATGGACA
Source organism: Allium cepa (assembly GCA_030765085.1). Classification (NCBI taxonomy): domain Eukaryota; kingdom Viridiplantae; phylum Streptophyta; class Magnoliopsida; order Asparagales; family Amaryllidaceae; genus Allium; species Allium cepa. Next base: position 92,868,975 of record CM060928.1, read on the forward strand.
TAAGACTGATGAATGCCATGTCTTGTCAAGAATAATTCAGAATTTGACATGGTTAGATTCTCTAAAGGAATTCAGTGAGGAAGTTTAAAGATCACTCATTCCAAAAAGAGTGGCCAAAACACTTGAAATCTAACTTTTTCTACAAGAAAAAAGCAGCTCTAAACTTTAGATTCAAACTCCCGCCAAATTATGAAATTTTATAGCAGTTGCCCACCATAAATTATCTTTACTCATAAAAATTTCTAATTTGAGTTTTAATTGAAATTAATCATGTTTTAATATAAAATTCGAGTGTCATCACATATTAAAAAAAACAAATCCACTATATGCAGAATGATCTAAATTTCCTTGTCAAAACATAACTAATCTCTGGTCTTCCTTGGAGAAAAGATAGATCAAATATCTAGGATAGAATGGCTCTCTATCTGAAAGCATGAATCAATCTAGTATAAAGAATTTCTTTTATGGAATTTTACATTACCATCAATCTTCCATCATAAACCAGTCTCTAAAGGAAAGGTAAATATCCAAAAATTTCCCAAAAGAAGGGATACTTAGAAAAATCTCTTATCCGTAAAAGTCTATTAGATCATGAATCATGACTTTTCAAATTTACAAACAAGACATTCCTTTTTGCTAAGAAAAACCTAAAGATATGTCATTGTATATATCATGTAAAGGGGAAAGCAATATACACTGACTCCATTCTTAGTTAGCCATTTTATTACAAAAAGATTTACTAAAAACGTATTTGAGAAAAATTACTTTCAAAGGTCAAGAAGAATTATTTTTAGTTGCCCTACGGATTAGGGAAAACAAATATTTATTTCAAGAAAGATTCCTACAATCTTCAAAAATATTACTTAGCATTAATAAATGCACACTAAAGATTTTGGCTGAAATGTCCTGACAAAAGCATTTTCGGTTTTTTTTGAAACTATTGGTAAGGAAAGACCAATACACGTTTCCTTTAGAAGAGTTTTTAAAACCACCAAGATCCACTAGCACTGCAGAGACTCTAATTAGAAGAGGCTATTCTCAATTAAAAGACTATTGGTTTATGAATCATGACCACTTAGTCTCTTATTTAAGATTTGCATTTCTACTATGAAAATGACCAAAAACCCTCCTTGGCGGCAACACTGAGAAGGGATTTTTTATTATCAAAAATTCTGAATGTCCGAAACCTTTAAAAAAAAAGACCAATTTAAAGTAGCAATTCCTCGATCTATCAAAGAGATCCTTTTAAGGAAAATTATTTCTTCCAAAAAGAAGTTCATGACAGAAAAGTCGATCTTCAAAAGGGTTTTCACAAACATTTCAATTGACCAAAAATTATTAAGCAAAAGTTTCAAAAGAAAAACTTTTTTAAAGCCTCCGAAGTCCAATCCGAAGCAGCTCCTAGAGGGAAGGACGAAAGCCTACGATGTCCAATATGGAGCACCTCCTAGAGGGGGGACAAAAGCCTCTAACATCCACTCCGAAGCACCTCATAGAGGGAGAGACAAAAGCCTTTGATGTCCACCTCGGAGCACCTCTTAGAGGGAGGGAGTGGTCTAGTACCAGCTAACAATCTTTTAGAGGAAGATCAATCAAGCTTAAGCTATAACGCTTCGAAATAGAGACAAAACCCAAAAAGGCGCAAAAAGCGAAAGGATGAAGATGTCCACAGCCCAAAGCAGAGGCAAAGCCTAAGAAAGGGCAAAAACAAAAAAGGATGGAGATTTCCAAAGCCCAAAACAAAGACAAAGCCCAAGAAGGGGCACAAGGGGAAAGACGATGATGTCCAAGGTTTAAAACAATGGCAAAGCGCAAGAAGGCAAAGATAAAAGATATAAAGAAATCAGAAACGCAATGAAGATGCAAAAGGAATTGAGAAAGGAACAAATCTTTACTAGAAAAGTAAAGAATAGTTTTGTTCAAAGAATAAAGCAAAGCAGATTTATAATAGATCCAATCTAGACCTAGAAATTGGCAAACCTTCAAAGAAAGGTCTATATAATAAGTATTAGTAAATTAATTGGGCCTGCTGAACGGCTAAACCACCGAATGGAACTACCTGCTAAACAGTCAAACAACCGAAAAATTCTACTCTACTTAATGGATGAATGATTGAAAGATGAATGGCTAGATAGAACTACCTTGCTGAATGGTTGAATAGCTGAACGGAACTACTTTGCCAAACGGTTGAATAGCTGAATGGAACTACTTTGCTGAACGGCTGATTGGTTGAATAGAACTATGTGGCTCCAATATAATAATAATCATAATAAATAATAAACACCTTAACAACTACATATCTTTTAACAAGAGACACTCCTTTGAACAAAAGGAATCTCCATTTTTATTCGAGGTATTAGTCAACGGTAAAGTTTTGATATAGCATTTTAAGTAGGACTACAAAATTAGCGTTAGATGACATTACGAACCTTTTGCTTTAAGTTTGCTCAAAATTACTAGATGATTTTCTTATCTTCTACTACTGTTGGATGAGATTCTGAATTTCTTATTACCAGATGGACTTCTGGTCTTTTTATTATCAAATGGGATTCTAAATTTCTTATAACTAGATGGACTTCCAGTCTTCTTATTATCAGATAAGATTTTGAATTTCTTATTACTAAATGGACTTATCGTCTTCTTATCATTAGATGGGATATTTGGATTTCTTATTACCAGATGGATTATAGTCTTATTATCATCAAATGGTTTCCTAACCTTTTCTTCAAAATTAATATCAGAAAATTTTCTAATTTTTCATTAAATGAATTTATAATTTTCATAAATCACTAACCCATCATAAAAGCAAGTTTCAGGCTTGGAGATAAAAATTATAATGAGAAGACTAAGTGTTATATACCACCTCGCATCAAATTAAAAGCTCTGGAAAGCAAGTTGTGTGATACATTCAAGGTAACAATTATCTAAGTATAGATTTGTCTAATATTTTACTCCAGGAATAAGAGGGTGAACAACAAAGAAAGCTAACCTAAAAGTTTACAAGCAACTCAATATTGAAAGCTAGTCTCCAACAACCGAAGAAGAATTAGCTCAGGAGGAAAGGTTTCATAGCCCATACCAGTCTTCTGGAAGAGTTTCTTGTCCAGGCCTCCATCCATCTACCAGGTGATATTATTTCAAATTTGTATACTCATTCTTAAGAGCATGCAGGCGATTAACATAATATCTAAACAGTAAAAAGTCTAAAGTCCAAAGTAACATTTACAACAAGTCAATGACCGTGGAATAATCAATATCTGGTTCGAGCTTGAGCTTTTGAGTTGATTAGAAGAATACAAATGCTAAACTTATGATAATGAGCCAGTTTATGGGAATGTGCAGGAAACTTGAATGATAATTGCACTTCGACTTCTATACAACGTATCTCATCAACACATGAAGGACGTCGTGCACTTACATATGCAATGTTGATGACGAACGTCATCAATGTCCATTGAAATTATCAATGTATTATCAAGGCGATGCCAATTATCATGAAGGAAGCCATCAATGCCATCAACCATTAAGAACGTCGGCATTATGAAGTCACTTAAGTCAGTTCACTGCAACATTATTACTGCCAAAGGTTGTTGCTGCTTAAGTCATTGTCGCACATCTCCAAAAGGATGAAGTCGAAGTCCTACACTACCTTCGCTGATAATGCTGCACGAAGTCATCACCCGCTCTTAAAGGACGTCGACTGTCATGATGAATGCCGTCGATGCCATAGCTTGTGGTTGTCGGGTATCTATACTAAAAGAGTAAGGAAGAAGCCTAGCACATAACAATGATGAAGCCATCAAAGTCCTACCGCTCTTTCCTATAAATATGGACTTAGGGGTGTCATTTTAGGCCATGAATTCTGTTTTCCCATTTCTTATATGTTTTCAACTTTGTAAATCTAAATCGATTTGGGGATTTTTGCCGATTGTAACACTAGAACTTTGCACTATAAGAAATTGAAAATCAAACAATTACATAGCATATGAAATATGATTTGTGAATATCATATTCAACTTTGGCTATAATCCGACTTCGACTTCGATCTTGCATAACATAATTTGACTTCGACCTTGAACCAGCATGGCGCATTTGATTGCTCAATTATCGGATTGAGACTTGTACCTCGCTTTGCTTATTAACTTTGAACTTAGACTTTGCATATTTGGCTTCGACCCGAACTTGTATAAGCATGCATGACTTCGACTTTGATGACTAAGCAAATAATTGTAATCGACCCAGAATCATGCATGTCTCAACCTATGGCTTCGTCAACTTTGACTGGCCTCGAAGAGGCTTCTCTTTGATTAATCCATTTTCTATACTTTTATATATTAATGACCTTATTTGTTAACATTAACTTTATTACGTATGGAAGAAAAAGAATCTCATGCAATATGACAATAAACAAATACATAGAGAACAAAGATGACTTCAGATAAACAAAGATGAAAAAATAGACCATTCTAAATTATAGAAGCAAATGAAAAGCGTGCAAAGTTGCAAAATCTTACCTAAAGTCTATAACCGCGTTAATGATTACTAGGAGATCGATAGTTGATTCAAAGCTACCAACAATTAAGACCGCCGAATGCTGCAATCATCCAGATCAGGCTGTAAAAAGCCCAAATTGGACCACTGACTCGCATGTCAGCTACAATAAAAAAAGTAGCATTAACAGATGTCAACAGTTATGGATCCACTTAGATTTAACTGAAGAATGAAGCAACAATTCCTTTGTGAAGCATTCGTCTTGGCTTCTGGAGGAGAGCTAGCCGAGCAGAAAAACCTTTTATTAGAAGATACCTCTCCGGACATAAGTTGCATCTGCTCAAGCGATTCTAAAGACTACGTTCTCGTTACTTTGCTGGGTATGTATATGTTATAGGACCCGATCAGCTAGACGTGGTTAATGACACCTCTACTTCCGAGGAGGGTTAGGTGCATGATATAACAGATAGAGCAATTGACTCTATTCTATACCTTAAATGTTTAAGTTATGTAATAAAATATGGATGGATCACTATAAAGTCCAGCTAGCTTTACTATAAAATCCCAAATTAGACCACTGCCTCGCATGTCGGCTACCATAAAAAAAGTAGTGTTAACAGATGTCAATAACCATAATTCCACTCAAATTTAATTGAAGAACAAAGTAACAATTCCTTTGTGAAGCAATTGCCTTAATTTTTGAAGGAGAGCCAGTCGAGTGGAACAGCCTTTTATTGGAAGATACCTCTTGGGATAGAAGTTACATCCACTCAAGCGATTTTGAAGACTACGTTTTCGACCTGCCTTGTTGCTTTGTTGGACACGTAAATGTTATATAAGGGGACCGGTCGGATGTGGTTAGTGACACATTTTCTATGGTGGGTTAACTGTTAGGGTTGCCTCGCATGTTGCATTATAAGGGAAGACATGGTTGGTTAACTGAACTGATCAGTTAATTACCGTTTTAACTAAACAAACTATACGGTTCGGTTAACCGACCAAACATAAATATAGGCAATTCATACCGACCGAACCACCTAAGTTTAGCTGAGGTTAACCGTGAATCTTGACCGATTAAACCGATAATAGGTTAATCGCGTGTAACAGAATAATTAACCGCATTTTTGCAGTTAAAAATTAACTGAAACCATACAATAGGAATAAGCACATAAAGCATAATGCCTTAACTAAAAAAGAAAACCACCGCATAATACATACATTACATACTAACTGGAATAAGAACATAAGAAGTTATTCAAGTTAACTCCAGTTTCAATAAGCACAGTATTATAGTGCATACATTATATAATATTCAGAGCATGCAACTAAGCATGATAGCATATTACATAGTACATAATCATGCATTACATACTAAGTTATTAACCATTAACGAGAGACCAGAGCAAACATATTACATAGTAATACAGTTATTGACTAGACTAGAGGAAGCAACTCAACATGTTACATAGGACTCGCTGACTCAGCACAGTTCGAAGATAAATCCAGCAATTACACAGTAAATATTAACCAGCAAGCAACTCAACAACCGGATAACAACTCAACAATTACATGTTACATGGTACATACTTTACCAAAGATCAAAGTTGCTACAAACGATGAAACCCCAAGCGACTCAGCATAAAAAAAACCAGCAACTAAACAAGCAAGAGAACTCCAAGCTCCAAACTAAAGATGAAATTGATCATAAAACTAATAATGAAATTGATGATAATCATAAAACTGATTATAATACTAGATCATTAATGATTGAAATTAAATAAGCAAGAAAACTTCAATATATGTTAATGAAACAACTAATGAACTGAATACATTAAAGCGTGTGTGTGTACACACACTCCCTCTCTAACGTACCTATTCAGTTACATGTTAAGTTCATACTAAGTTCATTAGTTACTATTAAATTTAGCAATACAAAATAGTTCAGTTATATCCATACATGTATTCAGTTACATACTAAGTTAAGTAATATAACATAGTCCAGTTATATTCAGTTGTAGTGTACAATGCAGTATACACATAATCAGTTATATTAGTTACCGAGCATGTAATCTCATATATATATATATATATATATATATATATATATACATAGTTTAGCTACATACTAAGTTCATACTTAGTACGTAGTTGAATACATATAGTAATTGGATATTAGTATATGAAATATATAGTTGTACATACACAATTCATTAGTTCAACACAAAAATTTATATATGATAATCTCATAGCCGAGCTAGCAATTCAAACTTAAGTATCCTTTGTTTGAAGTATTAAATGTTAAATATATATACCTGCTGTACTTACTAAGTGCATTAGTAATTGAAGAACTATGTAAACTGAAATGAAATAAACCGACCATCTCAAAATTGGAATCCACAATTGTTTTCTTACATTATTGTGATCCACCATTGGTTCTTCTTCATCATCGGTTTCATCGTCATCTACTTCTTCCACCTACAAATCTGCATTTCTTGAATCCCTAGAATATTTACTTATTTTCACCTATTAAAATAAAACGTGTGAACAAATATGAGTTATAAGCGTATTAAAATAAATAAAAACTAATGTAAAGAAACTGACTTTGTCAACTATGAAGCAAGCAAGGGGACATGAGTTGAATGAGTTGTAATTTGTATATAAACATATGAATTGAACTCATATTTATATAGCTATATAAACTGTGTACTCATATTTATACTCAGTGAATATACCTAACTGAACATATTCATACACCTTATATAATTCATGTTCATACTTCAATTATATATAGTTCAGTTATATATAGTTCAATTTATATGTTAAATATACACTAGGAAAACAATAGGTACTGTTTATCAAGGACATCTAAAGAGAGAAAGCAAGGATAATACATGCATCTATGAATCGTACAATAGTTGATTTCAATGCAATAACAGAGATTAAAGTATTCAACCATGAAAGAATGTACAAACTAATGTAGCATTGTAACCACTTCAAATGAACAAACTTAAACTTAGGAATCAGTAATTAAAGCTGAGATCAATTTAGATTCATGATATAAGAAAAAGCTATTTGATCTTTTGCACAAGAAAAAAATATATTGTTGAGTTTAGAATTAGTCTTGTTTCAAATAAACTTATACATGCAACCTTCTTGTAAAACATTAACCCAAGCATAGTTCATAAATTAGTATAGTCTACGTGGATAAATGAACATAAAACTTTACAGCGTATCCCAAAATCGAGTTTTATAAATCATCAAAACCATTGAACAATCAATTTTTTTTTAAATGTAAAGCAAAATCACTACAAGCCCCGCGCGCATACACACATATGTAACGTTTGAATCTTCCTTAGACTAATTAATACCGATTTTAATACATATATTTGTCAGAAGAATAACAGTAATATCTTTCGCATTCAGTTTATGAAGTTACTAAGTTAGCCTAATTCGGGGTGGGTTTGTAATTGCTAATTCTAGAATTAACAATATAATAAACTCCTTACCAGTACATGTTCAAGGTAATTAACATTTGAACAAATACGCAGTTCATGTAATTAAGTAAGAATTGATGCTATTGTTTCAGCTTAAAAATATCCTTATTGATTTGAACAAATATATCCATAGAATAAAAACACTGCACGCAAATTCCCTCGTTACAACTTAAAAATAGATTAAGAAACGATTTAAGGTAAATATACTCACATGCTTCATGTCCATTCTCAATTGCATTGTTCTCTTCAATAGCTTAGATGGAGGCTGGCGCTAGCGTGATGCATCGTGACGTTGGTGACTGAAATAGTTAAAGATCTTTGGGACGTCGACGATTAGAAGATAAAGATGAGCAGATCTATGGTTTTCGAGTTTCTCATGTTATTTTCTTTTGATTTTGTCTGAGTCGATAGTTGAGATTCTAAAGAAAGAGACTAATTATGGCACGAGATTAGGTTGAGTATGGTTTGCATATTGCATATGAGCCAACAATGGGGTCAGGCTGTGCTATATGGAAAAAATTAATCTTTGGTCGGTTAATAATCGATCAGACAATTTTATTAACAGTTAATCGAATCGAAACTGGTCGGTTAGTGTCGGTTGGTTAACTAATGACGTCGGTTAACCGTGTTTATCGGTTAAGTCGGTTAAATCAGTTAGATGCTCACACCTATGTTGTAAGAGAAAACGACGGTTTGAAATTGGAATAGTCTCACATTACTAAATAACTTGAAAAAATGAGTCATAAATATGAGTTGGTAGACACAAGACATCTACAAATGTGCTAAATCTGAAATCTGACACTAGTTAGGGCTGGCCCGTAATTGTTTTAATATATTTTTTAAGGAAAAAAATAAAATATAAACAAAGTAGTTGGTTAATATAACCCCTTAAATAATACGTCATTAAACGTGCCTAATTATATAAAGTTTTATTTCACTCATCGGTGGTCATAATCATGCATCTGGAAATGGAAACCCTCGCCTTTTCCACTTCTCCCAATTACACTCTCCCCTTCTCCTCCATTACCTTCAAATTTTCTGCTAAATCATGCTATCAGTAGCTTCCTTCCTCCCCCAAATCAATATTTCCGTTCTTAACCGAACCTAATAAATTAATCGTGGTGTTCTTCTTTCGCATATGTGTCCGTCTGCTTGCACATTGATTTCCAGAAGTTAAGCACGTAGTAATGATGATAGTTCGTCTGAGAATGATCAACTTGCTATTCTTCTTGAAGTTGAAGGGTTTTCCCTCTTTCCTTAAAATTGATGTTTTGATTATTTCATATATATTTTGTCGTGCTTAAATCTCTCGATTTACCGATTCGATTTTTTTTGCCAGGGTTCTGGCGGATGTGCATCGGCCAATCGCCAAGCTGTCAATCTAAGTGTGATTCTGAATTATTTAAGTTTATCAATGTACCATGCAGTTTATGTTTGTTCTTAATTAGTTACAGTCAGCAAAAAATTGACAAAAAATACGAGATGTTCTCCTATACGATGTTGACAAAAATGAATTAGACGTATGATATTTTAACAAGATCAACTCTGTTTTTTTTTTTTTTTTTTTTTTTTTTGCAGATGTTACTGTCATAAACCACCGAATTATACAGTAATGTGATAGTGAAGAATCATTAGAACATAAGAATAGAGTAAGTTATCCGAATCTTTCACAAGTAGCTTTTTACTTTCTCTAATTTTGGATTTGTTTACAATAAAAAACGAGAAGTCTAAAAGTGTAGAAAATATGAATGGGTAATAAAAATAGTATGGACTATGATTAAACAAGTCACTGAAGATAGATGGGCCAAATCCTTGAAGGGCTTAATAGTTAGGGATATTGATGTTTTTGAATACTGGCGTGGGATGTAACCCAGGTCAACCATTAATTAGCCCGAGTTGACCGAAACATAGACCAGTCACTATTCCTTTTGATTTTTTATTTCTATCTCTTTAATGTGTACGGTTAGAACTTGATATGGATTTTTTTCAAACTTAATTGTTAAGACAAATCAATAATACACTATATTATATAATAAGTGGTCCAAGGAATTTACATTAACAACTGTAAACATTTTTTTCATCCTTATTAAGATTAGTAACGCTTAAAACTTTTATAGAAATATACAGACATAAAATAAAATACTTATTAGACATTGTGATAACCGGTCAACAATAAACAATCTAACTACCTATTGCATTTTTTAGTCTGACCTGCTTCCCCTCCGTATATGTTATACATATTTGACGATAATGATCTTTACCTTCCCACAGCACGAAATACATTTTCCTCTCGAGAGTCTTAGTGAATTATAGCATCATTTTTTTTCTGTCTACTTGATTATTTGTGGATACCTATGCCGACTTTAGGATTTGTTATGAGTTGTATAGCTTGTATTTAGGCTTAACTATTATGATAAACCGATAAATAATATTGAAAATGATTCTGACTGCCACAGGTCAGTCATATATGAATACCTTTTCAGCAATTTAGTTTTTACATGTATAGAAATAATAAAAATGAATAGGAGTACGACTACCAGTGTTATCTTAATAAGCCTCTTGTATTAAGTTATATTGTTAGCTAACAGTTGTGTTTTTTGTTGATGCTACTAGCATTTCAAAAACTTAGGTTGGATTGTGCATATTGGACAAAACCTATACACGCTGATTCGATAAGGTATGCTAAAACCGTTTTTTGTCATCATTTGACTTGTTATGTTTCTTGACATTCTGTTATCAAATTCTAGTATCGATGAATATGATTACTTCTAGGTCCCAAGGGAGCTAATTTCTTGTGACTGGAATTGACATAATTGAATTGCAGGTAACCTCATTTATGTTATTGCAGTGCTTCTTAACCTGTACCGTCTCTGAAGATAATTTGTTTACTGGTTTGAGGGCAAGCAAATTTATTTCCAGAAAGGCCTGTGGAGATGAAGAATGAATGATTACCTTTTTTATTTAAACAAAGGTATGTTTTTACATCTGTAGAAAGTAGATTATCTTGCAAGCATTATACATGCTTACAGGAGGTGACATACAGGTCACTTGACATGAGACAAATTAACCATTAATATTCAAACTCGTGCTCTCAATTCAGTCTTCTAATAGTTAAGCTGTTGCTATCATCATCAGCAGCAGTTCTTCCTTTTTCCTTTTTGTGGACTCATTATATATATATATACACACACACACACACACACACATATATATATATATATTGAAAGTCTGTTTAGACACAAAATATGGACACAATTGATCTTTATCATTAGATTGTCCCCTGATTTCCACCTCCCATGTAAGGACAAAAATATTTAACGGCTGAGATGCTTTGTCCCCAATTTGTGTCTAAATAGCCGCCCCCATATATATATATATATGTATATATATATATATATATACGCACGAGTACTACGGCACGTCCGATGGACGTGCGTAAAAAAGAAAAAGCAAACTAACTGCTTTTTATCGCCAAATTCATACATGACCTCAATAACTGCATAGAACATATTTAAATAGTTAGGAAATAGTATATTATTAATTAGTACATAACTAAATATAAATCATCGATAACACAGGGAGTGCACATACACAAATACATTAAGATACCATCGGAGGCACTTATATTTACATAAATGCACAATGACGTCCCATTGTCATAGATGCACTATGATCCCTAATATACAATTGCAACATAGTTTTCCTAACATATTGCTCAAGTTCTGCCAAAAGCCAGCTAATCATTGTCAGCATCAACTATTTGTGGAAGTCATCAATCGAGCAAAAGAACCAAATATTCACACATGTTCAACTTCATTTGTTCATTGCTAGTAGATTCAAATTCTTCCCCTCCTTCATTCACCATAATCACAATCTGTAGTATAGATGTAAGAAAGCAATATGAAGACACAAAACATTTACATAAGAACTTAAGTTTTCTCAGCACAAAGAAATAAGGAGTCAGCACATAATCCATATATCTGACAATAAGATGGGGTTATAGTCTATGTCCATTTAATTTTTGGTTAAAGGTGTTGATAATTTGTTTGATCATTAAATTATAACATGTTACCAATAACAGACAGAAAGCAAAATTTGAGCTTTGATTTCATGATGGATAATACAATAAGGATAACTTTAAATTTGATAAAAAACAGTAATTTAGGAAAGTCCTAATAAAATAAACTAAGAGAAAACGATCACAGTGTTTTTATATTTATACCAGACTAACAGATTTTCGGTTGTTTTGGCAATCTTATGAACGTTAAAAGTTATCTTTTAACATTTAGCATGTCATTACAACTGACTTGATTTAGTGAGAGAGAACGAAATAAAGATCTCATAACTTTGACCGACTTTCCTATTAGTCGAAAAATAGACAATGCAACAAATAAATTAGTTCATGGTAAATTAACAAATCACCTAATAGATAATTAACCATTTTATGGCAAATTGATAAGTTTACTAAAATATATGAATAAGTATATGTTTAACCAAACAAATCAATTTTATCACAAATAGAAATCAATAACACAAAAAGGCAAAAGTGTTTTACCCAAGGGAAGATACAATATGATTTACCTTATGGAAAAGTGCAGTTAAATAAATTGATTTGGTAGATATCTACTCTACATCAAATATTCAAGGGCAATCCTGGAGGAAACAAAGGATTGTCAATGACTAAATACAATGTCATTAAATTCATAAAAATAGATACATTTTTCTTCAAATTATGAATAATAATAAAAGCATATAGAATAAATAAAGTAAATCATAGTTAGAAAGTAAAACAATGATGAGAAGGTACTTCAAACGAAACAAAAGGAACAATGACCACACTAAGTTCATCGAAATTACGTAACATTTACCTATTAATGAGATTTGAATCATGAATATTATTTAGCTTGGAAGAAAGATGACCTAAAATATATAACTTAAGGAGGTAAATCACAACTGGAAAAAATATATATAAGAATACTGGGAAGGTTATTGAATTTACCTAAAACAGTCAACGTGGTCAAGTCAAACGGGTAATAAAAGATTGGTATTTCTCTATTTAAAGCTTTAAATTTAAAGAGCCATAACTTAATGCCATATTTTTAGCATAAATCAAAGAGAATTATTAGTACAATCATGCATACCCAGTACGCAAGTTGAATTTCAAAAATAAAAAAGAAGGAGATCTTCGTTAAACATATATATTTATGTGAAATAGACATATAATGATTTTTTGTTGAAAAGAAAACAAAATGGCAAGCTATAATTGGTAAATAATTTGTTCTATTCATGTTTAATATATAGATTTAGTTATATTTATTTACTGAAATGAGAGATACATGCAACAAGTAAAAGCCACACATAAAACCCTATCACTGATAGTTTGGACTAACTTTGTCATTTATGATTTCAAACTCAGCAAAGAAACACTTACAGCAAAGCCAACTATAAGTTCCACTTATCCACATTGAGACTTGACCTCTCCATCCTAATCTTATTATGCAAAGGTCAATAAAATTTTCAATTATAGTAGTAGCTTATTGAAACAGAATAAACCAATTTCAAAATACGTACAACATTTCAGGTTTCATATTGCATGTATGTAGTGTTCACGTGTAATTATATTTATTATTTCTTTAGCAAATATCATACATTATGAGTTATAACTTAAAGTTTTTCAGATGATTCATTGTGTGCATGATACAAACTGTATTTTTTCCAATACAAAGGAGAGTTAATTAAGTATTAATTGTGATGAGTGTAGTCAATATAGATTTCATTACAATTGGAGTAAGAAAGCAGTGCTTAATCTCTGTTTTTATTTTTTCATATAGTAAAAAATCACATCAAACCAAATTCAAAATGCTACAGAGAGAGCGCAAAACGGTAGAAAAAAATTACCTAGCAATTGTTATGCACATAATCAAATTATATACACATTTTAATACCCTTCTAAGGTTACAAAAACATGTTACGTATGCGGTTCTTAAACTAATGATTTAATGAAGAATCAAAAGTTTGATAAGGAATATTAATTAGACAACCATCAATAGTGTCTCTCAACATACCAAAATTCAATCATTGCTGATAAAACTTATTAGCAAAGGAAGTAAGTATTAAACAAAATATGTACATATTGTAAAACTAAAGATGAATTTGGATGTTTACTTTCTCATTTTAAGTATAGGTATTGACTGTAAAACATGGATTCTCATACATAGTAATAATTATGATGGTGCTAAAGCAGAAGCTACTTTAAAAAAAAATTCTTCTTTAATGTCTTGGTATTGATTCCTCTTTAACTCTTTAAAGCATCAGAGTTAATTTCTTAATACTATTTTTTTAAAGTTAAGCATCCTCTTTAATGTTCTGGTATCACTTCCTCTTAAAGCTTCCATGATTGATATGAAACTAATGTTTATTATTTTGAAAATTGGAAGAATTTTGTACAACGTTTAATATTCGTGTTTATGTTTACGAAATTAATATTTTAATGTTGCATTAACTACAATTACAGTTAATGTTTTGTATCAATTCCTCTATCATAATCAGGCCCAACAACCAATGTAATAAAACTCGAAATTACCGCTATCAGTTGAACGCTAAAACGTTAAACTACATTCCTATGCACAACAAATTCCTTGTATATACTGTAAATTGCAGTGCCCTAGAGAGTTCTAGCATGCATTGTGTGTTCTCCTCATAAACCACTCAAGCATAACAATTGATTGGAAAAAGATATAATATTATGCAATAATTCTGACCTAGCCTAAGCTGGACAAAAATTTTTAACATAAATTTCATTTCATTGGTGTTTAAATTTGTTTTAGCTGTTAACTGATTGCTCAGTAATTAATTGCCTACTAATTTCAAAAAGGTTAAGTATCAATAATTAGGTGGTCCCTACCAACAATAGTTATTTCTATGGAAAAATGAAACAGTACAAATTAGCCATTGATTCTTCATATAACTATTCTTGCCGCAAAGAGCAATTAATATGGGTACTGGATTTTTTTATCATCTGTCTCCATTCATGTTACTTTATCATTACCGTTACCACTATGAATAAGAGTATTTATCCTCATTTGTTACTAATTATCACAGGTTTAATATTCTTTATGTACATAGATGCATCAAAAAATTTATGAAACGTTCAAAATTTTCCAAAAATAGCACTTAGTTACAGTATCACCATCATAACTTTTCTCCTTATGTTATAAAAAACTGATTCACATGATTCAGGTGCAGGTGCAATATTAAAGTATCAAAGTCAAAGTATGATATCACATGATTAAGGTGCAATATTAAATAAAGAAGTATTAGGTTCTTCAATAGAATAGAATGTTGATCTATAAAAAAGTGCTCGGCTGGACACCTTTTAAAAAAAATTAAACTATGCATTTTCCCATTTGAGAATGAAATGCTAACAACCCCCACCATTTAATTTCACTGTTGTAATCATTCATTTTCTTCTACCCAATCTTCACCATCTAAAACCCATACTTTCATCATACAAACACATAATCATCAAAAATTGTTGCAGCAAAAAAAAAACCAACCCAAATATCTACTCAAGTAAATTATCATTTAAAAATAAATAACTTGATAATTTTATGCAACAAATCACTTTTTTATTAGCCTAGGATCTACAGAAAAAATCAACAATTCGAAATTCTTTTTAAAATCACTGGATAGTCCGTAAAAATAGATTTTAAAAATCCACCTTCTATATAAAGAAATTTGTAAGCAAAATCATTTTGATATTATTATTTTTCCAAATGTGAGCTCATGCCTTTAAAGGTGATGGTAGTTCTGAAATTGTAGTGTAAATTTCCCTTCCAAATCATTGTATATGGAGCTCTTTTGATAAATGGAAACAAATCATTTCTCCCTTCCAAATTGTAGTGTAAATTTATCATGTCTAAGTCCCAAATATTTTTCTTCTTTCTCTTGAAGAAAGTAACAATAATAATGCTAAAGATTGGGAAGGGATAGTACATAGACAACGGAATGTTGATGCCCCAAAAAAGTATTTATATAACATCTAATCCTATATCTTTAGCTATAGCAGCAAAAAGATAGGTAATTAGAATAACAGGGTAATGAACATGACTAACATGGTAATGATATTTGCATAATTTGATAAAACATGGGTAAATCAAATATACAAAATCATCATTATAAAAATGACGAAACATTTATTGATAATTAGAGATGTAAGCAGTAAAAGTTAGGCTTACAGAATTAAACTTCCAACCCTAGATGTCAATGTTTGATTACGCTATTCCATTGTCAAAAGTCTTAGCAGCGGCAAAATAGTCGTTTCCTATCATCGCATCATCGAGTTTCCATAGCCACAAACTATTAAATTCATATTCTTCTCCATCATCTCAATCAGTTTGATGTTATAAAAACAGATCTGTAAGAAGGTAACCTTTGGAATTGCATATCCGAAAGTGGAGTGAACTGTGGATTTCAAGGGGGCGCAAATGATTTAATGGCTGAAATGATTTTGGGTATAAAAGCGGCTGTTAATTTCGGGTGGAATAGCATTTGCGAAAAAATAAAATCTAGGTTTCGAGAAGTAAATTAATCGTGAAGAAGAAAATGAGCAGAGGTGTCCATCATGGGTAGAGGGAGTAAATAGATGAGAACGTGGTAGGTGGAGTTAATAAATGACAAAAGTATCCACTATTTGCGACACTGATCACTTCTTATCTTAACAGAGCAATGGCATTTTGGGTACTTTGAAAAAGGCTTCACTTGATCAGGTATTTGCTTTATATATATATATATATATATATATATATATATATATATATATATATATATATATATATATATCCATTCTGATAAACCAAAAATGTCAACTGAACATGAGAAGTTGCATGATGCTTCATTTCGTAATGGATATTTCTATTTTAACTTCGATTTCCTTATAGTGCTAATTTGTAGCGCGATGATGCAAATTATACAGTGATCTGCTGTTCGAATTATACCATTTCTAGAGGAATAGTTACAAAAATAGTTCAGTCAGTTTTGAATGCAGTAGCCATGTCTGATATTAATGTAATTTTACTTTCTGTGGTGTGTTTAGTTGTTGAAACCGGCTAATATTTGGAATATGATTGTTGATATAGACACCAAAGATACGCGAATCTGCTTTCGTAAAAATAGTTTATCTGGAATGTCTTGTAGGTTTTTGAGAACTCTGTCATCAATTTTACTTGCACGACTCTTTTACAGATTAGTTGACCATCTTCATTGCCCCTTTTACTGCGGGATAAGGCAAATATTTTAGATTTGTAATACCAAAATCTGTAATTGTATTTGTAGTTGTTGTAATCAGCTATTAATATATTTTAATCTGTATGCTCAAATTCAACATTCTGATAGCTAAGTTGTTATTTTCCCTCTTTTATGGACTGATTTACCTTCATTGATTTATATTTCCATTCTGACAAATCAGATATGTTAACTGAATATCAGAAGTTGCAAGATGCTTAATCTTATCATGGATATCTTATTTTTAGCTTCAATATTATTTTAATGCTAATTCGTAGCCTGAAGATGCAGATTATACGGCAAATTGCTCTCCTGTTATATCATTTTTCAAAGGAATAGTTCCAATACAGGTCAGAAAGATTTTGAATGCAGAAGTAATAGGCATGTTTGATATTAATGTGATTTTGCTTTTGTCCAGTATTTAGTTGAGAGAAGAAAAGTCATCTTTGGGATATAATTGTTGATGTTAATGCCAATGATACTTGAACCTGCTTGGCTGTTCCATTAAAAAGTATATTCATAATATCCTGTAGATTTTTGAGAACTCGGTAATCAAATTATCTTATTTATGAGAAATCAGTTATCAATTTATCTTGCATGACTATTGTACAGACCGATTCATTCTCAATAAAAGAGGAAAAATTGTAGAAAATTGCACTACAAGAAAAGGTAAATAGTTTGAATTTGTTATGACCAAAGTTATCAAGGGATACCAAAGATACGTGAACCTGTTTGGCTGTGCCACATTTTTTTTATATTCAGAATAGAGAACTCAACAAATTTGATCATCGTCGCCGTCTGTGGGAATCGAACCCACGACCACACGGTTAAAAGCCGTGCGCTCTACCAGCTGAGCTAAGACGGCAATTTGAAATTAAAATGGAGCTGACAATTGTACTGGAACATGCGAATTTGAACTTAACCAACCGACACAATCAATATTTGATTCAAACTGCAAAGTTTGACTGATTGATACGAGTCTGAGTATGGTTTATACAAATATCGCAAAGATTTATCAAATCCGAAAGATTTGACATGGAGACAATACAAATATAATGAAAATATAATAAGCAGGCGGTGTTATTATCTGTAACCAACTCGAACTAAATCCCAAGCGGGGTCAAATTGAGCTTTTGAAAATGTATTTGGATATGATAACTTGACAAAAAGCCAAAAAACGTGACAAGATCCAAATTTGATAGGCCCGAGGCCTTCAGTTTTGGTTTGAGTATGGCATAGCCACCCTTATTAAGGATATTTAAAATGCATCAC
This sequence comes from Allium cepa, assembly GCA_030765085.1. Lineage (NCBI taxonomy): Eukaryota > Viridiplantae > Streptophyta > Magnoliopsida > Asparagales > Amaryllidaceae > Allium > Allium cepa. The sequence goes on from CM060928.1 coordinate 92,887,514, forward strand.
CTTTGTTGCACCGTTTTCTTCTTTTTAGTATGTTTAGTGACAATCATATTTCATGACGTTTGACTTATATTATCATGCAAATGCCGTCATCGTAAAATAGCATTATGAATGCCTAACACCAAGTGGGGTATGCACGTTTTGAAGTTTTGTTGCAGTTGCTTGGTTCCTTCTTCCTCCAAAGAAATAATTAACATTAAATTTAGTAATAATTAACATTAATTTTCATAACGTTGATTTTATTTTAAGTAAATTAATAATATTAATTTTTAAAAATCGAAAACAAATCAAAAGTATAATAACATTATTATAAAACTAAATAAACGAAACATAAACATTTTTTTCGTTTTGTCTTTGGGAATCAAACCCACGACCTCACGGTTAAAGCCGTGCGCTCTGCCAGCTGAGCTAAGACGACAACTTATATTCAAAATAGAGATGAAATTACAATTGGAACATGCAAGCTCAAACTAAGCCGACCTAAAAAGTAAATAGCTCATCCAAACCGTTAACATAAAAAACTTGATGAAAAACTGATTGATCTAAGTCGAGTATGGTTTACACAAATGCAGTTGGTCAAATCCAAGAGATCCAACATGAAGAGAATAAAAATATCTTCTTAATAGTTGGAATAACTTTACAATTTATGATCGGGTGAACGTCCCAAAATGCCCTTATTATACACATGCCCTTATTAAACACATGATGATATGAGGTCATAAGCTAGAATCCCGATCATGATAAAAATTAATCTTTATTTTTATTTGAAAAGTTTGGAATACTATTAAGATCACACGTTCAAATTCTATTGACGACAAATTTGCACATGTTTTTTAATTTGTTTGCAGTGTTTTTCCTTTCTATTCCTAGTATCAATAAATAACCATTTATCATTTATTTCAGTTTTACATCGAATGCATTTTTATTTGATTGTTGTGCGATTTTAGCTCACTTTGTGAAAAATATTATAATTTTAGCTTATTTTATGAAAAAATAGCTATTTAAATGTATGAAAATAAAAGCAGTTTATTCTAATCATAAATATTATTTTTGAAAATAATATTGTGTGCTTTCAGTTATCTTCCTATACTTAAAAACTATTTACAAATATTATTGCAACTAAAAATATATATATATGTCTGCTTCAAAATTGGTCACAAACCCCAAATGTCGTGAAAGCACCACTGTATGAACACAGATCAATAGTATATGGTCACAAATCACAGATCTAAGTAATGTAGAGGATAAAAATGAAGAATAATAAACTTGAAACGGAAAGAAATAGACATACACAGGATTTATAGTGATTCGGCTATCTTCGGTTTACGTCCACTTCAAAAGTTAATCTTTTATTGACTTTCCTCGCTGGTTACAAATGATTACAGTGGATTACAGTGTTAAAATTCAAGTACAACAATAGCCTTGTAGTGCAAAGAAGTTTCCGACAGAGTTTGGACGTCAGATCACCAAAAGATCTTTTTTCCGTAGGCCCTGGGGCTCTATTTATAGGCGTAGGATGCAAATATCTCGCTCAGATCTCGAAAAACTTCTTCTGACGCGTGGGTGAGCCCATGCGACCGATCACATGAAATTTTGGCTCGATCTGTGATCGATACGAACGAATTTCGTATCGATCAGGATTTGACCCAATCGAGTCGAAACTTGACATGAACCTTCCTTAGGTCGTACGTAAGCTCCTGTGAAAATTTCATAGCATTTTGACTCGTAGATTGTGAGATATGATCGATGTAAGTTCGCGCTCATCGGTTGGCTGTCGCGTTCGTATCCATCACTTCGTCTCCATACTCTCCTCTTTTCGAATCGATGAAGCTGGCATCGATGACGTGTCTCGAAGATCCATGGAGATCCACATTTCGCGCCGCTTTGATTGCTTCCTTCGCATCGATCGATACAAATAAGTCGATACGAACATGGCTCCTGAGCCCTTCGTATCCACCCAACATAGCTATCCTGTGTACGCCCTTCGGTCTTCGAGTCGATACATAAGTTGTTCCTTCATATCGATCAATAAGCAATCGATACGAAATGCTTATCCAAGTCCCTTTGACCACTGTTTCATCCCTCGTATCGATCCTAGCCCTGATCGATTCGAAATGCACGGACACACTTCGTCATCCAATCGATACGTATGTATCGATACGAAATCCGTAGCCTGAGTCCATCCTGATCGATACGAGTACGTCGACCTGGAGTAAGTAGCTGAATCCACTCATATCGATACGAATTGTATCGATACGAAATGTATCGATACGAAACCACCGGTACGAAATCAGTCCCTTCCAATATTGATTCACCCATATCTCGAGCATACGAACTTCGATTGACATGAAATTTGAAACGTAGCCTCTCCTACTCTTGATCATCATTTCCGATCGATCCCACCTTTATTGAAGCTCGACCAAACTTTGACGACATCGATCACAACCTTTTTTCTAATCGACCTCCAAAACCGATATCCATCCTTTCCAGATAATTTGTTGATATTCCGACTTTGTCCAAAAGGCGGGATAACACTATATATGTGTGTGTGTAGTTTTGCATATTATATATATATATATATAATTCAGTACGATCAAATCATTTCTAACTATTTATTCTTTATCAAGTTGAAAATTATCGGTACTACGTGCAAAAGTTAGACTATTTCAGGTAATTATGTATTTTTGTATTACAGACATCGTTTTATATGTACGTGCATTGTATATGCCAAATTTCTCACAACCTAATATAATAAATATTGACATGCCATTCAAACTCATTTGTAGGCCAATAAAGTTCATTTTTTTCTTTAATAGATAAGAACAATAACAAACTATGAAGTTAATGAACTATAGTCATTGAGTTTAGTTGTCTGATTGGCACCGCGAGTTGCATCAAAACATTCTTAAAAAAAAATCATTTTCAAGTCCACCGTACACAAGGTTTTAAATCTCTTTCGTCTCGCTCGAGATAGAAATTCGAAAATTTCTCCGAAATTCAAGATTTGACAGCTTAGTTAGTTATTAGAATTTTTAATCTCCTTCATTTTAACCGAGATATCAGCTTGAGATTTTTTCCGAAATTTGATACCTTGACTGTATAATCATTTTGTTATTGATGTTGGTGTAGAGATTCGAAAAGGAAGTTAAAAACATTTGCTACAACAATATCAACACTTTATATTTAAGCTTTGAATTTCAAACTGTAACTTCTCATACTTCAAATGCTGGAGCGTGTGCCATTTGTACAAATTATTACTCTTTCCACTCGTAATGCTTATGTTATTTATACTATTTATTTTACCTTTTATGCACAGAATGTTTACCGATTATTTAATTATTTTGCCTTGCATTGCGGAGCATGTGCCTTTGTACTAATTATTTTGCTTTGCGCACACAAAATGAGCAATTGGTATAATTAACTCTAACCAAACCAAGCGAAACCCCATGTCATGCCAGATTAAGCTTTTGAAAAAATAAGATAAAAGAATGAAAAAAACTTGACTACACCCAATTTTGATAAACACGAGGTATGGTGGTTCCCGTATTATCGGAGCGTGCGCCTAGGTGCAACACAAAGTGCGCTTTGTAAGGAACTTATAGATCTAAATATCTAATCAATGGAAAATTAATTCTATCTTCAAATGCTTGACAATGAAGTTGAAACTCCAAACGGATTGACACATGTGATGCAAAACACTCAAACGGACAATTTCTCAATCCAAAGCAATAGGTTAATCACAATAACATAGAGAGTTATAAAAATAGCAATAAATAAATGACATTTAGATTTTACGGTCACTCTATTAAAGTCATGTTAGCGTAAATACCAAAGAAAGTGAGACTGATTTACAATAATTTTTTGTTTACAATTGATTTTATGGAGATTAAAGATGAAGAAAATAGTGATGGCGGAAACCCTAGAGCAATAGCACGAACCATAGCCTTCAATCGATGCCTTAATTTTGTTCACATCATCTCTTTTATAGTACAAGAGAATTACAATTGAAATGACAAAAATGCCCTTGGAAATGTCATTTAAGAGTCCCCGCAGCAGCTGATCAGTTGACTGGCCAAAACAAGCTGTCGACTAATCCCTCTAATCCAAACTTCACCATTAGCTAAATAGTCGAGTGTTTGCGGGTCGATCATTTGCTTTCCAAACAGTCACCAAAATTCAGCTAGAAAACTCTTGGAAAATTATATAGGACGAGCGTTACGGCACGCGCGTCGCGCGTGATGAAAGCACCTTAATTGTTTTTCAACAAATTATATCTTTCTAATATGGTAAAAAAATGATTTGCATAAATATTTAGCATGCTTTTGTGTTCAATCATATGTAGTTAATTTGAATTTTTTTTCTAAGTTTCAATATCTAATTTTTTTGTTAGTTTAAAATTTTATTTATATCATTAATTAAATCAAAAAATGATTTTGTAAAGTAGTTTATTTGTTAGATTCTATTTTTAAGTGATATTAAGACTTGGTAAATATTTATAGAAGAGATTTTGAAGTTGTAAATGAAGCTTAATTTTTAGATCCTATTTTTAAGTGATACTAATTTTTGATAATATTTCTAAAGAGATATTTTTGGTAATTCACGCTGATGTCAAAAAAATATGACATCAAATGTATTATAACTATTCATAAACAAATGCATATAACCAAAAGTTTGTGTTTATATTCCAACTATTAATAAAGATATGCTACAACCAAACGATCAACTGTTTATAAGGCGAATTGGTCGACTGTTTTGCAGCATCGAAAATTTTCAGGCTCTTTGCAAGCTTCTTCCTCTTTCGAACAACGGTAATTGTTCCATATGTGCTTCAAATCATAAACCGTAAGAAAACTTATTCCATCAGTATATCCAATCTCCATCTCAATTCGATACACCAAATGACACCATGCCATCATATCAACAATCATCTCACCAAAAGACAATCGCCATCTCACATCTTTTCTTCAACAGATATAAGCACATGCTCCTCAAACCATGCGACTAAGTGGGACCTTTCTCTTCATTAAGCAAATCAGGTTGAGCAATGTTCAAAATTTTCAACCGGCAATGCCTTGATCAACATATTCATCGCGTTATACTTCATGTGTACTTTCGAAGATAAATAAGCCTATCTTCGTGCGTGATAACAAGAAAAGACCCTCTCACCGACGTATGCTTCATCTGAGAGCAAAACACCAAGGTTTACGCCAAATGTGTAACTCTTTGGCTATCACAATGTACATCAACACTATCATGCATAGATCCCAAATCGCTCACCAACCTCCGCAAATAAAGTGCCTCACTTGACACTTCAACTGTTGCAATCAACGTTGCCTCCGTGGTTGAAAGAGAAACCATAGTTTGCAGTCTAGATCTTCAACTAATGGCCATGTCATCAAAAGTAAATACATATCCAAAAATTGATTTTCTTTGACTCTAGCATCGACATAGTATGAATTACAATAACAAACCAACTTGCAAGCTATACCAACACTACCATCAAACACAAGGCCATGACTGGAAGTCCCTCTAAGATATCTAATGCAATTTACTCGGATTAGTCGGATAATGACTAACCCACGCGGACGACGTTTGCAATATCAAACATTATACACACCATTGCATACATTAAGCTACCAATCATACTTGCATATGACACCCTTGCCATGCAGGCCTTATCCTCATTTGAAATTGATGAATCCTTAGACGAAAGCTTTATATACAAAGGTAATGTGTACTAGCTACCCTTCTCCTATTCAAGCTAAACTGAGAAACCACTTTTTGAATATATACCTTTTGAGTTAATTTCAACTCACATTGCTTTCGATTCCTAACAATTTCCATGTCCAATATTTTTCTTGCTTCACTAATATCCTTCATATCAATTTCTAATTCTAAATATAATTTTAACTTGTTGATTTCACTCTTGTATTTTGAAGCTATGAGCATATCATCCACATACAATAGTAAGTGCGCCCAACAATCATTTTTCAAATACTTGAAATAAACGTAAGCATCCTTGATGCTTCTATCTAAGCCAATATCAAACATAAATTCATCGATCTCTTATACCATTGCCGGGCGACTGCTTCAAACCATATAGTGATATTTTTATTTTGCATACCAAATTCTACTTCTTTACCACAAACCATTTCAGTTGCTCCATGTAGATGTCTTCATTCAAGTCTCAATGCAAGAAAACGGTTTTCACATCTAGTTGTTTAAATTCCAAGTCTTGACTTGCAACTATAGCCAATATACAGATTGAAGTATGGTGCACCACCAATGCAACAATCTCATCATATTCCTTTATCTTCCATTGTGCAAACTCCTTAGCCCCCAATCTAGTACTGAAAATAGCATTGTCCTTCATCTTATGTATCCATTTGCACTTAACAGCATGGTTTCTTTTAGGAAGTGAAATCAAATTTCAAGTTCCATTCCTATACAAAAATTGCATCTCTTCCTCCATGACACAAATCCATTTCGAATTATCATTCAATTTAATGACGTCTTAAGGTCCATCAGACCATCATGGATTACATGAAGAGAATATTCTAAATGATCATCAAAGCTAATATAATTCCAACCGTTGTACCTCACATGTGGGCTTATAGTGCGATATCCCATCCGTTTGGCTATTGCATCGTTTGAACTTCCTTCCGCTTAACCTTGAATCGTATCAACTTTGGCTTCATCTTTAACCAAACTCTCTGTAGTCATGCACATCACCAGCATCACTAGGAGAAACATGTGGACTATCATATGATGTAACATCAACCGCTTTACCACTACCAACATTTTTGGCTCTACTACTAGGTCGAAAAGTGGAAATAATTTCCATCTTCTTTTATTTGCCGCCAATCAAATCTAGAACATCTAGTGAGTTCTTCCTATCCTTGAACAAAACTCACTCATCAAAAGTAACATGACATGAGTTAATCACCTTATTCGATTTTACGTTTTAGATATGATGTCCCTTCGCACCTTTTGTGTAGCATAGCATAACTCCCATGATATCCTTTGGCTCAAACTTATCATTATCTGGATCATGCACATAAAACGGACTGCCAAATACATGAGGATAAACTCAAGTTGACATCCTTCCCTTTCCACACTTCTTTTGGCTCGAGATTGATACCTTGAGAATTAATTTTGTGAATAATACCTAAGAGAGATTGATTTGCAATAATTTCACCTTGAGAATTAATTTTGTGATGATAAGAGATGAAGAAAATTGTAATTGTGGAAACCTTGGAACAATAACACAAACTCTAGCCTTCAATCGATACCTCACTTCCGTTTACAGCTTTTCTTTTATAGTACCTAAGAATTTAATGCAAATACCCTTGGAAACGCCGTTTTAGATTTGCTTCAGAAAGTCTTTGCAGTACCTGATCAGTCGTGACTGACCAAAACAAACGGTTGATCGATCCCTTCAAATCGGATTTCACCATCGGCTAAATAGTTGACCGTTTGGGGGCAAACAACCCACTGACTTTTTAAGCAGTCAACTGTTTGCCTTCTAAATAGTTGATTGAATTCGGTAAAAAAAAACCTTGAAAAATTATACGTGGTTGCTACAGCCAAACGATTGATTGTTCTGTTGTACCAAAATTTTTCAAGATGATTGCAAGCTTCTTCCTCACTCGAACTACGATAACTCTTCTATACAAACTCTAAATCACAAACTTTAGAAAGCTTATTCGATACTCTACATTTTTCATATGTAGTATTGCCAAAATTTAACACGTCTTTCCATAGTTTAAGGCGTGAGCTATGCTTGAGGCGCACAAGAAGCACAAAAACCCCAAGAGAAGCGCAAGGCATAGAAAAGTGTGACCTACATATATACATGCTGAATTCTAAGTAATTCATTATTGTAGACTAAAGTTCAACGTCTTTGCATCTTTTTATTTTTATTTGTGTTAAAATCATGATGTTTTATTTTCAAAATTGCATGTATACGTAGTTTTGATATTGTTTAAAGCTCGAGTTAATAGTGGTTTATAACTTTCGAAATTTTTATTGGAAGTACCAAAAAATTATGCACGAGTGCACCGAAAGGTGCAAGGCTTTATTGTGTTTTTTGGCCTTTGGTATATTGGATGGTTTCGATTCGAATATGGTATAGCCATTCTTGCTAGGGATATTTTAGACGTAAATCCTTTGTTGAATATCTTCTCTTTAGCATGTTTAGTGACAATAATTTGAGTATGCTCTAGGGAAAATTATGTAATTAAATCATACAACCATGGTTTTAAATCTTCTATATATCGTCCGAGATCTTCTTTTCACACTTAAACGAGACGAAACATCAAATCTTTTCCATATCTCCCTTGACACTCATCTCGTTCGAGATATTCAAATCTCACCCGAAATATGGATCAAAATCTCAATCCAAAATCTCATCCAAAATTATAAATTTATCTTATTTTGCATAATTTTTCTTATTTTCATATTGATTCAAAAGAAACTACTCAATACAATTATAATTTACCAACTTCTTGAACATGTTCTTTACTTTTTATCTTAATTAGTCATAACGAAATGTTTCACTTCTTTATTATGTTTAAATAAAAGGATATTATTCAATCATTACCAAATCAATTAAGCTAATCAAGTTGCTACTACTCTAAAAATATTCATTTTTCCATGTAAATCAAGTATGCTACCATTTTTATTTTTACTAAGAAAGTTATAGCCGTTAAATAAATTTTTAAGATATCAATTTTAGAGACATAAGTACATCCGAGATATTCCCAGAATGCATTAGAAGACCCGAGATGTCAATCTGAGATCTATACCCGATGTGTACTTATCTCGTCCGAGATCTCCCCCGATACGAGATAACTTATGTAAAAATTTCGAGACGAAACGTGATCGAAATCAGATATTTAAACCCTTGCATACAACTTAATTCTTAAAATAAATGTTGTTCGAAATAAAGTAGACATTTGATTTTATTTTATGTTGTATATACAAGTATATATAAGTAACCATCAGTATTAGATCGTACAAATAAAACTTGTGCTTAAATTTTTCTAATCAAGTTGTATCGAGAATGAGATATTGATACATCTTTTGAAACTAATTTACGTCCATACAATGTGTGATAATTTACTTATGACCTTCGGAGATACCAAAGGGTTTATGTACTTATAGTTGTTTGGAACAATTGTAGAACGACACATTGAAAGTCTTTTACATGTTGAATATATATAAGTTAAATAGAAGATCTCACATGATGGTATAAAGTAGTCTTTTCACTTGAGAGTACTATGGATCTTATATGTATAAAACTGCACTTTCATTATAATCAGTCATTCGATAATTAGGATTCTATTATGGGTATAGTTAGGTACAAGTCAAAGCATATGAATAAACACTATTTAAGAGCGGATTCATTTCTTTCGATGTAGAAGATTAATGCCACTGTAATTGGTAGTCATTTTAGAATTAAAATCTCTAGGTGAATTGTTTAATCGATAACATTAATTGGTAAATGTTATTAGATTGAACCAAGGATTTCATAGTTTGGACTTCGCAGTTAACTACAAACATTATTAGAGTACTGACCATTGATCATGCTAGATGTCTTAATGACATAGGGATGATGAAAAAAATATATACACAATATATTGTTGTTTAAGAATGTAGCTTAAAAAAGCTAGAAATTAAACTTCATCTGTATGATCTGTAAGTAATGAACTCGTGAACAACAAAGTCCGTAATATATATGATAATAATTTTTTTGCTAATGCTAGTTCAACCAGCTTTACAACCGGATCTAGCTACGGGAAAAATCACAACCACATAAGTATCAAAAACCCTCTAATTTCCTTCATTTATTTTTAGATCCGTACATCTCGTTCTCAAATTCACCGATCGATGTAGCACAACCCTTAATTTTTTATGTTTTATTTATTTATTCATTTATTGCAGGACTTAAAATTAATTGAAATGATGTATAATTGTTATATAACGATTTGATTAACTAAACAAGCGAAACTAAATATTTAATTAACTATTCAAGAAGCTCTAGCTCAAGTGATTAGAGGTATGTCATTTTAGACAGATGTTCTACATGTCATGAGTTTGTTCTACATGTCATGAGTTTGAACCATTGAGATATCATAATAAATGCTCTGTTTGAAAAAAGTACCACTTTTATTATCAAAAAATTAATTAGCTAATATTGGATTTTAATTAGCTTCAAATTTTAATTAAATATTTGAGTTATTTAGACCGACCACGGGTGTTATGGTGATAACACATGTGCTTTAATTGATATTTGGTAAATGGTTTCCTAGGTATTAGTTAGATGAGAGAAAATGACTAGTATCTGGATATGTTCGGTCCAAGAGAGGATATAGATAAAGGTCTTTAGCTGAAGACATCAAAAACTTACAACTCTAACCTCCATTAAACAAAGCTGAAACCAATAGATACGCCTTGCTGACCGAAATATATTAGTGTTTTTTAATAATGACATGGGTTCTAACCCAGGTCAACCATTAATTAGCCCAAGTTAACTGAAACATAGACTGGTCACCGTTCTTTTTGATATTTTTTCTTTCTATGTGGTTAGAAGTTGATATTGATTATTTCTAAAACTTAACCATCAAGATAAACCGATAATATATTATCATGGTTTTAAATGTTCTATATCTCACCTGAGATCCCTTTTTCATACATAGACAAAATAAGACATCAAATCTCCTTCATATCTTCTTCAACATCATCTTGTTCAAAATATATAAAGCTCACTCGAAATATAGTTAAAAAAATCAATCTGAGATCTCACCTGAAATTAATTTTTTCTTTCTTTTATATAATATTTTTTTCATTATTATATAAATTCGAAAGAAATTACTTGATATAATTAATATTCACAACTCCTTGAATATATTTTTTACCTTTTATCCTGATGAGTCACAACAAAAGACTTCATTTCCTTTTTATCTTCAAATAAGAGAATATTATTCAATCATTATCAAATGAATTAAGCCAATCAAGTTGCCACTCTTTCTCAAAACCATGGTTTGAGAACTCGGTTTCGTTTTGGTCATTTGAAATTTTATCAGTTTCGATCATTTTCGAAAATTTCAAAAGTTCCGGTTTTTGTTTCGGTTTCGGTCTTTATTTTGCATTACGGTATCTTTTGAAACATAGACAACGATAAACCATTTAAACATAATGCAAAATGTAGTTTTTAATGAAATAAAATATAACATATAACAACATTATGTCAAAACCCTAACTACTATGAATTAGTAATTTTGAACCATTTCCAATTGTCCAAATCAGATCCACGTATTAGAGAAATTTGCACTTTCGAGTTAACTAAATAAGTTTTACTCAAACCAAACGAGCCCATTTATCAAAATAAGTAATTTCCATTTTCAACAGCGCAAAACCCTAAGTATATTCAAAGCGGCCCAATCTTCAAATCTCTTTCCTTATTTCGTTCATTACAGCCGTGAATCAAACTAGGGTAGGAAAAAAATCAGCATGCTGCTCGGCTAGCTTCGATTCGAGAAAGAAGCACGATAGAAGCTTGAATCTGGAAGAAATAAATATGAGGTAGGTTTTTGTTCTCGAAATTCTTTTATTTTCTCTCAGTTCCCCTCGACTTTGAGTAGCATCTTCAACAAGACGAGTTTGTAGGCTGATTTCATCCTGTCTGCCGTCGAAACCAGTCCGAATCGATCGGAATTTCGGGGTTTCGGCCGAGACCTTATACCTGGCTCAAAACTTTAATTTTAATTTTTTTTTTCCTGTGCAAATCAAGTACATTACAACTTTAATTTTTTACTTTGAAAATTAATGTTGTTAAGTAAATCATTAAAACATCAATTTAGCAATATAAGTTATTCTTGGATATTCCCGAGATGTACTCTAAGACCTGAGATGTATACACAAGATACACTCATCTCATCTAATATTTCTTTCGATACGAGATAGCTTGTGAAAATGCCGAGACAAAACGTGATAAAAATCCGATATTTAAAACCTTAACAAGTGGTCCGAGGAATTTAAATTAACAATTGTAAACATCTTTTTCATCTTTTTTAAAATCAGCAACGTTTGAAACTTCTATAGAAATATATACAGTCATGAAATAAAATACTTATTAGACATTGATAACCGATCAGCAATAAACAATCTGACTACCTATTGCATTTTTTTAGTCTGACCTGCTTTCCCTCGGTGTACATTATACTTATTTGATGTTAATGATCTTTACCCTGTGTGCTTTACCATAGCATGAAATACATTCTCTCTTGAGAGGCTCAGTGAATTGTAGCATTAATTTCAATTTTTTTCTTCTGTCTACTTGAATATTTATCGATACCTATTCTGACTTTTGGATTTGTTACGAGTTGTATTTAGACTTAGCTATTTTGGTTAACTGATAAATAATATTGAAAATGATTCTGGCCGCAATAGGCTGGTCATATATGAATACCTTTTCAGCAATTTAACTTTTACGTGTAAAGAAAGAATAATAATGAATATGACTACTAATTTAATTTTAGTAAACCTATTGTATCGAGTTATATTGTTAGCTAACAGTTGTGCTTTTGTTCATGCAACTAGCATTTAGAACACTTAGTTTGGATCATGCATATTGGACAAAATCTATATATACTGATTCGATAAGGTACACTAAAACCTTTTTGTCGCCATTTGACTAGTTGCGTTTATTGACTTTCTGTTACGAAATTCTATTATCTATGAATATGGTCACTGCATGGTCCAGAGGAAGCTAATTTATTGTGGCTGGAATCAACATAACTGAATTGCAGGTATCCTCATTTATGTCACTACAGTGCTTCTTAATCTGCATCGCCTAAGAAGATAACTTGTTTACTGATTTGATGGCGAGCGAAATTATTTTTCCACAAAGGCCTGTGGAGATGAAGAATGAATGATTGCCTTTTTTAAAACAAGAGTATGTATCTACATCTGTAGAAAGTAGATTATCTTGCAAGCATTTTACATGCTTACATGAGGTGACATAGGCCAGTAGTTTATACGCTGCTATTCAGGTTACTTGACATGGATAAATTAGCTATTAATATATTCAACCCTGTGCTCTCAAATTCAGTATTTTAATAGCTACGCTGTTTTTTTTAACCTTTTTCTATGCACTCGTTTACCTTATTAGCAATGCCAGCTGAACATTAGAAGTTGCATGATGCTTAACGTTGTAATGGATGTCTCAATTTTAACTTTGATTTCATTTTAATGCTATTTTGTAGCATGATGATGCAAATTCTACGGTGAATATGATTTCATTTCTAGAGGAGTAGTTACAAAAGTAGTTCAGAGAATCTTTGAATGCAAAACTAATAGCCATGTCTTTTGCTTTCTGTGGTGGGTTTAGTTTTTGAGAACTCAGTTATCAATTTATTTTACTTGCATGACAATTTTACAGATAGGTTGACCATCTTCACTGCCAACAAAAAAGAATATTTGTTGAAAAATGCACTGCGAGATAAGGTATTATTTTAGATTTGTAATGTCGCAAATCTGTAATTGTAATTAGCTATTAATGTAATTTAACCAGTACTCTCAATTCAATATCCTGATAGTTAAGCTGTTGTTATTTTTCCCTTTTATGGACCGAGTTAACTTGTTATGTTTATTTTTCCATTCTGATAAATCAAATATGTTAACTGAATATCAGAAGTTGCAAGATGCTTAATCTTGTCATGGATATCGCAATTTTAGCTTCAATGTTATTCTAATGCTAATTTGTAGCCCGAAGATGCAAATTATAAGGTGAATTGCTCTTCTTGTTTTATCATTTTCCAAAGGAATAGCTCTAAATACGGGTCAGAAAGTTTTTGAATGCAGAAGTAATAGCCATGTCTGATATTTATGTAATTTTGCTTTTTCCTGTATTCAGTCGGTGAAGAATGTTGAGACAAAGTCATCTTTGGAATACGATTGTTGATGTAGATACCAACTTATTTTGTAGGCTTTCAGGAACTCAGCTATCAACTTATTTATATTTGAGAAATCAGTTATGAACATATCTAACGTAGGTGACTATGTTGCAGATCGATTTGTCGTCTTCAGTCCTAACAAAAAGAAGAAATGGTAGAAAAATGCAGTGCAAGACAAGGTAAATAGGCTAAATCCGTTGCAAAATGTTAAGGGATGCCGTCTGTGGGAATCGAACCCGCGACTAGACGGTTAAAAGCCGTGCGCTCTACCAGCTGAGCTAAGACGACAAGTTACAAAAAAACTGGAATTGACTATTGCCACTGAAACATGCAAACTTGAATCAAACCACTAGGAAAAAAAAATCAATTTTTGTTTCAAACTACAAACGTAGACCGATTGATCTAAGTCGAGCATGATCTGCACAAATAGCATAAAAGCTTATCAAATCCGACATGGAGACAATACAATAGTAATGAGAAATATAACAAGTAAGCAGTATAATTATCTATACAGGCTAAACTTCAAGTCGGGTGGATTGAGGTTTTGAAATGTATAATTTGAATATGAGAAAACTTGACGAAAAACCGAAAAACCTTACTAGACCCAAGTTCAATAGATCCGAGGCCTGTCGGTTTTGATTCGAGTATGGTATAACCACCCTTTCTAAGAATATTTTAGGTACATCATACTTTGTTGCATCTTATCTTCTTTTTAGTCTGTTTAATAACAATCATCACGCCATCTAATTTAGACTAACGAAAATGTATACATCATTGAAAATGTAACTGTCATCAATGTTGAATATTCTCTCTTAGATTGCTCATGCGTTTCATGTATTATTATTGCTTATAAAAAGGTAAAACAAGTTATCACCTGTGATAGGATTACTCTCGATCCCGAGGCTTTGAGTTTGGGTCTCATGCCCAGCGCTAATCACCAAAGTGTTGATACTTAATGCGTGCAAGTTTATGAAGCTAATGCCAAGCGGGGGCCAGGGTATGCACATTCCGAAGGTTTAACAACCCGTGTTTGCTTGGCTCCTCCTTCCTCTAAAAAATAAATAATATTAAATTAGCCACTAATTAACACAATTTTCATGTCATCGATTTCATTTTAATTCAAGGAATAATATTAGTTTGAAAAATCTTAAAAACAAATTAAAAACAATAATTAAAAAAATGAAATGCAAACATTTATTCTTTTTTTTTAACTTGACAAAATAAAACAGTATCGCCGTCTGTGGGAATCGAACCCACGACCACACGGTTAAAAGCCGTGCGCTCTACCAGCTGAGCTAAGACGGCAAGTTACATTAAAAAAGGAATTGACAATTGCCACTGAAACATGCAAACTCGAATCAAAACGACAGAAAAAATTCAATATTTGTTTCAAACTGCAAACATAGACTGATTGATTTAAGTCGAGTATGATCTACACAAATATCACAAAAACTTATCAAATCTAACATGGAGACAATACGACTTTAATGAGAAATATAACAAGTGGTGTTATTATCCATAACCAACACAGGCTAAACCCAAATGTCACACCAGTTCGGTGGAAGAGACAGTTTGATAAAGTCCGGTCCAATGCTTTAAAAAAGGAGGCAAGAGACTGCTTGAGAATGAGTTTATTATAGAAACTTTCAACCCGAAATGACTAGCTAATTCGGTGTTAGTCAAGAGGTCAAATGGAAAGTGAAGGATGTGTGTTGATTATACCGACTTGAACAAAGCATGTCCAAAAGACTGCTATCCACTTTCAAGGATGGATCAGTTAGTCTATTCAATGAGCGGACATCAACTTTTATCTTTCATGGATGCAATTCTGGATATAATCAAATTTCAATATTCAAATCAGATGAAGAAAACACCAGTTTTACAACTGATTGGGGAACGCATTGCTATAAGGTGATGCCCTTTGGATTGAAGAATGCACGAGTAACGTATCAGAGACTAGTAAATAGAATGTTGAAGGAACAAATTGGTCGAAACATGGAAGAATATATGGATGACATGTTGGTCAAGTCCCAGAAGAAAAACAATCATCTAAAAGACCTAGAAGAAATATTAGATGTGTTGCGAAGGTACTAAATGAAGCAATCCACAAAAATGTTCTTTTGGAATCTGGTCTGACAATTTTTTTAATATATCGTTGGTGCTAGAGGAATTGAAATAAACCTCGACCAAATTCAAGCTACTAGAGGAATGACGAAACCAAAGATAAGCAAAGACGCAATGAGCTTGAATGAAAAAGTGGCATTTGGATCGATTTATTTCCCAAGCTATCGACAAATGCATTCCCTTGTTCAACATTATTAGGAAGAAGAAACGCTTCAAATGAAGTGAGGATTGCCTAAAGGCTTTTCAAGACTTAAAAAATCATTTGGAAAAGCTGTCGATTCTCTCTGGTCATGTGAATGGAGAAAGTCTTTATCTCTATGTAGCAGTTTTCGAACATGTCGTTAGCTAAGTATTAATAAGAGAAGAAAAAGGAATTCAACTTACTGTATATAACACTAGTAAAGGACTTAGAGATGCAGAGACTAGGTACCCAGTTATAGAGAAATCGACATACTGTATAAATTTATACTTCGATTATGATCAAGCGTATAATATTTAGGATCGTATTACAGTCATGATAGGGTAGAAGCCGTAACATAATAAATATAATACTTTTCAAGAGATAATTCGTAATATTCTATAAAAAAGTTAGTGCCAATGTAATTGATGGTCAACTTAAAATCAAAATTTCTGACCAGAATAAATCGATTAATTGACAAATGTTATAAGATCGAACCAAGAACTTTATAATTTGGACTTCTTTATTAATTACAGATATTACTAGACGGTTGAACAAACTTTAGATGTCTTAATGACATAGTGACGACGAAGAGAAAATGTGCATAATATATCATTACTTAAATGTATAGCTGAAAGTGTTAGGAATTAAATTTCACCTAACAGATGGTACATTTACCAGGTTAAAATCTACGTACTCACTATAATACAATACGAGCCACACCTAACAGATGGTACATTACCAGGTTAAAATCTGTCTTTAAACTTAGTATTATGATCATGTTTAACCTCAGGCTCTAGCTGACAGAGCTCATAACTTGGTGTTAGTAAGATTAGTGGAGCTATAATTTTTAGCGGATTGCATCCCTAGAAAAGAACATCAGTGGAGCTATAATTTTTTGAATTTGGATGGAGTAAAATTCATACATTGCTCTCAGATTTTATTGGAAGATCTAGCGACTGCATTTTAGAGAAAATAAATATGTAAAAATTCACTAATATATCTGTACAAATTAGAGAGCAGATAATCCAATTCTGCTACTTTCAGAAAATGAATATGCTGATACATGCTCATTTCCCTACAACACATAGCTGGATTTTATGTTTATGTTTTTACTCACGTTCATGATTATCCAGTTTACACAAGCCCTGTCCATGTTGTTACGTAGCCCCTAACATGTTCTGTTATGTCCTTGCTCTTAACGTGTCAATGTCGATACGTGCTTTTCTATGTTACATAGTCACTTTTCTCACCTGGTCTTGCTACTTAATATTCTTGCTTTTTATCTTAAAACTGCACTTCTTTTTAAATTGTACTAGATTTCTTTTTAAAAATTTCTTTACATTTGATTGTATGCATTAACTCTTCTTTTGGTTTGCTCTTTGATTTGTTTTGCACGTCGGTCTACACTTATTTTTCAATTGTTATCCTTTTAAAAATTCGATAGTAGTAAACAGTTATACATAGTACCATTAGGATCCAGTTTATGTCTGGGCTATATATTTGTCCAAGTCATTTCGTGATTCAGGGGTATATATCTTTTGATTCTTCTTTGCTCGTTGACAACCTGCATTTTTCAGATTGTAAAGCAATAACGTATATCATTTAATTAAGGTATTTCTTTAAAGGAGAAGAGCTTAGAATATGTTATTAAATTCGATGGCATGCTTATTATTCTTCCATTTTTTGTTCTCTTTCTTGCTTTTAAACCAATATTCATTGAATGTGCATGGACCACTTGATGGTGGCCTTAATGTTCTCCACAGTGAGAAGAGATTCATAGGCTTCAAAAAAGATGAGAAGCAACTAGACGTTGAGATGCACCTCAACAACGTTTTTGGTGGTCACGCTTCAGCTGATTCACCAAGTTTAGCTTATCAGTATTGCCATGCGTTTGTTTGTAAGTATCATGTGCTTAGCTTGATTAGCTCAAACATTTTATAATCACTTCCATATTCAATAAGCCAAAGTTAGTATGCAGAGAGGGTATATTATGAAAAAATAGAGATTTTTCATATCGTTCTCAACTAGCCATTGAATTAACTGAAATTTTCAGTTCATGCTGCTTAGAAGATTCCTCAAATAGTTTTTTCTTTCTATTCATATTTGAAGATCACGTCAAATT
Source organism: Allium cepa (assembly GCA_030765085.1). Taxonomy (NCBI): domain Eukaryota; kingdom Viridiplantae; phylum Streptophyta; class Magnoliopsida; order Asparagales; family Amaryllidaceae; genus Allium; species Allium cepa. The sequence continues at coordinate 92,905,896 of CM060928.1, forward strand.
TAGTCCTATAAGTTGCATGATTTGATTTTCGTAATATATGGGATTGCATGTCGGTTAATCTATCAACTTTTTAGAACATAGTTTTGAATTGGACTGCTCTTATGTTTTAAAACAAGCTTGTTTGAATTATTTGTATAATATTAAACCTGTAATTTTTCTATGAAATTTTAGGTATTATTGGTGATTAAAAGTTTTGATTAGTATTGTGGATTTGTGATAAAATGGTCTTGATTCTTGCATTGGAGCAGCTGATTGCCAACTAAGTTCAAGTCTACGCTTGTGCCTGGGAAAATTCAAGCACATTACTAGGAATCTTTGTGTTAATGTTCTTTGTATCCTTAAAGCTGTAGTAGGATATGAATTTTTATTTGAACGAGTGTATATGCACGCCCAGGTGGACCTGCAAATCACAATGTGCATGCATTTATAGCTATACCCCTAAAAGCAAATTTGACAGTATCATTTTCTGCATAAACTGAACCTAAAGCAGCATTTGAGAAGACCAAAACAGCTGAAGAACAGTCATGAACCAATTTTATTATGATACTAAAGTTTTATTGTTCGTTTCTTTTGTTTTAGTTTATTTTATACTGCTGGAAATGGAAATAATACTTGTATTTATACATCCATATGCTCTTTTCGCTAATATAGAAACATATTATATGCATCATCACTTCACAACATGGCTTCATCTCTTCTATCTCATCTTCTACTAATAGGGAAAATTTAATACATAAGACTTTCATCTTGGTTTTTTGAAATTTCAAATTTGAAAGATTGTATGACTCTATTTATATTTTGCTACTTCTTAGAACCAAATTGACTACATACTCTTATATTATTTATATTTAGTAAATATCAAATGATCCAAAAGTTTTTGTGAAACTGGTAAATCACTTGCACTACTTTTTGTGAAGCATAATTGAACTATGAAATATGGATATTGAAATTATGTGTTTATTAATTTACTTTAATGTACATTTTTTTTTTTTTGAAAACCCAGGAGAACCCGGCGGACCGGTAAACTCCTGAGGAGGACACAGTAAAGCCGTCCGCTGATCCAAGCCCCCATGCCCCCGGGTAAATTTATATAGGATAGAGAATCGCATGGTAGGAATCGAACCTGGGTCTTTTTACCAGAACTCAGGCCTCCTTTCCACTGCGCCGCACCCGCGGACTACTTTAATGTACATAATTTGGCACCAATGTAGATTAAAGACAGAAGAAACAATAGGGGTGATGATACAGTAAGGATCAAAATCTTGCAGATTAAATATCTGATAACTAAAATTTAATCCATTAACAATCTGAGATGTGTTAACTTCTTGATCTTCCATTGCTTTTATAATTAGGTAAACTTCTTGATACAGTTAACTTTTTTGCACACTTCGTAGGTTATGCAAACAGTTTAAGATGGTTCGATCCTTGGCGGTCGTATTATTCCATGAAATATTACATTTAGATTTAGATTTTTTACTTTTGTTTTGTTTTAGTTTATCAACCATTTTAAGTAAAACCTGTACACATTAAAGCTATTTTATAATAAGAAATTTCATTATCTCGTCGCTTGAGTCGTTTTTGCTATCATCATTGCTCCCAAGTGCCATTAAACTTTTAGAGAACCTTTAACCTCCTTTGGCGATGACATACTTTACAATCGTAATTTATGTAACTTAAAGTTTCAAACAGTGGTCATCATTTCTTAAATGACTAATTTTAGCATATATTAGCTTATGCATACTTATACATAACAACATATTACACAGTGAGGAATATAATGTGTGCCTTGGGATAAGTTGGCGTATAGATTACAGTATTTAACCGTGGAGTTAATTTCATATTTACCATGGTCAGGGAGTATGATGACTGCATTGAGAAGGCTAGGGGCGGTGTTATGTCCTTGAATAATAAGGCATTATGTTTGATGTAATTGAGGGATATTTCAAATGCGATTAAGTTGTTGGAGGGAGCACTTAAAAGGATGCCGAATGTGATTGTGAATGAGACTGTAGTTGTCAATCTTTGTAGCATGTATGAGTTAGCTTATGTGAATTATGAGGACGTGAAGAAGAGTTTTAAGTAATTGGACAGCTAGGGTTGCTCTTGACGATTTTGATTCTTCTTTTACTCAGATTTGAGAGGTATGTATTATTTTTAACTTGGGCCAGTAGAACATATGGTCTTTGTTAACTGGTTGACTATATTTTCTTGTATGGGAAGTTAATTTGGTTGCAAGGGAGGAGTTTGTGCAATTATTTTATGCTTATATTAAATTCTAATTGAAAGTGGTAATTATTTGCTTGGATACAGCTGTTGTTTTAGTTAGGAAGCAACTGTTGTTAGTCCAGGTTCACATTAGCTACTTTATTTATTAATGTTAAAAGGTATACACAGATTTCATTTTCTTGCAATCAAACAGGTGCCTATATGAAAAAGCTGGCTTGATCCCTGTTTTTTTCGAGTTTGATGTGCTTATTGTCTATATTGCAATCTATAATTTTTACTTTTTTCTGGAGCCTGATTTGGAAGTTTGGAAGTACATCAATTTTTGAGCTATCATGTTGCTTATCAGTGTTACGTGGTTCGTTGTTAAATTTGCTATACGTTGAAAATAGAAAGGAAATGTGATTCAAAAAGTATTATTCAATCCATTATAACATACTGTTCCTGCATGGAATGCACATGTGCAATCTTGTTCACAAACCTATAAGTGGAACATAAATTAACATAATTAAAAGAATGTTCAAGTATTTGGTTAATATAATATAAACACATTAAATATTTACAGTATTTAGCCATAACATTACCATAAAATAAATTTGAGCGCAATTACCATATGTAACCAAATTTAACTGAAGTTGTTTCATATTAAGCAATTTTTAATATTTGATATCACAATTGACAAAAAATGAGTGCAAAATAGAAATTTCGACATCAAAGGCTGCATGAAGAACGTTTTAGTAAAAATAAAGAGCGTTTTAAAGGGAACATGCACTTTATATGCCAAAAGCTTAGCACTTTATTGTGAGTTTTCCACAATGCTGGCAGATTCAAAAATTAACCTGGACAAAAAAGAAGCAAAACAATGTTATATAAAAATGAACAATGATTTAAACTCAATCAATTAGATGAAGGAAAAACTCATGCTGAGAGAATCATGAAAGATCCTGGTTGTTGCAAGAAAAACCATTGAACTTGGCTTAAGAGCAGAAATTATAGTATAGTAAATTAATTTACTTCCTATGTACGAAATCCCAGAATTGTAAGTGAGGATCCTCAATGCATTGGTGGAAATTGGTAAGATGCAAAAAACCAATATACATATAAAATATAGAATGGCTGTATAGTATGTACTTAGCAAAATATTCATATAAACAAATTCTAGTAGAAAGTATGAACGGTGGATACTATGAATACTTATAACTGGTTTTAATACTTTATAGGTCCCAAAGTTCACAATGGCTTTAAACCAAAATGAATGGCAGTGATGTACTGTAGAACTATAAACACCCGCTTGTGAGCAGACAGAAATCAAAGTTGTGTAACAGTAAACAATGCATTTGTTAAAAATTGACAAAACATATTGTAGGTCTGTTATAAAATATCTCATCACAATATATCACCGTGTAATATTAAACATGCAATTGTATATCTGGTAAATGATGTTAATTCTTCTTGTTATATGTTAGGACTTAGGACACAGTAATGTAAATTAAAGTATATGTTCAAATTTCACCTGGAAATACAATTTAATTTTGAGTTTATATAATTTTGTTATCCACTTAAATTAATTGATGAAACAACATTAATTTTTGTAGAGATATGCTATGGCACATGGATTAAATTCAGTAGAAATTCAATAATAATTTCTTAAATAGCTTAGGGTGAAAAATGAAAACTTCTACATTGAATATTGATGGTTGGTGTCAAAAGTTGGCTTAAAGTAGTCTTATGAGTGTATAAATAAGGGATGAATAATACGTTACAATATTAATTCTCCTAGTTGTTTTCTATTGAAACTAAGGAATCTATATGGAAAAAAAATCAAATCTTCCAAATCATTTCTGTTTAAAATTTCTCAATTATAATTGAGTCAAGTAAATAAGTATAAGTCGAGGAAAACAAAGGTAAAACTAAAAAATTATTGAAAATTTGGTTCTACCTCTTATTTTCAAATTTAACATACGAAAAACACTTGTTAAAAACATATTTCAAATTACCTCTACAATTACTTTTGATAATTCCTTTTTTTCTCCTTTTTTTTAGTTGAAATCATATTTTAGCTTAATTGCAGGGTTTTATGAACAAAAATTATTTTTTTGCCAAACAACAATTTTTTGCAGTTTTCACTACAAATATCTGCAGTTTAAGAAACTCGCCGTGAATAATTGTAGTTTGGCTGAAACTAAAAACAGATGTGTTTTTTATAATATGTTAAACACGTTTTATCATTGATAAGTCTTTATGTTGTTGACATATATTTATTTGTATATAGATACAAACTCCGTAAGTAGTACAAAAATTCTTATAGTTATTATTTATTTTCAGTCAGAAGGCTAAGCATTTACAATATTCTTTTTAGTTTAAATTCTATTTTTCTCTCCTTTTTTTATTTGAAATCATATTTTAACTTAATTGCAGGGTTTTATGAACAAAAATTATTGTATTATTTTTTTGCCAAACAACAAATTTTTGCAGTTTTCACTGCAAATATCTGCAGTTTAAGAAACTCACCGTGAATAATTGTAGTTTGGCTGAAACTAAAAACAGATGTGATTTTTATAATATGTTAAACACGTTTTAACATTGATAAGTCTCTATGTTGTTGACATATATTTATTTATATACAGATACACACTCTGTAAGTAGTACAAAAATTCTTATAGTTATTATTTATTTTCATTCCAAAAGGCTAAGCATTTACAATATTCTTTAATAAAGATTGAAGTCTCTATAATAAGCAGCGCAAACTCACTCGTTGATATTTTAGTTTAAATTTCACCTCTGTTCCTCATTGATATATCATGTTCTACATCAGAAAGATGTTATAAAGCTATTAGTGGTATGTGCTGTAAATTGCAATCAATTCTTAAACTCACATCTCATCCACCATGCAAATATCTACGTAAGGAAATGTTCTAGTAACTTTAAAAAATTATGCTAAAAGGTAAAAAGAATAAAAACAGAACAATAACATTTGTAATAGTAACAAAAATGCATCATTTTAAAGCTCTGTAATAAAGTAGCTAGTGATTCTCCTCTAAAAATATATACTGAACTTATCCATGTCAAGGATATAGCAATATTTCTACCCTAAGAAATCAATATCATTACTTTCCAAACCATTCGGTACCAAAAAATAATGATATATTACAATTTAATTGTCTATATCTAATTAAAAGAAAAGGATATAGCCATAGTTGAGTGTAACCAATATGCAACAATAAGCCAGTTCATATAAGTAGATAAACCAAATCTTGTCATAAAACGATGCCTCAAATTGATATTTAAAATTTGTTCTACTTGAATTGCACTAAGAGGTTTCTTTTAGTAATATCAAACATAAGTGATTTCTTATTATCAATACAATCAATTCAACTTTGGACATTCAATTTATTGGTTGCCTATCGTATTTAAAACATATAATAGTTTATGCGGATGTGAAAAAAATATACCATAAAGACCATTTAATATTTCATCTTTTGGTTGTCTGCTAATACTCGTCTATGGATTTAAACAATTGATGGTGCAAAAAAATGGATTCAGTCTGAGAATGCAAAACTGACCTAGTCATGGCAAAATCAGTTAATGAAAAAATATAGGAAAAATAGTATAACCAATGATTTTGATGAAGTAGATTTTGTACGGTGTCTCCTTTATAGTGTGTACTTGTCAAACTGGAAACTTGACAGTGAGTATATCTTTACATAGAAACATGTAAGCCGAACAAATAATGGTATTAAGCAATTAAAAGAGGAAGAATGACATCTTGATCATAAACCATAGTTAGACTATTTACCAAACCAAATAATAGTGAGAAAACAAAATTTTAAAAGATTGGCATACTCATTGAAATCAACAATGCTTAATGAGAACTGAAAGCTTCCACTTTGATTTTGATTCCATGATGAAATTAGGTTGGCCGATGATTCGAGATTTAACTAAAAAGTGATTGATTTGGATCGATCCAATAAAATAAGTTATTAAATCGAGGAAAAGGGGAAATTGGAGATAAGGAAGGAGGGAACGATTAAAACTTGAGAATAGTGGACCACGATCGAAACTGCTAAGTCCAGTGGAGTAGCTGGTTTCATTGTTTTGGGATGACACGTTGAATGGTAAAGCTTCAGATACTTGCTAAGCGAGTTAAATCAATTAGTACCACATTGTCCAAAATATATTATTTGTTGTTGTATATAAGGTAAGAGACCAAGAAAGAGGTTGTTATGTAATAAATAATCAAGTTGAAATGATGTTGTGAAGTCTAATAGTAGAGCTTATAAACAGAATGACATGCAAATTGAGGAGATATTTTTAGCTTCTACAATATTAATAGTGATTTAAAGGGTATTTTGGGAAATTCAAAAAGACACGATTGAAAATTATTCATGGAATTCTCATTATTAATAGTAAAGATGAATATGCTTAAAGTAGCCTAAGACTATCCAACGTCTAAAGATAACATAATATACAGCAAGTAATATGTTGTGCAAAATCCAATTAAAATGAAGATAACTCTTAATTTTTTACACATAGACATGATATGCTTGTAAAATAGCAATAAATTGAAAATAATAAGTCATATATTTTATAGTGTCTCTGTAGGAAGGAATAAACAATAATACTTGAAAAATCTAATGCTAAAACCAAGTTACCGACTAACCAACCACTATATACTTTGCTGTAAATCACCATTTATCTGAAGCTTATTTGGGGTTTAAACATCACTCGGATTTCTTTAAAATTAGGTACTATCCGATAATAATATGTAGCAGCCATAAGAGTTAAACAAATGGATAAGAACTATGAAATATAAAATGTGTAATAAAAGCTTATATTCTATGAAAAAGATGAACATCGGAAGAAAAAAATCTTTTTAAAACTATTCAAGTACAAAATTTTTGAAACGTTTATTACACAATATGTAGTCTAGAAAATACTCCCTCTGCTTTCTGTTCGTAAAACATTTGTATACAAATTATTACTCCACTAAGTCATGAAATAAGGGATGAAAGTGGAATGAGTAACAAACAAAATTATGAAACTAAAGTGTGAGATATGATGATAGAATCAAATGAATAATAACTAACATTGAATGCCACAGAGTATTCGACCTTACCAGCATTAGTGGCAGTCAGCTTCGTGGACAGTGACACCGAAGTAATTGTTCAATGCTGCAGATATACAATCTCCATTATTGTTGCCTTCTTATATCCTCAATTAAACTCCTCGTGACCTCAGCGGGATAGAAAAATAAAAGAAAAACTTGTTTCACTAACTCATACATTTCATAAGAAAATTAGATTAACAAAACCAAACAATAGAACAAACAGTCAACTATATAATACAGAAGTAATTTAAGAACAAACAGTGAAATAACAAAGAATATTTTACATTCGTTATTTTGACTATTACATGTCGGAGTCCAGTCACCAACTATTGCAGGAGCTAGTAACAACAATAGAAGTACCGAAGCATGTGATTCCATTAAGAGGAAGAAAGAAGACGAAGGGATTTTGATGTTAAAATCAATAGTAGCAGATTTTGTAAAAGATGTACTAAAACCATATTGGAAAATTGTACAATGAAAATTTAAGTGGTACTGAAAAATTGATAAGTGTCCTTCAACTGTCCTTCAACTGACCAAGACAACAACAGCAAAGCACTTCTTTAAGAAGAAAAAACCAATTACATTATGTCTATTGAATACAAAAGGTATCATGTAGTTTCGATTATTGCAATTATAGAAACCCTTAAGAACATAAGACCTATTGGGTAAATATTCAGTTTATAATATGTTTATTGAATATTCAACTTATTTTTGCTTATTGAATATCAAAGACAAAGAAATTAGAGCACCGTTGATCATTTTTTCAGTTTTCTATTACAGTATTAACTAATCTACAACAAAAACAAATATAAATACCTATTTTGATGTTCACTCCATAATAATCACTAAAGGATTTGTAATCTGAATTTTACCAAAACACTAAATTGAAGTGAATGGGAATGGTGACGTCATAGGCATACAAATGGTAGATTTGGCAGGGGTAGAATGGGGAAATTAATAGGTGCTGTAGGTGGTATATTTGGCCAGGGCTATGGCTCAGCTGGTATATCAGTGCATCTTTTGAAGACATTTGGCTGAGGCTATGGCGTAAACATATAATTGTGCACCTTACATTAATTCAAGTCTTAAAACATATAATGGTGTACCTTACATTAAATGCACAATAGAAACAATGAAGTAACAATGATGTGGTAAAAGGAACACACACACACACACACACACACACACACACACACACACACACACACACACACACACACACACACACACATATATATATATATATGTCAAATAAATTTTGTTAGATAACCTCAGAGTAAGTTCAATCAGGACAGAAACAATTAAGTTTTAGAATTAACTCGTTCGGTGTTCATCTTATTTTGAAACAAATCTACTATATGTTTGAATGTTTGATGAGAAACCGACACAATTAGCCAAGTCTACTAAAAACTGGCAATAAATATATAGTTAAGCATACCTTTTGCTCATGCACCCATGCTTCATGCACTTAACTGCAAAAATTCAGAGTTGATTATCGATAACTGTTCTTAACTGTAAACATAATTCAAATGTTAAATTAAATGTATATTTGGGTTCTACTGTGGTGACAGGCAAGACATGTTCTATTTATTTCCAATGAGGGCTCCATAGTTTGAACAACCAATGCACTATGCTAAAAGAATTAAAGTATGGGTAGGTAATATTTGTATTCAATTCATTTATGAAGCAATTTCCAAATTAGCTAATGAGAACATAGTAAAAAATTAAATTAACTTAACTCTAGTCATCCCAGTTAAGACAATCAAGTAGGGGATATAATCTTCATCTAACATAACAAATATTATAAACTCAAATTATGCAAAGTTTTAAGATTTTTTTAATTAATAGATAAATTTAGTATACAAAATAAACTAATAGCTAAAAATTTAAATTGCACACAACAGATTGAATTTACAACTTCTTTGTAAAGGCTAATTAAACTTTAATAAGACAAACTTTTGGTTTTCATCATTCCTAAGAATTCATCATAATATTAAATCTATTCTACTTTTTTAATCAAAAGCTTACATGATAATAATATGTATAATAAAAGTATCAAATCATATACTTACATCGTTGCATCATTTTAGATGTTATTGGACTAATTTTTTGTATATTCTCATCATTATAGATGTAATCTATCAAATTGAATGTAAGAAAATTTAGTCAAATTTAGGATCAAATTTTAGTCCAATTATATTAACTTATCATATATCTTACATCATATATATAATAATTTAATCCAATTTAGAGTATATCATAATATTACATAATATAATTTCTATGATATAGAATATATATGCAGTTTTTTTTTGTTATCAAGTACAGTATATATATTATAGATTGAGTATACAATGCAGCTAAAAAAGACAAAATCAAGAACATAGTTTGGTTTAAACATCTTACATTCTTCAAACGTACTTTCCTCATTAAGATTGAGGCACCATGGCAAGCATATACAATAATCCACAGACTCAAATCTCAAAGTTTACAAATGTTTATACATCAGACTCAGTGGAGCACAGACTGTTCATAATTCATAACAGATATTAACTTGAACAAATTCGGTAGAATGCAAAATTGTATTGTAATATTAATAGATTAGAATCAACAGATAGGGTTAGAAGTATGATACTTAAAATTACATAGATGTAAAATTGCGATTAACTCACCACAGTATCAGGTAGATTTCAAGCGGTTGATTATCCCTTCGAGGAAAAACTCTTCGGTCTTAGAACCCATTGACTGTAGATCGGGACTTATGGTGTAAGTAGAGCTTCTATAGATGATCGAGCGAAGGTAATATTGTCGATTGAAGAGGCCGAAAATGCGATTATTAAGTGATGGCCTGGATTTAGGTAGCGTCCATTTGGGTAAAAGTAATGGACTAAGGTTAGTTATGAGTTAGGGTTGATAATGGATTGGAAATAATAATGGATTGATTTGCTTGACGGTGATGAATCGGCATGGCGATTAGGGTTAGGAAAGAAAGGGGAATAAAATGAGACGAAGAAGAAGCGAATGAGATGAAAATGTAAAAAGCGAAGAGAAGGGTATTTTTGGCATTTCCAAAAGACACGGTTGAATTCTATTGAATGATCTCTCATTATTAGTAGTAGAGATATAAATACTGCAGTTTCGTAGAGTATTTGTTTATTTATTCATTTAAAAATTTTAGTTTAAGGGTTGGGTTAGTTTGTCATTTCAAGGTGGCTAGGCTGTGTGCTTGTGCTTTGCACATGGAGCACACTGTATTTTCATTGCCTTGATGTAACTAGTTAGAATACGAAGGTGGTGGATTTTTCTTCATAATGCAAGTTCCTCAAATTCACAATACTTGATTCCAAAAACGTCCATCTTATATTTTAGATACAAAGTTATAATTCTACATAGGCTATAGTATATGTTATGCAACTTAATAAACCTTTGGTTAAGCTACCACTTTGTGATTACCATTGACTTCCCAACTTATATTTCACACTAATTATTAAAGTATTCCTAACACTTTTACTTTGTGATTACCTTTTTGAAAGTGAGTTCTATTTACAAAATTGAAATGAAGTTAATCTAAGTAATTACAAAATTTAGGTAGTGTTTGGTTTGTTGTTTTTACTTTTGGGTTTTCGTCCATACAAAAATGCACATGACGCGTGTATATTGCCGAAAACGATCAATTTAGAAAACGAAGTTAACATACAAAATAGAAAACAGTTATTTTTTCTCAATATTTTGGGAAATAACACAAACACGTGAAATAATCCATTCTTCCGTATCGTTCCTCTATCCATTTTGTCCTTTCTTCCGTCTTTTTTTCATCTCCTCCGTCGTCTCTCTATTCTTCTCATGTTTGACATACATATGGAAAACCGAAAACACAAAATTCATTAAACCAAACACTACCTTATATATGACGTTTTGTGATTACAATAGACTTTTATAGGATCTGTAATAGTGCGAAGAGACTTTCGAATGTCAAAATTCAATATTTAATGTTGCTTCCTTATTGGGACACGAAGTTGATCCCTTGGATCATCGGTTTGTGGAATATTCAACTTTGCTAGTAAAATCTCCATTTTGTCATCATCGATTCACAGTTAGTTTTCTTTTGAATTTGCTACATTTTGGAATTGCATTGGTACATTTTTCTATTCAACATTTTGTGTGAACCTATGACACCATTTTCACTTCCCATTGCAACAACGACATAACTTTAGTTTGAACCACTTGCAGACTTAGCTGTTATTAAAAGAAAAGGGTTATAATGATTTATTTCTATATTTACCAATGCGTTCATCTACTAATCGTTGCAAAGATAGAAAGTTACAAAGATAGAAAGTATTCATGTTGCAATATTCTTGCAACTGAATTATTGTTATTGTCGACAAATTTGAGCAATATGAAATTGGTTAATCAAAACATGTAATATGAGTTTTCTTATGCTAAATGAAATTATATACTATATTGAGTTGTGTTATTAAGCAATATCAATCAAGCACAACCATGTTTATTGAAAACAAAATTTATAGTTTGAGCAATGCGATGAATGCGTTTAAAATAGTTTCATTTTAAAAATACAAATCAACTTTGACTTCCTAATTGCATCTTAACAAGTTTTATAAAAGTTAAATAAGTTTATAAGTATTTAAGTAAATTGACAAAGTTCTATAAAAGTTAATTTAGTTTATACAAATTAACCAATTTTTAAAAAAAGGCAACATTGTTGAATAATTTATATAAAAAATTAAACAAGTTTATAAAAATAAACTACTTTTCATAAATTTTTAACAAAGTTTTATAAAAAGTAACTAAATTTAAAAATAATAATTGAGTTTTACAAAATTTAACTAGGCTGGCTAAGCTTATAAAATTCAACCAATTATTATAAAATTTAACTAAGTTAATTAAATTTTATAGAATTAAATCAAGGAAACTAAATTTTATAAATACTAATAAAGTTAACCAAGTTCCATAAAAGTTAAATAAGTTTCTAAATGTTACTAAGTTTTATGAGAATTAAATAAAATTAACTAAATCTATATAAAAATTCAACTAAGTTTTATAAAAATTAATTAAATTTATTGAAATTAAATATTTTTTATAAAATTAACTAAGTTAACTAAGGTTCATAAAAATCAAATAATTTTATAAAGATAACCAAGTTTGTAAAAATAACTATGTTTATAAATATTAATTAAGTTTAAAAAAATAATCAAGTTTATAAATTTAATCAAGTTTTATAAAAGTTAACTAAGTTTTACGAAAATCAATTAAGCTAACCAAGTTCTATAAAAACTAAATAAGTTTATAAAAGTTAACAATGTTTTATAAAAATTTAACTATGTTAACCAAGTTTTTAAAAATTTACCAAGTTTTTAAAAATTTACCAAGTTTTATTTTAACAAAGTTAACTAATTTTCTAAAATTAACCGAAGTTTTACAAACATTAACTAAGTTTTATAAATATCAAACAAGTTTATAAAAATTAGTATTAATATTAGTATATATTATAATAGTTAGTAGTATTATTAATAATAGCAATAATAATTTTAAACTAGGTTTGCCAACTTCTACTTATGTTATTGTTCAAGGTGTTTTTTCTTTTCTTGTAGGGCACGAATTTTTGAAGAGAGCAAGTTCTATGGTCATGAAGTTTCACTGCTTTGGCAAAAAACATTTGTTGAATCTCTGTGGTGATATCATGTATTTTTAAAGCATTTCCTACAAAATACTTTATATATAACTATTAATTATTTGGTGTATGGACTTGTGTAAGTTTGCTTATGTTTAATATATAATGTGCATAAATTGTTAAATTTCTAGTGATGCTATGTGAATTGACTGATCTTCATTTGTGTTTTCATTTATATGCGTTAATGTTTAGAAATTCTATGTAAACTAAACAAGCAAAGGTCTAATGCTATAGCAGTTTTATAGTATTTTTTAAACGTTCAGGCCGCCTTTCAGAATTGCTATTATGGAATTTGAACCTATCATAACATGTTACACAACGTTTACAATATGCTATGAAAAGTTTCTAAAGAGTTTTTAAAATGCTTTATAAGTTCTAACCTAACAATGACAAAAATGCTATGATAGGATAACTTTTGGGAGCGTTTCAAAAATGCTACTATAGGGTCTGAATCTATTATAGTATGTCGTTATACAGCGTTTTCCGTAATACTGCGATAAGTTTTAACAATGTTTAAACCTATCAGCGTTATAAAACACTGAAAAACCTCTTCTGTTGTAGTGTCTTAGACGCAGATTTTGAGGGTATCAAATTTAGCATATGTGTTGCGGTTTCTAATGCATGTCTCCAATATGACAGAGGTAACTCAGCCTTACTCATCATGGAACGAACCATATCTAATAAAGTACGATTCCTTCTCTTCGAAACACCCTCGTGTTGTAGAGTGTAAGGTAGAGTAAATTGAGAGATAATCTCATCATCTTTTAAGCACTGTTGGAGTTCTTGTTCAATGTGCTCACCTCCTCGATTTGATTGAAGTATTTTAATCTTTCGATTCATCTGATTTTCTGTCTTATTCTTGTATTCAATAAATTTCTCATAGATATCAGATTTGTTTTTTATAAGGTTCACATCATAGTCTTGAGAAATCGCCAGTAAAGGTTACAAAACAAGAACAATTATCTTTACTACATTGGGCCACATACATCACTATGCACGAGACCCATGAGTTCTTCAAACTCTTCCATTTCTTCCACTAAAGGGTGATTGGTCATCTTACCTTTGAGACACGATCAACACGTTTCAAATGTGTCAAAATTAAAGGATGGTAGGAAACCTTCGGTTTTCATTTTATATAGTCGTTTCTCACCTATATGACCCAGCTTACAATGGCAAAGATAATTTTTATTTATATGGTTATTCGAAGAAGAACATACATAATTTTGTTGAATGCCATTATCTAAAATACCATCACATACTTTATTACCATCTAAAATAATGTTCATAACATTATTAGTGGAGTGAAAAATATAACCAGTCTTAGACAATCTAGACACAGAAATAATTCCACAAATAATGTCTTTTACATAATAGTAATTATATAATATTAAAAAAATCCACCCGACAAACTCAAATGAAAACCTTTAACCATCGTTGCATCTATAATAGTCCCATTTGCAAATTGAAGCCCAACTTCCCCATTTTCCATGCGACACCAGTTTCTAAGCCCTTGTAACGAATTATAAATATGAGTTCCAGATCCAATGTATAAAACCTAAAATAATTTATTGATTGCAAAACAATTTTGAATCATAAATATACATGATGGAGCGACAAGACCATTCTGCTTCTTCTCTTTAACCATCTTCAAGTACTCCAAACAATTATGTTTCTTCTCTTTAACTTGATCATTTTAGTATTGAACGGATTCTTCGAAAGTTTGTACATTGCGAAACGGGACTGTTCATCAAATAGAACTTTGAGACTATCAATAATCTCATGGACACACATGTTTTTGTGCTCCCTCTACAACGGCTTGTCTAGCATAGACAACAAGAAAACTTGGGTTCTCTTTAGGTTCGAAACTCATTTATCATTCGTAGGTCACAGTTTGTTGACTGCATCATCAGTGGGTTGTTCTTTTAGAGGTGCAGCTATCGAGGACCAAAGATATTTTAATCGCTCTTAGCAAATCGACTTGGTTGGGTCCGGTAAGTCTGTCGCTTTTAGAAAACAATTTTGGATGTAGACATTTTTCTACAAGTTTTAACTTTGTGAATTAGGACAATTTCGTGGTAGATGTTCTTATAATATTAGTAAGGTCATACTTAATGTTTCATTTTACTATTAAGATCTCACTGGTATTTTGAGTTTTTCAAACACTAAGATGAAACACGGAAGTCTTTTGACTTCACTGGTGGGTGCTAAGACTCGTCTGTCTTGGGATTCTGACCTTGATTTTGCTTAACTAGTCATAGCCTCAGATGATGGACAACCCCTTATCAGTTATATCATATCCAGCTCCTAATCCGTACCGACATTTCGCGATGGCCTAAGTATAATATATATACTTTGAGTTTACTCAACAAATAACTATCTTACCTCGTCTATTATATATCTTAACAACACTACACATAACATATCTAGCTTGAGTTTGCTCAAGAACTAAATAGTACGCAAGTAATTTATTAATATATAAATGGTAAAGGACAACTTTATGTTAAAGATTCATAATCTTTAATATATTTATTTAGAGTGATATCGATTTATGAGATAGTATACTTTATGAAATACCCTCATAATTCATGAGTTTGACAAATTCAAAATCACGGTATACATATTATACGTATGTATTTATCCCTAAGCCTATTTAAGATTTCTTAAATGTTACACCTTTAATTTATACATTCATATTACATACGTTTAATTATTGTATAACTTTTATAAGTTAATTAACATATATAACAGTCTTATGTATAACATTATATTAATTAAATATTATTTAATTAATTTAATTAATTAACATTTTAATTAATCATATATTATTCAATTATAATATTTTATATCGAATGTATATACTATTACATTTATAGCTATACACATATTTTTTTATGTATTTATTTACTTATAAATTAACTTTTAATTAATTTATTTAATTAAATCCTATTAATTTCAAAAATTCTTTTATATACTTACGTTGTCTAGTACAATTAAATACAACATAACATTTTCCATTATATATTGTATATATGTACGTATTTTAATTAATTAACCATATAATTTATTTATTTTATTAAACTTATTAATAATTAAAATTTTGAAAATTAATTTTATAAGTATGTTCAGGCCAAAAATGGCCACAAACACCATGTTGTATGTGAAAGCACCAATATCCAATATTTAGATCCATACAGAGAAGTATAGATTCACAAATTACACAATAGGTTGCAGAAAAGTAAATGAACAAGCAAGTTTTATAATGGTTCGAAAAACTTTGTCCTATGTCCACTCCAATAAACTTTTATTTATACTGTAAGATTACAAGTACGATTGTTTTTGCCTTAGAAAAATAATGGAGGAAGAGGTAGGAAATGATGAAGGAGAGCCCCGTAGAAAAAAGTCCTTTGCAATGAACCAAGCCCGTTGTATTTATAGGGAGAGGTGATGAGATATTTCACTAAGATTTCGGCAGAAGGCTCTCTAGATCCATAGAGGTCCACCATGACGATCAGCGAACCTAACTCGGCGATTTGGAACGATCAGCTAAAGTATCACCGATCGATATTTTTTATCCCCTACTAATGTGCGATCGTTTTTGGAGGGTCCCACATGCCTCTTCACATTGCTCCTAAAATATGGAATCATTCTAAGTTATAGATTGTGAGATACTGATCAATTCTTATTGAAATTAGAATATGCACAGGAGGATACTGATTGTTTTTAGGACTTAGCCAAAACGATCGACCAATAACGATCGACTAAACCCTAAATGCAACTTTTAGACTCGTGATCGTTTTTGGGGGTTCCTACATGTCTCTTGATACTGTTTTTGAAATATGAAACCATTTTGACTTGTAACTTAGGAGACATGGATTGATCTTGGTTGAAATTAGACCGTTCATTGAGTCGTACCGATCAATGTCAAGGATCGGCAAAAACAATCGGCCTAGAATGATCGGCCATCCTTGAATTTCAATGTTTTGACCTACGATCAATTTTATAGGCTCCATTTTTCATTTTATTGATGCTCTAAAAGTTTCGAGTGAATTGGTTTTGTGGATCTTGAGCTATTGATCGATCTTCATCGATTTAAGCTATTTTATGGATCGTTCTAAATCGATCTGTATAAATTCTTCATTTGTCTGTAGAATTTTTTTTGTATTGTTAATTCTTCTTATATATAGCCTCCAAAAGTGAATCAATCTTGTAACTCTAATCTTTCAGTGATTAATAAAATCTTCTCTCCCCAAGAGAACATATACTGCCTCGCGGTACTGGAACCATATAAATACTAGTGTTATTTATTATTCTACATCGCATTGATCTGCGACTGTCTGTTCTAATGTTTATCTCTATTTGTTTCGTCTCACTACAATCATGATTCAGTTGTTTTCCGTTGTGTTGGGTTTTTATTCCCTTAAACTGATCATCCAAAGGGATTTTACCCGACGGATTGATATCAGGTCCAATTTTATTGAGGAGTGTTAGACGCTATGGTAGGAGATGAAGCGACTCTAGTTGTTACAAGACCTTATACTAGAGGGATGTATATCGCGTTAGGATCACAGTTGGCTATTGAGAAATTGAATGGGGATTAAGACTTCGAGAGGTGCCAATGGAGGATGAAGGCTGTTCTAATTAGAAATGAAGTCCATCCAGTAGTGTTTGCCCCAGAGGAGCTGATGGATGATATCTCAGTCGCGGAAAAGGAAGGAGATGGAGAAATGGGCATTTACTACTTTACAGCTTGCTATGGGTGAGAATGCTGACTCAGAGATTAGCAGTGAGACCACTGCTAGGGGCATTTGGACTAAGCTAGAAAATCTCCACTTGAAGAAACCTCTAACTAACCGTTGATATTACTGAAGATTTTTTTCGTTATGCGGATGAGAGAGGGTACTTCAGTGAAGGAACATTTTAATTTCTTTGATAGTCTCGTGATGAAGATGAAGACTGTTGACTTGACGATGGATGAGGAGCAAATGACAATGATTCTTTTGTGTTCTCTTCCAGAGCGATACATAGGTTTTGCTAACAGCCTTATCTTCGCTAGAGACACACTGACAGTGGAAGATGTGAAGTCTAACCTTCTATCAGAGGGCTTTAGAGATCAGATAAAGAAGATAAGTGAAGGAAGTAAGGTGGATGTAGTAGTCACGACCTATTTTTTGAAAGAAGTATAGAAGATAAGAAGAATTGGAACTCTAGAGGGCGTTCCAAGTCCAGGAAGCCCGGTAATGGCAGGAGAGGAAAGTCTAAGGATGAGAAGTGCTTTATCTGCAAGAAACCTGGTTAATGGAAAAAGGATTGTCCAGATTTGAAGAAGAAGGAAGAAGATGGATCTTCATCGTATTTGCGGTAGAGAAGTCTGTATCTGACGATGTATTATCTACAGCAGTATCGGATGTCTCAGACCATTAGGTGCTGGACACGGGGGTGTCTTTCCATATGATGCCTAATAAGGATTACTTCAGTTCTTTCATTGGACGAGAGGGAAGCTCTATTC
This sequence comes from Allium cepa, assembly GCA_030765085.1. Classification (NCBI taxonomy): domain Eukaryota; kingdom Viridiplantae; phylum Streptophyta; class Magnoliopsida; order Asparagales; family Amaryllidaceae; genus Allium; species Allium cepa. The sequence goes on from CM060928.1 coordinate 92,924,421, forward strand.
TTATCTTTACTACTAATAATAAGAGTTCCGTCTACATGATTCAACCGCGTCTTTGTGAAGTACCGAAAATGCCCTTTTTCATTTCTGTTCACCTCTTCTTCCTCATCTAATTCGTTTCTTACCAGTTCCATTTTATTCCGCTTTTTTCCTAATCAGTAATCTTAATGGCCATTGCTATTCAAAACCTACTGATCGCGAAATGATCAAATGGCTGCAATCTACTAATTAATCGCGTCCCTCATCATAGATCATAAATCAATCGAAGTGCGGAAACACTTCGACTGTTGTTATGAAACCCTAAATCAGAAGCTATCCAGTTTGCCTCCTCCTCCATCTTTTTTAATATGCAGAAGAATAAATATAGCGGCCGCTTATTTCTGTACCTATCTTCTCTCATCGATCAATCTTACCAATCCAGGTAATTTTTTCCCTTCGCCTTACATTTTAATCAGTTCAGCAGTAGATTTCCTACGCTTTATCCTTAGCTATATGTATAGATTTAAGGTTAAATTATCATCAGTACCACGATTTTCTTGAATTTATTTTGGCCCTTTACTTATTCATTGATTGACAATTGAATACTAATTTTAGGCTGTCTATTTGTTTACATTTTGCTGTGTTTTTTGATCGCCTCTTCATTCGTCATTTTTTCCCTCTTCGCCTTACCTTTTAATCAGTTCGGTGGTAGATTTCCTACGCTCCATCCTTAGCTATATGCATTGATCTAAGGTTAAACAATCACCAGTGTTGCGATTTGCTTGAATTTACTTTGGCCTTTACTTATTCATTGATTGACAATTGAATGCTAATTTTAGGCTATCAATTTGTTTATGTTTTACTATGTGTTTTTTGATCCCTCTTCCTTCTTTGTTTTTTTCCTTAGAAAAATAAACATAGCGGCAGCCAATATCTTTACTTCATCAATTTAATTGAAATTTATCAATAGTTAAAGAACCAGATTCAATTTTATCTCTCTCTGAAAATTTATCATTTTCACTGTAAGTTTTATATGCTAGCTTAATACTTTACTTCAAATAGGACTGAAATTTACTAATTCAAAGTTTTATATTTATTTTGATCTAATTATATTTATATTCCCTACCCTTTACCTAATTTTGATAACAAACTACACTTAGAAATTTCAATTGAAAAGTATATCTTTGATATTTAATTTTAGACCCATTTGTATCTAATGTAAATAAATATGGATTCTGTGATATTCAATTTCTTTAAACTAGCTTCAATTTTATGTGCTGGAAGATTATTTTTATAATGCTTTGTTTAGTTTGCTTGAATATGAACTTAGTTTCATTTTATTACAACTTCTGGTCATGCCTCACCAGTACCTTTTGTGCAGAGAAATCAGTTTTTCCTTATACTCAACTGATATTTAAGATTGGCAAGTATTTCTTTATTTTTATGCCTTTAGTTTACTGTTTTTATTGTATGCTAGCATATAATTTTAATTTTAATAGATTTAGAGTCTATGAACTGATTTTACCCTACTTAATTTTATCCAATTTATTAATTTTTCTTCAACTCTAATCAGTTTTTGATGCATGTCTTTTGTTTTCAAACTTGCTAATCATTTTTTTGTATCAAACCAAATTTTAAATTTTCTTCTTAGATTTCATTTTCTAAACTTATTTAATGATACAAATTTTATGTTTTCTTATAATAAATTTTTTACTGAATGTAAACCGTTTTTTTTCCTTTTTCCATGTGTACGTTTTAGTTTAAGCATACCATAAAAGGTTTAGCATCTAAAGCTTCAGTTGCAGATGGATAGAATTACTTTAATTGCTTAAAAGCATAGACTGCAATCTGGATATGACTTTCGAAGCTCTTTGTTTTAGTTCTGATGTAGATTTCAAACTTTATGAATCAGTTACAAAATATAATTATAGGACTTTCATTTAATATTAGTGTATTCAAATTTATGTATTGAATTTCCAATATTAGATCGTCAAAAAAATGATTCCAAAAAAGAAATAAAAAGAATAAGCCGTAGGCACTTTACAAGAGTAAACTTCAACACATATTATATGTACATGTTTTAATGCCATTTATCTACTTTTATGTTAAGAAGCTCAAACTAAGGCAATTTTATCCCATATGCATGACTATAACAAACTTTCACATTTTAATTTCAAAATTTATTTTTAGGATGAAAATGTAGTTATGTGATTCAGATTGTAAACAGTAATCTGTTTGGTTACATGATTACAAGAATAATTCATCCCTTCCACACGATGTTGCATCTCTGTTATACCATGGTGACTTAGTAATATGCGCTAATATTTCAGAAAGTGTATAGAATTGCATACGTAATGATATGGGCTCTTTCACAGCTGTTTGAAGCACACTTCTTCCCTTTGTAAAAAAATAGATTATCTATTACTTTCAATATATTACTTGCCAAGTGCAGTCATTGGTCATGCACACATATATGCCATGCTTAGAAGACTTGTTTGGTAATATACCCTAGCCAAAAGACTTAACTTGCAATAGTACATGGTAATTAATTCCAACAAGAAGATTAAACTAACAGTTAGTACTTTCTACTTCGACTTATACGATCACCTTTTTTTTATGAACTACACCTTTATTTTTCTACACTTTAACTTATGAATGCAATGAATTCAATGGAAAAATAATAATTAATGTAAAAAGTATGGAAATTGTAACGGCATGTTCTCAAGGTAATTTTACTTCAAATTTTCAAATACTTTGGATATAATCTCATAATTGTTCATTTTCAAGCTGAAAACGCAAATAATGTTATCACTTAGTTTTCATAAAACATGTAGTTTAAAAGTAAGAGTTTGTGTGACTGTTCATATACTGTGGCAAAAAAAACTTAAACGTAGGACTGATATAGTATTAATGCATCGATGATAAACGATTCACTTTGAGATCTTATTGGGAATATGTTAACATTGAAATTTCTTTTATTTTTTTAACTGAAACACTTTTAAGGTTTTTTTTTCTACACGCCAAATGCTTACTTAATTTAATTACAAACAAGTTCACTTAGTATTTAGTCCACTATGATATGGTTGATAGTCCATATTTCTGCATTGATTTTTTAGGATTAACTTCATTGTATAAAAAAGTTACATGAAGGAGAATGGCGAGGTTTCCCCTTGCGAAAAAATAAAATTAGAGAGTTTATTTTTTAGGCCTCAATTATCTTAATGTAGCAGATGTGAACTGCTCATATTGATAAACAAATTAATCTGAACTTGAATAATAGTATTCAGGACTCTAGCCCCACAATTGCAATCAAATGTAAACTTACAAAATCAATTTGACAATAAATTTGCTTAAATATAAGATTGATATGCTATGAATGCAATGACTCCGCAGTTATACCTTCTTTTTTTAGCTGTCAGATGTGAATTATTATTTACTCTGACCATGTTATATGGCCAGCAAGAACTACGAAGATGTTGGTAACAGGTTAATAAATTTAGTTAAATTTCGGGTTAACATGATATGAATGCACAGATTCTGCAATTATACATTTTTTTAATATTGTGAATGGTTAATTTAATCCAATATGACCATGTGTACATATGGCCAACAAGAACTACCTACATTGTCGTAGTTCAATAAATTTCAAACATTTAGAGCCTCTCTTTTGAAGGCTTCTTTATTGTAATGCAGTAGATGTGAATCACTAATCTTAATAACCAAATTATTATAAAACTAAGCGATGGTATTTAAGACACTTTGGATCCAAAATTGTAGTTAACTATAAACATTTGTAATCAATTTGATAATAAATTAACTTAACTCTAGGACTAATTTGGTATGAATGCGCAAATTCTACAATTGTAACTTTTTTGTGAATTGTTAATTTAAAATTCGCACTACACCCATGTGTATATGACAACGACAACAACCTACATGTTGATAAAAGTTCAGGATTTTCAAATGTTCAAAATTTGTTTGTTTTTCCATAGGATAATTGATATTTAAATTTACTAACTCCGTGTGATATAATAACAAAACATATTACAGTTTTAACGACTTTTAATAGTTTTATTTTGGAGTAGATTTGTAATCGTCCATCTAATGCTGAATGATATATAGCAGCATGCAAGAGCTAATTTTATGATAAATTTCTTCGTCCTCATTTAATACAAAATAAAAAATATTTTCACAAGTACATGCTACATAAAATTTATGTGTTCATTGACAATAGCCGAGTGCCAAAAGTCTTCTTATGTACCCTGTTAATAATGAATTATTTTCCACCCGAATTGATTACATATGTGTTAATGCATCTTCATGTATTTTCTCTTATGAAAACATGTACTTTAAACAAGAAAAATATATTTATTCATATTCTTTAAAATTATGTTTCTAATTCTACCAAAAAGGTCAAAGAAGCTTTGGAGGCAGAAAATAGAACTGCAACGAACAATATGGTTGATCAAACATTAGTGATTAGTCTACATATCATTTGAATCCAAAACTATCTTTTTTATAATACACGACTTCCTCCTTTATTCCAAAATCTGCTAATGCATTTGAGGTCAGTAATTACTCAAATGAGATTGGTAATCCTTTCATTTACTTTTACTGATTTGATATTTTAAATTGATTACTGTTTCATCCTTGATTCAAATGTTTGTCATGGTGATGGGTTTTGTATCAAACTGGGGGTTACAGAGGTCAGTAAAGAGAGTTTTTCTATTCAATTCAATGGTTTCATTAGTGCAACTTTCTTAATGCTTTTATTGCTCATTTCAGGTTTTATACCTTACAAATGTTTATATAGCTTATTGCATGGTACATGTTATATAGATTGTGTTTATATAACTTACAAATACATGCTCACCCGCCAAGCGTCCATGATAGCGGAGGATGCAATTGCTATTGGTACAAATTGTTTTGATGCTTATTACATATGGAATTAAGGATGAATCTCATGTTGGTGGATTTCAAGAAATGCATATGCTGTCAAAAGAGCATGAGTCAACAAATGTCACAAGAGCATGAGTTATATATGTGTGTTTACTCTTTTTACTCTGTCTGCTTCATGTTCAATTGATAATTCATCAGAAGGTGTGTAAGTTGTCTGTTTAGAAAATTCTGTTGATGTTATTTAGTGTCAGCATTTACTGTATGTTTTATTATTGACTATTTAGTACTTGAATGCATGCAACTTCATTTAATTTTCTTATTGAAACAAATATTTTTCCTTATCTCACTGTAAGTACAATTGGATAGAGCAACTAATTTTTTAACTAAAATCATTGTCCGTGCATAGTATGCTGAGGTTTTGAGATTTGCAGACATAGATGATACATTAAAAAGACTTATTGCTTTTGATTTCTGAAGTCTTTTATATATTTGTAACTGAAAGGTATTTTTGCTCCTCCAATCAGGCTATCTTATAGCTTCTTCTCTTTAGGTTCATCGTGTAATATAAAGTGAATGCACAGTGAAAATAATATCATTATACTTTTTATGATTGGTTCGGCTTCCAGAATGCACTAACGATCTTCTAGGCAAGTAAGTTCGAAGGAAAACATAGTGTTGCCGTATTGCATGCTGATAAGTCCTTTTAATTTCCATATGCACATAAAGTGATATTGCATTACCCTATATGGAAAGTTTTAATGCAAGAAAATCCCAACAAGATGATCCTTCCAAAATATAGTCCAGCTTTAATAATGTCAATGAGAGGAATATGGATCCATTAACACATTTTAATCAAAAGAACAAGGAGTATAAATTAGAGCATTGCAAGGTTTGTTAGCAAAAAGAGAGTATCATGGTTTATTTATTGAATTCATGGCATTTACTGCATAAGGGATGTATTTCGTTCCATTGTAACTAGCTCAGAATCAACATTTTCCTAGGATTGAGAAAATACCGGAGGGAGGAATTAACAGGTGAAATAGGTTTATGAACAGTATTTGATTGTGCATAAACATGTGCACGGGCATTCACTTGCACATGACAACCAATAGCTTTCAAAATTTCTTGGTTAACACCATTTGCACTATGCAACGCAAGAGCAGTAGGACTTACATTGATTCGAAATTGGACTTTTGAGCGTAGCTCATCCCTATGGCATACTCCATTGATAGGGAAAGCCAACTGTGTTGTTTCCGATATAAGATCCGTATGGAAGATAAGAATAAATAATTGGAAAAGTACTCATTTCAAGAGATGTTTCCATGAGGATCACGAGATGTAGTAGAAAAGGTAGCTATGTGATATCATAACAAAGCACAAAAGGGTAGAATGGGCATCCTAGCTTTAGTGAAGAGCGTGGTACAGGAAAATGTAGTGCTTGAAATTGCATAGCAGAATATTTTTTATGTATTATGATAATAAATACTAGCAATAGTAAGTTAGTGGTTCTTATGCCAAAGAGTTGACAAGCATCGTTGCAATAAGGAAATTCAATGTTATATGTTAACTCTTATTCATAAACCATATCATTTAAGTTATTCAACTCTTATTTATCTGGTATATTGTTCAAGTTATCTTTGGACTAATCTGACCATGGAAGATATTTAAAATAGCATTTCCACATTTGACTGCATTTGTTTAATTTTTTTGCTTTAAGACTGCAGACTTAGAATGACTTGGCTATGCACTTTGGACCAGCTATCCAAGAATTCTTTAAAATGTAGTATATTAATTCCTTAAGGCCTCCAAAAACTGTTTCAACTGCATAAAATTCAAAAGGCAATAGTTTACACTAAAGCCTTACAATGAAAATGTTTCATAAAAAAAACTTTCCAAGAATGTTTGATGAAATAGAGCCAAATGCCAGAACCACAGAGAGAAGTTTAGTTTTGCTTCTTCTTTTGTTTTTCATTTTTTTAAAATATTTTATAAACAGGAGTCAAATACCAGAGCCACGGATAGAAGTTCATATGTACAACAAAAGCCATGGTGAAAGTCTTATGCATTTAATTCTTCCTATTACTAGAAGACTAGATAGACGAAGATATATAGGAGATGAAGCCATGTTTTGAAGTGATGATGCATATAATATGTCTCAATATTAGCTAAAAGAGCATATGGTTGTATAAGTACAAGTATCATTTCCATTTCCAGTAGTATAAAATAAACTAAAACAAAAAAACGAATAAATAAAACTTTAATGTTATAAAAAAAATTGATTCATGGTTGTTCTTCAGTTGTTTTGTTCTTATCAAATGCTACGTTAGGTTCATCTTATGCAGACAATGATGCTGTCAAATTTACTTTTAAGGGTATAAGTATAAATGCATGCACATTGTGATTTGCAGGCCCACCTGGGCGTGCATATACACTCGTGGGTAATGATGCTAGCTGTAGAGCAATGGGTAAATGTACAATGAGGATCAGGATGTTTGGCGGAGTGATACGCACTTTGACAGGTGTACGGTATGTTCCAAGTCTTCGGAAGTCCTTAATTTCTTTGGGACAATTGACATCTTTGGGGTGCAAGGTAACCATCGAGAAGGATAGTCTGAAGGTTTCAAGAGGTTCACTAGTTCTTATGAAAGGAGATGTGTTCTAAAATATGTATTTGCTGAAAGGAGCCATGATTCTTAGAGAGTCGTGTATTGGAGTAGATAGTTCTCGTGCTTTGGATGCCAGAAAGCTTTGGCATCTCAGGTTGGGTCATATTTCACGGAATAGCTTAGAGTTGCTTCGGAGACGGAAGATGATCAAGGGAGGAGGCTTCGACAAGATGAACTTTTGCTAGGAGTGTGTGCTAGGTAAGCAAACTAAAGTATCTTTTGAAGTTGGACTCCATAGATCGAGGCTAGTACTTGAGTCCATGCATACAGATGTTTGGGGACTAGTTGCTACTTCTTCTCTTGGAGGAGAAAAGAATTTTATCTCTTTCATTGATGATTTTTCTTGCAAAATATGGGTGTATGTGATGAAGGTCAAATCGGAAAGTTTTGAGAAGTTCAAAGACTGGAAAGCGCTTGTTGAGAACTGATCTGGTTCTAGGTTGAGGTGCTGAGATCTGATAATGGCAGTGAATTTGTCTCTAGGTACTTCCTAGACTTTTGTAGACAACATGGTATTCGTAGACATTTCATTACACCAGACGAACCGCAATCCAATGGGGTTGCAGAAAGGATGAACATGACGCTACTGGAGAAGGCTTGTTGCTTGAGATTGACAGGGGGCTTGTCTAGAGGATTTTGGTTGAGGCATTATCAACTGCGGTGCATATCATAAATCGAATTCCATGCTCAGCCATAGATGGAAAGATTCCAGAGGAGAAGTGGAGAGGTAAAATAGTGTATCTTGGTTACTTTTGAATTTTTGGTTGTCCTGTGTACGTTCACCATACATGTGATAACAAGTTGGAGGCAAGAGCATACAAGGGTATACTAATGGGATACACCGATGTATCAAAGGGTATCGAATTTGGAACCCTGTTGATTGAAAGATTGTTCCTTCCAGACATGTTGCTTTTGATAAGTCTGCTATGTTCAATCCGAAGGAGAAGCTACCTACCATATCAGAAGATTTTGATAGGCCTAAGGAGATGGAAGAAGTTCCCATGTTCCAGCCAAATAGTAGAGTTGTTGTCGATGTTGTCAAGGAAAATCCAGTTGATGAAACATCATAGGATAGTCCACAGGTACCTTCTAGTAGTACTAGTGATGTGCATGAATCTATAGGTAGTTCGGTACAAGGTGGAGCTGAAAGGAGTTTAGGTAAAGTAATACATACCCGGGTCAGTCGTAGGACTATTAAGCCGCCCGAAAGGTACGGTGATTGGCAGTTTGCGAATCTTAGCTTTGGTTATCGGTTTGACTATGCCATATATATGGTTCATGAGGAGCCGCTTGACCTTGATGAAGCTTTGAAGTCACGTGACAGTTCGAAGTGGATGTGCGCTATGGAAAAGGAGTTAGAGTCATTGAAGAAGAACAAGACTTAGGATTTGGTACCACCTCCTCAAGGAAACCAAGCCATAGGTTGTTAATGGTGTTCAAGGTGAAGGATGATGGGAGATACAAGGCTAGATTAGTTATTGAAGGGTTTTCCAAAGAAAGGGATTGGGGTATGATGAGATATTCTTTCCAATAGTGAGGCGTACGTCCATCCGCATTTTGCTCGCTATTGTCGCAGCTCATGACTTGGAGCTGGAGCAACTGGATGTAAAAACCGCTTTCTTGTACGGAGACTTGGATGAGACCATCTACATGAAGTATCCAGAAGGATTTGTTGTATATGGGAAAAAAATTGGGTTCGCAAATTGAAGAAGTCATTGTATGGACTTAAGCGGTCGCCTATGCAGTGGTACAAGAGGTTTGACTTTTTTATGCTTTCACTTGGTTTTGATCGTAGCATCAAAGACGCTTGTGTGTACTTCAAGCCTTTAAAGAATGATAGATGGGTGTACCTACTCTTATACGTGGATGATATGTTGATTGCCTCCAAGGATAAGGCTGAAATCGATGGTTAAAGTGAAAGCTAAAAGCGGAATTTGAAATGAAAGACTTTGAAGAAGCAAAGAGAATTTTGGGTATGGAAATCCAAAAGGATAGAAAGCTAGGACTTTTGAGCCTTAATCAAAAGGAGTACATTCGAAAGATGCTTTCCCGGTTTAGCATGGAAGGGGCAAAGGCAATCAGTACACCCATGCCTTTGCACATATAGCTTTCTATTAAAGGCTCTCCGGTCTCGAAAAAGGACAAGGCTTATATGATGAAGGTACCATATGCAAGTGCAATTGGCAGCTTGATGTATGCCATGGTCTGCACTAGGCCTGTCATCGCACATGCGGTTGGATTAGTGAGTAGATTCATAGCAAATTCAGGAAAGACGCATTAGGAAGCAGTGAAGTGTATCTTCAGATACCTTAGAGGAACTCCAAACCATGGACTTGTCTTTGGCGGTAGAGATAGAGATTTCATATTGGTTGGATTGCGATTCCGACTAAGCCAGAGATAAAGATCGAAGGAAGTCAAACTTCAGATATGTGTTCACCATTGGTGGGACATCGATCAGTTGGAGAGTGAGGTTGCAAATGATTATGGCTTTGTCCACTACAGAGGCAAAGCTCATAGCTACGGTTGAAGCAGCTAAGGAGGAACATTATTTGAGGCGACCATTGTGTGATTTGGGCTTCGTATATGAAGGCGTCGATGTGTACTATGACAGTTAGAGTGCAATTCACTTAGCTAAAAATCTAGCATTCAGCTCGAGGACAAAGCACATTGAGGTGAAATGGTCATTCCTTGTCTCGATGAGTGAAGAGAAGCCAATTCGTCTTCAAAAAGTTCTTATAAAGGAGAATGTAGCAGACATGTTTACCAAGCCGTTGACTGTTACTAAGTTCGAGCATTGCTTGGACTTGATTCGCTTAATGAAGTGCTAGGTGCCACAGTGTGGCACGGGGGGAGAATCGAGTAAGATCATGGAGATGTTTTTTCATGTTGGATATTGATATGTTCTACACGGACTGGGTGCTTCAAACACTTTGTTGACGGACGGTGGCTTTGCCGGAGTTCGTTGACAAAGTGTAATGGGTGGTGGCACTACCGAAGCTTATTGGATAAGTATCTATTGCTTGGAGCATAAAGGTATAGATGGAGTTGGAAGGTTTATATAGAATTCGGTATGAAGGTAGAGATTGTTGGATGTGATACTGATTCCATCATCGACGAAGAAGAAGGAAGTCGCGGAGGCAGAAGCTAGACATCATCGTCAATGAAGCGGAGGAAGAATTTGTGAAGCCCTAAATCAGAACTAAGGCTTGCCGAACCAAAAGTTTGGTTCGGCAGTGGAGGAGCAGCTGTCGCTCCAAATCTAGAGTGGTGGAGTGGAGGACCGGATGGATTTCTCATCCGGTGGTGGAGTTCGTTCGGTGAAGTAGTGAATTATGTGGAGCGGTGATGATGTCAAACTAGTATTTTCGTTCGGTGTGGTAAAGCATGTCAGTCTAGACTATTGAAGTTGCCGGTCCAGATGTTGAAGTGCCTGATGTCGAACCAACCTATGTCGACCAGTTCTTTTGGACTTTGTCGAACCAAAGTGATGCCGAGCGAAATGTCTTATTCAGTATGTGGACCATGCCGGTCCAGAGTTTGAGTATTTTTTGCCGAACCAAATGATATTGAGCTGTGTCGAACCAGCTTTGTATGTCTATGCCAAGCCAAATGTGCGCCGAACCAAATGATGTCGAACTAGATTGTTGAGTTGCTATATAGCAGCTACCATTCCTCTTATCTTCACTATATAAATAGTGGAGGTACTGGACAACAGTGGCAGCTATCCAAGAGGCCTGAAACTTTGTAGAATTTTGTCTGTATTGTTAATTCTTCTTATGTATGGCCTCCAGAAGTGAATCAATCTTTCCACTCTAATCTTTCAGTGATTAATAAAATCCTCTCCCCAAGTGGACGTACACTGCCTCGTGGTAGTGGAACTACTATAAATACTGATGTTATTTATTTTTCTACATTGTATTAATCCGTGACTGTCTGTTCTGGTGTTTATCTCTATTTGTTTCGTCTCATTACAATCACTATCCAATTGTTTTCCACTCTGTTGGGTTTTTTTATTCCCTTATACTGATCATCGAAAGGAATTTTTTCCAACATATATAAGCATATATGTGATCTTGTATTTGAGTGAGTGGTGCTTTGGGTGATTTACTATTGTGTTTTAAGAGAGGGTGCATGTGTGTCAGTGTGTGTGTATTTATGTGTGCGTATATGTGTTGTGGGTTAGAGTGTGCGTGGGTGTGTGTGTGTGACAGTTTGAGTTTGTGTGAATGTGTGTTTATGTGTGTGCATTCATGTATGAGTTTTGCTATTGTGTTTAGGTGGAGCTGCCGTGTGTGTGTGTGTTTCTAGTTCTTGTGTGTATTGGGATATATATATATATATATATATATATATATATATATATCTGTGTGCGTGTATGTATGTATGTACGTATTCTTATGTGTGTATATTATTGAGTTGTTGTTACATATGAGTGGTTGTTAAGAGCATGGTTATGTTCATGTAAATGAGGATGTCCTAGGTGTGTGTTGTGCTTATATATTAGTGTATGTTGGGTGCATGATAGTGGCATAGTGTGTGGGGGCGTAAGTTTGAGTGGTATTAAAGTCGTGTAATACTTTGCATTATGTCAAGACTTAAACTCGGGTTTGAAACATAAGTATCTATATCCTTTCCACTGAGTGAAATGTGCATCTTGTATACCCGTCTTGTTGTTGGGTTTTGTTTGTATATGGACAGGATTGTATTTATGGGCATATCGATTTATTTATATGAATTAGTGTGTGTATCCTCTTGCATGTATTCGTACGTGTGTGGTTGGTTGAGTGTGGGTATGTTGATATACTAAATTGTGCGTGTATTAGCATATGCATGTGCCCTGTACCTTCTTGCTATAATGTTTTAAGTACTTGTCCTTGCATCGTTTTCCATTTCCTATGTTTTGATCTCTTTAGTTAGGCTATTTTGTTATATAGAAATCACAGTAACACCCTGTCTTGTCGAACTTTATCACGTTAATGAAGATAAATATTTATTTATAGTGTTTTCACTTGTGTGTATGTACAATCCTATATGTAAGTTAAATACACACATTCGCACATATTTCTATTTAAAATAAACTAAGTTAAATATACTTAAATTCTAACACACACACACACAGATATATATATATATATGTATATATATATATTAGTACTCATTTTATTATATAAATTCATATGTTGAGAATGATTCATTATTAAGTTTTGATTTATTATATATATATATATATTTTTATACATTTATATTTGTATTTAAATGTTTTTCTTGCTTTTCTGATTTTACCTTCTTTCAGTTATTGAATTGGATTATATAAATGATTCACCGTTGATATTGATTTAGTTAATGATTTGATATGATACGGTGATGACATCCTTTTATGTGAATTTGTGGCAATTTATATTGATGTGGTTTTATTTCTATGTGATGAGACACTTGAATAAACAGTTTAATGATATCGTCTGGTATGAGACTTTCAGTAACACTTTCCCGGTTATTCATTGGACTTGTCATATAGAGATATCCAATGTAGATTGAGTGCAGTTTATAAGCATCAAATAATTATCCAAACAATATGTGGTGGTATGGGACACCATTATGTTATTCATTTGATTATTCTTTTGTAAGTAAATATCACTCAAATGGGGATATGCTCATATGTATATGGTAATACTCACTATGGTGAGTATATTGTAACCATGTGGGTGCTTATGAGTAGAGTTGTATGTTGGCATGGGATTAGAACTCTAATATATTATAGTCATGTGTTGAAATATACGGAGCCGTGTATCGGCTTACGTCTAGAGCTATGTGTGGATATAGGATATGAGTACTATATGCTATCCAATTATGTCCAGCTCCCTTTATGGTTCGGAAGTAAACTAGATTAGCCATAATCCACCCTGGCGGCATGATCGTAGGGTCGCTCTCCAGATCTGCGATACTGTTATTAGATATTAATAATTTCGATGCGCATCATAGGATTGGTAATTAGTAGGGTAGCTTCCCTACATCCTCTTGTGTCGCATATGCCAACAATCTGTTACCTATAGGGGCAAAGCAAGGACGTGATCAGGGCTACGTTTAAAAGAGCCACTGGTGGATGGGGTTACGCTGTCTATCGAGGTAACCGAAGACTGCAGGAATAGTTCTGGCTACCAATAGGAGGCTAGATCCTGGGTTCCTAGAGCATGTCGTATGCTATCAGTCTCCCTTTCTGATTCAGGATTGTGAATGTATAGTGGATTGACATATATGTCCATTTCCTATAATTAGTTGAGTAAACTAGAGACTGTTTGAGCCTAAAGTGTAACCAATCCCCGTTATATCCATATTGTTTGATGTTTGATATTTTAAAGATAGCCTTTATTATTGATTGTAATTTGGATTATCTCACTACAACAAAAAAAGCTTTCGCAGCATTTTAAAAGTGCTTCTATAATCATTAGCGGCGTTTCGAAGAACATTGTATAATACCATGTTGCAATAGAGTCAAGAAATTCCGCAGCGTTTTTGAAATGTTGCTAAATAAATGGCTATCGAAGCTTTTAAAAACGCTGCAGTAAACTAATTTTGCAGCCTTAATTAAACGCTGCAAATTCATTTAGCAATGTTTTAGGAATGTAGGCTAACCGTATGACTTCAGGAAGACAATAATACAGTAGCAGTTTTGAAACGCTGCAAAAATAAATTATGCAACGTTTTTGAAACGCTCAGTATATCAATGTTTTTGCTACATTTTACAACTATTGCAGCATGCTCGATTTGTAAAACACTAATAGATATAATTAGATATTATAAATAGTTATAAATATTAAGCATAATCAAAGACACAATCAAAGCTACATCAATTTCATACATCATAAAATTTAGTTATATGCAACGTTTCATGAAAAATGTTTTAAGCATAAATGTTAACGACATAGAATTTTACAAAAAGAGCTTGCTAATTAAGAAAATATAAATCGCGGAAAGTCCAATCTTGTCTCCTTCAAAAGTCCAACATGCCTATAAGAAGAAAATATGCAATTAGAGATTAGCGGTAGAAGAGAACAAATGTTCCCATATAAATAGACTATTTGCGTTAATAGCACGTAGCTTAATGTTACATGCTAGCCAAAACTGAGAAGTATCTTGACAGCTTTGATATTATAAAAAGTAACATTGATTACTTGGCCAGCGTCTATGGAAAATAATTAAGACTTTTTGTACATTCTGGCCCACTGCTTCTTCCCAAGACTAACTAACATAGTGGCATTCTAAAATGAAGAAAAAAAATGCATTAATGGATGATATCAACTTTCTTTTAGCCGGTACATTTCCCTCCGACTTTTATTATTAACTATTTTTTTAATAGTCATGAACGTATGGAATGGCTGGTAAAATTTAGATGTACAGTGAATTAGCACAAAGCAAAATTTTGCCAAAGCTACGGGATATTTAGTTCCCAAATAGAAAATGCGTTTATATGCATGCATGTATGCTCAACAAAAAGGCATATCTGGTTACTATATTGAATTCTTGTAGCTACAAAATAATAAACATAATATGATGCCAACTTGTAAAACATCCTACCTGACCAAAATCATTATTCTTATGATATTCTGGCACACAAAATTACGATATTCATGTGTCTCGGTATTTGTGTGCTTGAATACATTAAAATATGGATTAATCTTATAGTTTATAGTCATAATCTTGATCATCATTGTCATTCTCTTCTTGTTGACGAAACCTTTCTTCTCTTGCCTTGTCTTCCATTTATTTACTCTATCTTTCCATTCTATGTTGCTCTTTATTTCCCTCTCACCTTCCAATTCTTTACCCACAACTGTACGACACTAATATATGAACGCAAATGTATATGGAAGCAATTTATATCTCACATCAATTTGACAAAACTTACAACTTCCCGCAGAGGATGAGAATGCAACCCCATTGGTCAGCTTCCATTGTTGTATCCGTTTCCTGTATTCCTATAATAAATTGTAAATTTTATCCAATGATGATGATGGTATAAAAGAAATATAAAATCAAGCTGATATGATCAAATTTTAGCGATTTGTCTGTCAGCTTGTGATTTATCTACCATTGTTATCTTCGTCTTAATTTGAAATTCATCTTCCGAATCTTCCAAACCTGTGTCCTCGTCGTCTCCCTCTACTCTAGGATAGCCTAATCAACATGATTTCTTCATTTCAGTCTCATAATTTTTGGTCTTACTAAAAAAAAGTTGACATCTTATGTATGTACATCAAGTATAATCTGACACACAATATCACTGTCAAGTTGCACAATAAAACTTGTATTTTTATTAATTCATCAAATGAACATTATTCTTCAGGCCAATCCAGACGAGAGCGAACATTATATCAAAAAATTCAAATTTATCAAAATATTTTTTCCACCATCAAATTTAGGTCGCTATGTTGAAAAAACACATGATAACGTTCCAACTCTGGTCAACAATGTAAAATCACTTTAAACAAACAACAGGCAAAGGATTTTATTTCAATATGATCAAAAATGAAAAACATACCCATAAGTATCATGATTTCATTATCATTTGTGTTGAAAATATAAAACTTAGCTAGCATACCTCCTCTTCATTTCCATAAATCATAGCATGACTGATGTGACAGTACCCAGCCTGTATTGATCCAAAAAACAATCACATTTGTGAAATCTTTGATACAATTGCTTTTGTGTTGACTAGCGAACTAAATGACTTTTATCACATAAATGGAACTAACAGAACTATTTAGAAAACCCAATTGGTGATACGATGAATCAGTAAGTTACGAGCAGATATAAAAATGCTTTAGGTGTCTCGGCATTTTCTATTTTTATGGAAAAAGGCCAAGGTCTTAAGCATTATTGGCAGTTATATTCATTTTAATAATTGCATGTGCAGATGTACTAGGAGTAATAATAAATTGAGCTCTTATTATTTATATCAATAGATCGAAGTATTGAACCAAGTTTTGTGACAACCATTTAGTCCACCATCTGCAAATTATCAATCCACATCCTACTAATTCTAATTGACACTACTGTCTATGTCTTTTAAATACTTAAGCTACTATTTGATTCCAACGAGTGCTCATGTTATTAGTCTTAGTAATCAAAATCAATGTTTTGATAATAAAAAAGTATAACCTTACTGACAAAAGGGTATTCTCTTTCTATTTAATGACTTTTGTAAACAATAGAGGCCTCTCCTCTCTTCAAGGCAAAAACTATACTCCTGCGTGTTAGGTGTGGCTCGAATTAGTGGTGTATGGATTGGACTTGATGAAATATCACATCGTAAGAAATATAAACTAGTACAATATATATGTGCTTGTGTGTGGGTGTGTAAGACTTTATCAAGTCATTGTAAATGAGAATGGTAATACGTAACATTGATTATTTCTTTTGTTACAATCAAGTGTTACTAAAACCAAGTCTATGTCCATTGAGCTCCCGAGATAGGGATGCTCGATCGTGATAAGTATTACAAGGGCAATAAAATTAAAAACCATTTGGCATTGTTTCAGGATAACAGATACACAACAACATTGAAGAGTTAAAAGCACGAAGTTTTTGCAGATTGCATTACATTAACATGTATTTCATGGACCATAAATAATCTTTAGGTTTATATTTAGTAATTGTTGTTATAGAATAAAGAAAATTAGAAGCCATTGGAGAGAGACAAAAGATATATTATTCACTTCTGAGAATAGATATGTATTTACATTACATAGCCTCCTTTATATAAAGGCTTCAGAGCAAAGGACTTAACCAATTCCACGATGTGGGACTAAACAAAAAACCATAAAAGCATATTCACTTATATATTTACATATATTATAACACTCCCCCTTGAATATGCGTCTTCAAAATCTTGAATGCTCGGATAATTTGAAATTTCCGTTTCAAAACGTGTATGATGATTGCTCCCCCTCATTATTATCTTGCTTGCATTTATCGATTCAGTCGATATAGATATTGTCTGTTGCCTCATTAAAAACCTCTATTAGAAAAACCCAGTGGGAAAAAATCTTGAACGAGGAAAAGAGTGCAACTTTTGAAATCATAAATATCATACAAAAAATGATATCCGTTATAAGAGTTTGATACTTCAGGATCAAAATAATGCCTCATTAAAATCTTACTAAGAAAAACCCAATGGGAAAAATCTTAGTGAAGGAAAAAGAGTACAATATAGTATGTCATATTTCAATAATTTATTGCATCAGATAGAGTTTGATACTTCTGGATCAATTTAATACGTCAGTAAAAACCTTACAAAGGAAAACCCGATGGGAAAAACCTTAGTCAAGGATAAAAATATAATTTAACTTAAATAACATATTTTAGATGTTATTTCTTGAAAAGACGTTTGATTCTTCTAGATCAAGATAATGCCTCATTAAAACCTTAATAAGAAAAACCCAGTGGGAAAAATCTTAAATAAGGAAAAAGAGTACATTATAGCTTATTTCAAATGTTACTAGGGAGTTGATACTTCTGGATCAAGATAATGCCTCATTAAAACCTTACTAATAAAAACCCAGTGGGAAAAATCTTAGTTAAGGAAAAAGAGTGCATCATAAAATACTTATGAATTCTCCCCCTGATTTTAATTTTCCTCTGAATTCATATTCGTCTTTCGATAACTTAAATTGGTTATAGATACTTCTGGATCCATAAATATGTATCTCATTCATAATACAATTTATTAATAGTTTTCTTTGATACAATCAAATTTTCTAAGATTGTTTCTTCCAAATATGGTTTGCATTTTATGCATTTGTATGCTACTTTTATGAAAAACACTTCATGTGCTTTCATTTTTATGCTTCAAATTAGTTTTGCGCATTGCAACTATACATCTTTCATGAATATTAAAAATTTCATTACAACATTACTAAAAAGCAGGAAGTAATCTACTCATCTTGAAGTATATCAAGATTTTCATTACAACAATACTTTGAAGAAGGTTGTAATCTACATTTCATGTCCTTTGCATATTTTATAACTACAAAAGTTATATATATTCTTCAAGAATTTGTATACTTTAATAAGTATTTGCATATCGCAACTACCATTCAATGGATATAAAGAGTTTAATTACAACAATACTTAAAAATAGGAAGTAATCTACTCATCATGAATTATATCAAGATTTTCATTACAGCAATATTTAAAAGAAGTTGTAATCTACGGTCTTGTTCTTTATCTTCTTTATAACCACCAAAGTTATTTATATTCTTCAGGAATTTATGTACTTTCATTGTTTATAATGTTTTAACAATATTTATACCTTCAGGGTATTTTAAGTGTTCAAACACTTTTACTGCTTCAATGAATTCAATTATTTATAAAAACATATGCCTAGAGCATTTAACACGATGTAGCACTACATGTGCTTCAGTAATTTCAGTGTGTTTTTCTATTATATATATATATATTTGTGAACTACAGGTTCACATTTCTTATTTATGAGAATTTCATGATGGCCAATCATGTTTTTCTCTAATCTAGGATCTTTAATCCATTTATAAACATAAGCGCTTTATTATTTATAAATTTATCATCGATGATTATTTCTTGTCAGTTCTAGACATGAATTATTGAGATCTCTTTAATTATGTTTTAGGTACCTAACCCACTTCTAGGGTTTTTGAGAATCATGTCATGGATCTCTTTCAGAGCATCCTTAAGTGTTTCTTCAAGAACACCCACCTCCTTTATTTGGCATCTTTATTACTAACTCCAAAAATATTTTGAACTGACTTTTGAACCATATTTCAGATGTGGTTTACAAATTTTGATCCTTCAGGGATTCAAATCTATATTGGAGAAAGTCTACTAGGGATAATATTGATAATGTTTTGCATCATTGTATATTTTAATAAATATTTAACACTGATGATCAAAATGAACTTGTATCCCTTTATCCTCCCCCTCAATGTTGACAAACATTGTCACATTAAATAATAATCATCTTTGGATTCTTATTTTGATCCATTATGATATTGCTACTAGCAAATACATCATACATATTAATAATAGGAGGATAATTCTTTTGTAAGATGCATTCAATTGATATTGATTATTAGAGTTTGTTCTCATTCATTGATCTAAGCAATTGGAGGAATTTACTTATTGTGTAGATCATTTGAATACATACATGACTTCAGGTCATTCAACATTTATGTTGATTGAATTTTAAATCACTAAATAATATCTATGCATAATCACTAAATAATAGCTTATAACAAACTTCAGGTTGTTAGCTAAATATTTACATATATGGATGTATACGTGCGTCCACGTATCACATGTATATTGTAAAATTTTCATATTCTTTCTCATTTGAATTAGTGATTTTTGGAACAAACTATTACAAGGATCAAAACTATTAATTTCTATTTATAAATCAATGTCAATGCAAACCTGTCAAAACCGCATGATAATGTTCAAAACATTTGGTTTGAAACCATATCAAACTTCTGGTTCGAACAAAATATACACACAACTTCAAGTTGTTAAGTTTTATTCCTCAATTATATCTCAAATATCAGTTTTGAACAATAAGTATGATTACTTATCAAAGAGTAATTTTTAATTGCATATAGACATTTCTACACATCTCTATTGAGAGTTCTGTAAAAAAAATTACAGTAAAAATAATAATAGTATCTTCTGGATACTTGGAATGTTACAGATACTGATTTCCTCAGGACCGTATGTATAGCTTGCACGAAAATTATGATATGAAATATAAACTATCTCTTTAGGAGAATATTTAAAGATATATCTTCAAGAATTGATTATACGTGTAATATTTCTCATGTTTGATATAAGTATAATGAAATATATGATACATGTTGCATAGCTCTCAAACTTTTAGGATCTAATCTAAGCTAAATTAGGATCCTTTATAATCAAATTTCTATGCATTTATTTGGTTTAATAAAATTACCAAATACATAGCAAATCTCTTCTAGAGATATGTTATCACTTCCTAATTTATTAGTCTCTTTTAGGGATTTTTATTATCACTACTTCTGGAGTGAATTTATCTCTTTTATATATATATGTACTATTGGAATGTCATATCAATGTATAATATTTCTATTTGTAGAAATTACATAATTACTACCTTTACAATAAGATAAAACATCCATACTGGAGATTTTTGTTGTAACTATCTTTGAAATGACATATCAAACTTTAAATATAGTAACAAAATTAAATGCACCAAATGAAAGTAAGATGCGAAGAGATAAAACCACTACTTCTGGAGTGTAATGTTGGTATACAATGTCTTTTTTTTTGGATAAATTATTATCATTACTCAAAAAAAATTATATCATTATTCCTTCAGGGAATATAAGTATTTCCTTTTAAGGAATTGCAATGTAACAAAAATAAAATTCCTATTACATCTCTTCTAGGATGTTAGATTTTGCAATATAAATATAAATAAATCTCTAAATCATCTTTTCAAGAGATTAATATACACACATGCGCATCGAATGATGTTTGAAATATCATGTAACATAATATCTTCAGGATATTTGGTTAATATAGTGTAAATGTTAAGATATAAGGTAAGGTATAACTCATTTGGAGATATTTGTAATCTCTTGAATGCAACATCATTTTCTCATATGATTATTTATTAATTTTCTTTAACTTCTTCAGGAAGTACAACCTTGTCATTTTACATAATATCAATAGAGCTTCAGGCTTCTAATTCATGAACTTCAAGTTCATTAATTTGTTATGAACTTCAGGTTCTCAAATTTTGTGTAAACTTCTCCCTTTTCTTTGTACCATATTGTTACAATATAAAAGTCTATTAGAATTCGAGCTTGTAAAGTTTATCAGAAATCTTTTCATAATTCAAGACTTCAGGTCTTGGACTTTGAGTTATACAACTTCTGGTTGGAAAAAAAATCTTTGCACAACTTCAGGTTGTTGTTCAAACTTATTTCTTTCATTATATCGAGCATTGTTTGCCAAAATGAATACATCATATAATAAACCATATGTCTGTTCTTATTCCAAACATAAACATACAACGTCATTTAATTTACAATAATCAATGCATTTAATGCATTTATGACAATAAATGATCTAATTTATTACCATAACACTTGCAATTAATTCATTTGTGATAAAAATAGTTACAATTAACCTTTATGTGGTTTAGGATATAACTACTGTCATAGCAAAATAATTTCATTATAAATATATGAACTAATTGAACAAACAGTACTCAAAGTAACACAATTTCATCTCAAACATAGATTCAATATTACTCGATAATAAAATTAAAATAAATATCTTAAAGCGAAACTTTATTTCCCAATAATCAGAATTTCTAAATAAACAAAATTATCTCAGATCTATCCATATCATTCATAATCATAAATAACTATAAATCTCAGATCCAAATCATTATTATTTTCATAAGAAAACTAACTTCATAATTCTTTACCAAATATATCAAAACAAACATGTAAATCTTCAAATCAACACAAGTTATTTTAGAAATTTAGGAAATTAAGATTATTTCAGATCTATTATATTTGAACTATTATATTTTACCTTTTGAAAAGCGATTGGATGCATGGAAGAAGGAAAAAAATTAAGAAATAAACTTTCTATTAGAACAGCTTATTTTTAATTAAAAAGAAAGAGAGTGGGAGAGTATATATATTTCTACGTATTTATTTGGTTTAGTAAAAGCACCAAATATATCAACAAATCTCTTCTGGAGACCTTTTTTTAATATATTATTATCACTACTTCTGGAGTGAACAAGTTTCTATACATTTATTTGATTTAGTAGTTAATACCATTGGCAAATATTTTTAGAACTTCAAGTTCCAATTTTACTTTAAAAAAAGTCTTTGTTTAGTACTTTAGATCCTAAATGGTACAACTTGATTTTCATTATCAAACTTCAGGTTTGATTGCAATTGAAATTTACCATAATCTGAATTAGATTTTCTAATAATTCAAAGCTCACATCTCAAATTTATATATTTGAGTTTTGATATATAATCCTTTTTTTTTAGTTAGAACTTCTGGTTCTTTATTTTGAGGAAACTTGTAATTAACTGATTTATGAAAACTGCAGGTTCTCATTTATTATTTCCTTTTCCTTTTTTTAAGGAAACATTGGAAGATATTAAACTTATCATGTAAGCCTTTACTAATGTTTCCATTCACTTAATACGATCTTCTAGATACGTATTATATTTATATTTGTTTCTCTTAGAAACAATAAAATATTTCTTCTGGAAATGTAAATCATATATCAAAATAATTTTCAAAGTCTTCATTCAAATATAAATCAAATCAAAAGGTTTTCAAAATGAAAACCCCATTTACCAACCATGTTTGATTTCTCAAATCCATGTCAAAACTAAATACAATCAAATTCAAAAAATTTGCTTTAATCAACAATATCAAAATTTTGTCAAGTTCAAACTTGCATTCCAAAATAAATGAACTCAAAAGCATAAAATTAAGTATGATATTGAGATCTACAATATAATATTATCAGAAAAATAGCAACAACAAACAAATTAGATCTGAAATATAATAACCAACAAAATAAGAATTAGATCTTAAAGTTTAGATCTATATAAGATATAAAATTATAAGACTAGTATAATAAAGTCTAAAAATAAGACAATAGATTTAGATCGAAGAAGTAGATCTAGAATGGAATGAGATATATAAATTTTTTTGGAAGATTAGATCAATCATATTAAAAAAATAACTTACCGCTTTGGGATCTATAATTAGATCTGGAGAAGAATAGATTTGATTTCATAAATTATCACAATTGTAGATCTGAAATTTTTTTTTTTATGGAAATCGTGCTGATAACGTGTTATAGAATAAAGAAAATTAGAAGCCATTGGAGAGAGACAAAAGATATATTATTCACTTCTGAGAATAGATATGTATTTACATTACATAGCCTCCTTTATATAAAGGCTTCAGAGCAATGGACTTAACCAATTCCACGATGTGGGACTAAACAAAAAACCATAAAAGCATATTCACTTATATATTTACATATATTATAACAATTGTGTTTCTTTGCAAATAAAGCATGAAATTTTTGCAAATTGTAGTACAGTAACATGTATCATCATGGACCGTATATAGTTTTTGGGTTTCTATTTAGTAATTGTGTTACTCTGCAAATATTATATTTGACTGATTCATGGTTCAATCAATTATTCGCCAGATTCCGCAAAGGCTAAAACTAGTAAGAGAAGAGAAAAAATTTGGATTCTAATAGCAAACAAATACTTGTAATCTCCTTTAAAGTTATGTGAAAACTATTAAAAATGAGCCTAATTTACAACCATAATGATTACCATATTACATGATTGTTAACATTTATACTTCAAACTATAACTAGTTATCTGATGAAAACATTAAGACTATAAATTTAGATTTTAAGATATAGTTAATATCAAAACACATTAGTGACTTGAATGAATTAAACTGTAGCATACAATTAAGATTTAAGAGGCTCTACAAAGGATAAAATAGGATGCGACTAACCTACAAACTATGACTTTTCTGTAGACTAATAGGTGGAAGAGATTGCAAAAGAATTTGATGTCAAAATAAAAAAATAAAAGATGAACGTTACATGCAAATCAGATTAATTTTTACTTTCTACATGTCTACTTTTTCAGATGTTACTTTAAAACGCCCCCTTTGTTGTATAACTGGAGGTTTTGACTTATTATCAAGCTCATTGGCTAATGAATCTACAGATTAATGGTCTGCCTAGTATTGTGTGTGTACTATTATATAATGCAAAATGAATTTTCAGATTCAAAGATAGTAGATTATATGCATACCTGATGATATTGATTGAATAACTTTAGGAGTAGTCTCATTTGTGGTTTGACACACATCTCCATTACAATTTCCAATATTATGTTGATTTTGTTGCCTATAAATACAGATCCATATGACATAACTATTGATAATTTAGAAAAAGCGTAATAAATTCATCTGAACAGACAAATTTGTAGTTTTTTTTGGAAATGGTACTTTATATACAACAAATCATTCGGACAACATATCCCATGTCAATAAACGTTCGAAAGCAAGTTTCGAACTTGTGACCTCTTGCACCAAAGCCGAATCAATTAACCACTTCGAAAAATTTGTAGTTAAACAAACATATAAGCATCTCACCCAAAATTACAATAAATTTTATTAACCAACAAAACGTAAAAGGAATATTTCTAAGTTATAGAAAGGGCAATTTTTAGCATAGGTAAAATATTGGTGTAACCGAAAATATTGTTGCTGTTATGATAACCAACTTATAATTTGGATTGATACATCACTACCTCAGTAATAGCTCCATTCCTCATGTTAATTTGGTCCCTTTCACACAAAGTAATTTTTTTCTCTTAAGCGTATGAAATGTGTAATCGAGAGATGAATCCATGTGAATGAAAATATTACCCAACGGTAGTGATTTTATATCTGTTTAGTAATTTCTCCTTATTCTACAACTAATTATATTTTAGCATTTATATTTTACAAAATACTATCACAAAGAGTTTAGGTAATTCTTTAATAATTACTTATTGTATATACTAAATTGTTTTTTATCATATAACAATTCTTAACTTTAATTTTATCTATAATTTAATATTTAACATTTATTTATATTGCGAATTAATTTTTGTATTTCTCATCCTAAAGAAAGAGCTTAATACCCATGAATAGATGATATATAACTTCTATTTGTAGTGTAAAGTGATATTTATCGTTTATTTGTCAAATTGATAATTCATATTTGGCACTCCAGAAGAGATTAAAATATTTTTTATCTTTATTGTAAACTGATATTTTACTATGCGAAAGATATGCTATAGAAATTAATTTACGCTGTAAATTAATATTCTACATTTGTTTATATTTTAAATCAATTTTTATTGTTTTTCCTGAAGTAGCTCTTAATATATCCTGAAGAGACGTGCATAGTTTTTTCTAATGCAAACTGTCATTTATTTTTGCTACAATACAAAATTTATTTACATCGTAAGGTGACATCTACTTACATTGCAAGCTAACATTTACTTATAGTACATACAGAAATTGTTCTTAAATTGCAAGATCGAATTTTATTGCATCATATATTAGCATAGCACCCGCGAAGTTGCAGCTGTAAAATGTCTCCAAGAATAGATATTATATGTTCATTAATATAACCTGAGTAGAAGCCAGGGGTGGATGAATCGCTCGATCTAAAGCAGCAAGAGTCTCTAAGACCTACAAATTGCGAGTACCATTGTAATAGATATAACATGTGTAAATTAACGTACGTAGTTTGCGTAGTTACAAGAAAATATCATGAAAGCATACTAAAACCCATAATGGTCCAAGAATTTTATACAGGCTGTGTGCCACATTAAAAAGTGTTCTCAAAGCCTATAGTCACAAATAGAAAAACAAATGTAACATTACGGGATTATAGACATAGATAAAAGAATGAAGTCAGAAAAAATACAGATTGCATGACTTCTCTAAACATAAAACTTGAACATTCTTTGGTGTGAGAACAATATAAGTCTGGAAAATGTAATCCAAGTTGTAGTTGAGTGGGGAGACTGGCGGAATCATTTGCTTTCCACTTAGAGTTAGAGTATCTAACTGTTATTCTAACTCATATATGTAAATATAAATATGATAGAAAACTCAAAATATAAGCAAAAAACTAGAAAATGTCGAGTGAGGTAAGACTAGATATAGTTGTAGAAAACATATAATGACAACTAATTGTAAATGAAGTATTATTATTAATTTGCATCCAATAATTACAGCTTGCTCTGTACTATATTTTTCTTTTTCAAAATCAAAATATTATTATAGTTTATTACTTGAACACACAATAACAAAAGTAGTAACAAAATCTTAAATAACTCAAACTACATTCTAAAAAGGCAACCAATCTTTCCCAATGCTCTTTACCTGCTATACTTTAGCAGATTCACAGCTTCCACCTTCCAAATAAACATCAATTTTAAAGCAAACCAAAATATTAGCAGTTTAATACTGCAAGAAAACTCAATCATGGAAAATCATTGTAAACTTCAGTTTATGAGCTTGAATTTATCATTATTAGAATAATTTAAGTCGATAACTGTAATTTATCAATCATTACGATGTCAGGAATGATTTGCATACAACATTTTAATATGGATAACACAATTTAAAATGACATAATTGATCAAAAGCTTCGATTATTCACTACAAGGTGCCAATTGAATTTGTTCATCACTATTAATTATCGTGGACCAAGATCCAAAATAAGCAGTCAATTTAAGACTGTAAACAATGTCATATCATCAAAAAGACATAATTGATACTAAAAAAAACAAATGCAACGTCTTGTGAACATCAAATTTCATGTTGAATCTTTCTAGATGGAATTACTACCACCATTGTCTAATTCTTTTATTAATTAATTATACAATAAAAACGACTACTTAGTAATTTTTTATTATCATTATAAATTCACTTTATTTTAATAAAACTTAGTCAACGAAGTTAATTTTTTTTGAACTTGGTTAATTTAATATTATTAGTATTATTATATAAATTTAGTTACTTTTTATAAAATTTTGATAATTTGGTTAATATTTTGTAATTTATTTTTATTACGTAAATTTAGTTATATTTTATAAAACACGCATATTATGTAATGTCCTGGATTTTCTCTATCATATTTATGTACCTATAAAGTCAAAGACAAGAGATTCTAAATAGCAAATAATGTAGCAAATGATTATCAACTAAAATCTAGTTCAAAAAATTTCTAGATAACGATATTTGATCCGTTATATCAACTGGACTTGGCCAAATTTTCCTACAAAGAATAATTAACATCCTCTGTTTCATAAATCTTAAGCAACCTTAAGGTAAAATCCAGTTTCGAATTTAACCGAACATAGTCAGGATACTTCCTACAAGATAATAAACTAAATATAAAAAAATTAATAAAAGGTATGATAAAAGGATCTAATGACTTGAACAAACTTTATCAATTACCCGATAAAAGCAGTCGATAACACAAGACTAAAGCCTTTAATCCTCATTCTCACCCTTCCACGTACCATGCGAATCATATTGCATAAATTCAGAAATCAGTGCAATTCAATGCATATAGATATCAAAGTATTAACATGAAAATTCAACCAACACTCATCCAATAACAATTAAGCGTAAGAAAAATTAAAGTATCAATTTGGGTAAAACATAAGAAAAACTAGAAAACTTTCAAAGAAATTCTATACAATAAAACCATTTTAATGGGAATACTTGAAAAGTCATAAAAGATGAACATCAATGGTATTAATTTAGTTGAATTGTTGATTAAATTTGCCTCTAATACCATGTTATTGCAGAGGGCTATATCGGAAGACCTAAAGAGTGGGATAAGTTTCAAAATTACATGTCATTTAAACTATAAATAGGTTAAAATATAAGAACAATTAGAAGCAGACCCATATATATTTACATAAAACAAAATCAGATCGGAAATTTTAAATTCGATAAGTAAGCAACATGGATAATTTATTGCACTAATCAACTGCTACATCAGATCAGAAGGAAGTGCACAAAAAAGTTCAATGTACTAATCAACCATAAAATAAAATCAGCAGCCACAACGAATTTAATATACACATCAAATTTATTATTCTTAACAAATTGGTGCTGAATGAAGGTGTACGAAGCAAGTAACTGCTTTTCAAATGGCTATATGGTACTGAATGAAGGTATGTGAAGCAAGCAACTATTTTTCAATTAAATTTTCAGTAAATTTGTCTGACTTTCTGAGGAATAAAAATATTATAAAGAGATAGCAACAATAGTAGGTAATATCTACATTTTGTAGTGAAGTTGATTGCCTCTTAAAAATAACAGGTAAGTGAAATCTAACTTTATGCCAGAACTAAACAAGATCTGCATCTGATTCACATCCTTTGGAGATGATGGTAACACATTGTCGATAATAGTTATTCTTTGACAGGATTTGATCCCTTATACATTAACACACAGTCCGCACTTAGATCAAGACTTCCATATTGCATGACACGTGAACCAAGATTGTAAGTGTTATAAGCTCGTGTCATGGTTTTCACCTATGATTGTATAAAAGAGATGCCAGAACATTAATCATACAGTAGATAGAAAAAGAATGAAGGAATTTCAAGTTTTTATGCACATGCCAGTTGGCACAATATCAATAGATTAATAAAAACATATGGATAGGGTTACCCCTAGGAAATCAGATAGACGACGTCCCCTTTAAGGGGATTCATGGGAGATGTAGATGATTGAAAACATCAACATAATATGTTACATAGGAAAACAATGTTGACAAAGGTAACAGCTTGTCTCGAAGAGACATTTGTAACAAACAACATGAATATATATCACTTAAAAGAATAGACGAAAGAATTGTGAAAATTTTCAAAAATGGACCAAGTTCAATTTAGTTTCCACAAACAGAAATGAAAGAAAAGAAAAAAAAAACATGAAATTTGATTTAAGGGGTCTAAAATTTATATTGATGCACGGTAATGTCTACACAATTACATAACTCTTACTCTGACCATCTGATTGCCAAAGCGTTTGTAGGCTAAACTCACCCAAACACTATATAGCTTCCTGGGACAAGGTTGGGAAAAGAGTTAAAAAAAGGGCAGAAAACCTATAAAGCATGAATATGATTTATGAAACAATTAGAGCATGAATATAAAATTAAATTTTGGTTGATTTGAACATAAAATTAAATTAGCTTCAAGCATAGAATTCTTCCACGTTAACAGTAAAATATTCCCATGTGAATAAAATATGAGAAAAATATGTTATGTATTTAATTCATTTTAGCTCTAATTTTATATGGTGTCTTTTAAACATTACACATACGTACACATGTATGTGTGTATGTGTGTTTATATTTATATAACTTAAGTAAATAATAAAATAAAATGAATATATGAATGTAAATCGCCACTGCGAAGAAATAAATAATTTCCAAGTTTCAGTAGTTATTGTTAATGAGAATATTATAACCAAATAAAATTAAAAAAATTAGAAAGAAATAATTGTATTGATTTGCTACTTTTGTTGAGATAAATATTTAACGGTTGAATTTTTGCGATAATGTAGATCCAAAACTGAAAAATTCATATGTAAAGTAAGGTTATTATAAAGTATATGATTTATGAGATAATATAGATAATAATAGTAAAATGAGTTGATGAAATATTTCTTAAAGTGGAATTTCAATGAAAACATTGATAAGTGATTAAGGAAAGTGGATAAAATTATTGAAGATATGAACGGTTTTAATTGAAGTGTTAATGATAAAGTTATGAAGATATGAGAAAATGCTTTCGGGTAATACTATAGGTAAGTTTGAGCATCAATGGGACTAGAGAACTTGATCACTTAAAAATAGATTCCATGGCACACAACATTTAGCTCACCTCAAAAAGGAGTATTCATTCAAATCCCCCATTGAATCGTCCAATTCAATGTCAGCCGCGCACTCCTTTATAGATATAGGAGGAAGCTACCTTGTCTTCCTCCATATATATAATTACCGAATGACAAATGCATAAAAGGATAGTGTTTCACTAATTAACAAAAATACTATATACATACTAACCTTGTGGTTTTATTTATTTAGAATAAAAATATGATGGAATATAAGGAAGTTGTTATTTATTTACTAACAGAGCTCGCGATTAGGAAAACAAAATATAGAAAGCATTGAAAACAAAGTTCATATTACTATAATAATCATTAGTTTAGCTTTCCACCATAAATAAACTACCTTCAAGTAAACTTCAAAATCGACAAGGACAAGGATATGGGTGATCAAGGCAGGAGTACCCTGATTCAAGAACTGATATATGTAGTGTATGAGCATTTGTGGGGATAGCTGGAAGCTTTAATCTTATATGTAGGAGAAATCATGAAAATCTGTCACCACGGATGTCAAAACACTTGAAATGGACAATTATTTACCACCGACAAAGTAAACAGGTTAAATAGTCAATGGAAGATACAAACGGTATAAAAATTAGATCAGGGTAAAGAATTAAAATTAGTTTTAGGAACAACAGCTGCTTTTGATTCTCTAAAAATGACGCTTCACTTTGTTGGATCATAGGTTTTGATTGCTGACAAGACACAACAATCCACTTTGTTTTATATTGTTCTATGTTAACACTTATGTAAAATATAATTTATATCATCATATAAACTCTCCTTTTTGTCGATGACAAAGGGGGAGAAAGATATTGCTCTCTAACACTGATTGCAGGAATAAACCATGCAAGCACGGATTAAGGGGGAGAAAAGATTAATTATTTACAGCTTTATATAGCAAAGATTCAGGGGGAGAAATCTATAGCACAATTACAGGAATATATTCAGTGAGAAAGATAAGATCAACAAAGCTTGTCAAAGATTCGTTCGTAGCAAATGAAGTTGTCATCATCAAAAAGGGGGAGAATGTTGGATCATATGTTTTGATTGCTGACAAGACACAACAATCCAACAATCTACGACTACGATAACATCCAGACTCATCGGCTCAATATATGGTTTGTACAGTTATATATATTTTAACAAGAGTCATCAAATATGTATATAGAGTCTAGTTTAGTGCTTTGTTAAAATCTTTCCTCAAGAATCATCATTCACATTCAAATAAACATGCATGCATATTTTAATCGAAATCAAGTTTTCAAAAAATGCATGAAGCAGGGCTCGAACCTAGGTCACTAGTTTAGAAGGCATGTGCTCTAACCAAATGAGCTGTGGTGATTTTTAGTTATAAACAGAATTCAGTCGACTGAACAAAATTGACCAGTCGACTGAATATCTATAAAAAAAGCCTATTGTACACAGATATGCACTGTTTTTTACTATCTTTGAATATTCGGTCGACTGACCATTTTTTCCCAGTCGACTGAATTCTGCAACAGTCATTTTTTGTGAAAAGACACTTCCTTTTTTGAATAGCCTTCTTCCTCCCCAAGGGTTGCAACCGTTGCTATTCGCAGAGATCTCTTTACCAGCAGTTGCAACCCCTTAACTACTACATATATGCATGAATTTCAAGATCAAATAACACACTTACTTGCTTATACTTGAATCATATTTTCTGAATCAAATACTCTCTTGAATTCATACATTCATTGCTTACAATCACAATTCTATATTTCTAAAGCAATTTGAAACTTCCTAATCTTCATATACACACAACTATACACATCATACTTGAGGAAAAGATTATAGGAATGGTGTACTACAAGTGATAAATCCGTGTTATTAGAACACACAAGATCAATACATCTGCTTTGTAATCAAAGTCCTGTTCGGTTGCTCAAGCGGTAAAGTCATGTTCTGTTGCTCGGGCGGTAAAGTCATGTTCTGTTGTTCAGGCGGTAAAAGTCATCTTCAGCTGTTGAGGCGGGAAAATCCTGATCGGTTTCTCAAGTGTTGTATACCTATTCCCTCGAGTTAAGTGAGGGGTTATTGTGAGAAATTCCAGAGGAAAGTATGGGACTGGACGTAGAACGAGAAGTTCGAACCAGTATAAAAACTCCTGGTGTGCTTATTCTTATTTACTTTATTATTATTATCTGTTTCCATTTTGTTTATAATACATTCCATATTACACGATCCTAAGTGATAACTAGCTACACAGTAGTCACTTTCATAACTAGCTACACAGTAGTCACTTTCATTTGGTATCAGTGCAAGGCATCTTATAACCGTTACAAAGTTATATGATATCTTATTAATATGGAAAATAACACCAGCACTGCCACTAACACTGTCACTAACACTATTTTTATTGAAGGTCAATCCACTGCACGACCTCCTTTCTTTAATGGTTTAAACTATAATTATTAGTCTACTCGTATGAGAATCTATATGCAATCAAATAGTTTTGAATCATGGAATATCACACAAAATGAATACACTCCTCCTACTGGAGAATATTCCACTTGGTCAAGCACACAAAAACTAGATGCTACCGCCAATGCTAAAGCTATGAACATGTTATTCTGTGCACTAGATAGAAATAAATTTAATCGTGTTAGCATGTGTCAAACTGCTTATGAAATATGGAGAACGCTTAAAATCACTCATGAAGGAACTAACAAGGTCAAACAAAGCAAAATCTCCATGCTCAAAAATCATTTTCAAAACTTTAGAATGAAACAAGATGAATCCATCAATGATATGTACTCTAGATTTCAAGAATCTATCATTCACTATTAGGATTAGGAGAAAAGTACACTGATTTTGATATTGTATCAAAAATCCTAACCTCTTTAAAAGGTGAATGGGAGAGAAAAATCTTGGCTATTGAAGAGGCTAATGACCTCTCTACCATAAAACCTGAAGAGTTAATAGGAAATCTAATGTCCTATGAAGTGAATTTGCAGGCAAAACGAGTACAAGCACAAGATAAAAAGAACATACTTTTCATGCTGAGGAAGAAAAAGATGAAGATTCGGATGAAGAAGATCTAGCATTTATTGCCAAATTTTTTAAAAAGTTCTTGAAATTCCGAAAAAATAACAAAAATAATGGAAAAAGGAATTTTCCAAACAAACCATCATCCTCGGTTCTAGAATGTTTCAATTGTCATAAGAAAGGTCATATTCAGAAGGAATGCCCAGAATTAAAGAAGAAATATTTCAAAGGCAGAAAAGACAAGAAAAAGAAAGCATTCTCAGTAACATGGGATGATTCAGACACTTCTTCATCAGAAAACAGTAGTGACAGTGAAAACGAGCAAGCAAATGTCTGCTTCATGGCTACTGAAAACGAGGTTAGTGATTTTATTTTTGATGATATGATTGAGATAAATTCGGAGCTTGTTGACACTCTAAAAAATCTCAAAAGAAAATATAAGGAGACTCGTGAATATCATAACAAAGCAGAATTCGAAAGAGATATGCTTAGAGATGAAAAGAAAATATTAGAGGAAGAACTTGAAAAATTACAAGAATCACTCTCTAATATCAATTCTCAACTCACTCTTTTGAGTCAAGAAATTGAAACTCAAAAAGAGAAGAATGATGCTTGTGTTTCTGAAAATCATGAACTAAAAACAAAAATAAAATTGATAGAATTAAATAATACTAGTCTCAAAACTAAGTTAGAAAGCATCACCAAAAATGTTTCAAACTTTAATAAAGGAAGAGTAACATTATCAAAAATTATTGATAACTCTCAATCTGTGTCAAGTAAGAAAGGGTTAGGATATGTTAAGAAAACAACATCTCCATCTAAAAAGAAAATCAGGAGAAATATTAATCCTACTAAAGTTCAGACAAAAAGGAATTCTTACTCAAAAAGCATAAAAATTTGGGTTCCTAAAACAAATAACAGTTTGATTAGAAAGAAATATATAAACACCTTTTTACAAACTGTTCATAAAAATAAAGATTATATTTTTAAATGGGATACTGAGCCCTCTTGGGGTTTGGTTTCCTAAGATTTAACTCTTAGGACCCTATTAAAAAGGTGGGTACCAATACTATATTATATTTTTTGTAGGTCCCACTCATGAAAAGAGGAAAATGGATACTCGACAGTGGTTGCTCAAAACATATGACAGGAGACAAAGATATGCTATCAAATATTATTTACACAGATGGAGGCTCCGCCACATTTGGAGACAACTCTAAAGGACATATCATCGGCAAAGGTGATGTGAGCAACAATGGTATTTCAAATTTACCTCTTATTTCAAATGTTTTACTTGTCAAAATTTTAAAACATGATTTACTTAGTATCAGCCAATTGTGTGACAAAGGATTCAAAATCACTTTTTATGAAAACAAATGTAGTATTTTTGATCAAAATCAAAATCTTATCTTTGAAGGAAATAGAGACAGAAATATCTATGTTCTGAATATGAAAATAAAACATAATTCAGATATGTGTTTAATAGCCAAAGAAAATGATCCTTAGTTATGGCACAAACAATTCTGTCATATTAATATCCAAACTATAAATAAGCTTTCTAAAAATGATTTAGTAAAAGGTCTACCAAAAATGAATTTTAAAATAGATCATATTTGTGATGCATGTCAGTTAGGAAAATTAACTAAATCGTCTTTTAAATCTAAAAAGGTTATTTCAACCTTACAACCACTTGAATGACTACATATGGATTTATTTGGACTAACACAAGTACAATCCATTAATCACAGTAGATATGTGTTTGTAATTGTTGATGATTTTTCTATATATACTTGGACTATATTTATGAAAAATAAAAGTGATACTTTTGATAACTTTAAATCGTTTGTCAAAAGAATTCAAAATTTTAAAGGTTTGAAAATCAAAAACATAAGAAGTGATCATGGAGGTGAATTCGAAAACGAAGCCTTTGAACATTTCTGTAAGAAAAAAGTAATATTCCATAATTTTTCTTTTCCTAGAACTCCACAACAAAATGGGGGTTGTAGAACGTAAAAATAGAACCTTGCAAGAATGTGCAAGGACTTTGTTAAATGGAAGTACGTTACCAAAACATTTTTGGGCTGAAGCAGTTGCCACAGCTTGTTATGTTTTGAATCGTGTTTCTATTCGACCACTAACTAAGAATATCCTTATGAACTTCTTAATGGACGAAAACCAAATATTTCCTATTTTAAATTTTTTGGTTCAAAATGTTTTATGTTAAACACAAAAGATCAGCTTGGTAAATTTGATCCAAAATCCGATGAAGGAATCTTTTTAGGATATTCGGATCGTAGCAAAGCTTATCGAATTTATAATAAAAGAACAAATATCATCAAAGAAACTCTTCATGTATCTTTTGATGAAAATTTTAAACCAACTCCAAGTATAATAGATGATGAAGATTTCCCTGATAATACCACAAATACAGAAACTACAACTTTTGAAATTAGTGAAAACATTGCTCACAATAACAATGAATTAAGATCTCCACCTAGAGTATTAAGAGATCATCCTTCTATTAATGTTATTGGAGAACTAAATTCATCTGTTAGGACAAGAAGTCAATTAAATCAAATGGGTCATGTAGCTTTTCTTTCTCATATTGAACCTAAAAATATTAAAGAAGCATCTACTGATGAAAATTGGTTAATCGCTATGCAAGAAGAACTAAACCAATTCTAAAGAAATAACATTTGGGATTTAGTTCCACGACCTAGTGATCAATCAGTTATTGGTATCTGAGCCTGGTATTCTAGAGATCGTAACAACATCCTAGAATAAATGGCTATAAAAAGATCTAGTCAAGGCAATAAGAAGAGGAAGAGCAATAAAGAAAAATCAAAGGAGCAAACAAATAAATGCTTCATGGCAAAAGATAACGAGGTTAGTGATCTAACCTTTGATGATATGATGGAAATAAATTCAGAACTTCTAGACACTTTAAAAAGTCTCAAAGGAAAATATAAGGAAGCTCTGAAAAATAGAAGAAAGCAGAATTCGAAAGAAATATGCTTAAAGACGAGAAGAAATTATTAGAAGAAGAACTTGATAAAATTCAAGATTCACTCTCTGACAATTCTCAACTCGCTCTATTAAGTCAAGAAATAGAAGCTCAAAAAGAAAAGAATAATGCTATAGCTTCTAAGAATCATGAGTTAAAAACAAAAATTAAAATTGTTGAGTTAGATAACACTAGTCTCAAAACTAAGCTTGATGACATTACTAAAAATATTTTCAATTTTAATAAAGGGAGAGAAAATTTATCTAGGATTATTGAAAATTCTCAACCTGCTTCAAATAAGAAGGGATTAGATTATTCAAAAGCTCACAATGATAAAAGTGATTTAGGGTATAATAAAACTGATCGTAGAAATAACACTAGATATGCTCTTATGTATAGTAAAAATGATAGTGCTAGTACTAAATTTCGAGTAAAGCCTAAATCCAATTCCTATAAAAATTGAAATACTACTATGACCTATAATTTTGATAATTTCTCTAGAAGTACAAAATTATTAACAGGAAATATGAATAAAACTGTAACATTCCTGAAATTAACTACGATTAATTTGGCAATTAATTTAATTTTGAAAATAAAATTGTGAATTTGTTCATGAATTAATTAGGAAATTTCTTGAATGATTTTAAAATTTTAGATTATAAGTAGGATTTGGGTTAAAATTTAGAGATAAGTAATTTATAAATAAATAAATAAAAAAAATTGATTTAAAAATAAATATGGATTTAAAGATAAATAGTAAATTGATTTGGAAAAATAAGAATAAGTATTTATCAACAAATATTGGATATAGAAAAATAAAATGTATTAAAAATAAAATAGGATTAAAAGCCTTAAATTAGTAAAAAGGTTGTTTCTAAATTTTAAATATATTAGATATATTTGGAAGTTGAAACAAAATGATAAACAAAATGCATGAATATAAGATGTATAAATTTGTTGTATATAGACATAGTGGGTAAAATAAATAAAAATTTGAATGTGAAAACAATAGAGTTTTTTATTTGTGAAAAATATAAATATAAATAAAGATATAAACAACTTTAAAAATTTAAAGCATATGCATATATGAAAACATAACTATATGAAGGTTTAAAACTAAAGTTTACAAATTAAATTGAGTCAAGGGATTCAAACATAAATTTCCCTACAAACTACAAGTGTACAACATGCAAAAAGAAAATGGACAAATGGCATTCAATTTTTGAAAAAGGAAAAAATATAATAAAATAGTAATTAGGCCATTTAGCTTCCCAAAATCTGAAATTAGAAACCAGAAAAGGAAAGAAGGTAAAAGTCAGGTTTCATTCTTCTCGAACCTGGAAAAAAAAAAAAGAGGAAGCAAATGCAAATTTCAGTTTCCAGATGCAAAACAAAGATCTGATCAACAGAAACCAAATCAGACTCATCAACCTGAGATTGCAAAAAATTCAAATTTAAAACCTGGAAGTAGCAGGGCAATGTATCAAGTGGTTAACACTGGAAGCAAGCTACAGATCAAAGAAGTAAAGCAGGAGTTCAAGATCCAGATTTAAAAAAAAAAGAAAAAAAAGAAAAGAAAAGAAAATTTCAAGTAGCAGACCCAAAGTTTTCCCTGTCTCATCTAAAACAAAAACTATTCAAAAGAATCAAGTAAAACCTGGAACACTTGCAGTTTCAAAGAAAAAAAGCTTTCAAAATCTCAAATTTGTCCTCTGCTCTTCAATTTTTGTTCTCTGTTCTTCATCCAAGTCAGGTGAGCAAAACCCTTAAACTCTTATGTATGCTTGAAGTTGTTTGTATGTTTTGTGGATGTGCATGTATGACTGTGTGAAATATTGGTCTGTAAACAAAGACATGAGCCCTGTTCTAGATTTCAGGTTTTCAAACCCTGTTCATAAATCCAAATCCCCTTCTCAACTTCATTTTTGATCTTAGAATGTAAATAAAATTTGTTTACACAAATCCAGATCCAAGTTTAAAAGTAGTGTTAAGATAAATTTGAGGATAATTTGTATGGGAAGAAGAGAATCAGTAGAGCTTTAAAACATGAAAAAAAAAATTCAGTTCTTAGTTTTTTTTCAAAGCTGGGTAAGAAGATTTTTTAAACCTGTATATGTGAATCTTGGCTCGTCTGTGATAATGCATGTATGTTAGTTATAAGTACAAATACATATGTATAAATTCAAAAGGTTACATGTACATGTCTGTAATACATCATTTTATATACCCTGTTCTTATTTTCCAGGGTTTAAAACAAAGCTAAAATTAAAATCATTTCATTTAAAAATTCTGATAAGCTGTGGTGTTTAAATGAATTATGATTGTTTAATCATAAAACAAAGATTTAAAAATTATTTTTTTTAAACATAACCAGTTTGAGTTTATCTGGAAGTTTAAAAAAATAAAACACAGTGAAATGGGGAAAAGTGCAAAACTTTGTTGATAAAAAAAAAAAACTAAAATTTGATTTCATAACCCTACTCCCCTTCACGAAATACGAATTTTAAAGATGAGATCAAATTTTTTAAGCTTGGGACTATCATGTTATTTTGAGTTAAACAGAAAACCATTTGTTGTGAATTGGCGGTGATTGGTGAGATGATGATCCACGTGATTTAGGCAGGGGTTTGCCAGAAGTCAAGGGATCAATGGAAAAATACAAGAATTTTTTTTAATTCATTTTAGTTCGAGATATGAATCGAAATAGGGTTTCAGGGCATAGTGGTGTCAGTGATGTTCTCGAATCGATTTTGGGGTCAATTGCGAACCGAAGTGGACCGGACTTCGAGAGAAGATGTGGTGGATGTAGGAGCAGCTGCGGGGTTGGTCGCACGGTCGCCGGTGGCCAGAGGTGGTCACGCGGAGGGTATTTGTGGAACTGGGTTTGGTTGCCTGGGTGTTGAACTAGTCGATTTCAAATTGGTGGCCGTTTGAGTTGATCTGGGTACATGGGAGGCTAGTTGGTGTTGTCGGCCACTTGTTGGAGGAGGTGGCGATGATCAGATCGTAGTTGATCGCGTGTACACGTGTACGTGTATCCGGTGGTGGTTGAGATAAAGGAAGTCTCGAAGAAGAAGAAAAAGAAGGGGTTTAACTTGAGTCAGGCTCGGGAGTGTGCGGTTGTAGCTCGGGTTTGGTCCCGAAGTAGCATGCGAGTGTTTTAACTATGCAGTATGGTCTGAAATTTGACAGTGAACAAAGTATGAAATGGAAAAGGGGGAGTACTCGGGGAAAGGATCGGGTAACCCAGTGTGTCACTCGAAGTTGAGCTCGTGCATTCTGGGGGTCATCTCGAGTTAAATTTGATTACAGATTTTTAATAACTAAAACCTGTTCTGTTTTTTTTTTTATTTAAAAGTAGAAGTTAAAAGTTTTGAAATAAAGGATTTTAAAAACAATTAAGTTTTAAATTTACATTTCTAACAAGTTATTTTAAATGAAACATTATAAATGATTTAGAGATAAAAAATCAAACGTTTTAAAACTTTAACTTAAAAGTAAGTATATTTATATCGTTAATGATAATCAAGTAAGTAATAATTTGTGATTAAGATTAATTCATTAATAGTTAAGAAAAATCAATTAAAGGATAATTAATTATAATTAAGATTAAATTAATTAATAATTGAGAATTTATTAATTTAAGTATATTAATTTGTAATTTAAGTTAATCAATTAAGTAATTAATGAATGATCAAATTTAAATAGTGATTACTTAGTGAAAGTAGTTAAGGGAAGATAATTAAAGATTTATGATTAATTAATTAATAATTATGGGTTTATTAATCAAAGTAATTAATTAAGGAATAAATTAATTGATATAATTAATTAAGATTTAATTAGTTACAATAAAAGGTTAATTTATTAAGTTAATTAATTAAGAAATGATTAATTAATGAAAGTGAGTAAACCTTAATCAATTGAGATTAGTGATAATAATAATTGATTAAAAAATTACTAATGAAAGTAATTATGTTATTGATAAAATAAACCACCCAATTTATTCATCCTAGTTGTAGTTGTTTGATTGCTATTGGATTCTTCGTGATGGATTGATTTATTTGATATTTGATGTTATGTGATGCTTTGTGATGAGATGTTTTATTTGTGATGAATATATTGTTATATGAATATGCAAACCCTTTGACCCGTAAATGACATTTGGATTTCGATGCGACAGGGAGTCGGATTCTAGTTGGTTATCCGAAACCCACATCGAATCATTTTAGTAAATCTTTGTGATTGATTAATTTACTTTATCTATGAATCTGTGAATGAAGATAAGCGTTATGGGTTATACCGCTTATCGATATTCTTGTAACGACCCAGAATTTTTGATAACTTGAATTTGAATATTTAATTTATTTTTAATATTAATAAGTGAATTTTTGGAGTCGAATAAATTTTATTTTGAATTTTGGATTTAATTTTGCAATTAAATCGATTTATTTAATAGTGAAATTCCACAAATAATTAGATATTGGGTTAAATATGATTGAAAATGATTTGGAAAATTTTATTTTATCATATTAAAGTTATAGAAATATTTTGGAACTTGTAAAACTGAATTTGGAGTTAATTTGTAAAAATTGAATATTTTAATATTTAATTATCGACTGAAAAATAGCCAATTTTTGAACAGTCTCGGAATTGAACGAAACAAGTTCCATTGGATCCGTAATAGTTAATTATTATCGGATTTCAATTTTCGTAGCAATCGGAGTTGTCGTTTGACCGTGGCAGCTCGAAACGCATCGATATCGTTTTAATTTTAATTCGGCGAGTTAAAATAGCCATTTTTCAAACGGTCTCGGATTTCGACGAAACCAGTTTCATCGGATCCGTAATGTGATATTATTGCAAGATTTCAAATTTCAAGTCGTTTGGATTTATCGTTTGTCCGGTACAAGCCAAAACGCCTAGAAATCGCTTAAATCGGTTTAAATTTAAATCGACTGTTTATTGCCGTATCTCACACATACTTCCGAATTAGCTTACGAAACCTGTTCCATTGTGTCCGGAACGCAGAAAAACCTTAGAATCGCCTATTGGAACGTGAGAATTGGGGTTCGTTTGCATACGTGATTAAATCGAGAATTTATTTTAATAAAATAATATTAAACAATTTATATATATATATTAATCTCTTTCCAAACCCTAATAACATCAGGCCGCCGCATATTATAGTCAATGGCCGAAAATGATTTAGCTTCTTCCTCCCAAATCTCTCAATCCATGCAGTAATTTCATAAACTCCCAACTAATAAATTGAAGAGAGAGTCGAGATTCACGTATTGAACGGTGGAGATGGAGTTCTGTGAAGCGGAGGGGGAGATTTCGTGGCCCGTTCAAGGCCGTGCGTGCTCGATTTTCGAGCCAGGAGGGGGGGGGCCGCGATGCGTGGTGCATGGACCGAAGGTAGAGGGAGCGAAGGCCTTCGAAGCAGTAGTTCTCGATCGAGCTGAATGCGTGGTAGGTGGCGGTGGTCTCGTGCCCTAACTCGGTGATGTTTGGGTTCACGTTTCTGTAACACGCGAAGAGGAGAAGAAGGCTGGAAGCTTGCGTGCGCGTTGGGTAGTTTAGATGAGCGGCTTTGATTTTCTTGGTAATTAAATAAAAGAAAATTAGTTTTAAATTGTTGTTCGAACTTTGAAAATTAATAACGATCTCATACGTTATCAGATTGTAACGAATTTGGATGCGTTGGAATCGCTGAGTCGAGCACTACGCGATGGTGCAAATCCGGAGCCATTCCGGGCAAGTAGGAATTTGGGTTAAATCGAACACTGTCCGGTTTAATTTGAATTTCGAACGCTCGCCGAAACTCAAGGTGAGAACTCCTCACTCAATCGAAAGGTTTTGTTTAAAATTTTGAATAGTTAATATTGATTGTTGATGGTTGATTGATTGTGCTAGTAGATATAGTAGGATATATACTATATATAGCGATATATATATATTGGCATATGTATATATCGGATTTGATTTCCCGCCTCGTATAGCGGATGAGACCCTATTGCGCCGCCTATTAAGCGGATATTTATAAAATCCCATATACCGCGATATTCCACCTCGAAGTGGAATTGGTATTGTGCTAACGTCTGTGGATGCAGGGTAACAGGTTGGAGGGATCCAACTGGATTCCTCACATATTTATTTGTTTATGAATATTATGTTGATTGTTGATAATCACATTGATATATGATGTTATTCCCATGATTGACCATTCGATGTTGTTGCATCATCGGATTCAAATTTTTAAAAATTAAAAATAACGGTTTTGAATTTAAAAGGGGTTTTAAATCGATTTTTCAAAGAATATGGTTTATTAAAAAATTTTGAATTGATTAAATTTTAAAATAAATAGATGGATAAATCTTTATGTTTTAAAAATTTATATTTTTATAAAATATAACTTAAAAGAAATTTTTAACAATAATAGGTTTTTATAAAATAGTTAAATTTGGTTTTTGGGAAGTTATTATTATTAATGGTTTATATAAAGGATTTTATAAATGGATGTTTTTAAATAAAAATTATTGAAGTTATAGAATAAATTTATAAAGTGTTAAGTTGATGTATAACATGAATTTCACTAGGATTTATAGATTAATAAATGTGAAATTTATAAACGAACGGTTATTGGAAAAATTTAAGTTTATAAGTTATTAACTTATAGAAATGGATTTGGGCATTAAAAAGGGGAATTTTATAGAAATTGTTAATAAATGAAGATTTCATTAGTTGAAATTATTTTAAACCATAAAGAAATCTTGTAAGTGATAAGATTTTAAATTGGTGAAGTTCAAAGGAACGATTTGGTAAATAAATAATATTATAAGTATTTAACTTACAATATGGCTTTTGGGTATGAAATTGGGTTATGTAAATTGCATCGGATTAATAAAGGAATTTGTAAAATTGGGGTTTATAATAGAAATGGAATTTATAAACTATGTTTATAAATTTGAAATCCATCAAATTTGATAATTGAAATATGGGAATTTGTTAAGTGGGCTATATTCACTATTTTGAATATTGAATAGATTATTAAATAAAATGGGTTTGTTTTTGGGAAAGGAATGTTTTAAATGGAATTTAAAACGAATTAAAGGTGTTTTAAAATGTATTGAGTATTGAAAACATAGATTTCAACATTGATTGTTGAAATAGACGATTTCGAGAAATAGAAGGGAATATTTTGAATAGTAGTGGATTTATGTATCCATTTTTTTATTTCAAATCCATATACTAGTGTTTTTGGGTTGTCGTAACGATGTTTTACGCAACATTCGTTTTTAACCCAAATAAATGTGAATAAAAGAATATTTCTTTAAAGGAATGAAATTAATACTTAACTATGGTTTAAGCATATGGAATATTTTCGAATTGTTGAAAATAAATTGAATTGTGAATTACTTATTTTTTAAATAAGTTTAGAAATGATTTTCCAATATGGAATGGAACGTTTTTGTGAATTCACCTTTTAAAGGTAAAAGTGTAAGCGAATATTTTGGAATCGATTTGAAATCAAATATGAATGGGTATTTGGGATTTAATTCACGTTGGAATTTATAATAGGAAGGGAAATTGGTTTAAAAATAAATGTTGATTTATTTTTAAAGATGGAAATAAAATTCACGAATTTGGAGCGTAAAATTTAAAAATAAATCGGTAAGGATTTATATGTTGTTTTGAAATTTGTTTTCAAAAGGGATAAAGGATGAATGGTGGTTTGAAATTTGTTTTCAAATGGTTGAGTTGTGTAATTTGAAATTTGTTTTCAAATGGTTAAGGTGTTTAATTTGAAATGGGTTTTCAAATGGGTAAAGTGTGGAAAATTTTATTGTGAAGGTGTTTTGGTAAAGCAAATAAATTGGGAAATTATTTGGAAATTGTGTATATATATCTTGTAAAGATATTTTGGGATTTAATAATTTTGGAAAAAATTATTTGGAATCTGATGATGTGGCGCATCTTTATTGATAGTTAAATAACCGACTATCAGTATTTACCCTTGGATGGTAATTGTTGTGATTGTTTGAAATTGAATGCTACACTTATTTTTAAAATAAGCGCTCGCTATTCGGTTTAGCCGGGAGAGGACCTTTGTGTCGTATATCCCATTCCGAATATGTGATACGTCGTTATGGATAGCATTTGAAGACCGGTGTGAAGACCGGGTATTTGTGAGAACGATAGGATGACCTATCGATTGTCTCTGCATCGTTAGCTACGATATGGAGATTTCCTTTGTGATGGGAAATTTTATCGGGATTGTGAATACCCGGATTGCAAGGGCTTCTTTGGAAGTGCCTTCGGTTCTGTTCGAACCCGGACCAGACTTGTATGGTTACGTGTCTGACATTACATTTTGAGAGATAGAGCAGATTTCTTTC
The DNA here is from genome assembly GCA_030765085.1 of Allium cepa. Lineage (NCBI taxonomy): Eukaryota > Viridiplantae > Streptophyta > Magnoliopsida > Asparagales > Amaryllidaceae > Allium > Allium cepa. The sequence continues at coordinate 92,968,931 of CM060928.1, forward strand.
AAATACATTTCTGTTGGTGGCGGAGAATTTATTCTCTTAGCTTAACACCCTTCTCTGAGACGTACGAGCTCAGAGGTTATGTAGTTGAAGGTTATCAGCGATATTTCCCAATCTGGTAATGTGGCATGCTGAGTGCTGCTGTGTGATGATCATTGGTTGATCGTTTGGATATGATCATTTGTTTGATCATTTATCTTTGTGATTATTGCTTTGGTCATCTGTGGACCCAAAGCATGGCTTTGTTGCACAAAGCGTAGCTTTGTGGACGAGACTTCGTCAGGACCTCACTCCCCGGAAATGGTCGAAACAGGAATATGCGGCAAGGTTATGAGGGTCGCTCCCTTTAGGGTATGTCATTTCCTTCTGGTAAAGGGTGGTATCATGGTATGGAGCCCAGATATTTACTCATGTTGATACACTATATCTATTACTGTGTGGTGTTGTTGGTATCGAGCGCTCGGATAAAGGTCCCAAAGGACCGGGGGATGACATATTCGTGTAGTAGTTACCTAGTTACAGAGGTAACCCGGCCTTGTGTTGGCAGAGATCTAACCGTAACGTTAGTTCTCGGGACGTCCCGCCAGAGGCGATCCCATGTGGCAGTAGGAAGTTCCTTAGCCTGACCATTTGTTGGAAATCCATTCATCCAATACGCGCCCTGTACGGTTTTAGTTGTAGAACCTGCCATTTAACATGGCAGCTATAGTAGGCATAGTATCATGGTACCTATGCTGGCTAGGATTTATATTATACTTTCGAAATATTTTCCACTATGCACTAGTAATAATATCAAAGAATTTTTCTCGTAGTAAGCATGTTTGACTATCATAAGGAGAAATCTCCCCCATGTGTGCGTTTGCATTGTGTGTGTGCCGGGAGGCCTTATGGTAGTTTCATTTTCCAAAAAGCATTGCGGATTTCGAAATTTAAATTTTCTTGTTGCTTGTTTAAAGATAAACTGTTTTGAGTTCTCACACCAGTCCCATGACTGACCTGGAGTTTATTGTTCCTTTCCTAAACTCTGGGTGCCCACTATTTTCCACACGGGCAGTCTAGAGTTAGGTTATCAGGTTATTCTGGATTCGGGAGTTGCTGTGCAGATCTGGAGGCGAGCCAGATAGCGTAGTCTATTATCTATTGTATATAGTATTTCTTTCCGCTGTTGTTGTCGTACACTCTGATTGATGTAATGTAATGTGATGTAATGTATAAAATGTATAGTTCTTTTGTTTTAATGAATATTCATTTATCTATTATATGTTGTTCCGCTGCGACTGTGAGATTCTGTTATTGTTTCTCGTTCTGTTACTTGTATTTCTGTTTTCTCTTCTCTTTCTTTTCTTTCTTCTTCTACCTCTTTCTTCTTCTAAAACCCTAACGGTTCGGTTTTTCGGCAACGAAAAATCGCGATCGTTACATTTGGTATCAGAGCATATGGTTAAGCGACAACCTGCTCTGTTGGGTGTTACTCATTAGAGATAGAGTCAGCAGTACTCTAGAATGAGTGTGAGTGTAATAATAGATATGAGTGCGTATTTGTTAGTGAATATAAAATTGTTTTATATTGTGATGATTGGTTTATTGAGTGGTATATGAACCTTCGTCGGCGCAGCCTCGAAAACTGAATCGAAGGGGTTCCTAAACACTTGAATAGAACAATTCGACACAATATTGTTTTAAATTGGGTAAATGAAATAATTTTACCTCGATTATATTTTATATATAAAAAGAAAATAATTTTTCAAGAATTATTGAAGTGTGTATATAATTGATTGCTTGGTTGTTGTAAATGATATAAATATAAAATAATTGAAAGTTGTTTGAATAAGCTAATAAAAGAAACTATTGTAAAAAAGAATAATGGTATAAACCAATGAATCATAAGATGAAATTATAATTAATAATGAGTTACAATTGTAAGATAATCATGTATGTATATAAGAAGTAAAATTATATAAGTAAAAGGTTTATAAAAGTGATTTATGAATAGAAAGGAAATTTTTGAAAGAATATTTAGCATTGATTTCACTATTGTCACTGGGAAATAATAAGGGTGATGACTGCAGCATCATCAGTATCATTTTCGAGTTTTTATGTGATGGATTTGCTACAAAAATGAATTTAAAATTGAAGTTTTGTTGTAATAAATCAATTTGAAATTAAAATTCAATTTGAAATTGATAAATATAAGTGAAAAAGGTTTTGAAGTTATAATATAAGTTAGAAGTTGAATAAAAAGGTTTTATAACTTATAAAATGGGAGAATGTAAGTGAAACCAGTTATTGAAGTGGTTAAACAATTAAGTTAAGTAAAATGGAATATGAATTTGAATATTGATATGAATTTGACTTAAGTAAAAGTTAAATAGGATTTACTTTGGGATTTAAAATCCGAATTGGATTGATAAGTTGAAGCTTAAGTTTATTTGAACAAATGATGTCAAATGGAGTATAACTTAAGTGAAGTTGAATAAAAAAAATTGACCTTTGCACCAAAGTTAAATAATCAAGTGAATTAAATGATGTAAATAAAGTTGAAATGGAATGCAAGTTAAGTAATGTTGAAAGAATTGATGTTAATATCAAAGTAAATGAATAAAGTGAGTAAATGAAATTGTTAAAAAGATGTGAACTTAAGTTATATAAATGGAATTCAATTTTATTTGTAAAAAGAACTAGCAATTGAGTTAAAGTATGAATTGAATGTTAATCAATAGAATATGAATAAGTTGATATGAAATGATGCATGCAAGTGTAAATTCATTTGAAAATAGTTGAATAATTGAATGAAAATCAATTGAATGTTAAACCAATTGGAATTGAGATAGTCGAACCAAATTGCATGTAAGTAAAATAAATAAATTTGGTTGTATTGGATGTACATTGGTCGTTATTGCTTGTTGGTTGATTGTATGAAAATTCATTAAGTGTTAATGAAATTGAACTAGCGTAATTGGAAGCTATGAAATTGAATAGAATTGAATTGGAATTGAAACGAATGAAAATGAATATGCAACTTTAATAGTAAACTAAAAGTGGTATAAGAAGCACGTATTGGAAATTTTATAATTGAATTGGCAAATTGGTTTGAATATTATAATTGGATATTATGCTAGCAGGATATACAGGATATAATGGAATTGGAATTTTGATTTTGAAGTTAAAAAAATTGAATGGCTCGACAAAAAGGTACGTATTTCAATTTTAATATGAGATTTGATGATTTCCTTCTCCAGCCACTTGGCTTTCTCTTTTCTTTTTGATTCTGAGGGGCCGTAGAGCCGTTTTGTAGTCGTACCGATCTAGCCGCGCAAAGGAGACTCTGGCGAAATTTTTCGAAAATTTAGGGAGTTAGTAAAATTTTGAGAAATTTTGAAAGTTTGAAATTTGAATTGAAATTTAAATTTGAATTGTTGAGTAAACAATGTTGTTTGAAACCTATAATTGAATTGGGAAAGCTAATTGAAATGATAGTAAATCTTTAATAAAAAGATTGGTGTTAGAAGTTGATAAAACTATTAGCTTTGGAAAAATAATAAACGGTTTAGGATCATTCTCCTTAACTTGTAATTTCGAGGACGAAATTCTTTTAAGGGGGGAAGATTGTAACGACCCAGAATTTTTGATAACTTGAATTTGAATATTTAATTTATTTTTAATATTAATAAGTGAATTTTTGGAGTCGAATAAATTTTATTTTGAATTTTGGATTTAATTTTGCAATTAAATCGATTTATTTAATAGTGAAATTCCACAAATAATTAGATATTGGGTTAAATATGATTGAAAATGATTTGGAAAATTTTATTTTATCATATTAAAGTTATAGAAATATTTTGGAACTTGTAAAACTGAATTTGGAGTTAATTTGTAAAAATTGAATATTTTAATATTTAATTATCGACTGAAAAATAGCCAATTTTTGAACAGTCTCGGAATTGAACGAAACAAGTTCCATTGGATCCGTAATAGTTAATTATTATCGGATTTCAATTTTCGTAGCAATCGGAGTTGTCGTTTGACCGTGGCAGCTCGAAACGCATCGATATCGTTTTAATTTTAATTCGGCGAGTTAAAATAGCCATTTTTCAAACGGTCTCGGATTTCGACGAAACCAGTTTCATCGGATCCGTAATGTGATATTATTGCAAGATTTCAAATTTCAAGTCGTTTGGATTTATCGTTTGTCCGGTACAAGCCAAAACGCCTAGAAATCGCTTAAATCGGTTTAAATTTAAATCGACTGTTTATTGCCGTATCTCACACATACTTCCGAATTAGCTTACGAAACCTGTTCCATTGTGTCCGGAACGCAGAAAAACCTTAGAATCGCCTATTGGAACGTGAGAATTGGGGTTCGTTTGCATACGTGATTAAATCGAGAATTTATTTTAATAAAATAATATTAAACAATTTATATATATATATTAATCTCTTTCCAAACCCTAATAACATCAGGCCGCCGCATATTATAGTCAATGGCCGAAAATGATTTAGCTTCTTCCTCCCAAATCTCTCAATCCATGCAGTAATTTCATAAACTCCCAACTAATAAATTGAAGAGAGAGTCGAGATTCACGTATTGAACGGTGGAGATGGAGTTCTGTGAAGCGGAGGGGGAGATTTCGTGGCCCGTTCAAGGCCGTGCGTGCTCGATTTTCGAGCCAGGAGGGGGGGGGGCCGCGATGCGTGGTGCATGGACCGAAGGTAGAGGGAGCGAAGGCCTTCGAAGCAGTAGTTCTCGATCGAGCTGAATGCGTGGTAGGTGGCGGTGGTCTCGTGCCCTAACTCGGTGATGTTTGGGTTCACGTTTCTGTAACACGCGAAGAGGAGAAGAAGGCTGGAAGCTTGCGTGCGCGTTGGGTAGTTTAGATGAGCGGCTTTGATTTTCTTGGTAATTAAATAAAAGAAAATTAGTTTTAAATTGTTGTTCGAACTTTGAAAATTAATAACGATCTCATACGTTATCAGATTGTAACGAATTTGGATGCGTTGGAATCGCTGAGTCGAGCACTACGCGATGGTGCAAATCCGGAGCCATTCCGGGCAAGTAGGAATTTGGGTTAAATCGAACACTGTCCGGTTTAATTTGAATTTCGAACGCTCGCCGAAACTCAAGGTGAGAACTCCTCACTCAATCGAAAGGTTTTGTTTAAAATTTTGAATAGTTAATATTGATTGTTGATGGTTGATTGATTGTGCTAGTAGATATAGTAGGATATATACTATATATAGCGATATATATATATTGGCATATGTATATATCGGATTTGATTTCCCGCCTCGTATAGCGGATGAGACCCTATTGCGCCGCCTATTAAGCGGATATTTATAAAATCCCATATACCGCGATATTCCACCTCGAAGTGGAATTGGTATTGTGCTAACGTCTGTGGATGCAGGGTAACAGGTTGGAGGGATCCAACTGGATTCCTCACATATTTATTTGTTTATGAATATTATGTTGATTGTTGATAATCACATTGATATATGATGTTATTCCCATGATTGACCATTCGATGTTGTTGCATCATCGGATTCAAATTTTTAAAAATTAAAAATAACGGTTTTGAATTTAAAAGGGGTTTTAAATCGATTTTTCAAAGAATATGGTTTATTAAAAAATTTTGAATTGATTAAATTTTAAAATAAATAGATGGATAAATCTTTATGTTTTAAAAATTTATATTTTTATAAAATATAACTTAAAAGAAATTTTTAACAATAATAGGTTTTTATAAAATAGTTAAATTTGGTTTTTGGGAAGTTATTATTATTAATGGTTTATATAAAGGATTTTATAAATGGATGTTTTTAAATAAAAATTATTGAAGTTATAGAATAAATTTATAAAGTGTTAAGTTGATGTATAACATGAATTTCACTAGGATTTATAGATTAATAAATGTGAAATTTATAAACGAACGGTTATTGGAAAAATTTAAGTTTATAAGTTATTAACTTATAGAAATGGATTTGGGCATTAAAAAGGGGAATTTTATAGAAATTGTTAATAAATGAAGATTTCATTAGTTGAAATTATTTTAAACCATAAAGAAATCTTGTAAGTGATAAGATTTTAAATTGGTGAAGTTCAAAGGAACGATTTGGTAAATAAATAATATTATAAGTATTTAACTTACAATATGGCTTTTGGGTATGAAATTGGGTTATGTAAATTGCATCGGATTAATAAAGGAATTTGTAAAATTGGGGTTTATAATAGAAATGGAATTTATAAACTATGTTTATAAATTTGAAATCCATCAAATTTGATAATTGAAATATGGGAATTTGTTAAGTGGGCTATATTCACTATTTTGAATATTGAATAGATTATTAAATAAAATGGGTTTGTTTTTGGGAAAGGAATGTTTTAAATGGAATTTAAAACGAATTAAAGGTGTTTTAAAATGTATTGAGTATTGAAAACATAGATTTCAACATTGATTGTTGAAATAGACGATTTCGAGAAATAGAAGGGAATATTTTGAATAGTAGTGGATTTATGTATCCATTTTTTTATTTCAAATCCATATACTAGTGTTTTTGGGTTGTCGTAACGATGTTTTACGCAACATTCGTTTTTAACCCAAATAAATGTGAATAAAAGAATATTTCTTTAAAGGAATGAAATTAATACTTAACTATGGTTTAAGCATATGGAATATTTTCGAATTGTTGAAAATAAATTGAATTGTGAATTACTTATTTTTTTAAATAAGTTTAGAAATGATTTTCCAATATGGAATGGAACGTTTTTGTGAATTCACCTTTTAAAGGTAAAAGTGTAAGCGAATATTTTGGAATCGATTTGAAATCAAATATGAATGGGTATTTGGGATTTAATTCACGTTGGAATTTATAATAGGAAGGGAAATTGGTTTAAAAATAAATGTTGATTTATTTTTAAAGATGGAAATAAAATTCACGAATTTGGAGCGTAAAATTTAAAAATAAATCGGTAAGGATTTATATGTTGTTTTGAAATTTGTTTTCAAAAGGGATAAAGGATGAATGGTGGTTTGAAATTTGTTTTCAAATGGTTGAGTTGTGTAATTTGAAATTTGTTTTCAAATGGTTAAGGTGTTTAATTTGAAATGGGTTTTCAAATGGGTAAAGTGTGGAAAATTTTATTGTGAAGGTGTTTTGGTAAAGCAAATAAATTGGGAAATTATTTGGAAATTGTGTATATATATCTTGTAAAGATATTTTGGGATTTAATAATTTTGGAAAAAATTATTTGGAATCTGATGATGTGGCGCATCTTTATTGATAGTTAAATAACCGACTATCAGTATTTACCCTTGGATGGTAATTGTTGTGATTGTTTGAAATTGAATGCTACACTTATTTTTAAAATAAGCGCTCGCTATTCGGTTTAGCCGGGAGAGGACCTTTGTGTCGTATATCCCATTCCGAATATGTGATACGTCGTTATGGATAGCATTTGAAGACCGGTGTGAAGACCGGGTATTTGTGAGAACGATAGGATGACCTATCGATTGTCTCTGCATCGTTAGCTACGATATGGAGATTTCCTTTGTGATGGGAAATTTTATCGGGATTGTGAATACCCGGATTGCAAGGGCTTCTTTGGAAGTGCCTTCGGTTCTGTTCGAACCCGGACCAGACTTGTATGGTTACGTGTCTGACATTACATTTTGAGAGATAGAGCAGATTTCTTTCAAATACATTTCTGTTGGTGGCGGAGAATTTATTCTCTTAGCTTAACACCCTTCTCTGAGACGTACGAGCTCAGAGGTTATGTAGTTGAAGGTTATCAGCGATATTTCCCAATCTGGTAATGTGGCATGCTGAGTGCTGCTGTGTGATGATCATTGGTTGATCGTTTGGATATGATCATTTGTTTGATCATTTATCTTTGTGATTATTGCTTTGGTCATCTGTGGACCCAAAGCATGGCTTTGTTGCACAAAGCGTAGCTTTGTGGACGAGACTTCGTCAGGACCTCACTCCCCGGAAATGGTCGAAACAGGAATATGCGGCAAGGTTATGAGGGTCGCTCCCTTTAGGGTATGTCATTTCCTTCTGGTAAAGGGTGGTATCATGGTATGGAGCCCAGATATTTACTCATGTTGATACACTATATCTATTACTGTGTGGTGTTGTTGGTATCGAGCGCTCGGATAAAGGTCCCAAAGGACCGGGGGATGACATATTCGTGTAGTAGTTACCTAGTTACAGAGGTAACCCGGCCTTGTGTTGGCAGAGATCTAACCGTAACGTTAGTTCTCGGGACGTCCCGCCAGAGGCGATCCCATGTGGCAGTAGGAAGTTCCTTAGCCTGACCATTTGTTGGAAATCCATTCATCCAATACGCGCCCTGTACGGTTTTAGTTGTAGAACCTGCCATTTAACATGGCAGCTATAGTAGGCATAGTATCATGGTACCTATGCTGGCTAGGATTTATATTATACTTTCGAAATATTTTCCACTATGCACTAGTAATAATATCAAAGAATTTTTCTCGTAGTAAGCATGTTTGACTATCATAAGGAGAAATCTCCCCCATGTGTGCGTTTGCATTGTGTGTGTGCCGGGAGGCCTTATGGTAGTTTCATTTTCCAAAAAGCATTGCGGATTTCGAAATTTAAATTTTCTTGTTGCTTGTTTAAAGATAAACTGTTTTGAGTTCTCACACCAGTCCCATGACTGACCTGGAGTTTATTGTTCCTTTCCTAAACTCTGGGTGCCCACTATTTTCCACACGGGCAGTCTAGAGTTAGGTTATCAGGTTATTCTGGATTCGGGAGTTGCTGTGCAGATCTGGAGGCGAGCCAGATAGCGTAGTCTATTATCTATTGTATATAGTATTTCTTTCCGCTGTTGTTGTCGTACACTCTGATTGATGTAATGTAATGTGATGTAATGTATAAAATGTATAGTTCTTTTGTTTTAATGAATATTCATTTATCTATTATATGTTGTTCCGCTGCGACTGTGAGATTCTGTTATTGTTTCTCGTTCTGTTACTTGTATTTCTGTTTTCTCTTCTCTTTCTTTTCTTTCTTCTTCTACCTCTTTCTTCTTCTAAAACCCTAACGGTTCGGTTTTTCGGCAACGAAAAATCGCGATCGTTACAATTCTTATGATTGATGTTGTGCACCATTGTGTAAAACCCCTTGGACTACACTATACACACACAAATATGGATTGCACGTGGAAATTGGTTAAGTCACAGATTTTTGAAATAGATTGTAAACTTGAATTTTTAAATCTAAATGATTTTGAAAATGGATCGGGTTTAAAATGAAAAGCTTTTGGAAAAGAATTCCTAAAATAAAGGTTATTTTGAATAACTTAATAAAGTTTTGAAACTTAATAATTCAATTTAAAATTGAATTCAAATCTGAAATTAAATTCTATTTTGAGAATTTATGAAGTAAAAGGTCATACAAGTTTATATGGGTTTTTAAACCAATTTCGAAAGTGTTGTTTTGAGAATTAAATTTAACCCAAGTTTGAGAAACTTTAACTTGTATAATTGAAATCGAATTTTTCCAAAGTGAAAACTGTTTGTTTTCAAATGATTAAAGCTTTCATATAAGAAATGAATTTCCAAATTGGTATAGGAATTTCAAATTTGAATTGAAAAGCAGTTTTCCAAGTTATTAATGAACTTTTGGAAATGGTTTTTTAAAGCCATAAGTTAAATCTTTGATTTAAAGATTAAATGGATTAATCCACTAGAAATGGAAATTGTTTTGAAATCCGTAAATGGAACTTTGTGAAACTTTGTGAAATAAATCTTTTTGTTCAAAGATTTGAAATGGTAATTTGTGTAAACCGTTTGAAATAGTTTTGAATTTAAGTTGTGACTTAACTGAAATCCATATCCATATGTTTTTAAAATATTGCGCTCGTTATTCGGTTTAGCCGGGAGAGGACCTTGTGTCATATAACCCATTCCGAATAATGATATGTCGTTATGGATAGCAATTGAAGACCGGTGGTGAAGACCGGGTATTTGCGAGAACGATAGGATGACCTATCGATTGTCTCTGCACTGAGTAGCTACGGTATAGAGATTCCCCAAGTGATGGAGAATCCGATCGGGATTGTGGATACCCGGATTTGCAAGGGCTTCTTTGGAAGTGCCTTCGGTTCTGTTCGAACCCGGACCAGACTTGTATGGTCGTGTGTCTGATACTACACTTTGAGATATATAGCCGATTTCTTTCAAATACATATTTGTTGGTGGCGGAGAATTTATTCTCTTAGCTTAACACCCTTCTCTGAGACGTACGAGCTCAAAGGTTATGTAGTTGAAGGTTATCAGCGATATACTCCCAATTTGGTAGTGTGGCATGCTAAGTGCTGTTGTGTGATTGATGATCATTTGTTGATCATTTGTGATCGAAGCATGGCTTTGTGAAAAAGCGTAGCTTTGTGGACGAAACCTCATCGAGCCTCACAAACCGGCAATGGTCGAAACATGAAAGATGCGGCAAGGTTTCAGGGGTAGCTCTCCTAGGGTATGACCATTCCTTCTGGAAAAGGGTGGTATCATGGTATGGAGCCCAGATACTTACTCATGTGGGCACTGTAGTATATATCTATTACTGTGTGATGTTGGTGTAGAGGATCCTCGGTTAAAGGTCCCAAAGGACCGGGGGTGGCATATCTCAGGTTTTATTCCCCGGGAAGGGGGTAGCCGGCCTTGTTTAGCAGAGAGCCAGGGTGGTTCTCGGGGCGTCCCGCCAGAGGCGTTCCCATGTGGCAATAGGAAGTTCCTTAGCCTGACCATTTGTTGGAAATCCATTCATCCAATACGTGCCTTGTACGGTTTTAGTTGTATTACCTGCCATCTACTTATGGTGGCGCCCCACTGTTTGGATGGTAGTTATAGTAGGCATAGTTCGGAATGTCTATGCTAGTTAGGATTTATATTATACTTTCGAAATGGTTTTTATGCACTTTGCACTTATAGTAATAATATCAAAGAAATTTCCTCGTATCAAGCATTTTTGACTATCATAAGGAGAAATCTCCTCCAATTCTGCGTTTGCATTGTGTGTGTGGCGGGAGGCCTTATGGTAGTTTCATTTTCAAAAAGCATTGCGAATTCCAAAACTTAAAACCTTTTGTTTGTTTCAAAGCCCAAATGTTTTTGTTTGCTCATACCAGTCCCACGACTGACTCGGAGTTTATTGTTCCCTTTCTAAACTCTGGGTGCCCACCATTTTCCACACGGGCAGTCTAGAGTTTGGTTTTTCAGATAGTCAGGTAGTAGATATCGTTTTGGTAGCCTTCAGCTTTCTATTTGATCATTTTGGAGTCTTTTGAGTCCACGGACGGACTTGCTTATCTTGGTGCAACCTTTATGGTGGATCGAGCTTGGAGTTTTGGGAGCTTTGTCTTTGGAGCTTTTGGATCAGAGTTGCAGTATTGGATTCTGTGAAGACTTATCATATTGTATCGTGTTCCGCTGTATTTCGTTTTGTATTCTCTGATGTTGATGATTATCATTGTATCAAATTGATGTATCGGATATTGTATTCATGTTGTATCAGTGATATCATCTTTTATTTTCCGCTGTGTTATTTATCATCTAATGTTGTTGCAAGCTCCGGCGATACGAAATTGATGTTGTCGGACATCGAGTTCGGGTCGTCACAAAAACTTATCTAAGTATTTGGGTTCCTGTTAATTGGAAAAATAGAGAAAAATACATTGATGATTATTTTGATATGGTAGTTAATAATGAAAATTATATTTATAAAGGTTCAACCACACCCAAATGGGTATGGTTTCCTAATAATTAGGAAATTATAAGAACCTTGGGTATCACATGCTTTAAATGTTAATTTTTTTTCTTTCTGATACCTTGCATTATAAGTAGTAGTTATTTTGTTTTATATTGTTCTATGTTAACACTTATGTAAAATATAATTTATATCATCGTATAAACTCTCCTTTTTGTCGATGACAAAGGGGGAGAAAGATATTGCTCTCTAACACTGATTGCAGGAATAAACCATGCAATCCCGGATTAAGGGGGCGAAAAGATTAATTATTTACAGCTTTATATAGCAAAGATTCAGGGGGAGAAATCTATAGCACAATTACAGGAATATATTCAGTGAGAAAGATAAGATCAACAAAGCTTGTCAAAGATTCGTTCGTAGCAAATGAAGTTGTCATCATCAAAAAGGGGGAGAATGTTGGATCATATGTTTTGATTGCTGACAAGACACAACAATCCATGAATCTACGACTACGATAACATCCAGACTCATCGGCTCAATATATGGTTTGTACAGTTATATATATTTTAACAAGAGTCATCAAATATGTATATAGAGTCTAGTTTAGTGCTTTGTTAAAATCTTTCCTCAAGAATCATCATTCACATTCAAATAAACATGCATGCATATTTTAATCGAACTCAAGTTTTCAAAAAATGCATGAAGCAACGCTCGAACCCGAGTCACTAGTTTAGAAGGGAAGTGCTCTAACCAAATGAGCTGTGGTGATTTTTAGTTATAAACAGAATTCAGTCGACTGAACAAAATTGACCAGTCGACTGAATATCTATAAAAAAGCCTATTGTACACAGATATGCACTGTTTTTTACTATCTTTGAATATTCAGTCGACTGACCATTTCTTCCCAGTCGACTGAATTCTGCAACAGTCATTTTTTGTGAAAAGACACTTCCTTTTTTGAATAGCCTTCTTCCTCCCCAAGGGTTGCAACCATTGCTATTCGCAGAGATCTCTTTACCAACAGTTGCAACCCCTTAACTACTATATATATGCATGAATTTCAAGATCAAACAACACACTTACTTGCTTATACTTGAATCATATTTTCTGAATCGAATACTCTCTTGAATTCATACATTCATTGCTTACAATCACAATTCTATATTTCTAAAGCAATTTGAAACTTCCTAATCTTCATATACACACAACTATACACATCATACTTGAGGAAAAGATTATAGGAAGGGTGTACTACAACTGACAAATCCGTGTTATTAGAACACACAAGGTCAAGACATCTACTTTGTAATCAAAGTCTTGTTCGGTTGCTCAAGCAGTAAAGTCATGTTCTGTTGCTCAAGCGGTAAAGTCCTGTTTTGTTGTTCATGCGGTAAAAGTCATCTTCGGCTGTTGAGGCGGGAAAATCCTGATCGGTTGCTCAGGTGTTGTATACCTATTCCTCGGGGTTAAATGAGGGGTTATTGTGAGAAATTCCAGAGGGAAGTCTGAGACTGGACGTAGAACGGGAAGTTCGAACCAGTATAAAAACTCCTGGTGTGCTTATTCTTATTTACTTTATTATTATTATCTGTTTCCATTTTGTTTATAATACATTCCATATTACATGATCCTAAGTGATAACTAGCTACACAGTAGTCACTTTCATAACTAGCTACACAGTAGTCACTTTCACACTTATATTTGCAAACTAAAAGCTAAGGACAACCAAGATTTCATAGGAAAGACATTCACCCATAATGTATTGTATTTGCTAACCGTTGCTTTTAAGCGAAACTATAAGGTCCCAAACAAAAATAATTTTGTACTACAAATTTTCATAATTATTTTTTACATTGTAAGTAGAATTTCAGCAAGATTCCTCATACACAGAGCTTTCTAAAGACTACCGAATAACTGAACATAAATTTTATATTCTAAGTAGAGTTTCAGCAAGACATTCGCCCATAATCTCAAAATTTCATAAAGAATCTTAGGTATTGAGTTACAAATGAATAACTGAACATAATTTACATTTATCGTACCTCATCTAGCTGAATCAATGATTCCTCTAACACACGAGCTTTCTGAAGACTCATGTTATCAGTTGCAGCAGCTATGTAAAACCGTGGAAAAAACCTATCTTTCTGGAGAAATCAACGGTTGAGCGTGTATTCTTGAGTTCGCGTAGAAGAGTTTATTTTTTAATTGGATCATGGATAGGGACTAACAGGAGAGAGGGAGAGAGGTCATGTTGAGTGGTAAAGGTGTGCGACATATTTTTATTTTCCCCCTATTTTCACATTCACTTACGGGAAGCGTTTTGGATATTGTTTTTTTTTAAATAATTCATCCACATAATCGCAGCATTTTATTAAAACGCTGCTTAATCGTGCTGCGAAAAACAAATTTTGTTGTAATGTCTTTGTGATTTGTATAGTATTGGATATCATTTTGATGATTTGATTGGTTATCTCACATTTTCTTTTGATATATGATTTTATGATATTATATTAAGGCATTTAATCTGTTAGCCCTATTCTCTTGATGATTTCATTTTACATGATGAGGTTGTATTGTATGGATGATTCATCTATTGGATCTAGTCTTCTTGATTTCTATCGATTTGTTTTAGATGGATGATGACATCTTTTGATATCATTTCTAATTATTTATATGAATTTGACATATCTGAGGATTGTGATGCCTTGAGGATTATTTTATACATTTTGACATGTCGCTTGATGTTTTGAGTATCTTTGGTAGTATTATTACGTTATTCTTCTTTATTTATACTGTATCACTTTATTTATGATCCTTGATTAGACATAGTCTAACCTGTATGTTATTTTATAATATTCTGGTCAGTTCGAGACATTTTAAGTATATGGACAACTTGACTAGCATTTGTTTTAGTTGGCTTAGAGGTGACATATTAGGGTGTACGATATTTAAAAGACATTGATTCACTATATGTTATGCATTATTCTATCCTAGAAGCACATGTGTTTATTGCTTTGTGTGAATACTAAGTATGTTTCGTGGTGAGTTATATTCAATGTTTAAATACGTATCAGTATTAGCCTAAGGGAATATTTACGTGTATACCCGATATCGTCTTATTCTCTATATTATCCGACAGTATTACTTTGTAGTACTCTTGGATAATATGAGTATACATATGGGGTGTCACGTTATATATATATATATATATTGTAAAACTTAGGTTTTATATTTATATAAATTATATATAATATATACACACACCCGACTTTAATTTTTTTGATTCGAAGCATATATATGTGTATACATTGATAAAATTTATATAAATTTAATATAATACACACATATATATGTATATATGTATTTTACAATTAAACCTTTCTTAAATATTATTTTCTAAAATCAAAATAAAAATTAATTTTTTAATTGTCGAATGATATAAGAATGTGTGTGTGTATGTACAAATTATTTTTAATCAACACACGTATAAACAAACATATTCATTTGATGTTGACTGCATTAACGTATATGGATTCAGGATAGTATATGTATAACTAAAGATAACATAATGACATGATATATATATATATATATATATTAGATTAGTACCTTTCTATGGCCTACAAGTAACACCTTGTAATGTTGAACCGTTCACTCCATGAATCAGTATCCAATCCTTCATAGAGAGCAACCAAACTTAAAGTAGCAACCATCGATCTTCGATTTGTATTTAATTCATGTTTTAGTGGCCTGAAAACTTTGGAGAAGGAGGGAAAATAGGCCAGGCCATGATTGGTCTATAGCAGCAAAAAGAGCGCCATCTAACTATTTCATGTATGATCTCCTCATATGGTCGGCCACCCTAGATACATTTTTGGGCCTCCAAACTATTTCATGTTTGATCAAATAAATATGCAATTAAATCTAATTCAAATGCACATCGATATCGTATATCGATATGTGTGTCTTTAACTTTTATATACACATTATTTAGTATTCGATCAACGCAAATTAAATAAATTTTTACAATCATTTTTATTACTATTAATTAATTAATATAATTATAATAATCATAATTAATTAAATCAAGTGGTAGTAGGAGTATTCAACGTTTCCGTTGTATGACCCTTAAGTGTAAATTCGATCAACGATTAATATCAAACAATTCGAATATTAACGTTCACACGTCACTTATCAGGTGTATGACATTATGGCCAAATTTATCGCATACATACGTTCGGTGAAATCCAATTTTACTTTATTTAAGTAATTCTCTTCGTCAAAACTATATCACATTATGACTTATGGAATTTGGTAATGGTCAAAATTTCAATATCGTCGTATTCAACTTTATAGTCCAAACATAGAGTTCTTTGTTCAATAGTAACAACTATTATTAACTGAACTACTAGCCAAAGATTTTGACTTTGAGTTGATTGCAGTTGACCGTGACACTAACCTCATGTAACCGAGAAATAAATCCTCTCTTAAAAAGGTTTTATTTCTAATGCTTCTAATCGATCCAACTATGTTGCTCGATAAATGTCGTGCCACCTTTTAACCATAATTAGAGTAGAGCTTCCAGAATGAAGATCAATGGTACAAATCAAGGGAACCGTGTAATATTATCATATTGGTATTTTGACAATCGTTATCCAAAAGTTATTTTATAACCAAAAGAAGACTATCGAGTGAGTCATTCCATAGTTATCCAATAACCATCAGTATGTAATCTCTAGGTTCTCCAGTAATGAGTACTCCACTGCCAAACATTAAGAAAGCGATACGTACTCTAGTCTCAAATGATGCATCGATATCCAATCTCGTTATATCTTACTATAAATTTTTAAAATAACGTGTTTATTATGCTGTGATAAAATATACATGATTACAACAACTGTAATTACCATCACAATCACACCGTTCATGGATTTTCTGTTTAATATATATAAATTAATTAGTTATAACATATTGCAACAAGTATATAATAGAAAGAAAACACCTTATTTACGAACCATATTTTATTATAGAGTTAATAATTCACAATAAATTATAGAATTTACCATGGGTATACCCTTAAACCTTTTAGGAAGTTCGTTCCATATTTAAGCACGTATAAAAGTAATGCGGTGAACAATCTCGTTCTACGTGGTACGAGATCTTATGGAAATTCTTTCATACAAAAATGAGCAAGCGAATTCCCATCCAAAATTGCGTACCTAATATTATTAGGTACATAAAAGATTGACTGAGTTGGGAATGATGCTTTATCAAGGGTTATAGATCGATTGGAATCTTGGATACTGACTCCATCTTTAATTAGTTAACTTGAACTTCCATATGAACTCGTTAAAGGGTGTTGTGTGGATCTCGTTAATATGTTATGGATAACCAAAAGTACGTTTATGATTGGTTAGGTTTTGCACTCGTTGTCAAGGAAAAATCCTCTTTGAATAGTTTGAAAAATAGAAAACGTAGGTTGAAGGGTAGCAAAGGTAAAGCTAAGACTTATGAAGTGAAGGGTGAATGTCACCATGTCTCTAAAGGGGACACTGTAAGGGGAGCTGTCTAGGTTATTTGAAGATGCTCAAAGGACAGGAATTCAATTCTTCTCCTATTGGTATTTTTATTATAGAGAAATGTTTACCTATAAGTGCTTCACCTTGGATTTTAGATACTGGATCAAGAATTCATACCAGTAACTCATTGTAGGGACTTAGGAATGAAAAGGCTTAAAACAAGAGGGAACATGGAATATAGCAAGAGGGAACATGGAATTCTAAGTTGCAAACAGAGCTATTGTAGCAATGGGAGATTTCCATATGAAGCTTGTTAGTGGACATGATTTATTTTTATACAACTGATAGTTTGTACCAAACTTTACTAGTGGGATAATCTTCATTCCCAATTTGATGGAAAAACAGTTACAGTTTATTTGTAATGAAAACCTTATGAACATTTGTTATGATAATATCAACTTCGGCTCCACCTTTAACCAAATCTTTGTAGTCATGCACATTTCCAGCATCACTTGGAGAAACATGTGGACTACTATATGATGTAACATCAACCGCTTTACCACTACCAACATTATTTGCTCTACTACTAGGTCGAAAAGTGGAAATAATTTCCATCTTCTTTCATTTGCCGCCAATCAAGTCTAGAACATCTAGTGAGCTCTTCCTATCCTTGAACAAAGCTCACTCATCAAAAGTAACATGACATGAGTTAATCACCTTATTCGTTTCTACGTTCTAGATATGATATCCCTTCGCACCATTTGTGCAGCATAGCATAATTCCCATGATATCCTTTGGCTCAAACATATCATTATTTGAATCATGCACATAAAACGGACTAACAAATACATGAAGATAAACTCAAGTCGACATCCTTCCCTTTCCACACTTCTTCTGGCTTGAGATTGATACCTTGAGAATTAATTTTGTGAATAATACCTAAGAGAGATTAATTTGCAATAATTTCACCTTGAGAATTAATTTTGTCAAGATAAAAGATGAAGAAAATTGTAATTGTGGAAACCTTAGAACAATAACACAAACTCTAGGCTTCAATCGATACCTCACTTCCGTTCACAGATTTTCTTTTATAATACCTGAGAATTATGGTTGAACTAATGCAAATACCCTTGGAAACGTCGTTTTAGATTTGCTTCAGAAAGTCTCTGCAGTAGCTGGTCAGTCGTGACTGACCAAAACAAACGGTCGATCGATCCCATCAAATCGAATTTCACCATCGGCTAAACAGTAGATTGTTTGAGGGCAAACAACCCACTGACTTTTTAAGCAGTCGACTGTTTGCCTTCTAAATAGTTGATTGAATTTGGTCAAGAAACCCTTGAAAAATTATACGTGGTTGCTACAGCCAAACGATTGACTGTTTTGTTGTACCAAAATTTTCCTAGATGATTGCAAGCTTCTTCCTCATTCGAACTACGATAACTCTTCCATACGAACTCTAAATCACGAATCTTTACATAGCTTATTCGATACTCTACATTTTTAATATGTAGTATTGCCAAAATTTAATACGTCTTTCGATGGTTCAAGGCGCGAGCTACGCTTGAGGCGCACAAGAAGCACAAAAAACCCCTAGAGAAGCTCAAGGCATAGAAAAGTGTGACTTACATATATACATGCTGAATTCTAAGTATTTCATTATTGTAGACTAAAGTTCAACGTCTTTGCGTCTTTCTATTTTGATTTGTGTTAAAATCATGATGTTTTATTTTTAAAATTGCATGTATATGTAGTTTTGATATTGTTTAAAGCTCGGTTTAATAGTGGTTTATAATTTTCGAAATTTGTATTGGAAGTACCAAAAAATTATGCAAAAGTGCGCTGAAAGGTGCAAGGCTTTTTTGTATTTTTTGGCCTTTGGTATATTGGATGGTTTCGATTCGAATATGGTATAGCCATCCTTGCTAGGGATATTTTAGACGTAAATCTTTTGTTGGATATCTTCTCTTTAGCATGTTTAGTGACAATAATTTGAGTATGCTCCAGGGACAATTATGCAATTCGATCGTACAACTATGGTTTTAAATCTTCTATATATCGCCCGAGATCTCCTTCAAGATCTTCTTTTCACACTTAAAAGAGACGAAACATCAAATCTTCTACATATCTCCATTGACACTCATCTCGTCCGAGATATTCAAATCAAAATATGTATCAAAATTTCAATCACCCAAAATTATACATTTTTCTTATTTTGCATTATATTTTTTATTTTCATATTGATTCAAAAGAAACTATTCAATCCAATTATAATTTACCAACTTCTTGAACATATTCTTTACTTTTTATCTTAATGAGTCATAACGAAAGGTTTCACTTCTTTATTATGTTCAAATAAAAGGATATTATCAATCATTACCAAATCAATTAAGCTAATCAAGCCGCTACTATTCTTAAAATATTCATTTTTCCATGTAAATCAAGTATGTTACCATTTTTACTTTTACTAAGAAAGTTATAACCGTTAAATAAATTTTTAAGACATCAATTTTAGACACATAAGTACACTCGAGATATTCTCGAGATGCATTATAAGACCCGAGATGTCAATTCAAGATGTACACCCGATATGTACTTATCTCGTCCGAGATCTCCCTTGATACGAGATAACTTATGTAAAATTCCAAAACGAAACGTGATCGAAATCCAATATTTAAAACCTTGCATACAACTTAATTCTTAAAACAAATTTTGTTGGAAATAATGTAGACATTTGATTTTATTTCCTGCTGTATATACAAGTACATACAAGTAACTATCAGTATTAGATCGTACAAGTAAAACTTGTGCTTAAAATTTTCTAATCAAGTTGTATCGAGAATGAGATATTGATACATCTTTTGAAACTAATTTACGTAACCTTTCCATACAATGTGTGCTAATTTACTTTTATGACATTTGGAGATACCAAAGGGTTATGTACTTATAGTTGTTTGGAACAATTGTAGAACGACACATTGAAAGTCTTTTACATGTTTAATATATATAAGTTAAATAGAAGATCTCACATGATGGTATAAAGTAGTCTTTTCACTTGAGAATACTATGAATCTTATATGTATAAAACTGCACTTTTACTATAATCAATCATCCGATAATTAGGATTATATCATGGGTATAGTTAGGTACAAGACAAAGCATATGAATAAAACACTATTCAAGAGCGGATTCATGTCTTTCGATGTAGAAGATTAATGGCACTATAATTGGTAGTCATTTTAAAATCAAAATCTCTAGGTAAATTGGTTAATCGATAACATTAATTGGTAAATGTTCTGATATTGAACCAAGGATTTTATAGTTTGGACTTCGCAGTTAACTACGGACATTATTAGAGTACCGACCATTGATCATGCTGACATGCTAGATGTCTTAATGACATAGGAACGATGAAAAGAAAATATACACAATATATTGTTGTTTAAGGATGTAGCTTAAGAAAGCTAGAAATTAAACTTCACCTAGATGATCTGTAAGCAACGAACTCGTGAACAACAAAGTCCGTAATATATGATAATAACTTTTTTGCTAATGCTAGTTCAACCGGCTTTACAACCGGGTCTAGCTACGGGAAAAATCAAAACCACATAAGTATTAACCACCCTTTAATTTCCTCCGTTTATTTTCACATCCGTGCATCTCGTTCTCAAATTCACCGATCGATGTAGCACAAACCTTAATTTTTATGTTTTATTTATTTATTTCAGGACTTAAAATTAATTGAAATGATGTATAATTGTTATGTAACGATTTAATTAACTAAACAAGCGAAACTAATTATTTAATTAACTATTCAAGAAGCTCTAGATCAAGTTATTAGAGATATGTCGTTTTAGACAGATGTTCTACATGTCATGAGTTTGAACCATTGAGACATCATAATATGTGCTCTGTTTGAAAAAAGTATCACTTCTATTATCAAAAAAATTAATTAGCTAATATTGGATTTTAATTAGCTTCAAATTTTAATTAAATATTTGAGTTATTTAGACCGACCATGGGGGTGTTATGGTGATAACACACGTGCTTTAGTGGATATTTGGTAAATGGTTTACTAGGTATTAGTTAGATGAGAGAAAATGACTAGAGTATCCGGATATGTTCGGTCCAAGAGAGGATATAGATAAAGGTCTTTAGCTAAAGACATCAAAAACTTACAACTCTAACCTCCATTAAACAAAGCTGAAACCAATAGATATGCCTTGCTGACCGAAATATATTAGTGTTTTTAAATATTGACATGGGTTGTAACCCAGGTCAACCATTAATTAGCCCAAGTTAACTGAAACATAGACCGGTCACCGTTCTTTTTGATATTTTTTCTTTCTATGTGGTTAGAACTTGATATTGATTATTTCTATAACTTAACCATCAAGATAAACCGATAATATATTATTGTGGTTTTAAATCTTCTATATCTCACCCGAGAGCTCATTCGAGATCCTTTTTTCATATATAAACAAAACAAGACATCAAAATCTCCTTCATATCTTCTTTAACATCATCTTGTTCAAAATATTTAAATCTCACTCGAAATGTAGTTAAAAAGGTCAATCTGAGATCTCACCTGAAATTAATTTTTTTTCTTTTATATAATTTTTTTTTCATTATTATATAGATTCGAAAGAAATTACTCGATATAATTAATATTCACAACTCCTTGCACATATTTTTTACCTTTTATCCTGATAAGTCACAACAAAAGACTTCATTTCTTTTTTATCTTCAAATAAGAGAATATTATTTAATCATTATCAAATGAATTAAGCCAATCGTTGCCACTCTTTCTCAAAACATTAATTTTTTTCTATGCAAATCAAGTACATTACAGCTTTAATTTTTTACTTTGAAAATTACCGTTGTTAAGTAAATCATCAAAACATCAATGTTAGACATATAAGTTATTCTTGGATATTCTCGAGATGTACTTTAAGACCTGAGATGTACACACAAGATACACTCATCTCATCTAATATTTCTTCGATACGAGATAGCTTGTGAAAATTCCAAGACGAAACGTGAAAAACATCCGATATTTAAAACCTTGATGCTATATTATAACAAGTGGTCCGAGGAATTTAAATTAACAATTGTAAACATTTTTCATTTTTTTTAAAATCAGCAACGTTTGAAACTTGTATAGAAATATATACAGTCATGAAATAAAATACTTATTAGACATTGATAACCGGTCAGCAATAAACAATCCGTCTACCTATTGCATTTTTGTAGTCTGACCTGCTTCCCCTCTGTGTACATTATACTTTTGATGTTAATGATCTTTACCCTGTGTGCTTTACCATGGCACAAAATACATTCTCTCTTGAGAGTCTCAGTGAATTATAGCATTAATTTTTTCCATCTACTGTATTATTTATCGATACCTATTTTGACTTTAGGATTTGTTATGAGTTGTATTTAGACTTAGCTATTTTGGTTAACTGATAAATAATATTGAAAATGATTCTGGCCGCGATAGGTCGGTCATATATGAATACCTTTTCAGCAATTTAATTTTTACGTGTAAAGAAATAATAATGATGAATATGACTACTAATTTTATTTTAAAAAACCTCTTGTATCGAGTTATATTGTAAGCTAATAGTTGTGCTTTTGTTCATGCAACTAGCATTTAGAAAACTTAGTTTTGATCATGCATATTGGACAAAATCTATATATACTGATTCGATAAGGTACACTAAAACCTTTTTGTCGCCATTTGACTAGTTGCGTTTCTTGACTTTCTGTTACGAAATTCTATTATCTATGAATATGATCACTGCATGGTCCAGAGGAAGCTAATTTATTGTGGCTGGAATCGACGTAACTGAATTGCAGGTATCCTCATTTATGTCACTACAGTGCTTCTTAATCTGCACTGCCTTTGAAGATAACTTGTTTACTGATTTGAGGGCGAGCGAAATTATTTTTCCACAAAGGCCTGTGGAGATGAAGAATGAATGATTGCCTTTTTTAAAACAAGAGTATGTATCTACATCCGTAGAAAGTAGATTATCTTGCAAGCATTTTACATGCTTACATGAGGTTTATACGCTGCTATTCAAATTACTTGACATGGATAAATTAGCTATTAATATATTCAACCCTGTTCTCTCAAATTCAGTATTTTAACAGCTAAGCTGTTTTTTACCTTTTCTTTTTATGCACTCATTTATCTTATTAGGTATATATTTCCATTCTGATAAATCAGCAATGCCAACTGAGCATTAGAAGTTGCATGATGCTTAACGTCGTAATGGATGTG
This sequence comes from Allium cepa, assembly GCA_030765085.1. Classification (NCBI taxonomy): domain Eukaryota; kingdom Viridiplantae; phylum Streptophyta; class Magnoliopsida; order Asparagales; family Amaryllidaceae; genus Allium; species Allium cepa. The sequence continues at coordinate 92,992,469 of CM060928.1, forward strand.
TCAATTTTAACTTTGATTTATTTTAATGCTGTTTTTGTAGCATGATGATTCATAATCTATGGTGAATATGATTTCATTTCTAGAGTAGTTACAAAAATAGTTCAGAGAATCTTTGAATGCAGAACTAATAGCCATGTCTGATATTAATGTAAATTTGCTTTCTGTGGTGTGTTTAGTTGTTGAAGCCAGAAGATTGTCATCTTTGGAATATGATTGTTGATATAGACACCAAGGATAAGTGAACCTGTTTCTGTAAAAAAAAAAGTTTATCCGGAATATCTTGTAGATTTTTTAGAACTCAGTAATCAATTTATTTTACTTGCATGACAATTTTACAGATAAGTTGACCATCTTCACAGCCAACAAAAAGGAATATTTGTTGAAAAATGCACCGCGAGATAAGATAATTATTTTAGATTTGTAATATCGCAAATCTGTAATTGCAATTAGCTATTAATGTAATTTAACCAGTACTCTCAATTCAATATCCTGATAATTAAGCTGTTGTTACTTTTCCCTTTTATGGACCGAGTTAACTTGTTATGTTTATTTTTCCATTCTGTCAAATCGAATATGTTGACAAGCACCATTGTCCAAGTGGTTAATTGATTCGACTTTGGTGCAAGAGGTCACAAGTTCGAAACTTGCTTTTGAACGTTTATTGACATGGGATATGTTGTCCCAATGATTTGTTGTATATAAAGTACCATTTCAAAAAAAAAATGTTAACTGAATATCAGAAGTTGCAAGATGCTTAATCTTGTCATGGATATTGCAATTTTAGGTTCAATGTTATTCTAATGCTAATTTGTAGCCCGAAGATGCAAATTATAAGGTGAATTGCTCTCCTTGTTTTATCATTTTCCAAAGGAATAGCCCTAAATACGGGTCAGAAAGTTTTTGAATGCAGAAGTAATAGCCATGTCTGATATTTATGTAATTTTGCTTTTTCCTGTATTCAGTCGGTGAAGAATGTGGAGACAAAGTCGTCATTGGAATACGATTGTTGATGTAGATACCAACTCATTTTGTAGGCTTTTAACACTCAACTATCAACTTATTTATATTTGACAAATCAGCTATGAACATATGTAACATAGGTGACTATGTTGCAGATCGATTTGTCATCTTCAGTCCTAACAAAAAGGAGAAATGGTAGAAAAATGCAGTGCAAGGCAAGGTAAATAGGCTAAATCCGTTGCAAAATATTAAGGGATCGCCGTCTGTGGGAATCGAATCCCTACCACACGGTTAAAAGCCGTGCGCTCTACCAGCTGAGCTAAGATGGCAAGTTACAAAAAAACTGGAATTGACTTTTTCCATTGAAACATGCAAACTTGAATCAAACCACTAGGGGAAAAATCAATTTTTTTATCAAACTACAAACGTAGACTGATTGATCTAAGTCGAGCATGATCTGCACAAATATCATAAAAGCTTATCAAATCTGACATGGAGACAATACAATAGTAATGAGAAATATAACAAGTAAGCAGTATAATTATCTATACGGGCTAAACTTCAAGTCGGGTGGATTGAGGTTTTGAAATGTATAATTTGAATATGAGAAAACTTGACAAAAAACCGAAAAACCTTACTAGACCCAAGTTTGATAGATCCGAGGCCTATCGGTTTCGATTCGAGTATGGTATAGCCACCCTTTCTAAGAATATTTTAGGTGCATCATCCTTTGTTGCATCTTATCTTCTTTTTAGTCTGTTTAATAACAATCATCTTTCACAACATCTAATTTAGATTAACGAAAATGTATACGTCATCGAAAATGTAAATGTCATCAATGTTGAATATTCTCTCTTAGATTGCTTATGCGTTTCATGTATTATTATTGTTTATAAAAAGGTAAAACAAGTTATCACCTGTGGTAGGATTACTCTCGATCCCGAGGCTTTGAGTTTGGGTCTCACGCCCAGCGCTAATCTCACCAAAGTGTTGATACTTCATGCGTGAAAGTTTATGAAGCTACTGCCAAGCGGGGGCCAGGGTATGCACATTCCGATGGTTTAACAACCCGTGTTTGCTTGGCTCCTCCTTCCTCTAAAAAATAAATAATACTAAATTAGCCACTAATTAACATCAATTTTCATGTCATCGATTTCATTTTAATTCAAGGAATAATATTAGTTTGAAAACTCTTAAAAACAATTTAAAAACAATAATTAAAAAAATGAAATGCAAACATTTATTCTTTTTTTAACTCGACAAAATAAAACAGTATCACCGTCTGTGGGAATCGAACCCACGACCACACGGTTAAAAGCCGTGCGCTCTACCAGCTGAGCTAAGACAGCAAGTTGCATAAAAAATGGAATTGACAATTGCCACTGATGAAAGATGGGGCTATGCGGTAGGATCGTATAATATGAAATAGTGGAATGATATAGATAAATAACGATAAGCAATTAGTAAAGTAGACACCAAGATTTTATACTGGTTCGGACCTCTTGTCCTACGTCCAGTCCCTAAGCTTCTCTTAGAAATTCTACTAACAACCCTCACTTAACCCGGAGGAATAGGTTTACAACTTACCCGAACAACCGACGGGATATCTTGCCTCAACTACCGAAGAAGACTTCAACTCAATTACTAAAAAAAAATATTTGACTTGTTGTGTTCTTGTCAACACTAATGAGTCTAATGTATTACAATGTTCCTATAATCTTATCCTCGAGAGTATGCAATGTGTTTGTGAAGATTTAGGAAATGTGAATTGCTATGAATCAAAAGAATGTTATAAACAAAACAGTGATTCAAGCAATAGATTGGTGATTGCTTTGAGAATATCTAGAGAATATGATCAAGAAAATAGTAAGATTAAAGCAAGATAATTCGGTAAATTAAATGATGTTAGAATCATGTATATATACTTGTAGAAGAGGTGCATTTGTTGTCAAAGGTTGCAAACAAGAGATGCTCCCATTTCCATTGGAGAATGGTTGCAACTCTTGGGAGGAAGAAGGTGTCTTTTAAGAGAAAATTCGCAGGTTTAAATTCAGTCGACTGAGCAGAGAATTCAGTCAACGGAAAATATGAAGTAAAATTTTCAGAAACAAATTCAATCGACTGAAACTGTGCATGTTTATATATTTGTACCAGTTTCAGTCGACTGGCTATTCCTGTTCAGTCCACTGAACTTATACAATATGCACAGTGAAAGCTTAAATAAAAATGAAGTTTATAAAATGTTTTCTAGTGTTCGTGCAAGCCTCTTGAGGATAGATTTTAACAATAAATCTAGACTAAGACCTATATAAAAAATCATACTTATGTTTGTTTGGTCTTCATCGATCTTTCTTTAGCTTTGCACATATCTCTTCCTTTTGAAGTACATCGTCATTGATCAAAATCTTCGCGTATCAACATTCTCCCCCTTTTTGATTGATGACAATACTGATGTGTGTAGAGATGTAATTATTTTTCCTCCCCCTGAATATACGCACTATCTTTCCTACAAAACAAAGTTAGTGACATAGACTTTTCTCCCCCTTTGTCATCGACAAAAATGAAGTAATAATTTGTAGAAGTATATAATTGTCAAACAAAGCAACCACTATCCAAAATCCATTTTTTTCTTGAGTGGGACCTCAGAATCTTGAGCCATGAAGCATACATTTGCCTGTTCATTGTCGCGATCACTATCATTTTCGGATGAAGATGAATCTGAATCGTCCCATGTTACAGAAAATGCCTTCTTTTTGAATTTATTCTTCTTGTTTTTGTTGTTGAAGCTTTTCTGATTTTCCTTCATTTGTTCTTGACAATCTTTTTGCATGTGTCCTTTCTTGTGACAATTGAAGCATTATATATTTGAGGATGAAGATTTGTTCAAGAAATTCTTTTTGAATCCGTTTTTGTTTCCTTTTCTATACTTTAAGAATTTCTTGAAATTTTTGGCTATAAATGCTAGATCCTCATCTTCAGATTCTGATTCTTCCTTTTCCGCATGAAAAGCAATATTCTTTCTTTCTTGGGCTTGATCTTTCTTAGCTTGCATATTTGCTTCATACGACATAAGATTTCCAATCAATTCTTCTGGTTTCATTGTAGATAGATCATTTGCTTCCTCGATTGCTAGTACTTTTCTCTTCCATTCATCAGTGAGTGAATTTAGAACTTTAGACACAATGTCAAAATCCGTGTATTTTTCTCCTACTCCTATTAAGGCATGATGAATGTCTTGAAATCTCGAGTACATGTCATTGATGGATTCATTTTGTCGCATTCTAAAGTTTTGGAATTGGTTCTTCAGCATGGATATCTTTGTTTGTTTAACTTTGTTTGTGCCTTCATGTATGACTTTAAGTGTTTCCCATATTTGATATGCAATAGTACATATGCTAACACGGTTGAATTCATTTCTATCTAGGGTGCAAAATAGCATATTCATAGCTTTGGCATTTGCACTAGCTTCATTCTTCTGAGTTTGTGTCCATGTAGGATAATCGGTCGTGGGTACAACAAACTCTGCTTGAGTAGCATTCCAGGCTTCGAAACTTGTTGCTTGCATATAAATTCTCATCCTTGTAGCCCAATAGTTGTAGTTTAGTCCATTGAATAGAGGTGGTCTTTGGGTAAATTGTCCTTCCGCAAATGTAGAACTATAGGCAGATGTTGTGCTTGTACTTGCGTTATTTTCCATATTATTAATATGTCTGATAACGGTGTTATGGTTATAGGACAACCTCACTCTGATACCAATTGAAAGATGGAGCTATGCGGTAGGATCGCATAATATGGAATAGTGGAATGATATAGATAAATAACGATAGGCAATAAGTAAAGTAGACACCAACGGACCTCTTGTCCTACGTCCAGTCCCTAAGCTTCTGTTAGAAATTCTACTAACAACCCTCACTTAACCCGGAGGAATAGGTTTACAACTTACCCGATCAACCGAACGGGATTTCTTGCCTCAACTACCGAAGAGGGCTTCAACTCAATTACTAAAAAACAATATTTGACTTGTTGTGTTCTTGTCAACACTAATGAGTCTAATGTAGTACAATATTCCTATAATCTTATCCTCGAGAGCATGCAATGTGTTTGTGAAGATTTAGGAAATGTGAATTGCTATGAATCAAAAGAATGTTATAAACAAAACAGTGATTCAAGCAATAGATTGGTGATTGCTTTGAGAATATCTAGAGAATATGATCAAGAAAATAGTAAGATTAAAGCAAGAGAATTCGGTAAATTAAATAATGTTAGAATCATGTATATATACTTGTAGAAGAGGTGCATTTGTTGTCAAAGGTTGCAAACAAGAGATGCTTCCATTTCCATTGGAGAATGGTTGCAACTCTTGAGAGGAAGAATGTGTCTTTTCAGAGAAAATTCGCAGGTTCAAATTCAGTCGACTGAGCAGGGAATTCAGTCAACTGAAAATATGAAGTAAAATTTTCAGGAACAAATTCAGTCGACTGTGCAGGAAATTCAGTCGACTGAAACTGTGCATGTTTATATATTTATACCAGTTTCAGTCGACTAGCTATTCCTGTTCAGTCGACTGAACTTATACAATATGCACAGTGAAAGCTTAAATAAAAATGAAGTTTATAAAATGTTTTATAGTGTTCGTGCAAGCCTCTTGATGATAGATTTTAACAATAAATCTAGACTAAGACCTATATAAAAAATCATACTTATGTTTGTTTGGTCTTCATCGATCTTTCTTTAGCTTTGCACATATCTCTTCCTTTTGAAGCACATTGTCATTGATCAAAATCTTCGCGTATCAACAACTGAAACATGCAAACTCGAATCAAAACGACAGAAAAAATTCAATATTTGTTTCAAACTGCAAACATAGACTGATTGATCTAAGTCGAGTATGATCTACACAAGTATCACAAAAACTTATCAAATCTGGAAAATCTAACATGGAGACAATACGACTTTAATCTTTATTAATAGTTGACTTGGAAGCGCAAACTTTTGGTCCGACCGCAAACTTCCGAAAATACCCTTCACTCCTGTATGATTTTTCGTAATCCCATAAAAATTGGATCTAACAAATAAATCCACTTTACAAATTCAACACATGCCTTTACAAAAATTAATAAACATTAATATCACTTGAAATAGGACTTTATAAATAGTTTTTTTTTTACAAATTCAGAATGCTCAAATATAATCAAATCTTAACGTCAATTTAAAATAGGATATAACAAATGAAATCCTTTACAAATTCTTTCCTTATTAACTAATAACAGAAATATAAATTCAAACTATCAAAAAAAATGGGTACTGAAACTTAGAAATAAAAATTCAAACAAACTATCTATGAGTTCAATGCAAAATATGACTAAATATTTTTGAAAATTATTTTTCCATTCTGACAAATCAAACATGTTAACCGAATATCAGAAGTTGCAAGATGCTTAATCTTGTCATGGATATCGCAATTTTAGGTTCAATGTTATTCTAGTGCTAATTTGTAGCCCGTAGATGCAAATTAAAAGGTGAATTGCTCTCCTTGTTTTATCATTTTCCAAAGGAATAGCTCTAAATATGGGTCAGAAAGTTTTTGAATGCGGAAGTAATAGCCATGTTTGATATTTATGTAATTTTGCTTTTTCCTGTATTCAGTCGGTGAAGAATGTTGAGACAAAGTCGTCTTTGGAATACGATTGTTGATGTAGATACCAACTCATTTTGTAGGCTTTCAGGAACTCAGCTATCAACTTATTTATATTTGAGAAATCAGTTATGAACATATGTAACGTAGGTGACTATGTTGCAGATCGATTTGTCATCTTCAGTCCTAACAAAAAGGAGAAATGGTAGAAAAATGCAGTGCAAGACAAGGAAAATAGGCTAAATCCGTTGCAGAATATTAAGGGATCGCCGTCTGTGGGAATCGAACCCACGACCACACGGTTAAAAGCCGTGCGCTCTACCAGCTGAGCTAAGACGGCAAGTTACAAAAAAACTGGAATTGACTATTACCACTGAAACATGCAAACTTGAATCAAACCACTAGGGAAAAAAAATCAATTTTTGTTTCAAACTACAAACGTAGACTGATTGGTCTAAGTCGAGCATGATCTGCACAAATATCATAAAAGCTTATCAAATCTGACATGGAGACAATACAACGGTAATGAGAAATATGACAAGTAAGCAGTATAATTATCTATACATGCTAAACTTGAAGTCGGGTGGATTGAGGTTTTGAAATGTATAATTTGAATATGAGAAAACTTGACAAAAAACCGAAAAACCTTACTAGACCCAAGTTTGATAGATTCGAGGCCTGTCGGTTTCGATTTGAGTATGGTATAACCACCCTTTCTAAGAATATTTTTGGTACATCATCCTTTGTTGCATCTTATCTTCTTTTTAGTCTGTTTAATAACAATCATCATTCACGACATCTAATTTAGATTAACGAAAATGTATACATCCTCGAAAATGTAAATGTCATCAATGTTGAATATTCTCTCTTAGATTGCTCATGCGTTTCATGTATTATTATTGTTTATAAAAAGGTAAAACAAGTTATCACTAATGACTAGGCACTGGGGTACCACCTATCACAGTACGGGACCTAGATCACCGTGCCGAGGAGTACGCCCGCTCCCCTGCAACACAAGACCGGGACTACCCCTTACTGGATAATCCCGAGTGAGATCACCCCGCAGTTGGGATCAGCAACCGCCCACTAAGCCGAAATAAAAAGGGACATCTAGACAGGGATGGCCTCACCCTGCTTGGGTGCTACCCACCTAGCCTTGCTGCATAACCCCTGATTTTCAGTCATTCCCATTTGATGAGGCTTGAGGCTAAGCGTTACCTTTTTAGAACATATCTCTTAGAATGCCCATCGTCCACCTGACGACGTTTCGCAAGCATTCATCCATACAAGTCCGTCCCGGGTTCGAACGGAACCGAAGGCACTATTCCTACTACATCCATTTTAGAAATATCCTCAGGATTAGTAGCGATTAGCCCTTGCACTTCACTGCTCCATCTTTGAATCCAAAATCGTTTTTCACGAAAATGTACAAACCGGATCGAAGTGGTTTTCGAGAAATAAATCTCGATCCCGGTCTCTTCGAAACGATCAACGCAATTGGCCAATATTGATAGTCGATGATTTAACTATCAATTAATATTCACAAACAACCATCCAACAATAAATAATTTTCCAAATTATTTATTTACCTCAAAATATCTTTACAAGATATATTTTCACTTTCAAACCCTTTGAAAACAGTTTCAAACTATCTTCCTTTTCTCAGAATAAATTCCGACTATTTCCATTTCCACTGGAATCACCAAGCACAAACTTTAGATTTTTAAAATAATTTTAAAAACACTTTATTGTCAAATATATTTAACATTTAATTTAGAAAATTTTACTTTAATACTTAATTTATAATAATACTTTAGAAATAACTACAATAAGGTTACCTTATAACTATGCATAAGATTTCTTCTTTAAAATACCAAATCATTCTTTAAATAATTATTACGATAATAGATTAAAATAAAATACTTACTTTGGAATTTACTTTAAAACATTTAAGTTAAGACTACTTCGATAATTGACTAAAATATATACCATATGAATATTTAAAATAAGGTTACTTTATAAAATATAAAACTAGGTTTTCACTTTAAAAAAAACATAATACTAAGTTATTCTTTAAGTAATTACTATCATATTAGATTGGAAGGAAGTACTTAATTTAGAAATTTAAATTTAAGAAACGATAAATTTTCCAGAACTTGCCTTTTAAAAACAACTTTAAGACCTTTAATTTATAAAATTTTACTTTAATAGCGTACTTGGTTATCCAGCGAGAGTTTCCAATCTCAATTACTTAAATCAATTTCCCAAATTGATTTCCAATTTATTCTATTCGAAATAAATTTCTTAAATTACTCAATTCATTTCAAAATTCATTAATTATGGATTTTATTATTATAGTTATTATCTTCCGTTTGATTTTAAATCCTTTAACGGAAATATATAAATTCCAGGTTTTCCCAATTTCTTCCTTATTCTTTTCAATAATTTAAATCTTAAATTTTAAATAAATGTTTTCTTCTTTTAATTAGTATCAATGAAGATTTCATATTCATTAACTTTCTGTTTATTCAAATTTCCTTTTTATATTCAAGATCTATTAATTAGAATTTTACAGTCACTTTATTCCTTTTCCAATTCATTTTTTTAATTTATTTTCTAATTATTTTATTTACAAATTCACTTCTTTTAATTTCTTTCCAAAATCTAATTTATATGATTATACCCAATCATACTCAATCGAACCATAGCGTTCAACATTCCAATAAAGTTCATCATAGAATAGCAAATAATCACAACAGAGGGTATAGAATAATTAAACAAACGTTGAGGGATCCAGTTGGATCCCTCCAACCTGTTTTTCCCTGCATCCACAAATATTAGCACGATATAATATGCCAATTTCAAAATATCCCATACTATAGCACATCAATCAATTCAAGCATTCAAACAATTATTTAAATTTAATCATTTAAATTTAAGTTCAGCTGAGTGAGATTAACTCACCTTTGATTTCGTTTGCACTCCAATCCAAACTGGCTCGTTTCCATGACTTTTAGACCTTGTCACACATTAGATGATTTTATTAATATTCGAACCATTCTAATAATTATATTACCATTTAATAAATTAAATTAAATTTTTTTCTTAAAATAAATTACTTAGTCACTAAAATGATTTAACTAGGTTGATCTGGAAAAATTTATCCCTAAATTCAGTAATTAAAATAAATTAATATATTAAGATATGTGAATGTATATTTATTTGTTTTTGAAAACACATACTCTTGTGGAAATAGTTTGTATAGATTTCAAAAATCTATATACATATATGCCTATAAAAATCATCTATCTTACCATTTTAAAATTTCTATTTCCTGAATCTTAAGTGCATATATCATTTTCTGTTTAAACAAACTTATCTCTACTGCTAAAATCAACACTGATCTATATATTTCTTTTTTTTATTTGAATTAACAGGAACAGTACCTTGCTTCTCTGTAAAATAATTCTCGAATATATATATAAATATCCACTTAAATAAAAGAAATCACTACCTTAGGCGAACTCCACGATGCAGCCTTCAACCAAAATCGATTGTTCAACCCCGTGCGCGAACCCCAAGCCACCAGTCGAAAGCCGCCGCACAACCCAACCTTCGAGCACGGCATGAACACAAACCCTAATCATCTCACCCCTCCTCTTATCTAGCATTGACGCGATCGAAATCGCCTCCAGCTTGCGCGCAACCACCATCAAGCCCAAACCCCAACTCAATTTCCACTCCTGGCCGCGCGAAGTCGAGATTCACATCGCCAAGATTCGACGCCGCGTCCCATCAAATCGCGAGCTTCAAGAACAACACAGCTCGACCCCTAATCGCTCACGAATTTGAAGAAGTGGTTACAGCCATTTTTTTTTTTTTGATGAGAATTCAATTTGAAACGAAAGGGGGTTCGGGCCCCCTTAAAACTTGATTTTATTCGACTCTCTCAGCTTCGGCCATTATTATCTTTTTTTTCTTTCTCACGTGAGGAACGAAAATGATTTGAGGACGTGAAGTGAAGAATATTAGGTGAGAAACTAGCGTACAGGAGAAGGTTGGAAAAGGGTTGATGTGAAAAGAAATTGACAGGTGAAATGACGAGAGATATTTTAAATTACAACGATAAATTATTCACTAGGCGTTTTAATCTCGTACGGTCACACGGTAGCTCAGACAATTACGAAATTTAAAATCCGACAATAATTCAATATTACGGATCCATCGGAACTGGTTCCGTCGGAATCCGAGACTGTCCCTTGGAAGGCTATTTTTTTTAAACGTCTATTTAAACGATGCAATATTAAAATTGAACAAACGACTGATGAATTCAATTTTAACGTATCTATTACCTCCAATAATATCAATATTAATTTTATAGGCCTTTAAAATATTTTTGACAAGCTTACAACTCCAGATTTAAATAATTTACCCAATATCAAATTATCACTTTAATACTTAATTAATTCAATTGATTGTTATATTTAAATTCTGAATCCCCTTTTTATTAAATGAAACCATTCTGTTCAAATCCAAAATCATATTATAATTCAAATTAAATATGTAAATTCACTTTAAATATCGCAAATTAACCGTACAAAAATCCGGGTTGTTACAACCTGTGGTAGGATTACTCTCGATCCCGAGGCTTTGAGTTTGGGTCTCACGGCCAGCGCTAATCTCACCAAAGTGTTGATACTTAATGCGTGAAAGTTTATGAAGCTAATGCCAAGCGAGGGCCAGGGTATGCACATTCCGAAGGTTTAACAACCCGTGTTTGCTTGGCTCCTCCTTCCTTTAAAAAAATAATAATATTAAATTAGCCACTAATTAACATCAATTTTCATGTCATCTATTTCATTTTAATTCAAGGAATAATATTAGTATGAAAAATCTTAAAAACAAATTAAAAACAATAATTAAAAAAATGAAATGCAAACATTTATTCTTTTTTTTAACTCGACAAAATAAAATAGTATCGCCGTCTGTGGGAATCGAACCCACGACCACACGGTTAAAAGCCGTGCGCTCTACCAGCTGAGCTAAGATGGCAAGTTACATTAAAAATGGAATTGACAATTGCCACTGAAACATGCAAACTCGAATCAAAACGATAGAAAAAATTCAATATTTGTTTCAAACTGCAAACATAGACTGATTGATCTAAGTCGAGTATGATCTACACAAGTATCACAAAAACTTATCAAATCTGAAAAAGCTAACATGGAGACAATACGACTTTAATCTTTATTAATAGTTGACTTGGAAGCGCAAACTTTTGGTCTGACCGCAAACTTCCGAAAATACTCTTCACTCCTGTATGATTTTACCAAATCCCATAAAAATTGGATCTAACAAATAAATCCACTTTACAAATTCAATACACGCCTTTACAAAAATGAATAAACATTAATATCACTTGAAAATAGGACTTGATAAATAGTTTTTTTTTTTTACAAATTCAGAATGCTCGAATATAATCAAATCTTAACGTCACTTTAAAATATGATATAACAAATGAAATCCTTTCAAATTCTTTCTTTATTAACTAATAATAGAAATATAAATTCAAACTATCAAAATAAATTAGATACCGAAACTTAGAAATAAAAATTCAAACAAACTATCTATGAGTTCAATGCAAAATATGACTAAATATTTTTGAAAATTATTTTTCCATTCTGACAAATCAAATATGTTAACTGAATATCAGAAGTTGCAAGATGCTTAATCTTGTCATGGATATCGAAATTTTAGGTTCAATGTTATTCTAATGCTAATTTGTAGCCCGAAGATGCAAATTATAAGGTGAATTGCTCTCCTTGTTTTATCATTTTCCAAAGGAATAGCTCTAAATACGGGTCAGAAAGTTTTTGAATGCAGAAGTAATAGCCATGTCTGATATTTATGTAATTTTGCTTTTTCCTGTATTCAGTCGGTGAAGAATGTTGAGACAAAGTCGTCTTTGGAATACGATTGTTGATGTAGATACCAACTCATTTTGTAGGCTTTCAGGAACTCATCTATCAACTTATTTATATTTGAGAAATCAGTTATGAACATATGTAACGTAGGTGACTATGTTGCAGATCGATTTGTCATCTTCAGTCCTAACAAAAAGGAGAAATGGTAGAAAAATGCAGTGCAAGACAAGGTAAATAGGCTAAATCCGTTGCAAAATATTAAGGGATCGCTGTCTGTGGGAATCGAACCCACGACCACACGGTTAAAAGTCGTGTGCTCTACCAGCTGAGCTAAGACGACAAGTTACAAAAAAACTGGAATTGACTATTGCCACTGAAACATGCAAATTTGAATCAAACCACCAGCGGAAAAAAAATCAATTTTTGTTTCAAACTACAAACGTAGACTGATTGATCTAAGTCGAGCATGATCTGCACTAATGTCATAAAAGCTTATCAAATCTGACATGGAGACAATACAATAGTAATGAGAAATATAACAAGTAAGCAGTATAATTATCTATACAGGCTAAACTTCAAGTCGGGTGGATTGAGGTTTTGAAATGTATAATTTGAATATGAGAAAACTTGACAAAAAACCGAAAAACCTTACTAGACCCAAGTTTGATAGATCCGAGGCCTGTTGGTTTCGATTCGAGTATGGTATAACCACCCTTTCTAAGAATATTTTAGGTACATCATCCTTTGTTGCATCTTATCTTCTTTTTAGTCTGTTTAATAACAATCATCTTTTATGACATCTAATTTAGATTAGCAAAAATGTATACATCATCGAAAATGGTAATGTCATCAATGTTGAATATTCTCTCTTAGATTGATCATGCATTTCATGTATTATTATTGTTTATAAAAAGGTAAAACAAGTTATCACCTGTGGTAGGATTACTCTTGATCCCGAGGCTTTGAGTTTGGGTCTCATGCGCAGTGCTAATCTCACTAAAGTGTTGATACTTGAAGCGTGAAAGTTTATTAAGCTAATGCCAAGTGGGGGCCAGGGTATGCACATTCCGAATGTTTAACAACCCGTGTTTGTTTGGCTCCTCCTTCCTCTAAAAAATAAATAATATTAAATTAGCCACTAATTAACATCAATTTTCATGTCATCGATTTCATTTTAATTCAAGGAATAATATTAGTTTGAAAAATATTAAAAACAAATTAAAAACAACAATTAAAAAAATGAAATGCAAACATTTATTCTTTTTTTTAACTCGACAAAATAAAACAGTATCGCCATCTGTGGGAATCGAACCCATGACCACACGGTTAAAAGCTATGCGCTCTACCAGCTGAGCTAAGACGGAAAGTTACATTAAAAATGGAATTGACAATTACCACTGAAACATGCGAACTTGAATCAAACCACTAGGGAAAAAAATCAATTTTTTTTTCAAACTACAAACGTAGACTGATTGATCTAAGTCGAGCATGATCTGCACAAATATTATAAAAGCTTATCAAATCTGAGATGGAGACAATACAATAGTAATGAGAAATATAACAAGTAAGCAGTATAATTATCTATACAGGCTAAACTTCAAGTCGGGTGGATTTAGGTTTTGAAATGTATAATTTGCATATGAGAAAACTTGACAAAAAACCGAAAAACCTTACTAGACCCAAGTTTGATAGATCTGAGGCCTGTCGGTTTCGATTCGAGTATGGTATAACCACCCTTTCTAAGAATATTTTAGGTACATCATCCTTTGTTTCATCTTATCTTCTTTTTAGTCTGTTTAATAACAATCATCTTTCACGACATCTAATTTAGATTAGCGAAAATGTATACATCATCGAAAATGTTACTATCATCAATGTTGAATATTCTCTCTTAGATTGCTCATGCGTTTCATGTATTATTATTGTTTATAAAAAGGTAAAACAAGTTATCACCTGTGGTAGGATTTCTCTCGATCCCGAGGCTTTGAGTTTGGGTCTCACGCGCAGCGCTAATCTAACCAAAGTGTTGATACTTGATGCGTGAAAGTTTATTAATCTAATGCCAAGCGGGGGCCAGGGTATGCACATTCCGAATGCTTAACAACCCGTGTTTGCTTGGCTCCTCCTTCCTCTAAAAAATAAATAATATTAAATTAGCCACTAATTAACATCAATTTTCATGTCATCGATTTCATTTTAATTCAAGGAATAATATTAGTTTGAAAAATATTAAAAACAAATTAAAAACAATAATTAAAAAATGAAATGCAAACATTTATTCTTTTTTTTAACTCGACAAAATATAGCAATATCGCCGTCTGTGGGAATCGAACCCATGACCACACGGTTAAAAGCTGTGCGCTCTACCAGCTGAGCTAAGACGGAAAGTTACATTAAAAATGGAATTGACAATTCCCACTGAAACATGCAAACTCGAATCAAAACGACAGAAAAAATTCAATATTTGTTTCAAACTGCAAACATAGACTGATTGATCTAAGTCGAGTATGATCTACACAAGTATCACAAAAACTTATCAAATCTGAAAAATCTAACACGGAGCAATACGACTTTAATCTTTATTAATAGTTAACTTGGAAGCGCAAACTTTTGGTATGACCGCAAACTTCCAAAAATACTCTTCACTCCTGTATGATTTTACCAAATCCCATAAAAATTGGATCTAACAAATAAATCCACTTTACAAATTCAACACATGCCTTTACAAAAATTAATAAACATTAATATCACTTGAAAATAGGACTTGATAAATAGTTTTTTTTTACCAATTCATAATGCTCAAATATAATCAAATCTTAACGTCACTTTAAAATAGGATATAACAAATGAAATCCTTTACAAATTCTTTCTTTATTAACTAATAATAGAAATATAAATTCAAACTCTTAAAAAAAATTAGATACTGAAACTTAGAAATAAAAATTCAAACAAACTATCTATGAGTTCAATGCAAAATATGACTAAATATTTTTTAAAATTATTTTTCCATTCTGACAAATCAAATATGTTAACTGAATATCAGAAGTTGCAAGATGCTTAATCTTGTCATGGATATTGCAATTTTAGGTTCAATGATATTCTAATGCTAATTTGTAGCCCGAAGATGCAAATTATAAGGTGAATTGCTCTCCTTGTTTTATCATTTTCCAAAGGAATAGCTCTAAATACGGGTCAGAAAGTTTTTGAATGCAGAAGTAATAGCCATGTCTGATATTTATGTAATTTTGCTTTTTCCTGTATTCAGTCGGTGAAGAATGTTGAGACAAAGTCGTCTTTGGAATACGATTGTTGATGTAGATACCAACTCATTTTGTAGGCTTTCGGGAACTCAGCTATCAACTTATTTATATTTGAGAAATCAGTTATGAACATATGGAACGTAGGTGACTATGTTGCAGATCGATTTTTCATCTTCAGTCCTAACAAAAAGGAGAAATGGTAGAAAAATGCAGTGCAAGACAAGGTAAATAGGATAAATCCGTTGGAAAATATTAAGGGATCACCGTCTGTGGCAATCGAACCCACGACCACACGGTTAAAAGCCGTGCGCTCTATCAACTGAGCTAAGACGACAAGTTACAAAAAAACTGGAATTGACTTTTGCCACTGAAACATGCGAACTTGAATCAAACCACTAGCGAAAAAATTAATTTTTTTTTCAAACTACAAACGTAGACTGATTGATCTAAGTCGAGCATGATCTGCACAAATATCATAAAAGCTTATCAAATCTGAGATGGAGACAATACAATAGTAATGAGAAATATAACAAGTAAGCAGTATATTTATCTATACAGGCTAAACTTCAAGTCGGGTGGATTTAGGTTTTGAAATGTATAATTTGCATATGAGAAAACTTGACAAAAAACCGAAAAACCTTACTAGACCCAAGTTTGATAGATCTGAGGCCTGTCGGTTTCGATTCGAGTATGGTATAACCACCCTTTCTAAGAATATTTTAGGTACATCATCCTTTGTTGCATCTTATCTTCTTTTTAGTCTGTTTGATAACAATCATCTTTCACGACATCTAATTTAGATTAGCGAAAATGTATACATCATCGAAAATGTTAATGTCATCAATGTTGAATATTCTCTCTTAGATTGCTCATGCGTTTCATGTATTATTATTGTTTATAAAAAGGTAAATCAAGTTATCACCTGTGGTAGGATTACTCTCGATCCCGAGGCTTTGAGTTTGGGTCTCACGCGCAGCGCTAATCTCACCAAAGTGTTGATACTTGATGCGTGAAAGTTTATGAAGCTAATGCCAAGCGGGGGCCAGGGTATGCACATTCCGAATGCTTAACAACCCATGTTTGCTTGGCTCCTCCTTCCTCTAAAAAATAAATAATATTAAATTAGCCACTAATTAACATCAATTTTCATGTCATCGATTTCATTTTAATTCAAGGAATAATATTAGTTTGAAAAATATTAAAAACAAATTAAAAACAATAATTAAAAAATGAAATGCAAACATTTATTCTTTTTTTTAACTCGACAAAATAAAATAGTATCGCCGTTTGTGGGAATCGAACCCATGACCACACAGTTAAAAGCTGTGCGCTCTACCAGCTGAGCTAAGACGGAAAGTTACATTAAAAATGGAATTGACAATTTCCACTGAAACATGCAAACTCGAATCAAAACGACAGAAAAAATTCAATATTTGATTTTTTTTTTGAATTACCTAGAGAACCAAGCTTCGCCTGTAAACTCTAGGGAAGTATGTGCCTGCCAAACACATACTTCGGGTACTTGTTACAGGGTTGTCAGTTTCGGGGCTCGAACTCGTGACCTTCGATCACGCAGTCCTGACCATCAACCAACTGTGCCAACCCTGTTGGCAAATTCAATATTTGTTTCAAACTGCAAACATAGACTAATTGATCTAAGTCGAGTATGATCTACACAAGTATCACAAAAACTTATCAAATTTGAAAAATCTAACATGGAGACAATACGACTTTAATCTTTATTAATAGTTGACTTGGAAGCGCAAACTTTTGGTTCGACCGCAAACTTCCGAAAATACCCTTTACTCCTGTATGATTTTACCAAATCCCATAAAAATTGGACCTAACAAATAAATCCACTTTACAAATTCAACACATGCCTTTACAAAAATTAATAAACATTAATATCACTTGAAAATGGGACTTGATAAATAGTTTTTTTTACCAATTCATAATGCTCAAATATAATCAAATCTTAACGTCACTTTAAAATAGGATATAACAAATGAAATCCTTTACAAATTCTTTCTTTATTAACTAATAATAGAAATATAAATTCAAACTATCAAAAAAAATTAGATACTGAATCTTAGAAATAAAAATTCTAACAAACTATCTATGAGTTCAATGCAAAATATGACTAAATATTTTTGAAAATTATTTTTCCATTCTGACAAATCAAATATGTTAACTGAATATCAGAAGTTGCAAGATGCTTAATCTTGTCATGGATATCGCAATTTAAGGTTCAATGTTATTCTAATGCTAATTTGTAGCCCGAAGATGCAAATTATAAGGTGAATTGCTCTCCTTGTTTTATCATTTTCCAAAGGAATAGCTCTAAATATGGGTCAGAAAGTTTTTGAATGCAGAAGTAATAGCCATGTCTGATATTTATGTAATTTTTCTTTTTCCTGTATTCAGTCGGTGAAGAATGTTGAGACAAAGTCGTCTTTGGAATACGATTGTTGATGTAGATACCAACTCATTTTGTAGGCTTTCAGGAACTCAGCTATCAACTTATTTATATTTGAGAAATCAGTTATGAACATATGTAACGTAGGTGACTATGTTGCAGATCGATTTGTCATCTTCAGTCCTAACAAAAAGGAGAAACGGTAGAAAAATGCAGTGCAAGACAAGGTAAATAGGATAAATCCGTTGCAAAATATTAAGGGATCGCCGTCTGTGGGAATCGAACCCACGACCACACGGTTAAAAGCCGTGCGCTCTACCAGCTGAGCTAAGACGACAAGTTACAAAAAAACTAGAATTGACTATTGCCACTGAAACATGCAAACTTGAATCAAACCACTAGGGAAAAAAAATCAATTTTTGTTTCAAACTACAAACGTAGACGGATTGATCTAAGTCGAGCATGATCTGCACAAATATCATAAAAGCTTATCAAATCAGAGATGGAGACAATACAATAGTAATGAGAAATATAACAAGTAAGCAGTATAATTATCTATATAGGCTAAACTTCAAGTCTGGTGGATTGAGGTTTTGAAATGTATAATTTGAATATGAGAAAACTTGTCAAAAAACCGAAAAACCTTACTAGACCCAAGTTTGATATATCCGAGGTCTGTCGGTTTCGATTCAAGTATGGTATAACCACCCTTTCTAAGAATATTTTAGGTACATCATCCTTTGTTGCATCTTATCTTCTTTTTAGTCTGTTTAATAACAATCATCTTTCGCGACATCTAATTTAGATTAACGAAAATGTGTACATCATCGAAAATGTAAATGTCATCAATGTTGAATATTCTCTCTCAGATTGCTCATGCATTTCATGTATTATTATTGTTTATAAAAAGGTAAATTAGGTTATCACCTGTGGTAGGATAACTCTCGATCCCGAGGCTTTGAGTTAGGGTCTCACGCCCAGCGCTAATCTCACCAAAGTTGATACTTAATGCGTGAAAGTTTACGAAGCTAATGCCAAGCGGGGGCCAGGGTATGCACATTCCGAAGGTTTAACAACCCGTGTTTGCTTGGCTCCTCCTTCCTCTAAAAAATAAATAATATTAAATTAGCCACTAATTAACATCAATTTTCATGTCATCGATTTCATTTTAATTCAAGGAATAATATTAGTTTGAAAAATCTTAAAAACAAATTAAAAACAATAATTAAAAAATGAAATGCAAACACTTATTCTTTTTTTTAACTCGACAAAATAAAACAGTATCGCCGTCTGTGGGAATCGAACCCACGACCACACGGTTAAAAGCCGTGCGCTCTACCAGCTGAGCTAAGACGGCAAGTTATATTAAAAATGGAATTGACAATTGCCACTGAAACATGCAAACTCGAATCAAAACGACAGAAAAAATTCAATATTTGTTTCAAACTTCAAACATAGATTGATTGATCTAAGTCGAGTATGATCTACACAAGTACCACAAAAACTTATCAAATCCGAAAAATCTAACACGGAGACAATACGAATTTAGTCTTTATTAATAGTTGACTTGGAAGCACAAACTTTTGGCCCGACCGCAAACTTTCGAAAATACCCTTCACTCCTGTATGATTTTACCAAATCCCATAAAAATTGGATCTAACAAATAAATTCACTTTACAAATTCAACACATGCCTTTACAAAAATTAATAAACATTAATATCACTTGAAAATAGGACTTGATAAATAGTGTTGTTTTTTTTTTACAAATTCAGAATGCTCAAATATAATCAAATCTTAACGTCCGTTTAAAATAGGATATAACAAATGAAATCTTTACAAATTCTTTCTTTATTAACTAATAACAGAAATATAAATTCAAACTATCAAAAAAAAATTGATACTGAAACTTAGAAATAAAAATTCAAACAAACTATCTATGAGTTCAATGCAAAATATGACTAAATATTTTTGAAAACTATTTTTCCATTCTGACAAATCAAATATGTTAACTGAATATCAGAACTTGCAAGATGCTTAATCTTGTCATGGATATCGCAACTTTAGGTTCAATGTTATTCTAATGCTAATTTGTAGCCCGAAGATGCAAATTATAAGGTGAATTGCTCTCCTTGTTTTATCATTTTCCAAAGGAATAGCTCTAAATACGGGTCAGAAAGTTTTTGAATGCAGAAGTAATAGCCATGTCTGATATTTATGTAATTTTGCTTTTTCCTGTATTCAGTCGGTGAAGAATGTTGAGACAAAGTCGTCTTTGGAATACGATTGTTGATGTAGATACCAACTCATTTTGTAGGCTTTCAGGAACTCAGCTATCAACTTATTTATATTTGAGAAATCAATTATGAACATATGTAATGTAGGTGACTATGTTGCAGATCGATTTGTCATCTTCATTCCTAACAAAAAGGAGAAATGGTAGAAAAATGCAGTGCAAGCCAAGGTAAATTGGCTAAATCCGTTGCAAAATATTAAGGGATCGCCGTCTGTGGGAATCGAACCCACGACCACACGGTTAAAAGCCGTGCGCTCTACCAGCTGAGCTAAGACGGCAAGTTACAAAAAAACTGGAATTGACTATTGCCACTGAAACATGAAAACTTGAATCAAACCACTAGGGAAAATAAATCAATTTTTTTTTCAAACTACAAACGTGGACTGATTGATCTAAGTCGAGCATGATCTACACAAATATCATAAAAGCTTATCAAATCTGACATGGAGACAATACAATAGTAATGAGAAATATAACAAGTAAGCAGTATAATTATCTATACAGGCTAAACTTCAAGTCGGGTGGATTGAGGTTTTGAAATGTATAATTTGAATATGAGAAAACTTGACAAAAAACTGAAAAACCATACTAGACCTGAGTTTGGCAGATCCGAGGCCTGTCGGTTTCGATTCGAGTATGGTATAACCACCCTTTCTAAGAATTTTTAGGTACATCATCCTTTGTTGTATCTTATCTTCTTTTTAGTCTGTTTAATAACAATCATCTTTCACGACATCTAATTTAGATTAACGAAAATGTGTACATCATCGAAAATGTAAATGTCATCAATGTCGAATATTCTCTCTTAGATTGCTCATGCGTTTCATGTATTATTATTGTTTATAAAAAGGTAAAACAAGTTATCACCTGTGGTAGGATTACTCTCGATCCCGAGGCTTTGAGTTTGGGTCTCATGCCCAACGCTAATCTCACCAAAGTGTTGATACTTAATGCGTGAAAGTTTATGAAGCTAATGTCAAGCGGGGGCTAGGGTATGCACATTCCGAATGTTTAACAACCCGTGTTTGCTTGGCTCCTCCTTCCTCTAAAAAATAAATAATATTAAATTAGCCACTAATTAACATCAATTTTCATGTCATCGATTTCATTTTTATTCAAGGAATAATATTAGTTTGAAAAGTCTTAAAAACAAATTAAAAACAATAATTAGAAAAATGAAATGCAAACATTTATTCTTTTTTTTAACTCGACAAAATAAAACAGTATCGTCGTCTGTGGGAATTGAACCCACGACCACACGGTTAAAAGCCGTGCGCTTTACCAGCTGAGCTAAGACGACAAGTTACATTAAAAATGGAATTAACAATTGCCACTGAAACACGCAAACTCGAATCAAAATGACAGAAAAAATTCCATATTTGTTTCAAACTGCAAACATAGACTGATTGATCTAAGTCGAGTATGATCTACACAAGTATCACAAAAACTTATCAAATCTGAAAAATCTAACATGGAGACAATACGACTTTAATGAGAAATATAACAAGTGGTGTTATTATCCATAACCAACATAGGCTAAACCCAAATGTCACACCAGTTCTGTAGAAGAGACAGTTTGATAAAGTCTGGTCCAATGCTTTAAAAAAAGAGGCAAGAGACGTCTTGAGAATGGGTTTATTATAGAAACTTTCAACCCGAAATGACTAGCTAATTCAGTGTTACTCAAGAAGTCAAATGGAACGTGAAGGATGTGTGTTGATTATACCGACTTGAACAAAGCTTGCCCAAAAGACCGCTATTCACTTTCGAGGATTGATCAGTTAGTCTATCCAACGAGTGGACATCAACTTTTATCTTTCATGGATGCATATTCTGGATATAATCAAATTCCAATATTCAAATCAGATGAAGAAAACACCAGTTTTACAACTGATTGGGGAACGCATTGCTATAAGGTAATGCCCTTTGGATTGAAGAATGCATGAGTAACTTATTAGAGACTAGTAAATAGAAAGTTGAGGGAACAAATTGGTCGAAACATGGAAGCATATATAGATGACATGTTGGTCAATTTCCAGAAGAAAAACAATCATCTAAAAGACCTAGAAGAAATATTAGATGTGTTGCGAAGGTACTAAATGAAGCAATCCACAAAAATGTTCTTTTGGAATCTGGTATGACAAATTTTTGGAATATATCGTTGGTGCTAGAGGAATTGAAATAAACCCCGACCATATTCAAGCTCCTGGAGGAATGACGAAACCAAAGATAAGCAAAGACGTAATGAGCTTGAATGAAAAAGTGGCATTTGGATCGATTTATTTCCCAAGCTATCGAAAAATGCATTCCCTTGTTCAACATTATTAGGAAGAAGAAACGCTTCGAATGAAGTGAGGATTGCCAAAAGGTTTTTCAAGAATTAAAAGATCATTTGGAAAAGCTGGCGATTCTCACTAGTCATGTGAATGGAGAAAGTCTTTATCTCTATATAGCAGTTTTCGAACATGCCCTTAGCTAAGTACTAATAAGAGAAGAAAAAGGAATTCAACTTACTGTATATAACACTAGTAAAGGACTCAGAGATGCAGAGACTAGGTACCCAGTTATAGAGAAATCGGCATACTGTATAAATTTATACTTCGATTATGATCAAGCGTATAATAATTAGGATCGTATTACAGTCAGGATTGGGTAGAAGCCGTAACATAATAAATAAAATACTTTTCAAGAGATAATTCATCTTATTCTATAAAAAAGTTAGTGCCAATGTAATTGATAGTCAACTTAAAATCAAAATTTCTGACCAGAATAAATCGATTAATTGACAAATGTTATCAGATTGAACCGAGAACTTTATAATTTGGACTTCCTTATTAACTACAGACATTACTAGACGGTTGAACAAACTTTAGATGTCTTAATAACATAGTGACGACGAAGAGAAAATGTGCATAATATATCATTACTTAAATGTATAGCTAAAAGTGTTAGGAATTAAATTTCACCTAACGGATGGTACATTTACCATGTTAAAATCTACGTACTCACTCTAATATAATACGAGTCACACCTAACAGATGGTACATCTACCAGGTTAAAATCTGGCTTTAAACTTACTATAATGATCATGTTTAACCTCAGGCTCTAGCCGACAGAGCTCATAACTTGGTGTTAGTCACTATTAGTGGAGCTATAATTTTTAGCGGATTGCATCCCTAGAAAAGAACATCAGTGGAGCTATAATTTTTTGAATTTGGATGGAGTAAAATTCATACATTGCTCTCAAATTTTATTGGAAGATCTTGCGACTGCATTTTAGAGAAAATAAATATGTTAAAATTCACTAATATATATGTACAAATTAGAGAGCAGATAATCCAATTATGCTACTTTCAGAAAATGAATATGCTGATACATGCTTATTTCCCTACAATACATAGCTGGATTTTATGTTTATGTTTTTACTCACGTTCATGATTATCCAGTTTACACAAACCCTATCCATGTTGTTAAGTATCCCCTAACATGTTTTGTTATGTCTTGGCTCTTAACGTGTCAATGTTGATACGTGCTTTTCTATATTACATAGTCACTTTTCTCACCTGGTCTTGCTACTTAATATTCTTGCCTTTTTATCTTAAAACTGCACTTCTTTTTAATTTGTACTAGATTTCTTTTTAAAAATTTCTTTACATTTGATTGTATGCATTAACTCTTCTTTTGGTTTGCTCTTTGATTTGTTTTCAACTTCGGTCTACACTTATCTTTCATTTGTTATCCTTTTAAAAATACTCACTAATGCTCTTTAAATGCCAAAAGCATTTCCAATCAGAAATTGTCGACAAATCTGAGCAATATGAAATTGGTTAATCAGAACATGTAATATGAGTTTTCTTATGCTAAATGAAATTATATACTATATTGAGTTGCGTTATTAAGCAATATCAATCAAGCACAACCATGTTTATTGAAAATAAAATTTATAGTTTGAGCGATGCAATGAATGCGTTTAAAATAGTTTCATTTTAAAAATACAAATCAACTTTGACTTCCTAATTGCATCTTAACAAGTTTTATAAAAGTTAAATAAGTTTATAAGTATTTAAGTAAATTGACAAAGTTCTATAAAAGTTAACTTAGTTTATACAAATTAACCAATTTTTTAAAAAAGGCAACATTGTTAAATAATTTATAAAAAAAATTAAACAAGTTTATAAAAACAAACTACTTTTCATAAATTTTTAACAAAGTTTTATAAAAGCAACTAAGTTTAAAAATAATAATTGAGTTTTGCAAAATTTAACTAGGCTGGCTAAGCTTATAAAAATTAACCAATTATTATAAAATTTAACGAAGTTAATTAAATTTTATAGAAGTAAATCAAGGCAACTAAATTTTATAGATATTAATAAAGTTAACCAAGTTCCATAAAATTAAATAAGTTTCTAAATGTTACTAAATTTTATGAGAATTAAGTAAATTCATAAAATTAACTAAATCTATATAAAAATTTAACTAAGTTTTATAAAAATTAATTAAATTTATTGAAATTAAATATTTTTTTATAAAATAAACTAAGTTAACTAAGTTTCATAAAAATTAAATAATTTTATAAAGATAACCAAGTTTGTAAAAATAACTATGTTTATAAATATTAATTAAGTTTAAAAAAAATAATCAAGTTTATAAATTTAATTAAGTTTTATAAAAGATAACTAAGTTTTATAAAAATCAATTAAGTTAACCAAGTTCTATAAAAACTAAATAAGTTTATAAAAGTTAACAATGTTTTATAAAAATTTAACTATGTTAACCAAGTTTATAAAAATTTACCAAGTTTTATTTTAACAAAGTTAACTAATTTTCTAAAATTAACTGAAGTTTTACAAACATTAACTAAGTTTTATAAATATCAAACAAGTTTATAAAAATTAGTATTAATATTAGTATATATGATAATACTTAGTATTATTATTAATAATAGCAATAATAATTTTAAACTAGGTTTGCCCACTTCTACTTATGTTATTGTTCAAGGTGTTTTTTCTTTTCTTGTAGAGCATGAATTTTTGAAGAGAGCAAGCTCTATGGTCATGACATTTCACTTCTTTGGCAAAAAACATTTGTTGAATCTCTATGGTGATATCATGTATTTTTAAAGCATTTCCAACAAAATACTTTATATATAACTATTAATTATTTGGTGTATGGACTTGTGTAAGTTTGCTTATGTTTAATATATAACGTGCACAAATTGTTAAATTTCTAGTTATGCTATGTGAATTGACTGATCCTCATTTGTGTTTTCATTTATATGCGTTAATGTTTAGAAATTCTATGTAAACCAAACAAGCAAAGGTCTAATGCTATAACAGTTTTATAGTATTTTTAAAACGTTCAGGTTGCCTTTTAGAAATCGCTATTATGGAATTTGAACCTATCATAATATGTTACACAACGTTTACAATATGCTATGAAAAGTTTCTAAAGCGTTTTTAAAATGCTTTATAAGTTCTAACATGACAATGACAAAAATGCTATGATAGGATAACTTTTGGGAGCGTTTCAAAAATGCTATTATAGGGTCTGAACCTATTATAGTATGTCGTTATACAGCGTTTTTCGTAATACTGCGATAAGTTTTAACAACGTTTAAACCTATCAGCATTATAAAACACTGAAAACCTTCTTTTGTTGTAGTGTCTTGGACACAGATTTTGTGGGTATCAAATTTAGCATATGTGTTGCGGTTTCTAATGCATGTCTCCAATAGGACAGAGGTAACTCAGCCTTACTCATCATGGAACGAACCATATCTAATAAAGTACAATTCCTTCTCTTCGAAACACCCTCGTGTTGTAGAGTGTAAGGTAGAGTAAATTGAGAGATAATCTCATCATCTTTTAAGCACTGTTGGAGTTCTTGTTCAACGTGCTTACCTCCTCGATTGGATTGAAGTATTTTAATCTTTCGGTTCATCTGATTTTCTGTCTTATTCTTGTATTCAATAAATTTCTTGTAGATATCAGATTTATTTTTTATAAGGTACACATCATAGTCTTAAGAAATCGCCAGTAAAGGTTACAAAACAAGAACAATTATCTTTACTAATTATAGGCATTGGGTCACATACATCACTATGCACGAGCCATGAGTTCATCAAACTCTTCCATTTCTTCCACTAAAGGGTGATTGGTCATCTTACCTTTGAGACACGACCAACACGTTTCAAATGTGTCAAAATCAAAGGATGGTAAGAAACCTTCGGTTTTTATTTTATATAGTCGTTTCTCACCTATATGACCCAGCTTACAATGCCAAAGATAATTTTTATTTATATGGTTATTCGAAGAAGAACATACATAATTTTATTTATCGCATAAATGCCATTATCTAAAATACCATCACATACTTTATTACCATCTAAAATAATGTTCATAACATTATTAGTGGAGTGCTTAGACAATCTAGACACAGAAATAATTCCACAAATAATGTCTTTTACATGATAGCAATTATTTAATATCAAAAAAATCCACCTGATAAACTCAAATGAAAACCTTTAACGATCGTTGCATCTATAATAGTCCCATTTGCAAATTGAAGCCCAACTTCTCCATTTTCCATGCGACACCAATTTCTAAGCCCTTGTAACGAATTACAAATATGAGTTCCAGATCCAATGTATAAAACCTAAAATAATTTATTGATTGCAAAACAATTTTGAATCATAAATATACATGATGGAGCGACAAGACCATTCTGTTTCTTCTCTTTAACTGTCTTCAAGTACTCCAAACAATTCTGCCTTTTCTCTTTAACTTGGTCATTTTAGTATTGAATGGATTCTTCGAAAGTTCGTACATTGCGAAACGGGACTGTTCATCAAATAGATCTTTGAGACTATCAATAATCTCATGGACACACATGTTTTTATGCTCCCTCTACAACGGCTTGTCTAGCATAGACAACAAGAAAACTTGGGCACTCTTTAGGTTCGAAACTCATTTATCATTCGTAGGTCACAGTTTGTTGACTGCATCATCGGTGGGTTGTTCTTTTAGAGGTGCAGCTATCGAGGACCAAAGATATTTTAATCGCTCTTAGCAAATCGACTTGGTTGGGTCCGGTAAGTCTGTCGCTTTTAGAAAACAATTTTGGATGTAGACATTTTTCTTAAAGTTTTAACTTAGTAAATTAGGACAATTTCATGGTAGATGTCCTTATAATATTAGTAAGGTTATACTTTATGTTTCATTTTACTATTAAGCTCTCACTGGTATTTTGAGTTTTTCAAACACTAAGATGAAACACGGAAGTCTTTCGACTTCACTGGTGGGTGCTAAGACTCATCTGTCTTGGGATTCTGACCTTGATTTTGCTTAACAAGTCATAGCCTCAGATGATGGACAACCCCTTATCGTTTATATCATATCCAGCTCCTAATCCGTACCATCATTTCGCGATGGCCTAAGTATAATATATGTACCGTGAGTTTACTTAACAAATAACTATCTTACCTCGTCTATTATATATCTTAACAATACTACACATAACATATCTAGCTTGAGTTTGCTCAAGAACTAAATAGTATGCAGGTAATTTATTAATATATAAATGGTAAAGGACAACTTTATGTTAAAGATTCATAATCTTTAATATATTTATTTAGAGTGATATCGATTTATGAGATAGTATACTTTATGAAATACCCTCATAATTCATGAGTTTGACAAATCCAAAATCACGGTATACATATTATACGTATGTATTTATCCCTAAGCCTATTTAAGATTTCTTAAATGTTACACCTTTAATATATACATTCATATTACATACGTTTAATTATTTTATAAATTTTATAAGTTAATTAACATATATAACAGTCTTATGTATAACATTATATTAATTAAATATTATTTAATTAATTTAATTAATTAACATTTTAATTAATCATATATTATTCAATTGTAATATTTTATATCGAATGTATATACTATAACATTTATAGCTATACACATATTTTTTTATGTATTTATTTACTTATAAATTAACTTTTAATTAATTTATTTAGTTAAATCCTTTTAATTTTGTAAATTCTTTTATATACTTATGTTGTCTAGTACAATTAAATACAACATAACATTTACCATTATATATTATATATATGTATGTATTTTAATTAATTAACCATATAATTTATTTATTTTATTAAACTTATTAATAATTAAAATTTTGAAAATTAATTTTATAAGTATGTTCAGGCCAAAAATGGCCACAAACACCATGTTGTATGTGAAAGCACCAATATCCAATATTTAGATCCATACAGAGGAGTATAGATTCATAAATTACACAATAGGTTGCAGAAAAGTAAATGAACAAGTAAGTTTTATAATGGTTCGGAAAACTCTGGCCTATGTCCACTCCAATAAACTTTTATTTATACTATAAGATTACAAGTACGATTGTTTTTGCCTCAGAAAAATAATGGAGGAAGAGGTAGGAAATAATGAAGGAGAGCCCCGTAGAAAAAAGTCCTTTGCAATGAACCAAGTCCGTTGTATTTATAGGGAGAGGTGATGAGATATTTCACTAGGATTTCGGCAGAAGGCTCTCTAGATCCATAGAGGTCCACCATGACGATCAGCGAACCTAACTCGACGATTTGGAATGATCAGCTAAAGTATCACCGATCGATATTTTTTATCCCCTACTAATGTGCGATTGTTTTTGGAGGGTCCCACATGCCTCTTCACATTGCTCCTAAAATATGGAATCATTCTGAGTTATAGATTGTGAGATACAGATCAATTCTTGTTGAAATTAGAATATGCACAAGAGGATACCGATCGTTTTTAGGACTTAGCCAAAACGATCGACCAATAACGATCGACTAAACCCTAAATGAAACTTTTAGACTCGTGATCATTTTTGGGGGTTCCCACGTGTCTCTTGATACTGTTTTTGAAATATGGAACCATTTTGACTTGTAACTTAGGAGATATGGATTGATCTTGGTTGAAATTGAACCGTTCATTGAGTCATACCGATCGTCGTTAAGGATCGGCAAAAACAATATGCCTAAAACGATCGGCCATCCTTGAATTTCAATGTTTTGACCTACGATCAATTTTGTAGGCTCCATTTTTCATTTTATAGATGCTCTAAAAGTTTCAAGTGAATTGGTTTTGTGGATCTTGAACTATTGATCGATCTTCATCGATTTAAGCTATTTTATGGATCGTTCTAAATCGATCCATATAAATTCTTCATTTGTCCATAATTTGAGCTTACGAACTCCGATTGACTTTGAAATTTGAAATGCGGGCTCATGGAGCCTTCCTTGTAACCTCATACTGATTACACCTTAATTGGATAATTAGCAATTTTTTGAGCGTTTCCATCTAAATCCATTCAATCATCGTCCATAATTTCAAATGTAGTCGATTTCCAATCCATCCACCTAAGCCAAATCCGTGATATCCCGGCCTAGCCAAAAGGTGGGATAATATTTGCCCCCCAAAACATGCCTTGCGGTAGGAAGGCGTGTTTTGAATTGCTATAATGCCAAAATCTGAAGTCCATGACTATTTTGAGTCGATATCCGATTCTAAATCCATTCCAAGTTTATTAACCAAATCCACGATCTCTCCGGATCATTTTCTCCAAATCTGAGACCGCTCTGGGTCCATATCCAAATCCATATACCTCTTCGGGTCGTTTTATCCAAATCTGGGACCACTCCGGATCCATATCAAAATCCATAGACCTCTCTGGGTCATCTTATCCAAATCCTTGATCTCACTGGATCCTTGCCGAGCATAATCCATACTTAACGACTTGAGTAGGCTGATCTTGTCGCTCTTAGACGAAACGTCCAACCCCTTACCAGGCATAGTCCATACCTGATGAACTTGATCTCTCTGAATCCATGTCGAGCATAACCATACTTGACAACCTTTTGGGTTTTATTCTCCGGCCTTGACTCTCCGGTCGAGGGCTTAATCCGTGGGGTGTCTTTCTTCGACCTTGGTTCCCAATCGAGGACTTAATCTATCGGGTATCCTTCTCTGGCCTCGGTCCCCAATCATGGACTTAATCCATGAGATATCCTTCTTCGGCCTCGATTCCCAATCAAAGATTTAACACGTAGGGTACCCTTCTCCTGCCTTGATCCCAGTCGAGGACTTAATCCGTGTTAGAATCCATCTTGTCACTCTTTGGCGAAGGAACTTGTGACTCACTGTTATTGCCCCGTCTCTCCGGTCGAGACCATAACCGCGACCTCTGTTGTTCATTGCATTACCGCAGATCCAAATGTTTTGAGATTCATTGGTTATGGTGGTTTATCGCCATCTCAGAGCATGCCTAGGGATCGTCCTCGATCCCGTACATTTGTAAGTGACTTAGCCGTTTTACTGTAGAGTTGATTTTTAGTTATTTAGTTTATGCCATCCCGATTGAGAGATGACGGCCTATGCCCTTAAGCCGAGCTCACTCTAATTTATGGCGGATGATGGCTGCACCTGTTGCATTACCGTTATCCATTTCCATACAAAGCCATCCAAATCCATTCCCCTAGTTCCATGGAGAGTAGTGCCAATCCATTTTCCTTAGCCAGGGTTTGCCCCCACTTGCTCCAATCCATATCCAATCCCGCTAGTTTTTGCTCCAAGTCCTAGATTCCAATTTCCAACTATTCCAGCATCCTTAAGTGGTTTTCGATCGTCATTTCCATCCTGCATCCCGCGTCCACGAGGGGATTTCCTCTGGACAAGCATCCAAATTATGATTCGCACCAAGCTCCATGGGATTGACCATAAATCCTCCAACATCGCGACCAACCAGACCCAGTGGCATGCCCCTAGTCTTTGGAGATAAAGATTGAGGTTTGATTAGATCTTGAGGAAGCCTCCTAACTCCCTTAATGATGGCTCATATCCACACTCTGTCTCCTTGTTGATGGTTTCACCATTACTCTATTTTCATAGCCGATTCCAAATCTGAACTCCAAATTCACGGGGATAGCACTTCTAATGAAAGCACCAAAATATTTGCGCCAAAAATGACCACAAACACCCTGTTGTATGTGAAAGCACCAATATCCAATATTTAGATCCAAACAGAGAAGTATAGATTCACAGATCACAGACTATATTATAGAAAAGTAAATAAACAAGCAAGTTTAGATTGATTTTAGGGGTTGAAAGCCTATATTTACAGCATTATACAACACCTTGAAATCATCTCTTACCTCATCACTTTTCTTCAAGTTTAGATTTAAATTCAGCACTGTTTTTATTTTCGAACAGAATACGTAGGATTGTTGATTAGATTTAGCAATTTATTTATTCTTGTTCTTAGTTATTTTCTGCACTCTTTTTAGTTAGTTAATAATTATTTCAGTTGTTTTCTCCGTTATCTTCTTTTCCGCAATTTCAATTTCTGTTCTGATTTTTTTTACAATTCTATATTTTGGTTGCAATTTCGATTAGTATCGAAATCGATTCGGAGTATATTATTGTTTTTATTTTCTATTCAAAATTCACCATCGAATTCGTTTAACACGCCAAAGATTTAACTATGGATTTTAATTGTTTTAAAATACAATTCCCCATGTTCGACCTGCATACTACACGCCTGTGCGCTTGCAGAATTTATTAAAATTTGTGCTTTTCTAATCAATAGAAAAGTCGCAACGGAGATAAAGATTGAGGTTTGATTAGCTCTTGAGGAAGCCTCCTAACTCCCTTAATGATGGCTCATATCCACACTCTGTCTCCTTGTTGATGGTTCACCATTACTCTATTTTCATAGCCGATTCCAAATCTGAACTCCAAATTCACGGGGATAGCTCTTCTAATGAAAGCACCAAAATATTTGCGCCAAAAATGACCACAAACACCCTGTTGTATGTGAAAGCACCAATATCCAATATTTAGATCCAAACAGAGAAGTATAGATTCACAGATCACAGATTATATTGTAGAAAAGTAAATAAACAAGCAAGTTTTATAGTAGTTCAGCAAACTCCGGCTTATGTCCACTCCAATAATCTTTTATTTATACTGGAAGATTACAAGTATAGTTGTTTTTTCCCTATAAAAATAATGGAGGAAAAGGTAGGAAATGGTGAAGGAGATCCTCGTAGAAAAAAGTCCCTTGCAATGAACAAAGTCAGCTGTATTTATAGGGAGAGATGATGAGATATTTTGCTAAGATTTCAGCAAAAGGCTCTCTAGATCTATAGGGGTCCACCATAATGATCGGCGAACCTAACTGGACGATTTGGAACGACCGACCAAAGTATCACCGATCGAAATTTTTATCTCCTACTAACATGCGATCGTTTTTGGAGGGTCCCACATGCCTCTTGACATTGCTCCTAAGATATGAAATCATTCTTAGTTATAGATATTGAGATATGGATCAATCCTTGTTGAAATTGGATTATGCACTGGTGGATACCGATCATTTTTAGGACTTGGCCAAAACGATTGGCTAAACCCTAACGCAACTTTAAGACTTGCGTTCGTTCTTTAGGGTCCCACTTGTCCTTGATACTACTTCTAAAATATGGAATCATTATGTCTTATAACTTGGAAGATATGGATTGATCTTGGTTAAAATTGGACCGTTCATTGAGTCGTACCGACCGTTGTTAAGGATCGACGAAAACGATCGGCCTAAAACGATCGACCATCCATGAATTTCAATGTTATGACCTACATTCGTTCGTGTAGGCTCTGTTATCCCGCTTTTTGGCAAAGCCGCGATACCAAAAGATTGATCGAAAGCGAAGGATAGTTCATATCAGAGATTGGTCATACTTCGTTTCTCTATGGATATCGCTGTGTTTTGTCCGAGCCCAGATTGAGCCACAATTGATGGGACATGACAAGAAAGATCATAGAAGTCGTCATCTCAAATTTCGAGTCAATCCGAGTTCATATGCTCAAGTTATGATCGATTCAACCTGAAGGCAAAGACAATGGTTTCGAGTCCATCATGGTAGGTATCTTCGAACCCACCACAGAAAACCGTTCGAACCGATCATCTTCGAATCGATGGACCTCGAACCCATCGGAGTGCCTCGGTTCGACTCCATCAACTTTGAATCCACCTAGTTCGTACCGGTGGGCCTCATGTCCATGGAGAGGTTGTAAAGCTCGTATCCACCAATGAATCCTTGTTCGAATCCACCAAGCATCGGTTGTTCGAACCAATTATTGGAGCCTTGTTCGAACCCATCTGTAAAGCTTCTTCCGAATCCACTGGTTCAAATATCCGCGATGACGTGTCATCCATCGGTTCGAATGCGTCGAGATACATGGAGTCGAAGCGGTCAACTCGGAGTGAAGATCGGATCGGTTCGAAGTTATCGCTCCACGTCACCACGAAGGCGCGTGCCACCATCGATTTGAAACCATCGGTTCGAATGAATGGTGTCGAACCAAACAGCCACTCGAAGAAAGTCATCTCGAACCCATCATACCTCTCAATCTACTGATCCAAATGCCACGAAATTTTCACAGAAGCTTGCATACATGTTGAAGCATGTCCACACCAAATTTCACCTCGATTGGATGATTTTATGATCGATTCGAATGGAGTTCGAATCGATGCCAAAGTGGGCCTAAATTTCCTAAGGCCGGGCGCGTGGGCCCCATCACGTGCCAAAAGCGGTCTCTCGAGTTTTCAGCGAAATATCAGCATCCTACGCCTATAAATAGAGCCCCAAAGCCAACAGAAAAAGGGGCTTTTTGAACTCTGAAGCGCCCAGACTCTACCGGATCGAGATCTCCATCATCCTACATCATAATCAGCTATTGATTTCGAATTTCCAGTTGTAACTTGTTGTTGATCGCTATAACAACTTGTAACTATTAGAAGAGAATCAATAAAACATCAAAAAACTTCACAATGGACGTAGGCAACACGCCGAACCACTATAAATCGCTTGTCTGCGCATTTACTTTACTGTTGATTGGAGTTTTTGTTAGATAATATCTATTTTGAATTTACATTCTTCACTATTATCTCTTCAACGACTCCCGAAGAGTGTTGTGACCAATTTTGGTGCGAACACTTTGGTGCTTTCACCGAGAAAACCCAGATTTTCTCTTGCTCTTTGGATCTGTCATCGATACCGGATTGAATAAATCTAAGAGAGAGATCCAAACCATAAAATCTAAGTTCCTTCCCTTCTATTTAGATTTGCATAAAGTCTAGGAAAGGAATTCTACCTTCGAGATGGTTAGCACAAGAACCACCTCAAATGCTATTAATCAAGAAGAGCAGGATCGACAGAATCCTGTGCCGCCACCTCCATCTAATTAGGATGCTACCGGGCACTCCGAACCGTCAGGTCCGGTTACCCGACAAGAGTTGCAGTTGCTACTCCAAGAGCTGACCCAGAGTCGGCAACAACTAGAAGAACAGCTACGCGCTAACATTGAGCTAATCAGCAAGCTAGATCGCCAGAAGCGAAAGAGGTCCAAGAGAGACCACGCTTCTCGCTCCTCCAGCGAGAGTTCTTCATCTTCTGATTACCACAATCGATCACCACGACCCCGACTAGATGGGAGTCGCATGCCAGTCACTGGAAATCAACCGGCACTGACCGTCAGACAACTGAGAGTTTGTCCGTCAGCCAGTTTTCAAACCGGACCCTCCTCCCGAGGAGGTGCCGTTCCTCACCGCACCGCAGAATACCGCACCACTAACGTTGCGGCTGAACCAGGGGCCGACGCCCAAGATCAGTCGGACCTGGACCGTCGTCATAGCGGACGTACTCCTGAACCATACGTCCCAGAGGACTATGAGCCAAGAAGGCAAGACTTGGACCGTCAACGATATTCGGTTCAAACCCAAAGTATGGAACGTGATCATACTCCGGCGCAAATGCCGGATCTTTCCACTATGATACGTCAGATGATCTGTGAAAGCCAGGGATTCACAAATGACAATTGGGGAGTATCTCGGAGCCACACTCCTTTTACGGACAATATCCTTACTGTCGAACCCCCACGGCGATTCCGAATGCCGACTCTACCCATGTACGAGGGAAACTCCGACCCCAATCAACACATTCTGAAATATGAATGGTCGATGACCGCTGCCAGAGCTGACGATGCAGTGAAATGTCATAGTTTCCCCATATCCTTGGGGGGCATCGCTACCATGTGGTTCACTCGACCACCACCTCGATCCATCTCTTCATTCGACCAGTTGGCCACAAAATTCGTTGAACAGTTCCGCATGCACGTCGTAAGACCCAAAGATGTCAAAACTCTGTCTAGCGTCATTCAAGCTCCTGGGGAAACGCTCAGACGCTACTTAGAGAGATTCCATACTGCATGTGCGGAGATTAGTAATCCAAAGATAACTCCATCCTTATGGCGCTGACTAAGGGGATCGACCCCGATTCTGAATTTGGCAATTGGATAGCTAGAAAACCACCTGCATCATTGGACCGTTTCCATGCCAAAGCAGCTCAATTCCTGAGACGGGAAGACGCGAAACAGTCTAGGAAGAAAACTGACGCAGGACCAAATGCGGAAGGGATCCAAAGCAATGTAGCGATTAAACAGTCCGGTGAAAGCTCCGGAAAAGTTCAGTTGAACAATAAAAATAAACAAGCTCGGCGAAGAGAAAGCGTGAATCAAACTAAAAAACAAGATCTAAATCATGGCCCGCAGCGCAAGAATCCAATGTTTGACAGTTACACTCCTCTGAATACATCACTAGAGGACTTGTACTTACAAACCTGTGGCGCAATTCAGTATCAAAAACCTGCACCAAGACTGTCGTCAGAGAGACAAATCCAGACGGGAAAGTTTTGCAGGTTCCATGAAAGCTACGGGCACAATACGAACGAGTGTCGTCACTTACAAGATCTCGTTGAAAAACTGATCAGAGAAAGGAAGCTGGACAGTTTGTGCGGACGCCGCAGCCTAGAGAAGTGGGCCCATCAAATCAAAACAATGAACCCAATCGACCGAGACAGGAGGACTCGACTTGTCCCCGTGGAAGATTGGTGATAAACGCCATCAGTGGCGGACCTACTTACTCAGGAGCCTGGAACGACGAAGATCCTCGTCACTGTCATACATAACAGGCTCATTCAATCTACGAATGCTTTGCAGTTTCCTTTACATTCTGAAATTTGAATTTGTCTGACTTTGCCATATTTTTTTATTTCAGCAATAAAATACTATCTCTTCAAGCTAGAGCTGTGGTTCACCGAATACAACATTCAACAATCACGACACACGAAGAGCCAAGTTCCATCAAACAATGGAATTTATTCAAACGGTGAGTGACTGTGATACGATCGGCCACTCACTAAGTGAAACCCCAGCTCGGGGGCAAACCAACACATCAAAGGCTGAACTGGACCGACACACGACAGTCCAACCAATAACTCATTCCCGGAGCGCGAACGGACTCTAACTTCCCAGAGTGTGAGTTGGAGTATAAACATTCAACAACTCGTTCCCAGAGCGCGAACGGACTCCAACTTCCCAGAGTGTGAATTGGAGTATAAACATTCAATAACTTGTTGCCGGAGTGCGAACGGACTCCAACTTCCCAGAGTGTGAATTGGAGTATAAACATTCAATAACTCGTTCCCGGAGTGCGAACGGACTCCAACTTTCCAGAGCGTGAATTGGAGTATAAACATTCAATAACTCGTTCCCGGAGTGCGAACGGACTCCAACTTCCCAGAGCGTGAATTAGAGTATAAACATTCGATAACTCGTTGCTGGAGTGCGAACGGACTCCAACTTCCCAGAGCGTGAATTGGAGTATAAACATTCGATAACTCGTTCCCGGAGTGCGAACGGACTCCAACTTCCCAGAGCGTGAATTGGAGTATAAACATTCAATAACTCGTTCCCGGAGTGTGAACGGACTCCAACTTCGCAGAGCGTGAATTGGAGTACAAACGTCGAATCCATCGTTCCTAGAGTGTGAACAGACTCCTAAAAAGCCCACATAGATGTGACTGACCATCCAGCGGCTAACTCCAACTTCGTAGAACGTGAATGGAGTATATACATAAATTACAGGTTCCCGAAGCGCGAACCCAAACATACATGCTATCTCCAAATTCCCGGAGTGTGATTTGGGGCACAAATACTAAGTCGAAGTTCCCACAGTGCGAACCAAAATATCAATACTAACTCCAAGTTCCTAGAGCGTGAAGTGGAGCATAAACATCAATTACAGGTCCCCGGAGCACGATCCATGTTACAAACATCGATAACTCTCAAATTCCCGGAGTGCGAACCGGATTATCAATCTCAAATTATCCTAAGTCCCCAGAATGCGGACGTGTGCTTAAGATTTGCAACAAGTGCGATCAACCACCAAAAATACAAGTGCTGTTCCCCAAAACCGGGGGGCAAAAAAACCAAGTGTTAATAACTAACCAAAGTGACACAACGACTGAAGTTCAGTTATTCATCGATCACAACTTGCGACCAAGATTCTCAGACTTGGCAAATAAAACGAACTCTACTTGACGGTAATAACACCACAAGTACACCGGACTGAAAATAAAACACTACAAACACTTGAGCACAAAAGAAATGAGAATTGAAACAAAGAAATTAAATTTTATTTCAACTAACTGGAGACAAGAACTTACATGAAAAAAATTTCTTCCAAAAAGAATTCCTACTTGCAGGGGCCGAACCTGCATCTATACACGACCTATCTACCAAAAAAAATCTACTTAAACGGCCCATCTACTTCTTCTTTTTGGATCTCCTTATCAGCGGTTCGTCTTCGGACTCGCTGGAGCTAGAGATCCTTCGTTTGGAGCGCTTCCTCTTCGGTGGCTGCTCTTCGGCTGGGGGCATAATGTCAATGTACTCCTCAGAGCTCGAATCTATATGAAGGCATTCCACCGGAGGAGTAGGAGGGACTGGGTCCGCGACTGAAGGTAGGATAGTGCCACCTGATGATACTACCCTTACAGGTGCTGGACTCTGCGTCGCCGTGCTTCCACCAATACTACTACTTTGCCCCGCAGCCTCTATTTCGGCATTGATCTCGGCCAGAATTTCCTCGTCACGAGTTTCTTGGGCCTGGCTGGGGGCATCCGCAGTCTGCATTGAAGAGCTAGAGGTTGGCGGGAGGTCACTAATGATAAACGGTAGGTCTGTGGAGAAGCCACCCTGCACACCAAGTAGCTCGCTCACCATTTGTTCATCAAGAGATAATCCGCTCCCCCGCGCCGTCTCAGTTGGAACTGCTGTTACGACAATAGTCTCAGTGGTGATGGCCTTACCCCCTTTACTTGATTCTTGAGTCGCGACAATCGGCGCAATTCCAGTCACTAAGCAAAGATAAGAAGAAATT
Source organism: Allium cepa (assembly GCA_030765085.1). NCBI lineage: Eukaryota > Viridiplantae > Streptophyta > Magnoliopsida > Asparagales > Amaryllidaceae > Allium > Allium cepa. The sequence goes on from CM060928.1 coordinate 93,031,294, forward strand.
ATTAGTAATCACTTCAAAACAAACGCTTTAATAGAAACACACTTGAGATATGTTCAAAGTACCTTCCTCTGTTTGACTCGTTGACGGTTGGACGGCCTCAGAGACGTGCTCCCGAATGGGAGATAACCGCGGCTGTTCTGGGTCATAAGCAGGAACAGATTGTGAACCAACCACAGATACAGGCCCTAACGAAGGTGGAGCGGTGATTTCAGTAACAGCGGCGTGATGCTGAACACCTGATCCCTCTCCAACCTCCAGAGATCGACCACCAATCATCTCCTTCTCATGAGCAATAATAGCGTCATGGAGGATTTTCTTCTCTTCATTTGTCAGCAACCAGTTTTCAATTTCAAATCGGTCGACCGATTCATCCGGATGCGCTTCCTCTTCTTCCTCAACCAATCGACCCCAAGCACTGCGGAGGTGTACCGGGTAACCTTGGAGCCAGGCCAAATTTCGGTGTCTCAACACATTGGCATTGTAAGTGATGAGCAAATCTTCAATATCGGCCTCCAGCCTGGCCTCCGCTTGATGAACTTTCTCCTCAACCTCCATCTCGACCGCCTGGACCTTGGCTACTGTCGCATTCCGTTCAGTCCGGAGAATCACGGCTTGTTCACACGCCTCCTGGGCTGCGTTATTCGCATCATCCCTATCCTTGGCGATTTCGGCAAATTTGGACTTAAGCTCGTTTAACTCCTTCAGGGATGCATCCCTCTAGGCAGTGACCAGGGTGTTTCGATGGCCCATATCCTCTACCGTGGCATAATGTTCAGGTTTCATCCTATCCATCGTTGCTTGGGCTTCGTCGGCTTTTTTGATAGCCTCCATTTCAGATTTTCAAGAAGATTCAGCCTCAATGTTTATCACTCCAATAATACGGCTCTTTTGAGCTAGCTCGGCCTGCAATCTCTCGATGGTGGCCCCACGCTCAAAGGCCAATGCCGACGCTTTGTCAGCTGCTTTCGACCACGCTTTGTACTGAGCGTAAAAATCGTGTACGTAATCATGTACCAATTGCTCAGCTTCCTCCGGGATTTTCTTTAAATGTGGCGGAAAGATATAGTTGTTGAAGAAGATGTTTGGGAAATCTCTTTTCAGCTGAGCAAGCCTGATTGCTCCTTCCCCTGAAATTTCCACGGGGGGCTGTTCTGTAACGGCAGCAGTCATCGTTTCGCTCCTAGAATGGAGGGATTCATGCCTAGAAGATTGAGAGGTAGACATGTGGTGTGAAGATTCAGAGTGACGAGAGACATGAGCAGGAAGTTGAATGGGATCTCTGGGAGGAGGAGGAGTACGCGATCGAGATCGACGCTTATAACCTCTGTCTGTATCATATCTCTCCTAAATAGAATACCCAGAGCGTCCTTGGTCATAATCTCTGTCCCCTTCTCGCCTGTGTGAATCATGATATGAAGACTTGCGGGCATGTCGAAGACTCCCTAACATCGAGCTCCGCCTAGACATAGTATCTGCAGAGCAAAATATAGTAGAATTAATCACCTTTCGAAACATGTAGTTTACAGTCAAAGGTTATGCAGTGTTGTGAAATATGTATGAATGTGCAACCCCCCGACCCACCGGATGTGTCTGCCACACCAGTGGGAAAAGACTCACTCAAAACTAAAGTTTCTGAAAGTTCTTCCAATCCGGCATCATGCTGTAGGGACACATCGTCCGGAATTGGAATATCGGCGAGCCCTTCATAAAGATTTTCAGTTCTCGGAGGAGACATCTCTGAAATTCTAACTCCAGGAAAGGATCCGGCCGTGACAACCGATTTCCACTCCCCTTCTTAGTTGACGTGACGACGGCTGCCTTGCCTTTTCTCTGCTCCGCGACATCCTAAACTACATCCGTAGGCTCGGTCAGCGGCTCATCATCGGTGTGGGTTCTTTCAGAATCAGCCTCCTCGGCTATAATAACTTGGGGTTTCTTGTGCTTGACTCACTTTTTCGAGACAGTCCTTAATGCCCCGCCAAAATGTATGCTCTGCCCCCGTTCGATCAACCCGTAAGTCCGGAGATTCCTGTCGGTCAGAAGCGACTCGATATCCCTATCTTCACTCGAGACTCCCCGGAGTATTCGTACTATTTCCTTAAATTGTTCACCCTCAGGTCGTTAAATCGTCGTTGTATAAAAAAAAAGGAAAAAACATAAGTTTCACTTTGACCGCAATTGCCTTAGTAATTACTTGATAACTCAGCTACACTCACGTCTGAATAAGCATCGCCGGGCGAACCCCGGAGGACACCTGACATAGAACCATTCCGTCCTGTAATAACTCGACCTGGTCCAGGAACCAGTGACCACTTAGCAGTTCCTCACCGCTTCTAGAAATGTGAAGGAAGGGTAATCACCTCGAGTTTTGAAATTAAATAGATATCTTATCTCGGTCGGGATCGATGGTCTATGAAGGTACTCCATGAAGACGATGAATAAGCTATTCACGGAGGCATATCCGTTCGGGTGTAGTTGAGATGGAGCGATCCTCATAAAAGACTACACTTCCCTTATGTACTGATTGAACGGAGGAAGTGTCCCAGCCATGCACGCGTGGCGATTAAATGCTGTATATCCCTCCGACGGGTTGTTTGGCCTATCATTCGGCCCCGGTAATAGCACGTCATCCAGTGACAGGCCGTGCCTCAAGCATATTCTCCCTAACATATCTTCAGAAATATTAGATTGAACGGAATCCGACGGATTGGCAATGAAAGACGCATTGGGAAGTTCGTCCGGAGCTGGACCGATGATCTCAGGTTCAATATCTGGAACCTCTAGTCTTGGGGTAACTGTACTTTGAATCCCCTGCTGCTGTGAAATTGAAGGTTCCATAACTAGCTAACTCATGAGAAACCATCGTTAGATGACAAAGGACCTGTGCATTTCCCCAGTGTAAAGTGTATGAATGTATGTTGTACAGTGCCATGCATTACTTGAATAAGTGTCACAGAGTTAAAGGAAATATGCAAACGACAAAGCTAATTTCCCCAGTTATAATGACCGTCATCGCTGACCGTCATCACTAAACCGTTTGTATGATGGAATTTGATTTGGATAGAAGTTGTTATGGTTCCATCGACGAGCTTCGAAAGGTGGTCAAGTATGCAGTGTGATTATCAAGTCCAAATATGTAAGGATGAAGCTCGCCGGAATTATGCTTAGAAAATGTCAAACTTTGATATCCATCATAGAGGGTTCGAACCGAACAAAGTGAACTCATTCGAACCCATCCTACAGTCGCTTCGAATCGATGCGGAAAGGCGCGCTTCGAATCGATGATCAGGCGTCAAGTTCGAATCGATCGATGAAGGATGACTTTGAATCGATCCTTGGTTAACTGGTTCGAACCGATAAGGAAACCCTCAACTTAACATCGGCCACGTTCGAATCGATACCCTCCGTATCGATGCAAAGTTGAGAACTTCGAACCGATAGCTGATGGATTCGAAACCATCGATTCGAATGGAACCATCAAAGATGGTCAATCAGTGCGAACTATGTCACCTTCATAAAGTCATTCCAGGGATAGATGCGAAATCCAAAGAAGAATGACGCCGCCATCATCGATTCGAACTCGAATCCACGCATCGTTTCGAAGCCTTCCCAAACCAGATCTGGTTTTGCCAATCTCGAGACTAAGCAATCGATGAAGAAGAGATAGGTTCGAAGTAACTTTGCCGTTTGGATTCGAGGCTAATTACCTTGTTTAAGTGATGGATTCGAGGAGTTAAAGTCTTGGATCTTGAATGGTTCGAATACGTAACACGGTGTTGTCTTCTCAGGAACTTCGAAACGATGCGAAACACAGTGAAAGCAAGGCGAGAGTAAAAAGTGAAAAGTGAAAAAGTGGCAAGCCCACTGCTATTTATATGGAGCTTTGAGGGCGACCGAGACGATTCCCCTTCCGGTAAACGTGACCGGTCGCAACCAGTCAAGGCGTGGATCGTTTCGAAATCTCCATTCGAAACCATTTGCCTAATGCCTTGTGGGTTCGAAGTTAACCTCATATTTCATCGATACGAAGCACACGGAAAAACATCAAGTCACATCGATGCGAAACAAACAATGGGCACATCAATTCGAAGCCCCTGTTCACAACTCCATCCACAACCTACCGATACGAACGACAATTTCGTATCCATCATTTCCTACCGATACGAACTACTATTTCGTAACCGTCCTTTCACATCGGTTCGAATGTCAGTTTTGTACCTATCATAACATGAGTGTACTCCACCCATACGAATGTAGATTTCGAACCCATCAATGCTCCAACACATCGGTTCGAAGTATTACATTCACACAACCCAAAGTCATTTCCTTCAACCTTCTATATTGGTTCAGGAGAGGATTGATACGAAGGGACTTTCCAAAACAACCATCATGCGTTGTCTCAACTTAAATTTCCAAATCGGTTCAGGAGAGAATCGATAAGAAATTCAATAGCAAACCAAACTGACAACGACTCGTGGACGCACGACGTTAACAAGGGTCAAACTAACATATGTGCATATATGTCAAACTAACATTCGATTTTAAACACTTACAGGGATCGAATACTCATCTGTTACAAATGCAACAGCCAACGGCTAAGCGCTATTATACAGCAATCAATCATATCAACGCAAGGTTATAGCAATACGGAGTACGAGTCTCAACAAAAAAAAGAGCAATGATTGTTGAGAGAGAAATTGCAGCTATTCAAAGCACGTCATGTTCCCACAAGACGTACTTTGGGGGGCAAAATGTTATCCCGCTTTTTGGCAAAGCCGCGATACCAAAAGATCGATCAAAAGCAAAGGATAGTTCATATCAGAGATTGGTCATACTTCGTTTCGCTATGGAAATCGCTGAATTTTGTCTGAGCCCAGATTGAGCCACAATTGATGGGACACGACAAGAAAGATCATAGAAGTCGTCATCTCAAATTTCGAGTCAATCCGAGTTCATACGCTCAAGTTATGATCGATTCAACCTGAAGGCAAAGACAATGGTTTCGAGTCCATCATGGTAGGTGTCTTCAAACCCACCACAGAAAACCGTTCGAACCGATCATCTTCGAATCGATGGACCTCGAACCCATCGGAGCGCCTCGGTTCAACTCCATCAACTTTGAATCCATCTAGTTCGTACCGGTGGGCCTCATGTCCATGAAGAGGTTGCAAAGCTCGTATCCATCAATGAATCCTTGTTCGAATCCACCAAGCATCGGTTGTTCGAACCAATTATTGGAGCCTTGTTCGAACCCATCTGTTAAGCTTCGTTCGAATCCACTGGGTCAACTAGCCGCGATGACGAGTCATCCATCGGTTCGAATGCGCCGAGATACCTGGATTCGAAGCGGTCAGCTCGGAGTGAAGATCGGATCGGTTCGAAATTAGCGCTCCACGTCACCACGAAGGCGCGTGCCACCATCGATTCGAAACCATAGGTTCGAATGAATGGTTTCGAACCAAACAGCCACTCGAAGAAAGTCATCTCGAACCCATCATATCTCTCAATCTACTGATCCAAATGCCACGAAATTTTCATAGAAGCTTGCATACATGTTGAAGAATGTCCACACCAAATTTCACCTCGATTGGATGATTTTATGATCGATTCGAATGGAGTTCGAATCGATGCCAAAGTGGGCCCAAATTTCCTAAGGCCGGGCACGTGGGCCCCCTCACGTGCCAGAAGCGGTCTCCCGAGTTTTCAGCGAAATATCAGCATCCTACGCCTATAAATAGAGCCCCAAAGCCAACAGAAAAAGGGGCTTTTTGAACTCTGAAGCGCCCAGACTCTGCCGGATCGAGATCTCCATCATCCTACATCATAATCAGCTATTGATTTCGAATTTCCAGTTGTAACTTGTTGTTGATCGCTGTAACAACTTGTAACTATTAGAAGAGAATCAATAAAACATCAAAAAACTTCACAGTAGACGTAGGCAACATGCCGAACCACTATAAATCGCTTGTCTGCGCATTTACTTTACTGTTGATTGGAGTTTTTGTTAGATAATATCTGTTTTGAATTTACATTCTTCACTATTATCTCTTCAATGACTCCCGAAGAGTGTTGTGACCAATTTTGGTGCGAACAGGCTCCACTCTTTATTTTGTTGGTGCTCTGAAAGTTTCAAGTGAATTGGTTTTGTAGATCTTGAGATATTGATCGATCTTCACCGATCTAGCTATTTTCTAGATCGTTCTAAATCGATCCATACAAATCATTCATTTGTCCATAACTCGAGCATACGAACGCCTATTGATTTGAAATTTGAAATGCGCCTCATGGGGCGTTCCTTGTCACCTCATACTGATTACAACTTGATTGGATACTTAGCTATTTTTTTAGCATTGTCCATCCGAATCCATTCAATCATCGTCCATTATTTCAACTGCAGTCAATTTCCAAACCATCCACCTTAGCCAAATCCGTGATATCCCAGCCTAACCAAAAAGCGGGATAACAAAGTACATTTTAAAAACTATACTATAACATTTATAATATGTTTCTTATTTTTAATTTAACTAAATTTTCATTTTAAGTTCAAAATAATTTTGAAAAATTAGCCTAAGGCCCAATTCGAGTTGGACCTTTTCTATTGGGGTAACCTTTGGGATAACTTTACCTTTCAGGCTAGGTTGGCAGCTAGGTAGGACATAGTACTTAATTGCCCAAACTCAGCATTCGACATTACCTTTCTAGACACATACACATATATACATAATCATATATATATATATATATGCATACTGAATCTATATTAAGAATTCCGTATATAGTACAAAATATATAAATATATTTTGATGTAAATAAACAAATAAATACACACACATTAGGCCAAAATAATAGTAATAATTTTTTAAATTTAAATTGTACGGTTTAAAATTTGTTTATTTATTTTTGATTTCAATAGGGAAACCATTTATACATATTTGAAAGCAATTTAAAACATGTATAAATTTTATTCAATTAATATTTGCATATTACATGTAACAATCCAAGTTTTTAGGGGTAATTAACATTTAATTAATTAAAAATAAATTTTTGGAATTTAAAATAAATAATTTGAATTTATTTTAGAATATCATAATTTTATAACAAGATAATTAGTGATGGAATTATATTATTTATTCTGGTAATAAATGTTTGTTTAAGAATTGAGAAATTAAATTAATTTGGGAATTATTTAGTGTTGGGTTTAAAATGAGTAATGTATATAATTGAATTTTAAACGAGCTGAAATATAAGGAAATAAACACTAGGAAGAGGGAATAATTGAACATTATGAATATACAATTTTGTTTAGAATTTTATGGTAACTTGTTTTAAATAAAAAATAGTTTATTAAAGAAGAAAAAAAACAAATAAATATATACACACACTTAAAAATTTTATATCACGGCCCAAGCTCAACTATCCTTGATCCCAATCACAAATTGGTGTATCTTGAAGTTTCAATGCCTAGAGTTTTCTTTTCCAGACCCTTCTTCTTCGTTCATAAATACACTATCAATGATTACGTTGTATGGCTTTGGAATATCTATCCCTCCTGTTATTTCTTCCTCTTCAAGCTTCCCCTTCAAAAATTCAAAACAAATTTAATAAATTATTAAAAATTACAAAATTCAAGTATGTGATTTCTAGCAAGGTCGTGTGTGTATATTGGGAGTTGAATCGAGTTGCACTGTAGTGTGAGGGATTTGCATGCGTTCGTGTAATGGAAAAAAAGGAAAGAATGCTTGTTCGACATCGTATTTAGCTGATACCACAACATCTTCCTAATTGTGATTTATCCAAAGAAAGGATAGTATGAATAATTAGGAATACAAGGAAAATTGAAACAGAAATAGCTGATTAGAGATGTCGTCATTAGTCATGTTTGTGGAACGAGCTTTGATCATTTTTGCAATTATAAGTACACATAATCATTTCTTGTTTATTGCATCTGAAGTATGCATCTACTATATTATTAGTATTCAGTATAATCCTATGCTCGAAATTGGTGCATGAACACACTTATCTTTACCCATTCATTCTTCGCCTTGTTAATGTCATTTACTGTGATGCTTACAATTGAGAAAAATTAAATCAGATAAGTTGTTGGACGTTCAAAAATTGTGATGTTTACTTTTTAAGCTAATATAGCTGAGGCATAACCATTTTTCTAATGAGGGCTAACTTTTTGTCAGACTACTCGATGGACTCTTTTATCTCTAAATATTTACCAATTTGTGGTCATATAAAAAGGTTCAGTTAAATTGTTGAATAAGTTCCCTACATTATTTAAAGAATTAAAATATAGTTAAATTATTAGTACGGTAATTTTTATATCAAAAAGAAGTTCAACACTTTTTTCGCAGCTTTGTATTAGACATTAACTGCAATATGTTAAATTTTGGATGTAATATGTGATCAGGCGTGGGTGAACTGATGTATGCGTAAGTGTGTATATTTACACGATTTTGTGTGCATGTAGTATTGTGTGTGCGCATCAGCATAAATATGAACTTAGATGTGTGTAAGTGAGTGTATATATTATTGGATGTGATAGCTGATTCCATTGTCGACGAAGAAGAAGGAAGTCGCGGAGGCAGAGGCTTGACATCATCATCGATGAAGTAGAGGAGGAATTCGTAAAGCCCTAAATTAGAGCTAGGGCTTGTTGAACCAAAAGTTTGATTTGATAGTGGAGGAGCAGCTACCGCTCCAAATCCAGAGCGGTGAAGTGGAGGACTAGACGAGATTTCTCGCACGATGATAGAGTTTGTTCGGTAAAGTAGTGAACGAAATGGAGCGGTGATGATGTCGAACTAGTATTTTCATTCGGCACGGTAAAGCATGTCGGTCCAGACTATTGAAGTTGTCGGTCCAGATGTTGAAGTGCCTGATGCCGAACCAACCTATGCCGACAATTTTTTTTGGGCTTTGCCGAACCAAAGTGATGCCGAACGAAATGTCTCGTTCAGTATGTGGACCACGCCAGTCCAGAGTTTGAGTATTGTTTGCCGAACCAAATGATATTAAGCTGTGCCGAACCAGCTTCGTATGTCTCTGTTAAACCAAATGTGTGCCGCACCAAATGACGCCAAACCAGATTGTTGATCTGCTATATAGCAGCTACCCCTCCACATAACTTCACTATATAAATAGTAGAGCTTCTAAACAACAATGGCAGCCATCATAGAGAGATGAAACTATGTAGAAACCTCTAACTAACCGTTATTGGATGTGATAGCTGATTTTCCCCGACGGATTGATATCAGATCCAATTTTATTGAGGAGTGTTATACGCTATGGCAGGAGATGAAGCGACTCCAGTTGTTACAAGACCTTATATTAAAGGGATGTAAATCGCGTTAGGATCAAAATTGGCTATTGAGAAATTGAATGGGGATAAAGACTTCGAGAGGTACCAATGGAGGATGAAGGCTGTTCTAATTAGAAATGAAGTCCATCCAGTAATGTTTGCCCCAGAGGAGCTGATGGCTGACATCTCAGTCGCGGAAAAGGAAGGAGATGGAGAAATGGGCATTTACTACTTTACAGCTTACTATGGGTGAGAATATTATCTCAGAGATTAGCAGTGAGACCACTGTTAGGGGCATTTGGACTAAGCTAGAAAATCTCTACTTGAAGAAACCTCTAACTAACCGTTGATATTACTGAAGACTTTTTTCGTCAAGTAGATGAGAGGACACTTCAGTGAAGGAACATTTTAATTTCTTTGATAATCTCTTGATGAAGATGAAGACTGTTGACTTGACGATGGATGAGGAGCAAATGACAATGATTCTTTTGTGTTCTCTTCCAGAGCGATACATAGATTTTGCTAACAGCCTTATCTTCGCTAGAGACACACTGACAGTGGAAGATGTGAAGTCGGACTTTCTATTGGAGGGCTTAAGAGATTAGATAAAGGAGATAAGTGAAGGAAGTAGGGTGGAAGTAGTAGTCACGACCTATTTTTTGAAAGAAATAGAGGAGATAAGAAGAATTGGAATTCTAGAGGGCGTTCCAAGTCCAGAAAGCCCGGTAATGGCAGGAGAGGAAAGTCTAAGAATGGAAAGTGTTTTATCTGCAAGAAACCTGGTTAATGGAAAAAGGATTGTCTAGATTTGAAGAAGAAGAAGGAAGAAGATGGATCTTCATCGTTTTTGCGATAGAGAAGTCTGTATCTGACGATGTGTTATCTACAGCAGTATCGGATGTCTCAGACCATTAGGTGCTGGACTTGGAGGTGTCTTTCCATATGATGCCTAATAAGGATTACTTCAGTTCTTTCACTGGACTAGAGGGAAGCTCTATTCTAATGGGTAATGATGCTAGCTGTAGAGCAATGGGTAAAGGTATAATGAGGATCAGGATGTTTGGCGGAGTGATACGCACTTTGACAGGTGTACGGTATGTTCCAGGTCTTCGAAAGTCCTTAATTTCTTTGGGACAATTGACATCTTTGGGATGCAAGGTAACCATCGAAAAGGATAGTCTGAAGGTTTCGAGAGGTGCACTAGTTCTTATGAAACGAGATGTGTTCTAAAATATGTATTTGCTGAAAGGAACCACGATTCTTAAAGAATCATGTATTGGAGTAGATAGTTCTCGTGCTTTGGATGCCAGAAAGCTTTGGCATCTAAGGTTTTGTCATATTTCACAGAATAGCTTATAGTTGCTTCGGAGACGGAAGATGATCAAGGGAGGAAGTTTCGACAAGATGAACTTTTGCCAGGAGTGTGTGCTAGGCAAGCAAACTAAAGTATCTTTTGGAGTTGAACTCCATAGATCGAGGCTTGTACTTGAGTCCATGCATACAGATGTTTGGGACCAGTTGCTACTCCTTCTCTTAGAGGAGAAAAGAATGTTATCTCTTTCTTTGATAATTTTTCTTGCAAAGCATGGGTGTATGTGATGAAGGCCAAATCAAAAGGTTTTGAGAAGTTCAAAGACTGGAAAGCGCTTGTTGAGAACCGATCTGGTTCTAGGTTGAGGTGCTGAGATCTGATAATGGTGGTGAGTTTGTCTCTAGGTTGTTCTTGGACTTTTGTAGACAACATGGAATTCAAAGACATTTCACTACACCAGACGATCCGCAATCCAATGGGGTTGCAGAAAGGATGAACATGACTCTACTGGAGAAGGCTTGTTGCTTGAGATTGACAGGGGCTTGTCTAGAGGCTTTTGGCTGAGGCATTATCAACTACGGTGCATATCATAAATCGAATTCCATGCTCAGCCATAGGTGGAAAGATTCCAGAGGAGAAGTGGAGAGGTAAAATAGCGTATCTTTGTTACTTTTGAATTTTTGGTTGTCCTGTGTACGTTCGCCATACAGGTGATAACAAGTAGGAGGCAAGAGCATACAAGGGCATACTAATGGGATACACCGATGTATCAAAGGGTATCGAATTTGGAACCCTGTTGATTGAAAGATTGTTCCTTCCAGATATGTTGCTTTTGATAAGTCTGCTATATTCAATCTGAAGGAGAAGCTACCTACCACATTAGAAGATTCTGATAGGCCTAAGGAGATGGAAGAAGTTCCCATGTTCCATCCAAATAGTAGAGTTGTTGTTGATGCTGTCAAGGAAAATCCAGTTGATGAAACATCACATGATAGTCCACAGGTACCTTCTAGTAGTACTAGTGAAGTGCATGAATCTATAGGAAGTTCGGTTCAAGTTGGAGTTGAAAGGAGTTTAGGTAAAGTGCTACCTACCCGGGTCAGTCATAGGATAATTAAGCCGCCCGAAAGGTACGGTGATTAGAAGTTTTCGAATCTTAGCCTTGGTTATCGTTTTGACTATGCACTATATGTGGTTCATGAGGAGTCGTTTGACCTTGATGAAGCTTTAAAGTCATGTGACAGTTCGAAGTGGATGTGCGCAATGGAAGAGGAGTTAGAGTCATTGAAGAAGAATAAGACTTAGGATTTGGTACCACCTCCTTAAGGAAGCCGAGCCATAGGTTGCTAGTGGTGTTTAAGGTGAAGGATGATGGGAGATACAAGGCTAGATTAGTTGTTAAAGGGTTTTCCAAAGAAAGGGATTGGGGTATGATGAGATATTCTCTCCAATACCGAGGCATACTTCCATCCGCATTTTGCTCGCTATTGTCGTAGCTCATGACTTGGAGCTGGAGCAACTGGACGTGAAAACCGCTTTCTTGCATGGAGACTTGGATGAGACCATATACATGAAGTAGCCAGAATGATTTGTTGTAGATGGGAAAGAAAATTGGGTTCACAAATTGAAGAAATCATTGTATGGACTTAAACAGTCGCCTATACAGTGGTACAAGAGGTTTGAGTCTTTTATGCTTTCACTTGGTTTTGATCGTAGCATTAAAGACGCTTGTGTGTACTTCAAGCATTTAAAGAATGATAGATGGGTGTACCTACTCTTATACGTGGATGATATATTGATTGCCTCCAAGGATAAGGCTGAAATCGATAGTTAAAGTGAAAGCTAAAAGCGGAATTCAAAATGAAAGACTTTGAAGTAAAGAAAATTTTGGGTATGGAATCCAAAAGGATAAAAAGCTAGGACTTTTAAGCCTTAATCAAAAGGAGTACATTCAAAAGATGCTTACTCGGTTTAGCATGGAAGGGGAAAAGGCAATCATCACACCCATGCCTTTGCACATATAGCTTTCTATTAAAGGCTCTCCGATCTCGAAAAAGGACAAGGCTTATATGATGAAGGTCCCATATGCAACTGCAATTGGCAGCTTGATGTATGCCATGGTCTGCACTAGGCCTGACATCGCACATGCGGTTGGATTGGTGAGTAGATTCATAGAAAATTCAGGAAAGATGCATTAGGAAGAAGTGGAGTGTATCTTCAGATACCTTAGAGGAACTTCAAACCATGGACTTGTCTTTGGCAGTGGAGATTGAGATTTCATATTGGTTGGATTGCGATTCCGACTAAGCCAGTGATAGAGATTGAAGGAAGTCAACCTTTGGATATGTGTTCACCATTGGTGGGACAACGATCAGTTGGAGAGCGAGGTTGCAAATGATTATGACTTTGTCCACTACAGAGGCAAAGCTCATAGCTACGGTTGAAGCAGATAAGGAGGCACATTATTTGAGGCGACCACTGTGACAGTTAGAGTGTAATTCACTTAGCTAAAAATCTAGCATACAGCTCGAGGACAAAGCATATTGAGGTGAAATAGTCATTCCTTGTCTGGATGATTGAAGAGAAGCCAGTTCGTCTTCAAAGAGTTCTTATAAAGGAGAATGCAGCAGGCATGTTTACCAAGTCATTGTCTGTTGCTAAGTTCGAGCATTGTTTGGACTTGATTCGCTTATTAAAGTGCTAGGTGCCACAGTTTGGCACGGGGGGAGAATTGAGTAAGATCATGAAGACGTTTTTTCATGTTGGATATTGATATGTTCTACACGGACTGGGAGCTTCAAACACTTTGTTGACGGACGGTGGCCTTGCCGGAGTTCGTTGACAAAGTGTAATGGGTGATGGCACTATCGAAGCTTATTGGGTAAGTATCCATTGCTTGGAGCATGAAAGTATAGATGGAGTTGGAAGGTTTATATAGAATTCAGTATCAAGGTAGAGAATTTGCAAAGCCTTAAATCAGAGCTAGGGCTTGCCAAAGCAAAAGTTTGGTTCGGCAGTGGAGGAGCAGCTACCACTCCAAATCTGGAGTGGTGGAGAGGAGGACCGAATGGATTTCTCATCCGGTGGTGGAGTTCGTTCGGTGAAGTAGCGAATGATGTGGAGTGGTGTCAGTCCAGACTATTAAAGTTGCCAGTCCAGATGTCGAAGTGCCTGATGCTGAACCAACCTATGCCAACTAGTTTTTTTGGACTTTGCCGAACCAAAATGATGCTGAACGAAATGTCTTGTTCGGTATGTGGACCATGCTGGTCCAGAATTTGAGTATTGTTTGCCGAACCAAATGATATTGAGCTATGTCGAACCAGCTTTGTATGTCTCTGCCAAGCCAAATGTGTGTCGAACCAAATGATGTCGAACTAGATTGTTGAGCTACTATATAGCAGCTACCCTTCCTCTTATCTTCACTATATAAATAGTGGAGGTACTGGACAACAGAGGCAGCCATCCAAGAGGCCTAAAACTCTGTAGAATTTTGTCTATATTGTTAATTCTTCTTATGTATGGCCTCCAGAAGTGAATCAATCTTGCCACTCTAATCTTTTAGTGATTAATAAAATATCCTCTCCCCAAGTGGACATACACTGCCTCGTGGTAGTGGAACTACTACAAATACTGGTGTTATATATTTTTATGCGTTGTATTAATCTGTGACTGTCTGTTCTGGTGTTTATCTCTGTTTGTTTCATCTCACTACAATCACGATCCAGTTGTTTTGCACTCTGTTAGGTTTTTTTTATTCCCTTAGACTGATCATCAGAAGGGATTTTTTTCCAACATATATAAGCATATATGTGATCTTGTATTTGAGTGAGTGGTGCTTTGGGTGATTTACTGTTGTGTTCTAAGAGAGGGTGCATGTGTGTCAGTGTGTGTGTGTGTATTTATGTGTGTGTATATGTGTTGTGGGTTAGAGTATGCGTGGGTGTGTGTGTGACAGTTTGAGTTTGTGTGAATGTGTGTTTATGTGTGTGCATTCATGTATGAGTTTTGCTATTGTGTTTAGATGGAGTTGTCATGTGTATTTGTGTTTCTAGCGCTTGCGTTTATTGGGGGTATATATATATAATATATATGTATGTATGTATGTATGTATGTATGTATGTATGTATGTATGTATTCTTATGTGTGTGTATTATTGAGTTGCTGTTACATATGAGTGGCTGTTAAGAGCATAGTTATGTTCATGTGAATGAGGATGTCCTAGGTGTGTTTTGTGCTTATATATTAGTGTATGTTGGGTGCATGTTATTGGCTTAGTGTGTGGGGGTGTCAATTTGAGTGGTATTAAAGCCGTGTGATACTTTGCATTATGTCAAGACCTAAACTCGGGTTTGAAACATAAGTATCTATATCCTTTCCACTGAGTGACATGTGCATCTTGTATACCCATCTTGTTGTTAGGTTTTGTTTGTATATGGACGGGATTGTATTTATGAGCATATCGATTTATTTATATGAATTAGTGTGTGTATCCTCTTGCGTGTATTCATACGTGTGTGGTTGGTTGAGTGTGGGTATGTTGATATACTAAATTGTGCGTGTATTAGCATATGCATGTGCCCTGTACCTTCTAGCTATAATGTTTTAAGTACTTGTCCTTGCATCGTTTTCCATTTCCTATGTTTTGATCTCTTTAGTTAGGCTATTTTGTTGTATAGAAATCACCGTAACACCCTGTCTTGTCGAACTTTATCACGTCAATGAAGATAAATATTTATTTATAGTGTTTTCACTTGTGTGTATGTATAATCCTATATGTAAGTTAAATACACACATTCACACATATTTCTATTTAAAATAAACTAAGTTAAATATACTTAAATTCTAAAACACACACACACACACACACATACACACACATATATATATTAGTACTCATTTTGTTATATGAATTCATATGTTGAGAATTGTTTGCACCAAAAATGGTCCAAACCCCAATATGTCGTGAAAGTACCAATGTATGAATGTGAATCAGCAATATTCCAAACACAAATCACAGCAAACAGCAAGAAATGATCCAGAAATAATGAATAGGGACACAAGTTTTATAATGGTTCGGCTATCTCCGGCCTACGTCCACTCTAAATTTTTATCCTTTTATCAATAATCCTTGCTGGTTACAGAAGATTACAGCGGTACGTATGAAAAATTTCGAGTACAACAGTAGTGTTGAAGTTTAGAAATGAATCCGGCAGAGTCTCAACGTTTTTGCAGGCCAAAGATCCCCTTTCTGTAGGCTTCAGGAGGCTATTTATAGGCGTTGGAGACTAAGACCGAGCTAAAATTTTGGGAGACTTCTTCTGGCATGTGAGTGGGCCCACGCGACCGACCCCACCAAGTTTCGACTCGATCTGCGATCGATATGAATCCATTTCGCATCCATCAAAAAATGGTCCAATCGAGATGAAACTTGGTAGGAACGTTCCTTACCTTGTATGCAAGCTGCTGTGAAAATTTCATTGCATTTGGATCGGCCGTTTGGGAGATATGATCGATACAAATTGCATTTGCATGAGTGATGTTGCATTCGTATCCACTGGTTCGAATCCATCCTATTCGACTCGATCAGAAGCACGCGCGCGCAATGACGTGGCGCTAACCTCCTGGATCGATTCGACTTTTGCGGCGTGTTGAATGGGTTGATCCACTTGGTGCGTCGAGTTGAACGCTTCTTTCCTGGAGACGTGCACGTATCCACGCTTCACGCTTGCACGTGTCTGTCACTTCTCCATGTACTCAACTGTTTGCATCGCATGTTCTCTCGTATCGATCGTAGGAGAGTATTTCGTATCGATCCGATCGATACGAAATGATGAATTTGATCGATACGAGTGAAAGGCCGACAGATGGGTACGAAACCAAACTCAATGATGGATACGAATGAAGCCTTACCTGATGGATACGAGCGAGATCTTACCTGATGGAGTCGAACTAAGCTCTAGTGATCGATACGAGATCATGGACTCGAATTCATCAAGTCATTTGATTTTTTTATTTTATTTTTGAGTCCATTAGGCCCATTACTACACATAACCTAATATTGAGAAAGGGAAAAACATTGGCAGTACATTCCTACTTCTCCTTCTTCCTCTTCTTTGAAATAAGGAAGAAAAAAAAAACCCACCTCACCATTTTTGCAAATTTCAAGCTATGAACTCAATAATACACCACCTGTCCCAATCCTGATCGATACGAGTCGTATCGATTCGAACAAGCCTCTGCATGCTTGCCTACCAATCTCGGTGCGTTGCCATTGAGTTGAAATCCATCTAGCCTTCCAACCTGATTGATTCGAATGAGGCGCCGCTCCATGGATACGAACTGCCGAGCATGGATGAACTATCTCCTTCCTTCCTGACCGATACGATGTCATTGAGCCATGTCCATGCTGATCGATACGAACAGTATCGATTCGAAGTCCTTCACCCTGCTCTGCCTTTGATCGATACGAACACTATCGATTCGAAACACCAACTTTCGATCGATACGAAATGTAACGATGCGAAACATCCTCTGCTGATCGATGCGAACGTGATCGAATCGAACCTGTGCCAATCGATACGAATGATACCGATTCGAAATACTTACTTGATGATCGATACGAAATGTATCGATTCGATCCGTGCCTTGTGCATCCTAATCCATCCATATCTTATGCATACGACCTCCGATTGATATGAAACTTGAAACATAGCCTTCCCTAGTCCTCATCATCATCTCCAATCGATTACGTCCTGATCGGAGTTCGGCCAAATTTTAACGACATCGATTGCAACCTTGTTTCCAATCGATCTCCAATCCTGACATCCATCATTCCTTGCCAACTTGTTGATATTCCAGCTTTGACCAAAAAGTGGGATAACAAGAATGATTCATTATTATGTATTGATTTATAATATATATATATATATACATATATATTGTTTTTTATACATTTATATTTGTATTTAAATGTTTTTCTTGCTTTTCTGATTTTACCTTCTTTCAGTTATTGAATTGGATTATATAAATGATTCACCATTGATATTGATTTAGTTAATGATTTGATATGATACAGTGATGACATCCTTTTATATGAATTTGTGGCGATTTATATCGGTGATGTTTTATTTCTATGTGATGAGACGCTTGAATAAAAAGTTTAATGATATCGTCTGGTATGAGACTTTCAGTAACACTTTCTCGGTTATTCATTAACTTGTCATATAGAGATATCTAATGTAGATTGAGTGCAGTTATGAGCATCGAATAATTATCCAAGCAATATGCGGTGGTATGGGATGCCATTATGTTATTCATTTGATTATTCTTTTGTAAGTAAATATCACTCGAATGAGGATATGCTCATATGTATATGGTAATACTCACTAGATGAGTATATTGTAGCCATGTGGGTGCTTATGAGTAGAGTTGTATGTTGGCATGGGATTAGAGCTCTAATATATTACAGTCATGTGTTGAAATAAACGGAGCTGTGTATCGGCTTACGTCTAGAGCTATGTGTGGATATAGGATATGAGTACTATATGCTATCCAATTATGTCCAGCACCCTTTATGGTTCAGGAGTAAACTAGATTAGCCATAATCCACCCTGGCGACATGATCGTAGGGTCGCTCTCCAGATCTGCGATACCGTTATTGGATGTTAATAATTTCGGTGCGCATCATAGGATTGGTAATTAGCAGGGTAGGTTCCCTACATCCTCTTGTGTCGCATATGCCAACAATCTGTTACCTATAGGGGCAAAGCAAGGTCGTGATCAGGGCTACGTTTAAAAGAGCCACTGGTGGATGGGGTTACGCTATATATCGAGGTAACCGAAGACTGCAGGAATAGTTCTGGCTACCAATAGGAGGCAAGATCCTGGGTTCCTAGAGCATGTCGTATGCTATCAGTCTCCCTTTATGATTCAGGATTGTGAATGTATAGTGGATTGATATATATGTCCATTTCCTATAATTAGTTGACTAAACTAGAGACTGTTTGAGCCTCAGTGTAACCAATCCCCGTTATATCCATATTGTTCGATGATTTGATATTTTTAAGATAGCCTTTAATATTGATTGTGATTTGGATTACCTCACTACAACAAAAAAGAGCTTTCGCAGCGTTTTAAAAGTGCTTCTATAATTAGTAGCGGCGTTTCAAAGAACATTGTATAATACCATGTTGCAATAGAGTCAAGAAATTCCGCAGCGTTTTTGAAATTTTGCTAAATAAATGGCTATCAAAGCTTTTAAAAAACGCTGTAGCTAAATAACTTTGCAGCCTTAATTAAACGCTGCAAATTCATTTAGCAACGTTTTAGGAACGTAGGCTAACCGTATGACTTCAGGAAGACAATAATACAATAGCAGTTTTGAAATGCTGCAAAAATAAACCATGCAACGTTTTTGAAACGCTCAGTATATCAATGTTTTAGCTACATTTTACAACTATTGCAACATGCTCGACTTATAAAGCACTAATAGATATAATTTGATCTTATAAATAGTTACAAAGATTAAGCATAATCAAAGACACAATCAAAGCTGCATCAATTTCATACATCATAAATTTTAGTTATATGCAACGTTTCATGAAAAATGTTTTAAGCATAAATGTTAACGACATAGAATTTTATAAAAAGAGCTTGCTAATTAAGAAAATATAAATCGTGGAAAGTCTAATCTTGTCTCCTTCAAAAGTCCAACATGCCTATAGGAAGAAAAAATGCAATTAGAGATTAGCGATAGAAGAGAACAAATGTTCCCATATAAATAGACTATTTGCGTTAATAGCACGTAGCTTAATGTTACATGCTAGCCGAAACTGAGAAGTATCTTGACAGCTTTGATATTATAAAAAGTAACATTGATTACTTGGGCAGCGTCTATGGAAAATAATTATGACTTATTGTACATTCTGGCCCACTGGTTCTTCCCAAGACTAACTAACATAGTGGCATTCTAAAATGAAGAAAAAAAATGCATTAATGGATGATATCATCTTTCTTTAAGCCGGTACATTTCCCTTCGACTTTTATTAGTAACTATTTTTTTAACAGTCACGAACGTATGGAATGGCTGGTAAAATTTAGATGTACAGTGAATTAGCACAAAGCAAAATTTTGCCAAAGCTACGGGATGTTTAGTTCCCAAATAGAAAATGCGTTTATATGTATGTATGTATGCTCAACAAAAAGGCATATCTGGTTACTATATTGAATTCTTGTAGCTACAAAATAATAAACATAATATGATGCCCACTTGTAAAACATCCTACCTGACCAAGATCATTATTCTTATGATATTATGGCACACAAAATTATGATATTCATGTGTCTTGGTATTTGTGTGCTTGAATACATTAAAATACGGATTAATCTTACAGTTTATAGTCATAATCTTGATCATCGTTGTCATTCTCTTCTTGTTGATGAAACCTTTCTTCTCTTGCCTTGTCTTTCATTTATTTACTCTATCTTTCCATTCTATGTTGCTCTTTATTTCCCGCTCACCTTCCAATTCTTTACCCACAACTGTACGACACTAATATATGAACGCAAATGTAGATGGAAGCAATTTATATCTCACATCAATTTGACAAAACCTACAACTTCCCCTAGAGGATGAGAATGCAGCCCCAATGGTCAGCTTCCATTGTTGTATCTGTTTCCTGTATTCCTATAATAAATTGTAATTTTTAACCAATGATGATGATGATGGTATAAAAGAAATATAAAATCAAGCTAATATGATCAAATTTTAGCGATTTGTCTGTCAGCTTGTGATTTATCTACCATTGTTGTCTTCGTCTTAATTTGAAATTCATCTTTCGAATCCTCTAAACCTGTGTCCTCATCATCTCCCTCTTCTCTAGGATAGCCTAATCAATATGATTTCTTCATTTCGGTCGCATAATTTTTGGTCTTACTAAAAAAAGTTGACATCTTATGTATGTACATCAAGTATAATCTGACACACAATATCGCTGTCAAGTTGCACAATAAAACTGTATTTCTATTAATTCATCAAATGAACATTATTCTTCAGGCCAATCCAGACGATAGCGAACATTATATCAAAAAATTCAGGTTTATCAAAATATTTTTTCCACTATCAAGTCTAGGTCGCTATGTTGAAAAAACACATGATAACGTTTCAACTCTGGTCAACAACGTAAAATCACTTTAAACAAACAACATGCAAAGGATTTTATTTCAATATGATCAAAAATGAAAAACATACCCCTAAGTATCATGATTTCATTATCATTTGTGTTGATAATATAAAACTTAGCTAGCATACCTCCTCTTCATTTCCATAAATCATAGCATGACCGATGTGACAGTACCCAGCCTGCATTGATCCAAAAAACAATCACATTTGTGAAATCTTTGATAAAATTGCTTTTGTGTTGACTAGAGAGCTAAATGGCTTTTATCACATAAATGGAACTAACAGAACTATTTAGAAAACCCAATTGGTGACACGATGAATCAGTAAGTTACGAGCAGATATAAAAATGCTTTAGGTGTCTCGGCATTTTCTATTTTTATTGAAAAAGGCCAAGATCTTAAGCATTATTAATAGTTATATTCATTTTAATAATTGCATGTGCAGATGTATAGTAGTGATAATAAATAGATCTCTTATTATTTATATCAATAGATCGAAGTATTGTACCAAGTTGTGGCAACCATTTAGTCCACCATCTGCAAATTATCAATCCACATCCTACTAATTCTAGTTGACACTGCTGTCCATGTCTTTTAAATACTTAAGATACTATTTGATTCCAACAAGTGCTCATGTTATTAATCTTAGTAATCAAAATCAATGTTTTGATAACCAAAAAGTATAACCTTACTGACAAAAGGGTATTCTCTTTCTATTTAATGACTTTTGTAAACAATATAGGCCTCTCCTCTCTTCAAGGCAAAAACTATACTCCTACGTGTTAGGTGTGGCTCGCATTAGTGGTGTATGGATTGGACTCGATGAAATATCACATCGCAAGAAATATAAACTAGTGCAGTATATATGTGCTTGTGTGTGGGTGTGTAAGACTTTATCGAGTCATTGTAAATGAGAATGGTAATACGTAACATTGATTATTCCTTTTGTTACAATCAAGTGTTACTAAAACCAAGTCTATGTCCATTGAGCTCCCGAGATAGGGATGCTCAATCGCGATAAGTATTACAAGGGCAATAAAATTAAAAACCATTTGGCATTGTTACAGGATAACAGATATACAACAACGTTGAAGAGTTAAAAGCATGAAATTTTTGTAAATTGCATTACAGTAACATGTGTTGTCATGGCCCATAAATAATCTTTAGGTTTATATTTAGTAATTGTGTTCTTTAAAAATAAAGCATGAAATTTTTGCAAATTGTAGTACAATAACATGTATCATCATGGATCGTGTATAGTTTTTGGGTTTATATTTAGTAATTGTGTTACTCTGCAAATATTATATTTGACTGATTCATGGTTCAATCAATTATTCGTCGGACTCCACAAAGCCTAAAACTAGTAAGAGAAGAGAACAAAATTGGATTCTAATAGAAAACCAACTACTTGTAATCTCCTTTAAAGTTATGTGAAAACTATTAAAAAATGAGCCTAATTTACAACCATAATGATTACCATATTACATGATTGTTAACATTTATACTTCAAACTATAACTAGTTATCTGATGAAAACATTAAGACTATAAATTTAGATTTTAAGATGTAGTTAATATCAAAAAACATTAGTGACTTGAATGAATTAAACTGTAGCTTACAATTAAGATTTAAAAGGCTCTACAAAGGATAAAATAGGATGCGACTAACCTACAGACTATGATTTTTCTATAGACTAATAGGTGGAAGAGATTGCAAAAGAATTTGATGTCAAAAAAAAAAAAGATGAACGTTAGATGCAAATCAGATTAATTTTTACTTCCTACATGTCTACTTTTTCAGATGTTACTTTAAAACGCCCCCTCTGTTGTATAACTGGAGGTTTTGACTTATTATCAAGCTCATCGGCTAATGAATCTACAGATTAATGGTCAGCCTAGTATTGTGTGTGTACTATTATATAATGCAAAATGAATTTTCAGATTCAAAGACAGTATATTATATGCATACCTGATGATATTGATTGAATCACTTTAGGAGTAGTCTCGTTTGTAGTTTGACACACATCTCCATTACAATTTCCAATATTATGTTGATTTTGTTGCCTATAAATACAGATCCATATGACATAACTATTGATAATTTAGAAAAAGCATACTAAATTCATCTGAACAGACAAATTTATAGTTAAACAAACATACAAGCATCTCACCCAAAATAACAATAAATTTTATTAACCAACAAAATGTAAAAAGAATATTTCAAAGTTATAGAAAAGGCCATTTTTAGCATAGGTAAAATATTGGTGTAACCGAAAATATTGTTGTTGTTATGATAACCAACTTATAATTTGGATTGATACATCACTACCTCAGTAATAGCTCCATTCCTCATGTTAATTTGGTCTCTTTCACACAAAGTAATTTTTTTCTCTTAAGCGTATAAATGTGTAATCGAGAGACAAATCCATGTGAATGAAATTATTACCCAACGCTAGTGATTTTATATTTGTTTAGTAATTTCTTCTTATTCTACAACTAATTATATTTTAGCGTTTATATTTTACAAAATACTATAGCAAAGAGTTTAGGTAATTCTTTAATAATTACTTATTGTATATACTAAATTGTTTTTTTATCATATAACAATTCTTAACTTTAATTTTATCTATAATTTAGTATTTAACATTTATATATATTGCGAATTAATTTTTGTATTTGTCATCCTAAAGAAAGAGCTTAATACCCATGAGTAGATGATATATAACTTCTGTTTGTAGTGTAAAGTGATATTTATCGTTTATTTGTCTATTTGGCACTCCAGAAGAGATTAATATATATATATTTTTTTTTATCTTTATTGCAAACTGATATTTTACTATGTGAAAGATATGCTATAGAAATTAATTTACACTGTAAATTAATATTCTACATTTGTTTATATTCTAAATCAATTTTTATTGTTTTTCTTGAAGTAGCTCTTAATATATCCTGAAGAGATATGCATAGTTTTCTCTAATGCAAACTGTCATTTATTTTTGCTACAATACAAAATTTATTTACATCGACCATTATTCACATCGTAAGGTGACATCTGCTTACATTACAAGCTAACATTTACTTATAGTACATACAAAAATTGTTCTTAAATTGCAAGATCGAATTTTATTGCATTATATATTAGCATAGCACCCGCGAAGTTGCAGCTGTAAAATATCTCCAAGAATAGATATTATATGTTCATTAGTATGACCTGAGTAGAAGCCAGGGGTGGATGAATTGCTCGATCTAAAGCAGCAAGAGTCTCTAAGACCTACAAATTGTGAGTATCATTGTAATAGATATAACATGTGTATATTAACGTACATAGCTTGCGTAGTTACAAGAAAATATCATGCAAGCATACTAAAACCCATAATGGGCCAAGAATTTTATGCAGGCTGTGTGCCACATTAAAAAGTGTTCTCAAAGCCTATAGTCACAAATAGAAAAACAAATGTAACATTATGGGATTATAGACATAGATAAAAAAATGAAGTCAGAAAAAATATAGATTGCATGACTTCTCTAAACATGAAACTTGAACATTCTTTGGTGTGAGAACAATATAAGACTCGAGAAAGTAATCCAAGTTGTAGTTGAGTGGGGAGACTGGCGGAATCATTTGCTTTCCACTTAGAGTTAGAGTATCTTACTGCTATTCTAACTCATATATGTAAATATAAATATGATAGAAAACTTAAAATATAAGCAAAAAACTAGAAAACGTTGAGTGAAGTAAGATTAGATATAGTTGTAGAAAACATATAATGACAACTAACTGTAAATGAAGTATTATTATTAATTTGCATCCAATAATTATAGCTTGCTCCGTACTATGTTTTTCTTTTTTAAATCAAAATATTATTATGATTTATTACTTGAACACGCAATAACAAAAGTAGTAACAAAATCTTAAATAACTCAAATTACATTCTAAAAATGCAACCAATCTTTCCCAATGCTCTTTACCTGCTATACTTTAGCAGATTCACAGCTTCCACCTTCCGAATAAACATCAATTTTAAAGCAAACCAAAATATTAGTAGTTTAATACTACAAGAAAACTCAATCATGGAAAATCATTGTAAACTTCAGTTTATGAACTTGAATTTATCATTATTAGAATAATTTAAGTCGATAACTATAATTTATCAATCATTACGATGTTAGGAATGATTTGCATACAACATTTTAATATGGATAACACAATTTAAAATGACATAATTGATCAAAAGCTTCGATTATTCACTACAAGGTGCCAATTGAATTTGTTCATCACTATCAATTATCGTGGACCAAGATCCAAAATAAGCAGTCAATTTAAGACTGTAAACAATGTCATATCATCAAAAAGACATAACTGATACTAAAAAAAGCAAATGCAGCGTCTTGTGAACATCAACTTTCATGTTGAATCTTTCCAGATGGAATTACTACCACCATTGTCTAATTCTTTTATTAATTAATTATATAATAAAAAAGCCTTGCTTAGTTAATTTTTTTTATTATCATTATAAATTCACTTAATTTTTATAAAACTTATTAACGAAGTTAATTTTTTTTGAACTTAGTTAATATAATATTATTAGTGTTATTATATAAATTTAGTTACTTTTTATAAAATTTTGATAACTTGGTTAATATTTTCTAATAGATGATTGAAAATATCAACATAATATGTTACATAGGAAAGCAATGTAGACAAAGGTAACAGCTTGTCTCGAAGAGACATTTGTAACAAACAACATGAATATATATCACTTAAAAGAATAGACGAAAGAATTGTGAAAATTTTCAAAAATGGACCAAGTTCAATTTAGTTACCACAAACAGAAATGAAAGAAAATAAAAAAAACCAGAAACATGAAATTTGATTTAAGGGGTCCAAAATTTATATTAATGCACAGTAATGTCTACACAATTACATAACTCTTACTCTGACCATCTGATTGCCAAAGTGTTTGTAGGCTAAACTCACCCAAACACTATATAGCTTCCTGGGACAAGGTTGGGAAAAGAGTTAAAAAAAGGGAAGAAAACCGATAGAGTATGAATATGATTTATGAAACAATTAGAGTATGAATATAAAATTAAATTTTGGTTAATTTGAACATAAAACTAAATTATCTTCAAGGCATAGAATTCTTCCACGTTAACCGTAAAATATTCCTATGTGAATAAAATATGAGAAAAATTTGTTATGTATTTAATTCATTTAGCTCTAATTTTATATGGCGTCTTTTAAACAATACATATACATACATATATGCGTGTGTGTGTTTATATTTATAGAACTTAAGTAAATAATAAAATAAGATGAATATATGAATGTAAAGCGCCACTGTGAAGAAATAAATAATTTCCAAGTTTCAGTAGTTATTGTTAATCAGAATATTATAACCAAATAAAATTAAAAAAATTAGAAAGAAAGAATTGTATTGATTTGCTACTTTTGTTGAGATAAAAATTTAATGGTTGAATTTTTGCGATAATGTAGATCCAAAACTGAAAAATTCATATGTAAAGTAAGGTTATTATAAAGTATATGATTTACGAGATAATATAGATAACAATAGTAAAATGAGTTGATGAAATATTTCTTAAACTGGAATTTCAATGAAAACATTGATAAGTGATTAAGGAACGTGGATAAAATTATTGAAGATATGAACGGTTTTAATTGAAGTATTAATGATAAAGTTACAAAGATATGAGAAAATGCTTCTGGGTAATACTACAGGTAAGTTTGAGCATCGATGGGACTAAAGAACATGATCACTTAAAAATAGATTCCATGGCACACAACATTTAGCTCACCTCAAAAGGGAGTATTCATTCAAATACCCCATTGAATCGTCCAATTCAATGTCAGCTGCGCACTCCTCTATAGATATAGGAGGAAGCTACCTTGTCTTCCTCCGTATATATAATTACCGAATGACAAATGCATAAAAGGATAGTGTTTCACTAATTTACAAAAATATTATATACATACTAACCTTGTGGTTTTATTTATTTAGAATAAAAACATGATGGAATATAAGGAAGTTGTTATTTATTTACTAACAGAGCTCGTGGGTAGGAAAACAAAATATAGAAAGCATTGAAAACAAAGTCAATATTACTATAATAATCATTAGTTTAGCTTTCCACCATAAATAAACTACCTTCAAGTTAACTTCAGAATTGACAAGGACAAGGATATGGGTGATCAAGGCAGGAGTCCCTGATTCAAGAACTGATATATGTAGTGTATGAACATTTGTGGGGATAGCTGGAAGCTTTCATCTTATATGTAGGATAAATCATGAAAATCTGTCACCACGGATGTCAAAACACTTGAAATGGACAATTATTTACCACAGACAAAGTAAACAGGTTAAATAGTCAATGGAAGACAAAAACGGTATAAAAAATTAGATCAGGGTAAAGAATTAAAATTAGTTTTAGGAACAACAACTGCTTATGATTCTCTAAAAATGACGCTTCGCTTATATTTACAAACTAACAGCTAAGGACAACCAAGATTTCGTAGGAAAGACATTCACCCATAATGTATTGTATTTGCTAACCGTTCCTTTTAAGCGGAACTATAAGGTCCCAAACAAAAATAATTTTGTACTACAAATTTTCATAATTATTTTTTACATTGTAAGTAGAATTTCAGCCAGATTCCTCATACACAGAGCTTTCTAAAGACTACCGAATAACTGGACATAATTTTTTATATTGTAAGTAGAGTTTCAGCAAGACATTCGCCCATAATCTCAAAATTTCAGCAAGAATCTCAAGTATTGAATTACAAGTGAATAACTGAACATAATTTACATTTATCGTACCTCATCTAACTGAATCAATGATTCCTCTAACACACGAGCTTTCCGAAGACTCATGTTATCAGTTGCAGCAGCTATGTAAAACCATAGAAGAACCCTATCTTTCTGGAGAAATCAACGGTTGAGCGTGTATTCTTGAGTTCACGTTGAAGAGTTTATTTTTTAATTGGATCATGGATAGGGACTAACAGGAGAGAGGGAGAGAGGTCATGTTGAGTGGTAAAGGTGCGCGACATTTTTATTTTCCCCCTATTTTCACATTCACTTACAGGAAGCGTTTTGGATATTGATTTTTTTGTTATTTTTAATAATTCATCCACATAATCGCAGCATTTTTATTAAAACGCTGCTTAATTGTAACGACCCGCCTTCCATACTACAGAAAGACTCATCATTAAGAAGAAAGAAAGGGATAGAAAAGAGAAAAGATAGAAAAGAAAGAACCAAACAACATCAGAATTTCTCAACGGAACGAATAAATTATATTAATCAAATAAAATATTACATAGTGTCACATACATCAGAGTTATAAAGCTCAAACTACACAAACTAGACAGTTATAACACCTGTCTAGATATTAAAACTCAAGTACATAACAGGAAACAGATACAACTCAAACACAACGGAAACACTATATATATATCTACACGCTGAAGCCACCTACTCCATATCTCCTCCAGAACTCGTCAAAGCAAACCTGAATCCCTCGACTACTCATACGTAATATGAGTACCCAAGAGTTTAATAAAACAGAAAATAAATACTTAGGTCAGACAGGGGTCTAGTGTGGGTAAACGGTTTAAATTTTCTTAACTTTAGAAAATCCTTTGAAAGAAAAAGGTATCATGTAAGACTTCCCACACATAAACATTGGTAAGTTTTTACCTTACGCTAACCAAAACATTTGATAGAAAATCCAGTGATATTATAATAGGGTCTAGGGTTTTCAAAATAAAATACAGAAATTGCTGGAATGCTTTCATCTCACGTTCCAACATAGTTGGGTACAATCAAAACCGTACAGGCACTTATTGGATTTTGGATTCCATACAATGGCAGGGCTACTGGGGTACCGTCCGTCACAGTACGTGGCCTAGATCACCGTACCGAGGAGTATGCCCGCTCCCCTGCAACACAAGACCGGAACCATCTCTTACTGGACAGTCCCGAACAAGACCACCCCGGAAGTTGTCATGATCAACCGCCCACACAGCCGAAATAAAAAGGGACCTCTAGACAGAGGTAAATCTCATCCTACTTGGGTATGACCCACTTAGCTTGTTGCACCTCTCCTGTTTTAGCCATTCCCGGTTGATGAGGCTTGAGGCAGCGATTACCTTTATAGGACACATCTATCTTAGAATGCTCATCATCCACCTGACGATGTCCTGAAAGCATTCAATCCATACAAGTTCGTTCCGGGTTCGAACGAAACCGAAGGCACTATCTCGTTACACTCATTTTGGAATCACCCTCAGAGTTAACGACAATAGCCCTTGCACTCTGAATCACCATCTCGAACCTGTAAGTACTATTTCTGTCAAACTCATCTCGGAATCACCCCCAGAGTTATACTGACGAATGGTTCTTACACCTCGAGTCTTCACTTGCACTCCCCTTGGATTCACGACCTAACATTTAACTTGGATCGATGTGGTTTTCGAAATTCCAAATTTGGAAACCCGATCCCGGTCTCATCGAATCCAAATGCCATCTTAATGTCCAAGAGATTTAAGTTTAACAAATTAATTCAATTTTAAACATTGAATTCACACAGCATCATTCACAGATAAATATCACACATTTATCACTGATATATCAAATATCATATCACAGAATATCACAACATATCATCCAATAGATATCAACCAATCCAGGTATTCCACAAACAATCGTACACAAACAGGCATCATTAATCCCTTTATAACTAATTTAATCATTTTAAAATTAAATTAAATTAATTACTTGAGAATTAACAACTAATCCTGCTTAAGCAATCATTAGTTAATTACAATTAATTAATTAATCACTCTTTAATCACCATCAAAATCCAATTAATTAATCTTCAATTACAGATTAACTATCCTTTAATCATATTCTTAATTAATCACCTAGATTAATTATTCTTCAATTATCTTATGTAATTATCCTTAAATTAATTTACACGGATTAATTTATCTTTAAGCATTAATTAATCTTAATTAATTAACAATAATTAATTACATAAATCTTCAATTAATTACATTAATTAATTATTACTTCTTTCACACTTCATTGATTAATTATCTTATAATTAATCACATTTATTAATTAATTAAACAATTAATTATTCATTAATTTCATTTATTAATGACCCTCTAATTTCTTTTATTAATCAATTTTTCTCACAATTACATTTAATAATTAATTATAAACTTAATTTCAATTATTAATCAAACCCGACTAATCACAATCAGTAATTAACTTCCTTAATTAGTTCACCAATTAAACCAACTCCTTGATTAATTACATTAATCAATTCTTTAATTACTTCCCTTAAGTAATTATACCTCTTTAATTACTATCCATCAAGTAATTTCCTCAATTAATTACATTCAGTAATTCTTCATTAATTACTTCACTAAGTAATTACCATTTTTAATTACATTAGGTAATTATACTTAATCCTATCATTAAGTAATTATTTTTAATTAATTAAACTTAATTAACTAACTAAATTATCCACAATAGCTTAATTAATTACACGGAGTAATTAATTACTTCATTAAGTAATTATGATTAAATAACTCTTCTTAATGATTAAGTAATTAACTTCTTAATTACTTATTAACTAATTATTTCTTAATTATTTAAACATGATTAATAAATTTTTAACTAAGTAATTAATTACACTTAATTAATTACACTAACTAATTTACCTTAATTTAATTACTCACATTAACCAATTTAAGTTAATTAAGTAATTTACTTTAGTTTCCTTTATAATTAAACTTGATTAATATAAACCATACTTCATTAACCTTTATCAATCATTTTAAAAATTAAATTTAAAATCCAAAAACTTGTATTTGGTTTACACTAAAACATCATCTTTTAATTTATCATTATTAAATACCTTACCTTAATCACATTTAAATTACTTCAAATACATTTTTATTTGAAAACATTATTTTATCATTTAACAAAGAAAAAATGAAACAAACTATTTTTAAAACAAAAGTTTACATTTAAAAAAAAATCCTATCTTTAAAAACTAAAATTCTTTTAAGGTCAAACATTCATTCTTATAAAATTAATTTAAACACTTTGTTTAAACATCAATTTGCTTTCAAACTTGAAACTTCATTTTATAAAGTACAAACCCGGTTAATATTAAACTTTTTTAAAAACAATAAAAAACAAGATTAACTTAAACTTGTTAAAACACAAGGTTTTAAATTAAAACATCTCAAACATCTTTAAACTAGTTAAAGCTTTGTTTTAAAACTCAGTTTGCTTTGAATTTCAGAAAAATTAAATTTGCAGTTAAAATTTGAACATGATATAAATCCTGTAACCAAGGTTACTCGAAAACCAGAACACACGCGACGCTCCCTCCTACCTCTTCGAGTTGCACGCGATCGAACACGAGACCTACTTCGAGAATGCAACGAAATCCATGGCCAATGCTTCCCAAACGAAACAGATGCACCCAAATAAGCTCGTGCACGTGCACACTAGGATCGGTCGACGGCGACCATCGTCGACATGCCCCACAAGTCGCCTCTGACCCCTTCAACTACTTCGTCCCCTTGGATCGATGAAACCACCAAAGAAAAAGAAACGAGCCATTCAACTCAAAGCTTACAGCAATTCGAAAAAAAAGCATCGGCACCTCATTAGGAAAATACACTCGAACAACAAATGCCAAACGCCGATGAACTAGATGAACGGAGACCACGGCTTCACTTCCAGAGCCACC
Source organism: Allium cepa (assembly GCA_030765085.1). NCBI lineage: Eukaryota > Viridiplantae > Streptophyta > Magnoliopsida > Asparagales > Amaryllidaceae > Allium > Allium cepa. The sequence goes on from CM060928.1 coordinate 93,062,890, forward strand.
TTGCACTTCGACAACGCGATCCCCCTTTATGCGATCCACCCCGAAGCATCAACGACGACGAACTCATGTCAGTTCCAATCCAAACAAAAACAGGTTCAAAACCCTACTAACCCCCTTCACGGCCACCACGGTCATCATAAAAATCTATCACCATTTTTCCTGCATCACTAGTCATCATGACCACCTCCATGCCGAAGCTCGACCTCCAACTCAACTCCAATCAACGGCAATCGACCAATAACCCAATTCCAAGTAATTCTAGTTTCCTCTCTAAATACTAAATTATAAATTACAATCTTCATCTTAAAATTCATGAATTTGGACAACAATTCAGATCATATGAACAGAAGTTTAAATTATTAAATTTGATTTATACCCAATTTTGAGTTTTCCACTGTAAATCCAAAATTTACAGTTTATTGTTCAATATAAATTTTAAGATTTACTTTTAAACGCAAATTTACCTCATTACGATCAGATTTCCCTCAATGATCAATGATTGATAGTGTTTAACTTGAAAGATAAAAAAATTCTATTTATAAACTGGAACATGAATAAGAGCAGAATTTTAAAACTTTCATAACTACAGGTATTCAAACAGCTAAATAAACATGCATGTAAATCATCAAATCAAACAAGAAAATATTGATATTATGTTTATTATATTATTTATTTCACAGAACAACATATAAAAGATTTAAAACTGTTTTTAAAAAAGGGATTTGCTCACAAAATTTTAGGAGCAGAGAACACTTAATTACTACATTTTGATTCCTGGAATTATGAATTTGCTTTGCAACCTGCTGTTTGAATTGTTGTAGTAGTTGATTCTCAGTTGAACAGTGAATTTTTTCTGAAATCTTGCTTGATGAATTTGCATGTTCTTCAGGTTGCAAATTGGATCTGAGTTGTACATAGCTTCAGATTTCTTTTTTTCTTTCTTTGGTTACAGTTTTGAATTTTGTTTTCTTTTTTATTTCAGTTTGAATCTTCTTGCATTTGATTTCTTCTCTTTTTTATTTTAGTTGAAGAAAAATTAAAGAATGTCTTAGCTGAATAAAACAAACAAACATATCCTTTCTTTTAAATTAATAAAAACAAAACTTTCTTTTAAAAGATAGATTGCCACTTGTTTCATGAATAAACCCATGCGTTAACAAATGTCTAAACCTTTATTAATTTGTATACAAGTGTGTTTCCTAAGTTCTTATGATGCCATGTGCTTTAAGAATTACATTAATTACTTTTTTATTAATGAATTAAACCTTAATTACCATATTAGTCTAATACTCATGTTATATATATAACTATGCAATGCATTTATAACCTTGTGTTTAATTTATAATTATCTAAAACTCTATTTCTAAGGAAAAATTTTAAAAGAAGAAAATAAACATTTATTTAAATTTTATTTTAAAAGTTTAAACATAAATTACTATAACTAACATTGATATTATATATAAAAATCTAAATTTATTTCAAAAACCAATTTAAAGAAAACAAATTAAATTTTATAACAATGTACTATTTCAAGCTATTATTCTTTTAATAAAAATAAATTTTCCTTTAAGTGTTTTGTGAATAAAAATTAATTTTAAATTGCTTTTGAAAAGCATTTTCATTAAACCAGATCAAAAACCTTCCAAATCACCATAAAAACATATGTGCATTATAAATTTGAATATACATTTTCTGTTTAAGTTTAATCCATATATTTCTATTTATAATATATATATATATATATATATATATATATATACATACATACAAATATATTTATACATTATAAATAGAACATTTTAAGTATTAACTTCAGAAATTATTGGAATTTTAAAACAGAACATCAAATCACAATATATAAACATATATATATATATATATATATTATAATTTGTAAATATTTTTATTAAATTTAAATTGAACCAATTCCTTTTTACAATGTATACATATATATATTACAAATAGAATATTTTTATTAACTTATAAAGATTAATTATTATTAATTAAATATATATTATTATCCTTTGAAAAGAATGAACATTTCAAATTAAATTATCATTATTATTGAGTTTTTAAAAGATAACATTTGTTAAATTAGATTAATTATTAGTTTTGAATATATAATATTTGGTTAAATTAGATTTTTAAATCAATATAACATAATTTAAAATAAATTATAAATGGAAATTGTTAAATAAGTATTGCCAAAATCCCGGGACATCACATTCCTCCCCCCTTAAAAGAATTTCATCCTCGAAATTAAAAACAAAGATAAATTAATAATTCCATACCGATTTTAATTTATAATTGCAACAAATGCTATCAACCATACTAGAAACCATAACATCCAATTCAAACAATCAATTCTAACTATCCAGACAAAATTCTGGACAGAATTTCCTAGAGTTTCCCAGGTACAAACACCGGGTTACTTGCCTTACAGTATCTAAACTAGCCGCTCTACTCAGATATAGAACTCCTATATATCCAGATCTATAATCTAAACAGGACACCGGACCACAGACAAGCTCGATCAATTTCCAAATCTCCATGATCTGCTGGTTCTAAACCAGTGATAGATCAAACACTTATCCTTAAGAGAATACAGAAAGATTCCAATACACTCTTGAGCTAGCTTCCCATCTTATCCAATCTCATTGCTCTTATGATCGGATAAAACTTATCCAAAAATTAAATCTTTGACTTCGAATTCCGAATCTCTTCGTCTCTCGTCCACAACCTCTGCTGATCCTGGGCTGCCCTTAATCTTCTTGATCATCCAAACTTCACAGATGCTTCACAAATCAAAATTAGATCAAGAATGAGATGACCTCTTGATTCTACTCAACAAGATGGTTCTCCCAAAATCCATCGAAATCCAAAACACCATCTACCATACAAGCATTAAGAACTTCAAACTTGTTTCTCCTATCCGGGAAATAGAACAGATGCTCTCGACATCCAAGCCTTCAGATCCCGAAAGAACTTCCTGAAGAAAACCTTAAATCCAAGGAAACACAAATCTTTCGATGAATCCGAAGTTGCTTCTATTCTGGAATAGCTGCCACCATGCTTTTGATGAACACAAACACAAACTTGATCAACTCATCCAGTAACATTGTCCATCAAATTCCATAAAAGCTTAATGACCTATCCGATTTGGTCGCAAATATTACAACAGAAATCCATTCGGAAAACTAGATCCAATCAACCCTGATTGCTCACAAAATCCTCTCTCCTGGAATCTTCTCTCTACTAGGCCAAAACACCAGAAAATCCAAGAACCAAATCGAAAAAGAACTCCATCTCCCGGTGCGGACAAACTCCTTTGACTTCCTCGAAGATATTTAGAAAGTCTCAAACCACCTCGATAGCTCCAACATTCTTTAGAGATGCCTCAAACTAAAGCAAAGATTACTAAAAGAACTTCCGAATCATCGCAAGTCACTTTTGCGATAACACCCAATTTAGGTTCCAAAGAAACTATTCCCTCTTACACAACAGAACAACTTAAGCCCTTCAAAAGAAGAAAGTGATGGTCCACCTCAACCACAAACACCTTCCCTAGATGAGCTTTCAGAAGAAGGAACAAGCCTTCACCATTTTCCTGATCCACTGACAGAAGAATCTCAAAAGACTTGTGAACCATCAAAGAAACGGACCATACAACTGCTTTCGAACTCCACCTCTAGGATACTGCTGAGCCAAAAGATCTTCCTGACAGCACATTCAACACCCCTGAGCTGCCCTTGCTACCACAGACCTCCTATTCAAAAGCTCCTTGAATCCCAAATCTATATCAGCCACTTCTACAATAGAGCCTTCAAGATAGACAGATATCTCTCAGGAAACTCGATTTCAGACCAAGCACAAACACCTAACTGAACTGAGTCTCCCACTCCAATACAGATAAGACTCCTTCCTATGGTTGCCAAAATACCAATACTTTCTTCAGCTCTTCCGACTGATCCAAACTCTAGAAAATCCGCTCGCACGAGCGCAATTCAAACTTATACTTCAAAGATAAACTCCGAACCTTTAAAAGATTTCCTTCGGAGATCGATGAAATCCATATACCCAGCTGCCAAACTTACTCAAGATGCCCAAAATTGTCCTGGCAGATACTCTTCCAACCTCAAATATCCGGACTTCTTCCATTGATAGTCGTGCTATACGCACCACTATCTCTCCTACTTCTAAAACTTATGTTGGCAAACCCGAACAGGTAACCCAAAATAATAGGTAGGAATATATATATATATATATATTCAAAATTACAAATACGCTCTCTGAAGAAAGACATCACTCCAGAGCGTTGGTATTCGCTTAACCTAGCGCTCTGATACCACAATGTAACGACCCGCCTTCCATACTACAGAAAGACGCATCATTAAGAAGAAAGAAAGGGATAGAAAAGAGAAAAGATAGAAAAGAAAGAACCAAACACATCAGAATCTCACAGCGGAATGAATAAATTATATTAATCAAATAAAATATTACATAGTATCACATACATCAGAGTTATACAGCTCAAACTACACAAACTAGACAGTTATAACACCTGTCTAGATATTACAACTCAAGTACATAACAGGAAACAGATACAACTCAAACGCAGCGGAACCACTATATATATATATATCTACACGCTGAAGCCATCTGCTCCATATCTCCTCCAGAACTCGTCAAAGAAAACCTGAAACCCTCGACTACTCATACGTAATATGAGTACCCAAGAGTTTAATAAAACAGAAAATAAACACTTGGGTCAAACAGGGGTCTGGTGTGAGTAAACGGTTTAAATTTGTTTAACTTTAGAAAATCCTTTGAAAGAAAAAGTGTCATGTAAGACTTCCCACACATAAACATTGATGCAGCACGATCTACAATTCCTCAAGAGTTAAGTCGGTCACGTGTTAAAATGATTCTAAGTCGTGAGGAGGAAGCTTTGGAGTTGGGTAGCTCGGAGATTTTAAGTCGTTACCAACTTACGGGACACAGTTCACGACCTAAGGCGAAGACTCCAAGTCGTTTGCGACTTATTAAAACAAAGGGGAACGAGTTAGAGAAGGGACGGCCAAGCCAAACTATGAGTCGTTCGGTGTTGGGGGGAAATGAGTCGTCCACGACTCAACGAGAAGGGATTGAACCGCCTAACAACATTACTATAAGTCGCCAGCGACTCATCATGAAGCAAGGGGAAGCTCCATCTTGGGAGAGCCTTGAGTCGGAGGAAGGGGGGACGACCTAACTGAATCGTTCGAAGAGACAGGCCGCAAGGAACTGGGAAGCTGAGTCGTATGAGTGTTGAGTCGGTTGAGTCATGAGTCGCATTGTAAGTTGAGTCGTTATTTGTTTTCTTGAGTCGGAGGTGTGGTCATAAGGCTGGGCCTGTTGAGTCGTATACTTTTGAGTCGGTCAGGTGGTTACTATGTTTGAGTCGTGTAATTCGTGTAGTGTAGTTAAGTCGGCAACGACTTATGATGAGTCGGTCGTGTTTGAATCTCTTGCGTTGAGTCGGTGCCGACCCATGGGTTGTAACGCCTATAAATACGCGTGTGTTGTACATTTTTGGGAGTTGATTTTTGAATAAAATTCTCTTTTGTTAGCTTTGTGCTTTCATACCAATTGGTAGTTGAGTGTAATCTCCTATCTCCTCTTTCGGTTAATCGAGTGCGCTCGATTCAACGATCGTAGAAGCCGATTCACGGAATCTAGTGCGCTAGATCAACGTGCGAAGAATCGTAGATCTTTGAACACGGTATAGTGCGCTATCAACGTGTTTGAGATAGCTAGAGTTCGGTATCTTTGGATCAACGAACTTGGGCATTTTTTGGTATCTTCAACTCACCGATTGTTACATTTCATCGATTGAAGTTTTGTTTGATTAATCCGCTGCGTCATTATTTGGTATCAGAGCCATACTTAGCCAATCATAGCTAAGTTGATTCTTGGAGCCAAGTTTTTGAAGTTTTTGAAGTTTGAAGTTGTTCATTGTGTTCATATTGAAGTTGCAACAAGTTTGAATTGTTTGATCCATTACATTTTGGATCAAAGTGAGCAAAGGAGTTTGAAATTGAAGAAGGCCGTGTATACTAGCGGGGAGTAGCCGAGCCTTGTGGAGTGTTTGAATTTGAGCCGTTTCATATTGTCGAGACAAGTGGAGGCCGAGACAAATTGTAGCCGAGTCATTGTTGAGCCGTGACTTATTGCATTGTTGAAGCTTTGAATTTTTGTGTTCGAATTGTTGAAGTGTTTGTGAGAGTTTTTCAATCATGCCACCAAGGAGAGCTAATCGTCATCAAAACGTTGAAGCTTTGTATCGTAGAGAAGAAGCCGAGCTTATGGAACAACGTATTAATGAGAAATTTGATGAAGGCATTGGTAAATTGGAGAGATTGATGAATGATTTGAATCAAAGGAGGAGATCACCAAACTCGAACCATGGAGGAAACCGAGTTTCGCCATCGGTTACGGAAGCGAGGAGGGTATCACCACATTCTTGTAGAGATAGAAGAGAAACATCAATTTCATCACGAAGAGATCATCATGACTATGCACATGAAGAGAGAAGAAGTCAACGTGAATTTGACCATGAAGCGTATAGGGATGAAGAGAGACATAGTCAAAGAAGCATGCATGAACGAAGGGATGATAATGGTCGAGATCGATGTAGGCGTACTTTTGATTTTGTTGAAGAAGGTGATAGAGCTAGTATTTATTATCGAGATCGAGATCAAGTTCGAAATTCTTATCGGGATGTTGAAGATGATCGACGATGGGAATCGGGTATGAAGATGGAAATTCCGGAGTTTAAAGGCGGAATGGTAGCAGAAGAATTTCTCGATTGGTTATCTAATGTGGAGGAAATCTTTGATTTCAAGGAGGTCCCGGAGAATCGAAGGGTGAAGTTGGTTGCTACTAGGTTGAGGGGGAGAGCTTTGGCGTGGTGGCAACAAACTAAACTTACTAGGGAGAGAATGGGAAAGTCAAAGATAGAATCATGGGATAAGATGAAGAAGTTGATGAGATCTACTTTCTTACCTTATAATTACCAATCACTTATGTACCAAAGGTTGCAGAATCTGAGGCAAGGGACGAAGTCTGTTAGTGATTATGCTGATGAATTTTACCAACTCATTGCCAAAAATGATATCATGGAAACGGAGGAACAGCTAACTGCTAGATTCATTGGGGGATTGAGAATGCAGATCCAGGATATGGTTAATATGTTTGATCCTAGATCAGTTGCAGAGGCACATCAGAAAGCGTTGGCTTGGGAGAAACAAGGAAGACGTGGAGGTGGTGTGTTTACAAATTCCAATAATCAAGCAAGGGGTGTTGGTGGAAGTTCTAATGTTCCTAAACCTGTTTCAAAGCCAGTGGTGAAGGAGGCTGAGAAGGCGAAGGTTAGCAGTGGGTTAAAGTGTTATAATTGTCAGGAGATGGGTCACAAAAGCAATGAATGTCCAAAGCCGAAGAAGAGAACCATGGTTGCAGAAGTTGAGGAGGATGATGGTGAGGAGGCAGAATGTTCAAATACACCTTATGTTGAGGAGGAAGAAGAATTGTTTGGAGATGAAGGTTGTAATCTTATGATGAGGAGGTCATGTCTTACACCAAAGCAAGAGGAGGATTGTAGTTGGTTGAGAAGCAATATTTTTCAGTCGACATGCACTATTCTGGGGAAAGTTTGCAAGTTCGTTATTGATGCTGGAAGTTGTGATAATATTATTTCTACAGAAGCAGTGAGGAAATTGAACTTGAAGACTGAGAAACATCCTAAACCGTACAAGCTAGCATGGTTAAGGAAGGGTGGTGAAGTGAAAGTGTGTCGAAGAGCTTGTGTTAATTTTTCTATTGGGAAGAAGTACAAAGATGAAATTTGGTGTGATGTAGTGGACATGGATGTTTGTCACTTGTTGTTGGGCAGACCGTGGCAGTTTGATAGAGCAGTTCAACATGACGGTCGTGCCAATAGTTACAGCTTCATGTTCGAGGGTACGAAAATCACTTTGGTTCCTAAAAAGCAACAGCAGAAGGAGAGCAAGCTAGAAGAGATTGAGGAATTGAAAACTCTGTTGACTTTGAAAGAGTTTGTCAAGGAAGTCGAAGAAGAACCAGAAGTGTTTTTGTTGATTGGGCATGAGAGCAGTGAAGAGGTTGAAATTCCTGAAGAAGCAAAGCCAGTTTTGAAAGAGTTTGAAGATGTATTTCCAGAGGAGTTGCCTAAGGAGTTACCACCATTGAGAGACATTCAACATCAAATCGATCTTGTTCCGGGAGCAGTGTTACCACATAGACCACATTACCGAATGAGTCCGAAGGAACATGAAGAGATACGGAGGCAGGTGGAAGAGTTGTTGGAATAGGGACGTGTTCAGGAAAGCTTGAGTCCTTGTGCCGTGCCAGCATTATTAGTGCCGAAGAAGGATGGAACATGGAGAATGTGTACAGATAGTAGAGCTTTGAATAAGATCACTGTCCGATATAGGTTTCCTATGCCAAGGTTGGATGATTTGTTAGATCAATTGAGTGGGGCAACTATATTTTCGAAGATTGATTTGAAGAGTGGTTATCATCAAATTCGAATCAGACCTGGAGATGAATGGAAGACAGCTTTCAAGACGAGAGAGGGGTTGTACGAATGGTTGGTTATGCCATTTGGTTTGTCAAATGCACCTAGTACATTCATGCGGGTGATGAATCAAATCTTTAGACCATTCATTGGGAAGTTCGTCGTGGTTTATTTCGATGATATTCTGATATACAGCAGGAGTAGGAGGAATCATTTAATAACGACAATGAAGGTTGAAGTGACGGGGTTTGAAATGTTGCCAAAGATGATTAATGAAGATCCTTACTTCGTGAAATATGTTGAGAAAGTGAAGGATGGGAGTACCGATGAATTTATGTTGGTTGATGGATTCTTGTTCAAAGGAAATCAATTATGCATTCCAGATTGTAGTTTGAGATTGAAAATTATTAAGGAGTTGCACGAGGAAGGGCATGTGGGCCGTGATCGTACTTTACAATTGATTTCACAATCTTACTTTTGGCCGTCGATGAGAAAAGAGGTTGAAAGATTCGTGGAAAGATGCCATATTTGCCAGGTTTCAAAAGGAACAGCGACGAATGCAGGGTTGTATATGCCATTACCAGTACCATCTAAGCCATGGGTTGATATTAGCATGGATTTCATTTTGGGTTTGCCGAGAACTCAAAGGGGAAATGATTCGATATTTGTTGTAGTGGACAGGTTTTCGAAGATGGCACATTTTGTTGCTTGCAAGAAAACGGCGGATGCTGTTCATGTTGCTCAGTTGTTTTTCAAGGAGATCTATCGACTTCATGGATTGCCAGAGACTATTGTGTCGGATAGAGATACTCGTTTTCTGAGTCATTTTTGGTTGAGTTTGTGGAAGATGGTCGGAACGAAGCTGAATTTTAGTAGCGCTTACCATCCACAAACTGATGGACAGACAGAAGTTGTTAACAGGTCGTTGGGAAATTTGTTGCGATGCCTTGTACAGGATAATTTGAGAAGTTGGGACATGAAGTTATGCCAAGCTGAGTTTGCACATAATCATGCAGTGAATCGTAGTACGGGATTCTATCCATTTCAGATTGTTTATTCAAACTTACCCAGGGGACCGTTGGATTTGGCGGTAGTACCACAGGCGAAAGGAACAATTAAACGAGCTGTTGATTTTGTTGATGAGCTGACTGAATGTCATAAAATCGTTCAGGAACGATTGGTGAAATCGAATGAGAAGTATAAGAAGTTTGCAGATTTAAAGCGACGAAATGTTGAATTTAACGAAGGTGATTTGGTTTATGCTGTATTGACCAAAGATCGTTTTCCAGTGGGCGCATATAATAAGTTGAAAGCCAGAAAAATTGGACCTGTAGAAGTTGTGAAACGGATCAATGAGAATGCTTATAAGTTGAAGCTACCAGAGGATGTCTACACTTCTGACGTATTCAATGTTAAGCATCTTGTGCCATATTATGGAGATGGACAATCTGAGAGGGAAGAATTTACAAATTCGAGGACGAATTTTTCTCAACCAGGGGAGGATGATGCAGCACGATCTACAATTCCTCAAGAGTTAAGTCGGTCACGTGTTAAAATGATTCTAAGTCGTGAGGAGGAAGCTTTGGAGATGGGTAGCTCGGAGATTTTAAGTCGTTACCGACTTACGGGACACAGTTCACGACCTAAGGCGAAGACTCCAAGTCGTTTGCGACTTATTAAAACAAAAGGGAACGAGTTAGAGAAGGGACGGCCAAGCCAAACTATGAGTCGTTCGGTGTTGGGGGGAAATGAGTCGTCCACGACTCAACGAGAAGGGATTGAACCGCCTAACAACATTACTATAAGTCGCCAGCGACTCATCATGAAGCAAGGGGAAGCTCCATCTTGGGAAAGCCTTGAGTCGGAGGAAGGGGGGACGACCTAACTGAATCGTTCGAAGAGACAGGCCGCAAGGAACTGGGAAGCTGAGTCGTATGAGTGTTGAGTCGGTTGAGTCATGAGTCGCATTGTAAGTTGAGTCGTTATTTGTTTTCTTGAGTCGGAGGTGTGGTCATAAGGCTGGGCCTGTTGAGTCGTATACTTTTGAGTCGGTCAGGTGGTTACTATGTTTGAGTCGTGTAAACCGTGTAGTGTAGTTAAGTCGGCAACGACTTATGATGAGTCGGTCGTGTTTGAATCTCTTGCGTTGAGTCGGTGCCGACCCATGGGTTGTAACGCCTATAAATACGCGCGTGTTGTACATTTTTGGGAGTTGATTTTTGAATAAAATTCTCTTTTGTTAGCTTTGTGCTTTCATACCAATTGGTAGTTGAGTGTAATCTCCTATCTCCTCTTTCGGTTAATCGAGTGCGCTCGATTCAACGATCGTAGAAGCCGATTCATGGAATCTAGTACGCTAGATCAACGTGCGAAGAATCGTAGATCTTTGAACACGGTATAGTGCGCTATTAACGTGTTTGAGATAGCTAGAGTTCGGTATCTTTGGATCAACGAACTTGGGCATTTTTTGGTATCTTCAACTCACCGATTGTTACATTTCATCGATTGAAGTTTTGTTTGATTAATCCGCTGCGTCAAACATGGATAAGTTTTTACCTTACGCTAACCAAAACATTTGATAGGAAATCCAGTGATATTATAATAGGGTTTAGGGTTTTCAAAATAAAATACAGAAATAGCTGGAATGCTTACATCTCACGTTCCAACATAGTTGGGCACAATCAAAACCGTACAGACACTTATTGGATTTTGGATTCCATACAATGGCAGGGCCACTAGGGTACTTCCCGTCATAGTACGTGGCCTAGATCACCGTACCGAGGAGTACGCCCGCTCCCCTGCAACACAAGACCGGAACCATCCCTTACTGGACAGTCCCGAACAAGACCACCCTGGCAGTTGTCATGATCAACCGCCCACACAGCCGAAATAAAAAAGGACCTCTAGGAAGGGGTAAATCTCGTCCTACTTGGGTAAGACCCACTTAGCCTTGCTGCACCTCCCCTGTTTTAGCCATTCCTGGTTGATGAGGCTTGAGGCTGCGATTACCTTTATAGGACATATCTATCTTAGAATGCTCATCGTCCACCTGACGATGTCCTGAAAGCATTCAATCCATACAAGTTCGTTCCGGGTTCGAACGAAACCGAAGGCACTATCTCGTTACACTCATTTTGGAATCACCCTCAGAGTTAACGACAATAGCCGTTGCACTCTGAATCACCATCTCGAACCTGTAAGTACTATTTCCATCAAACTCATCTCGGAATCACCCCCAGAGTTATACTGACGAATAGTTCTTACACCTCGAGTCTTCACTTGCACTCCCCTTGGATTCATGACCTAACGTTTAACTTGGATCGATGTGGTTTTCGTAATTCCAAATTTGGAAACCCGATTCCGGTCTCATCGAATCCAAACGCTATCTTAATGTCCAAGTGATTTAAGTTTAACAAATTAATTTAATTTTAAACATTGAATTCACACAGCATCATTCACAGATAAATATCACAAATTTATCATTGATATATCAAATATCATATCACATAATATCACAACATATCATCCAATAGATACCAACCAATCCAGATATTCCACAAACAATCATACACAAACAGGCATCATTAATTCCTTTATAATTAATTTAATCATTTTAAAATTAAATTAAATTAGTTACTTGAGAATTAACAATTAATCCTGCTTAAACAATCATTAGTTAATTACAATTAATTAATTAATCACTCTTTAATAGCCATCAAAATACAATTAATTAATCTTCAATTACAGATTAACTATCCTTTAATCATATTCTTAATTAATCACCTAGATTAATTATTTTTTAATTATCTTATGTAATTATCCTTAAATTAATTTACACAGATTAATTTATCTTTAAGCATTAATTAATCTTAATTAATTTCTAACTAATTAATTAACAATAATTAATTACATAAATCCTTAATTAATTACATTAATTAATCATTACTTCTTTCACACTTCATTGATTAATTATCTTATAATTAATCACATTTATTAATTAATCAAACAATTAATTATTCATTAATTTCATTTATTGATGACCCTATAATTTTTTTATTAATCAATTTTTATCACAATTACATTTAATAATTAATTATAAACTTAATTTCAATTATTAATCAAACCTGATTAATCATAATCAGTAATTAACTTCCTTAGTTACTTCACCAATTAAACCAACTCCCTGATTAATTACATTAATCAATTCTTTAATACTTCCCTTACGTAATTACACCTCTTTAATTACTATCCATCAAGTAATTTCTTCAATTAATTACATTTAATAATTATTCATTATTTACTTCATTAAGTAATTACACATTTTTAATTACATTAGGTAATTATACTTAAACCTATCATTAAGTAATTCTTTTTAATTAGTTAAACTTTATTAATTAACTAAATTATCCATAATAACTTAATTAATTACACTGAGTAATTAATTACTTTAATTACTTCATTATGTAATTATCTTTAAATAACTCTTCTTAATGATTAACTAATTAACTTCTTAATTACTTATTAACTAATTATTTCTTAATTAACTAAACTTGATTAATAAATTTTTAATTAAGTAATTAATTACACTAACTAATTTACCTTAATTTAATTACTCACATTAACCAATTTAAGTTAATTAATTAATTTACTTTAATTTCCTTTATAATTAAACTTGATTAATATAGACCATACTTTATTAACCTTTATCAATCATTTTAAAAATTAAATTTAAAATCCAAAAACTTGTATTTGGTTTACACTAAAACATCATCTTTTAATTATCATTATTAAATACCTTGCCTTAATCACATTTAAATTACTTCAAATACATTTTTATTTGAAAACATTATTTTATCATTTAACAAAGCAAAAATGAAACAAACTATTTTTAAAACAAAAGTTTACATTTAAAAAAAAAATCCAATCTTTAAAAACTAAATTCTTTTAAAGTCAAACATTCATTCTTATAAAACTAATTTAAACACTTTGTTTAAACATCAATTTGCTTTCAAATTTGAAACTTCTTTTATAAAGTACAAACCCGGTTAATATTAAACTTTTTTAAAAACAAACTATTTTAAAAAAAAAAGATTAACTTAAACTTGTTAAAACACAAGGTTTTAAGTTAAAACATCTCAAACATCTTTAAACTACTTAAAGCTTTTTTTTAAAACTCAGTTTGCTTTGAATTCCATAAAAATTCAATTTGCAGTTAAAAATTGAACAGGATATAAATCCTGTAACCAAGCTTACTCGAAAACCAGAACACACGCGACGTTCCCTCCTACCTTATCGAGTTGCACGCGATCGAACATGAGACCCACTTCGAGAATGCAACGAAATCCATGGCCAATGCTTCCCAAACGAAACAGATGCACCCAAATAAGCTCGTGCATGTGCACACTAAGATCGGTCGAGGCGACCATCGCCGGCATGCCCCACAAGTCGCCTCTGACCCCTTCAACTACTTCGTCCCCTTGGATATATGAAACCACCAAAGAAAAAGAAATGAGCCATTCAACCCAAAGCTTACATCAATTCGAAAAAAAAAGCATCAGCACCTCATCAGGAAAATACACTCGAACAACAAATGCCAAACGCCGATGAACTAGATGACTAGAGACCACGGCTTCACTTCCAGAGCCACCTTGCACTTCGACAACGCGATCCCCCTCTATGCGATCCACCCCGAAGCATCAACGACGACGAACTCATGTCGTTTCCGATCCAAACAAAAACAGGTTCAAAACCCTACTAACCCCCTTCACGACCACCATGATCATCATAAAAATCTATCACCATTTTTCCTGCATCACCAGTCATCATGACCACCTCCATGCCGAAGCTCGACCTCCAACTCAACTCCAATCAACGACAATCGACCAATAACCCAATTCCAAGTAATTCTAATTTCCTCTCTAAACACTAAATTATAAATTACAATCTTCATATTAAAATTCATGAATTTGGACAATAATTCAGATCATATGAACAGAATTAAATTATTAAATTTGATTTCTACCCAATTTTGATTTTTCCTCTATAAATCCAAATTACAGTTTATTGTTCAATATAAATTTTAAGATTTACTTTTAAATGCAAATTTACCTCATTACGATCAGATTTCCCTCAATGATCAATGATTGATAGTGTTTAACTTGGAAGATAATTTTTTTTTCTATTTATAAACTGGAACATGAAAAAGAACAGAATTTTAAAACTTTCATAACTACAGGTATTCAAACAGCTAAATAAACATGCATTTAAATCATCAAATCAAACATGCAAATATTGATATTATGTTTATTATATTATTCATTTCACAGAACAACATATAAAAGATTTAAAACTGTTTTTAAAAAAGGGATTTACTCACAAAATTTTAGGAGCAGAGAACACTTAATTACTACATTTTGATTCCTGGAATTATGAATTTGCTTTGCAACCTGCTGTTTGAATTGTTGTAGTAGTTGATTCTCAGTTGAACATTGAATTTTTTCTGAAATCTTGCTTGATGAATTTGCATGTTCTTCAGATTGCAAATTGGATCTGAGTTGTACATAGCTTCAGATTTCTTTTTTTCTTCTTTGGTTACAGTTTTGAATTTTGTTTTCTTTTTTATTTCAGTTTGAATCTTCTTGCATTTGATTTCTTCTCTTTTTTATTTTAGTTAAAGAAAAATTAAAAAATGTCTTACTGAAGAAAACAAACAAACAGATCCTTTCTTTAAAATTTTAATAAAAACAAAACTTTCTTTTAAAAGATAGATTGCCACTTGTTTCATGAATAAACCCATGTGTTAACAAATGTCTAAACCTTTATTCATTTGTATACAAGTGTGTTTCCTAAGTTCTTATGATGCCATGTATTTTAAGAATTACATTAATTACTTTTTTATTAATGAATTAAACCTTAATTACCATATTAGTCTAATACTCATGTTATATATAAAACTATGCAATGCATTTATAACCTTGTGTTTAATTTATAGTTATTTAAAACTCCATTTCTAAGGATAAATTTTAAAAGAAGAAAATAAACATTTATTTAAATTTTATTTTAAAAGTTTAAACATAAATTACTATAACTAACATTGATATTATATATAAAAGTCTAAATTTATTTCAAAAACTAATTTAAAGAAAACAAATTAAATTTTATAACAATGTACTATTTCAAGCTATTATTCTTTTAATAAAAATAAATTTTCCTTTTAAGTGTTTTATAAATAAAAATTAATTTTAAATTGCTTTTGAAAAGCATTTTTATTAAACCAGATCAAAAACCTTCCAAATCACCATAAAAACATATGTACATTATAAATTTGAAAACACATTTTCTGTTTAAGTTTAATCCATATATTTCTATTTACAATATATATATATATATATATACAAATATATTTATACATTATAAATAGAACATTTTAAGTATTAACTTCAGAAATTATTGGAATTTTAAAACAGAACATCAAATCACAATATATAAACATATATATATATATATATTATAATTTGAAAATATTTTTATTAAATTTAAATCGAACCAATTCCTTTTTACAATGTATACATATAAATATATTACAAACAGAATATTTTTATTAACTTAAAAAGATTAATTATTATTAATTAGATATATATTATTATCCTTTGAAAAGAATGAACATTTCAAATTAGATTATCATTGTTATTGAGTTTTTAAAAGATAACATTTGTTAAATTAGATTAGTTATTAGTTTTGAATATATAATATTTGGTTAAATTAGATTTTTAAATCAATATAACATAATTTAAAATAAATTATAAATGGAAATTGTTAAATAAGTATTGCCAAAATCCTGGGACATCACATTAATCGTGCTGCGAAAAACAAATTTTGTTGTAATGTCTTTGTGATTTGTATAGTATTGGATGTCATTTTGATGATTTGATTGGTTATCTCACATTTTATTTTGATATATGATTTTATGGTATTATATTAAGGCATTTAAGTCAGTTAGCCCTATTCTCTTGATGATTTCATTTTACATGATGAGGTTGTATTGCATGGACGATTCATCTATTGGATATAGTCTTCTTGGTTTCTATCGATTTGTTTAGATGGATGATGACGTCTTTTGATATCGGTTCTAATTATTTATATGAATTTGAGATATCCGAGGATTGTGATGCCTTGAGGATTATTTTATACATTTTGACATGTCGCTTGATGTTCTGAGTATCTTTGGTAGTATTATTATGTTTTTCTTCTTTATTTATACCGTATCACTTTATTTATGATCCTTGATTAGACATAGTCTGATCTATATGTTGTTTTATAATATTCGGATCAGTTCGAGACATTTTATGTATCGGGACAACTTGACTAGCATTTGTTTTAGTTGGCTTAGAGGTGACATATTAGGATGTACGATATTTAAAAGACATTGATTCACTATATGTTATGCATTATTCTATCCTGGAAGCACACGTGTTTATTTCTTTGTGTGAATACTAAGTATGTTTTGTGGTGAGTTATATTCAATGTTTAAATACGTATCAGTATTAGCCTAAGGGAATATTTACGTGTATACCCGATATCGTCTTATTCTCTATATTATCCGACAGTATTACTTTGTAGTACTCTTGGATAATATGAGTATACAGGTGGGGTGTCACGTTATCTATAAATATATATATATATATATATATATATATATATATATATATATTGTAAAACTTAGGTTTATATTTATATAAATTATATATAATATACACACACATCCGACTTTAATTTTTTTGATTCGAAGTATATATATGCGTATACATTGATAAAATTTAATATAATACATACATACATATATATATGTATTTTACAATTATACTTGTCTTAGTTATTATTTTCTAAAATCAAAATAAAAAGTTAATTTTTTAGTTGTCGAATGATATAAGAATGTGTGTGTGTATGTACAAATTATTTTTAATCAACACACGTATAAACAAACATATTCATTTGATGTTGACTGCATTAACATATATGGATTCAGGATAGTATATGTATAACTAAAGACAACATAATGACATGATATATATATATATATATATATATATATATATTAGATTATTACCTTCCTATGGCCTATAAGTAACACCTTGTAATGTTGAATCGTTCACTCCATGAATCAGTATCCAATCTGTAACAACCCGGAATTTCGCTGTTATTTTATAATCGTCGTTAGACGATTAATATTGTTGTCAATTGCTAATTTGATTTTTTAATCTGTTTGAATTCTATTGAAAATGGGTTAAAATTCTTTTAAATATTCGATAAGGGTTTGTGAGTTTTAAATCTTGGCCCATTGTTTTCTCTGTTGTTGCCGTGTTACCTCAACCATTAACCCGTCCCCCATTCAGTGACTATGATTCGTTTTAAAACCCTAATCGAACGAAGCGGCCCCTCGTGCTCCTTCGTACGCATTCGAAAATTAGGGCTCCGATCAATTAGGGCTCGCGAAAAATCGAAGGCTTCAACTACCGAAGCTCGATCGAGTGGCGATTGATGCCTTCTCCTCGCTGGGGCTTCGGCCACTTCAACATAGCAAAGGTGAGTTTGCTCACATCTAATTCTTGGCTCTAGTTATTTGTGTGTTTGGTTGCTTGAATTCTTGGCTGATTATTGCTTCGAATTTTAGTGATTTCGATTTGAACATGCGTGAGTTTTACTCACATCTATTTCTACTTGGTTGTTGGTTGTCTCGGCACTGTTTTGTTGAGATGTTGATGTTTTCGATTTTCGTATGGATGTTGAAGATGATTTCTGGTTTTGGCAATTTCGTATATTTGTGTGATTTGATATCTACGGCAATGATTTCACGGCTTTGATACGTTGACTCTCGACTTCACTTCCTTATACATTAATGACTTCGGCCATATGAATTTTTTGTGTAACGAGTTGGATTAACTTCGTGTCCACCACGAGGTTGCCTTCGAGCGACTTTGACTTGTACCACTGCAGACATTCTCAGTCTTGTTTGATTACCTTAGCTACTGTCTTTATTATGATCCCTTTGAATTTGAAGTGGTACTTGTTATAAGCTTGACTTGATAATGTGTTCGCTTCGAGTTGCTGCCGTTTCCACTCTTGTTCATGTAGTTATATGTGCATGTTAACAATTGATGTCCACTGTTCATGTCCTTTGCTTGGTGCCTTTTGCAGTTTTGTTCACTTTTCTGAACAGTTCTGGTTGCATACCCATTCCATGTTTGTAGTCCACACTGTCACATGATGTCCTTATTCTTGTTCGAACTGTACTATTGTTAAATTGCTTGGTTGGAGTCTCCCCTTGTGTAGTTATGTTCATGCCTGAACATACATGGTTGATTTACTCTGGATTGATACATTTGGTTCACATGAGTCTGCATTTTAGTGTACACTTGATTGAGTCTTGTTAACTTTGTAAATACTCCTATCTGGTTTCTGAGTCCTCATATCTGATCTGTTTCACGTATATTTGTTTGATGTTCATGCAGTCAAGTTTGATTGAGATACACATCCATGCTGCTAGTAATTGCAGTAGTATATTATCACATGTATATGTGCCACTACATATATATATGTATGTGTACTGGCCCATGGTTTCATATGACTGTGATCTTATACTTGAAACTGCCTTTGTACATTTCTTTGTTATCTCTAAAACCCTATTCATACCTAAACTGACATGTGTATGTATACATGCGTATATATGCATACATGTGTATCTTCATGTATGTTGGCTGGTTGCCCCTGATGCTGCATTTTTGCTGTGTTGATCATGTTTCTTGTAGCATTTGGGTATCACTGTTTTGTTTTGACGTACTACATGTTAGCATTGGCTTGTCTTGACTGCTTGACCATATGCATGCATTCATATAGTTGTTGGGTTTGGTCGAGCTGCCTGATTCACTGCAACCATATTATTGCAGTATATTTGCTTTAGTCTGGGACCATTGTGAGCATCTCTTTGTTGTTCACTGCCACTTTGGTTACTTCATATATATATGCAGACACTTGAGCATATTTTATTGTTTCACTGCCACTTTTGTATTGCGTATTTAATATGCAGATACTTGGCCATTTACAATCTGTAGCTTTTGTATTGATCATTGTTGCTGTATTTCTGTGTACATGTACAGTTTCATTGTTGCAATGATATTTTGAATTTTTGGTCGAGGCCATTTGTACTTGTGTTGAATCTGATTTTTGATTTGACCTTGTGCACTCGAGTTGGCGAGGCAGTGCACATGTATGTACGTGTGTACTGCAGCCACACCGCCTTGTTTCCATTGGTATTTGAACCTTCATTGATTTTGGTTCGTTGATCTTTTGGGTACATCATCACTATAGTGGCAAGGCAGTGCACGCAAGCGTGAACTGCAGCCACACGGTTTGGTTTTGTGATATTCTATTTTGTTGTGATTTATTGATCCTTTGCGTATTCCATATTCCGTAGTGGCGAGGCAGTGCACGCGTGCGTGTACTGCAGCCTACTTGAATTAATATTTTAATTGATATTTCAATGGTTTGAACTGTTTTGTTCATTTCAATTCAATATTCTGAATTACATTCTGATTTGGTTTAATTACTGTCGTCTATTCATTATTTTATTATTATTGCTTTTGTGCACTAATAACTGAGTTTGAATTAGACTGACCCGAGTATTATTTTCTTTTGAATCTAATACTCGGGTCAGACCGAGTATTTCAGGTGGTAGATATTCTGCTTTGGGTTGGTGCTAGAGCTATGAAGTTCTTTCATATCTTTTGGAGTAGTCGTCGTCATTTGTAGTAGTCTGTATAATTGTATAGGAAGATATGTATTCATGTATATTATATACGTTAATGTACTTGTATATGTAACTTCCTGAGTCGACTGTGGTAGTTGTATCATATGTACCGTGTCATATGTATTGTATCAAATGTATTGTAACTGACATCAGTTATTGTATATATGAGACTTTCTATTTTATTTGTGTTCCGCATTATATTATCTGTGTAATATTTTATATTTACTGTTCTAAACTATTATGAACCATCGTAGTTCGTTTTATACTGGTATTGGGGTATGTCGATGGGAGAAAATAAATCAGAGATGAAAAATTACGAATATTTGTATATATATATATATCACTCCTATCGAGATAACCAGTACTAATGTAAGGCCTAACTATTGATGGCCGCTCCTCAACAGCCTTATTCTCCGGGCTGGTTGACAGCACTACACCGTAGTGTTCTTGGCTAGCGCGGGTATAGAGGTGGGGCGTCACAGCTTGGTATCAGAGCCTGGGGTTTAGAACAAATATAAAACATAACTTAGATAGTACATGTGTTACAACTATTTGTCGACGTATTATCTCTCATATTTGCATATGATTGTCTTTGAATTGTTAGGTATGAATTCCTAACGCTTATTCATATGCATTTGATTTTGATTCTTGTGTCTTCGGCTTTGATTTGATTTAGCCGATGGTTTATTTTGTTCGAATCTCAGCGATTCTGAACTTGATATTTTATGTTTTCCTCGGCTTGATTTCCATTCAACTTCGGTCACTTTGTTTTTGAGAAATTTCTAATTTCTTGATTTCCACGACTCTGACTTTGTTTGCCGTTGAATTCTTTGATTATGATGTTGAATCGTTTTGTACTCTATTATGGCCATTACTTGTTGACTTCAGCAATTGACTTGATTTTCATTTTCGTTGAAGTCATTTATGCATTTATGCTCGTTCTGCTTTGTTTTTCCAAATTTAATCGATTCTTGTTAATTTCCCGATTTGTTGCTACCATTTATTAGCAACTTTGATAATATTTTCTTCGGGATTTTTGGTGAGCATTCCTTTTGATGGATACAGTATCGATTTCTTTGGATTCTATTCACATCTTTGTATGTGAATTCTTGTGCTTGATTGTTCCTACAATCATTTTTGTGATTTGTCACTTTAAAAAAAAAAAGAATATAAAGGTTTTCTATACTAGTAGTAAATATCAAAACCCTTTTCTCCAAACGATTTCAAAACTATTTTACTACAAAACTCTTTTTTAAACCGTTTTCCAATCTATTAGTATATACTAACCTTTACCTCACTCGTATGAGAAATCTAATTAAACGACTTAGTAAAACGAATGGTATATAACGCTTGCGTTTACTTCGCCGGTTAATTCTTGGACTTATTCGATTGAATCTCTTGTGACAATTTTATTAGTGAAGATTTACAGTTTGTTCGTAAATATTTAAGTTAAGCAAGTGGTTATGGGACATGAAGCTAAACTTTTATATTTACTAGCTTAGTGTAATTGACACTTCTCGTTGATCTTGACGATCACTTTATGAATTAGACTAGCAATTGTGCTATGTCTTTTTATTTGCGAGGTTAGACTAGACACCACTTGTGTGATTCCATTCACACATACCTTTCTGCTTTTTGGTTAGTCTTGACCTCAATCTGTGTGATTCCATTCACACATGCTTAGTGTAATTGACACTCCTCGTTGATCATGATGATCGTTCTGATGGTCAGACTAGACACCACTTGTGTGATTCCATTCATACATACCTTTCTGCTTTTTTGTTAGTCTTGACCTCAATCTGTGTGATTTCATTCACACATGTGGGGTAGCTCCCCTTGGTCTTCGGACCGTCATGTGATAGGCCTCTTTCCCTTTTTCTGTGATTTCTAGATTCCTTATGTTGATTTCTGGAAATTTTATGCTTCACCTATTTTTGTGTACTGGTGAATTCATATGTTATTGATTTGTCATGAGTACAAATTTGAGGTATGATACCTCTTTGGATCTTTGAGAAGATTCTTGTGATATTGATTATCTCTTATCGGTTGATCTCCTGTTGATCATTATTTGCATACTTATAGTCGTATGTCAGTATGAATATTTCATATTTATGCCATACCTCTCGTCGGTTGATCTCCTGTTGATCATTATTTACATACTTATAGTAGTATGTTATTATGGATATTTTATGTTATGCGTTGCACGTGTTGGTGATTTTCATGCTCACGTGTAGGTGAGATTCCGTGCTCCCGTTCTCGCTTTGCTTTACATGTGCTGACGAGTTTTCATACTCCGTTCGAGTTTTCATACTCCGGTTCGAGTTTTCATACTCCGGTTCGAGTTTTTATACTCCGTTCGAGTTTTCATACTCTCCTTCGAGTTTTCATACTCGCGTTCGAGTTTTCATACTCCGGTTCGAGTTTTCATACTCGCGTTCGAGTTTTCATATTCTCATATTGTGAATTCTGGATTTCTTGTGTAGATTTCTAGAATTTGTGCTTCACCAATTTTCGTGATTTCTATTGATAAGTTTTATCAATTTTTGTGCATTGGTGAACTCGTGTGTTATTGACTTGTTATGAATACAAGTTTAGGGTATGATACCCCTTTCTATCTTTGAGAAGATTCTTGTGACACTTTTGGTGAATGAAAATCCACTTATCGAAGTTACTACTGATGTCGCTGTTTTAATCACGTGTTTTAAAAATTGTTTCAAAATATAAATCAAAATTGTTTTCAAAATTTTTACGATTTGCGCTTTCAAAAGAATGAGGAAGCGAATTAAACGTTTCAGTAAAATCGAGGACTATGACCCCTTTCTTTTGCTGATTCGCTTAATTCCGGACTTGTTCCTTTGAGAATGTAAATTGTAATTTTATCAATAAAATGGTTTTCAAAATTTTTACAGTTTACGCTTTCAAAAGAATGAGGAAGCGATTTAAACGTTTCAGAAAAATCGAGGACTGTGACCCCTTTCTTTTACTGATTCGCTTAATTCCGGACTTGTCCGTTTGAGAACGTAAAATGTTATTTATTTAAAATACACAATTTTGCACTTTCAAGAAAACGATGAAGTGAATTAAACGATTTAGTAAAACTCGTGGTTATGGGTCATGTGCGTTTGCTATTTCGGTTAATTTCGGACTCGTTAATTGAAAAATTTATGATTTCTGATTTATCGTTTTTGATAATCAGATATTTATTGTTTCTAATTATCGCTTGTGATAATTAGATATTTGAGATTTAATTATCGATTGTGATAATTAAACATTTGCGATTTGAGATTTGATTATCAATTGTGATAATTAAATATTTGTGATTTGAAATTTGATTACCGTTGTGGTAATTTCTGATTATCGTTTTGATAATCGGATGTTTGTGATTTCTGATTTATCGTTTTTGATAATCAGATATGTATTGTTTCTGATTATCGCTTGTGATAATTAGATATTTGAGATTTAATTATCGTTTGTGATAATTAAATATTTGGGATTTAAGATTGATTTTCGATTTTGATAATCGAATACTTGTTGATTTGATTATCGTTTTTGATAATCGAATATTTGTGATTTAAGATTGATTTTCGATTTTTATAATCGAATACTTGTTGATTTGATTATCGTTTTTGATAATCGAATATTTGTGATTTGAGATTTCTGAATTTTCTACTGATAATTAAATTTCGTAGAGAATTTGTGAATTTCTTTTATGAAATTAAAAGATTTCTTTGGTGAACTTCCTATTTCAAATTTCTTCATCTTGTGGTGATGTTCTTTATGGTTGTTACCATATTTTTTCATTTATTCCTTATGATTGCGAGGACGCAATTTTTATAAGGAGGGGAGTCTGTAACAACCCGGAATTTCGCTGTTATTTTATTATCGTCGTTAGACGATTAATATTGTTGTCAATTGCTAATTTGAGTTTTTAATCTGTTTGAATTCTATTGAAAATGGGTTAAAATTCTTTTAAATATTCGATAAGGGTTTGTGAGTTTTAAATCTTGGCCCATTGTTTTCTCTGTTGTTGTCGTGTTACCTCAACCATTAACCCGTCCCCCATTCAGTGACTTTGATTCGTTTTAAAACCCTAATCGAACGAAGAAAACTAATAATGGCGGCCCCTCGTGCCCCTTCGTTCGCATTCGAAAATTAGGGCTCCGATCAATTAGGGCTCGCGAAAAATCGAAGGCTTCAACTACCGAAGCTCGATCGAGTGGCGATTGATGCCTTCTCCTCGCTGGGGCTTCGGCCACTTCAACATAGCAAAGGTGAGTTTGCTCACATCTAATTCTTGGCTCTAGTTATTTGTGTGTTTGGTTGCTTGAATTCTTGGCTGATTATTGCTTCGAATTTTAGTGATTTCGATTTGAACTTGCGTGAGTTTTACTCACATCTATTTCTACTTGGTTGTTGGTTGTCTCGGCACTGTTTTGTTGAGATGTTGATGTTTTCGATTTTCGTATGGATGTTGAAGATGATTTCTGGTTTTGGCAATTTCGTATATTTGTGTGATTTGATATCTACGGCAATGATTTCACGGCTTTGATACGTTGACTCTCGACTTCACTTCCTTATACATTAATGACTTCGGCCATATGAATTTTTTGTGTAACGAGTTGGATTAACTTCGTGTCCACCACGAGGTTGCCTTCGAGTGACTTCGACTTGTACCACTGCAGACATTCTCAGTCTTGTTTGATTACCTTAGTTACTGTCTTGATTATGATCCCTTTGAATTTGAAGTGGTACTTGTTATAAGCTTGACTTGATAATGTGTTCGCTTCGAGTTCCTGCCGTTTCCACTCTTGTTCATGCAGTTATATGTGCATGTTAACAATTGATGTCCACTGTTCATGTCCTTTGCTTGGTGCCTTTTGCAGTTTTGTTCACTTTTCTGAACAGTTCTGGTTGCATACCCATTCCATGTTTGTAGTCCACACTGTCACATGATGTCCTTATTCTTGTTCGAACTGTACTATTGTTAAATTGCTTGGTTGGAGTCTCCCCTTGTGTAGTTATGTTCATGCCTGAACATACATGGTTGATTTACTCTGGATTGATACATTTGGTTCACATGAGTCTGCATTTTAGTGTACACTTGATTGAGTCTTGTTAACTTTGTAAATACTCCTATCTGGCTTCTGAGTCCTCATATCTGATCTGTTTCACGTATATTGGTTTGATGTTCATGCAGTCAAGTTTGATTGAGATACACATCCATGCTGCTAGTAATTGCAGTAGTATATTATCACATGTATATGTGCCACTACATATACATATATGTATGTGTACTGGTCCATGGTTTCATATGACTGTGATCTTATACTTGAAACTGCCTTTGTACATTTCTTTGTTATCTCTAAATCCCTATTCATACCTGAACTGACATGTGTATGTATACATGCGTATATATGCATACATGTGTATCTTCATGTATGTTGGCTGGTTGCCCCTGATGCTGCATTTTTGCTGTGTTGATCATGTTTCTTGTAGCTTTTGGGTATCACTGTTTTGTTTCGACGTACTACATGTTAGCATTGGCTTGTCTTGACTGCTTGACCATATGCATGCATTCATATAGTTGTTGGGTTTGGTCGAGCTGCCTGATTCACTGCAACCATATTATTGCAGTATATTTGCTTTAGTCTGGGACCATTGTGAGCATCTCTTTGTTGTTCACTGCCGCTTTGGTTACTTCATATATATATGCAGACACTCGAGCATATTTTATTGTTTCACTGCCACTTTTGTATTGCGTATTTAATATGCAGATACTTGGCCATTTACAATCTGTAGCTTTTGTATTGATCATTGTTGTTGTATTTCTGTGTACATGTACAGTTTCATTGTTGCAATGATATTTTGAATTTTTGGTCGAGGCCATTTGTACTTGTGTTGAATCTGATTTTTGATTTGACCTTGTGCACTCGAGTTGGCGAGGCAGTGCACATGTATGTACGTGTGTACTGCAGCCACACCGCCTTGTTTCCATTGGTATTTGAACCTTCATTGATTTTGGTTCGTTGATCTTTTGGGTACATCACCACTATAGTGGCAAGGCAGTGCACGCAAGCGTGAACTGTAGCCACACGGTTTGGTTTTGTGATATTCTATTTTGTTGTGATTTATTGATCCTTTGCGTATTCCATATTCCGTAGTGGCGAGGCAGTGCACGCGTGCGTGTACTGCAGCCCTACTTGAATTAATATTTTAATTGATATTTCAATGGTTTGAACTGTTTTGTTCATTTCAATTCAATATTCTGAATTGCATTCTGATTTGGTTTAATTACTGTCGTCTATTCATTATTTTATTATTATTGCTTTTGTGCACTAATAACTGAGTTTGAATTAGACTGACCCGAGTATTATTTTCTTTTGAATCTAATACTCGGGTCAGACCGAGTATTTCAGGTGGTAGATATTCTGCTTTGGGTTGCTGCTAGAGCTATGATGTTCTTTCATATCTTTTGGAGTAGTCGTCGTCATTTGTAGTAGTCTGTATAATTGTATAGGAAGATATGTATTCATGTATATTATATACGTTAATGTACTTGTATATGTAACTTCCTGAGTCGACTGTGGTAGTTGTATCATATGTACCGTGTCATATGTATTGTATCAAATGTATTGTAACTGACATCAGTTATTGTATATATGAGACTTTCTATTTTATTTGTGTTCCGCATTATATTATCTGTGTAATATTTTATATTTACAGTTCTAAACTATTATGAACCATCGTAGTTCGTTTTATACTGGTATTGGGGTATGTCGATGGGAGAAAATAAATCAGAGATGAAAAATTACGAATATTTATATATATATATATATATATATATCACTCCTATCGAGATAACCAGTACTAGTGTAAGGCCTAACTATTGATAGCCGCTCCTCAACAGCCTTATTCTCCGGGCTGGTTGACAGCACTACACCGTAGTGTTCTTGGCTAGCGCGGGTATAGAGGTGGGGCATCACACAATCCTTCATAGAGAGCAACCAAACTTAAAGTAGCAACCATCGGTCTTCGATTTGTATTTAATTCATGTTTTAGTGGACTGAAAACTTTGGAGAAGGAGGGAAAATAGGCCAGGCCATGATTGGTCTATAGCAGCAAAAAGAGCGCAATCTACTATTTCATGTATGATCTCCTCACACGGTTGGCCACCCTAGATACATTTTTGGGCCTCCAAACTATTTCATGTTCGATCAAATAAATATGCAATTAAATCTAATTCAAATGCACATCGATATCGTATATCGATATGCGTGTCTTTAACTATTATATACACATTATTTAGTATTCGATCAACGCAAATTAAATTAATTTTTACAATCATTTTTTATAACTATTAATTAATCAATATAATTATAATAATCATAATTAATTAAATCATGTGGTGGTAGGAGTATTCAACGTTTCCGTTGTATGACACAGAAGTATGAATTCGATCAATGATTAATGTTGGACAATTCGAATGTTAACGTTCACACGTCACTTAGCACGTGGTATGACATTATGGCCAAATTTATCGCATACATAGGTTCGGTGAAATCCAATTTTACTTTATTTAAGTAATTATCTTCGTCAAAACTATATCGCATTAGGACTTATGGAATTTGGTAATGGTCAAAATTTCAATATCGTCGTATTCAACTTTATAGTCCAAACATAGAGTTCTTTGTTCAATAGTAAAAACTATTATTAACTGAACTACTAGCCAAAGATTTTGACTTTGAGTTGATTGCAGTTGACCGTGACACTAACCTCATGTAACCGAGAAATAAATCCTCTCTTAAATAGGTTTTATTTCTAATGCTTCTAATCGATCCAACTATGTTGCTCGATAAATGTCGTGCCATGTTTTAACCATAATTAGAGTAGAGCTTCCAGAATGAAGATCAATGGTATTATCAAATCAAGAGAACCATGTAATATTATCATATTGGTATTTTGACAATAGTTATCCAAAAGTTATTTTATAACCAAAAGAAAACTATCGAGTGAGTCATTCCATAGTTATCCAATAACTATCAGTATGTAATCTCTAGGTTCTCCGGTAATGAGTACTCGACTGCCAAACATTTAGAAAGCAATACGTACTCTAGTCTTAAATGATGCATCGATATCCAATCTCGTTATATCTTACTATAAAATTTTAAAATAACGTGTTTATTACGTTGTGATAAAATATACATGATTACAACAATTGTAATAACCATCATAAACACACCGTTCATGGATTTTCTGTTTAATATATATAAATTAATTAGTTATAACATATTGCAACAAGTATATAATAGAAAGAAAACACCTTATTTACGAACCAGATTTTATTATAGATTTAATAATTCACAATAAATTATAGAATTTCCCATGGGTATACCCTTAAATCTTTTAGGAAGTTCGTTCCATATTTAAGCACGTATAAAAGTGATGCGGTGAACAATCTCGTTCTACGTGGTACGAGATCTTATGTAAATTTTTTCATACAAAAATGAGCAAGCGAATTCCCATCCAAAATCGCGTACCTAATATTATTGGGTACATAAAAGATTGACTGACTTGGGAATGATGCTTTATCAAGGGTTATAGATCGATTGGATTCTTGGATACTGACTCCATCTTTGATTAGTTAACTTGACCTTCCATATGAACTCGTTGAAGGGTGTTGTGTGGATCTCGTTAATATGTTATGGATAACCAAAAGTACGTTTATGATGGGTTAGGTGTTGCACTCGTTGTCAAGGAAAAATCCTCTTTGAATAGTTTGAAAAATAGAAAACGTAGGTCGAAGGGTAGCAAAGGTAAAGCTAAGACTAATGAAGTGAAGGATGAATGTCACCATGTCTCTAAAGGGGACACTATAAGGGGAGCTGCCTAGGTTATTTGAAGATGCTCAAAGGACAGGAATTCAATTCTTCTTCTATTGGTATTTTTATTATAGATAAATGTTTACCTATAAGCGCTTCACCTTGGATTTTAGATATTGGATCAAGAATTCATACCAGTAACTCATTGTAGGGACTTAGGAGTGAAAAGGCTTAAAGCAAGAGGGAACATGGAATATAGCAAGAGGGAACATGGAATTCTAAGTTGCAAACGGAGCTATTGTAGCAAAAGGAGATTGCCATATGAAGCTTGTTAGTGGACATGATTTAGTTTTATACAATTGATAGTTTGTACCAAACTTTACTAGTGGGATAATCTTCATTCCCAATTTGATGGAAAAACAATTATAGTTTATTTGTAATGAAAACCTTATGAACATTTGTTATGATAATAAAATCGGGTGTTTTGGTACTCTTAAAGTTGACATTTACAAACTTAACTGATAGAGGTAGGGGTATGCCCAAGGGCAATTATATAATTTGTTACATATATCTAACTTGGCAACCAAGCTTGTTCAACCAAAAGGTGTTTGCTTTCTATTATATAATTGATATAATGTGTTATATTAATTAATTGATTTAATTAAAAATATATTTAATAGAAAATCCATAAACGATATGTTTTGTGATAATAGTTACGAAGTACTGTAACCATGAGTAATCTATCAGAATGAAAACAAATATGCCATTTTAAAGATTACTAGTCAAGATGTATCGAGACTGGATATCGATACATCCGTCGAGACTACAGTACGTAATGCTCTCCAAAATTTGGGCAGTGTATTGATCACGACTACTGGGGCACTAAGGCGTTGCGAACTGATAGTTATTGGATAACTGTGGAATGACTCACTCGATAGTTTTTTATTGGTTAATATGACTAAGGTCGCGCAGAGAAAATCGATATGATTAATTTGCACGGTTCTCTCGACTTGAGAATACCGTTGATCTTCAATGTGGAATTTCCGCTTTGATTAAAGCTAAATCATGGCACAACGTCCATCGGACTATAGTTGGGTCGAATGAAATCATTAAAAGTGAAACACTATTCAAGAGAGGGTGTCTCCTCGATTATATGAGGTTGGTATCACGGTCAACTAAAGTCAAAGTCTCTGGCCAGAGCATTCCGGTTAATAATAATTGTTATTATTGAACTAAGGACTTTGTGTTTGAACTATAAATGTAGAAAATATTGGAATTTTGACCATTATCAAATTTCATAGGTCCTAATGCGATATAGTTTTGACAAGCAAAATTGGTGTAAATAATTGTCACTACTAGGTATCGCTTATAAGTAAATTTGGATTTTATCTAAAAGATGTGTAAGCGATAATTTCGACCGAAATGTCACATCGTCTGCTAAGTCACATGTGAACGTTAATATTCGAATAGTTTGATATTAATCGCTGACTGAATTTACACCTTTAAGTTGCACAACCATAATGATGAATGATTCGAAAACCACATGATTTAATTAATTTATAACCATTCTAAATTAATTAATATTTATGAAAAAAAATTATTTTATTTGTTTGAATGCCATTAGTATTTAATAAAGTATGTACATAAATGTTATGTATGTACGTATCGACATTTGATATTGACAAAATATTTAAACTGGACTTAAATGGATCAATTACTAAATGAGTTTGGGAATATTTTTGGCACATATAGCCTCATTCGTAGAAGGCCATAAGAAGAGGCTTAAAATCCAATGGTTGGATCTAGAAAATAAAGGGAGGAGATTAAGGAAAGATCCCTTTATAAATATGTTACCTTCCTTTTACTTGCCTCTCTTAATCACTTTCCTTCTAAACCCTAGCCTTCATCTTCATTTTTCTACCTTCTTGGCTGAAATTTCGTGGCTTCAAAGCTAAATAAAATTCCCAAAACAAAATCAAAACAAATCAAATAAATCACAAAAGTGGCGCTTTCGATTATTGCAATTTCTAGAGGAGAGCTAGCAGAGCAGAACAACCTTTTATTAGAAGATACCTCTCCGAACATAAGTTACATCTGCTCAAGCGATTCTGAAGATACGTTCTCGTTACTTTACTGGATACGTATATGTTATAGGACCCGATCAGCTAGACGTGGTTAATGACACCTCTACTTCCGAGGAGGGTCAGGTAGCAGATAGAGCAATTCGACTCTATTCTATACCTTAAAAGTTTAGGTTAAGTAATAAAATATGGATGGATCACTATAAAATCCAGCTAGCGTTACTATAAAATCCCAAATTAGACCGTTGCCTCGCATGTCGGCTACCATAAAAAAAGTAGTGTTAATAGATGTCAACAACCATAATTCCACTCGGGTTTAACTGAAAACAAAGTAGCAATTCCTTTGTGAAGCACTTGCCTTAATTTTTGAAGGAGAGTCAGTCGAGTGGAACGACCTTTTACTGGAAGATACCTCTCGGGACAGAAGTTGCATCCACTCAAGCGATTTTGAAGACTACGTTCCCGATCTTGCTTGTTGCTTTGTTGGACACGTAAATGTTATATAAGGGGACCAGTCAGATGTGGTTAGTGACACATTTTCTATGGTGGGTTAGCTGTTAAGGTTGCCTCGCATGTTGCATTATAGAGGAAGGCATGGTTGGTTAACCGAACCGATCAGTTAATTACTGATTTAACCAAACAAACTATATGGTTCGGTTAACCGACCGAAAATAAATATAGGCAATTCATACCGACTGAACCACCCAAGTTTAACTGAGGTTAACCGTGAATCTTGACCAGTTAAAACGATAATAGGTTAACCGCGTGTAACGAATAATTAACCGCATTTTTGCAATTAAAAATTAACTGAAACCATACAATAGGAATAAGCACATAAAGCACAATGCCTTAACTAAAAAAGAAAACCACTGCATAATACATACATTGCATACTAATGGGAATAAAAATATAAGAAATTATTCAAGTTAACTCCAGTTTCACCAAGCACGGTATTATAGTGCATACATTACATAATATTCAGAGCATGCAACTCAGCATAATAGCATATTACATAGTACATAATCATGCATTGCATACTAAGTTACTAACCTGTAACGAGACCAGAGAAAACATATTACATAGTAATACAGTTCAGATCAACTAGACCAGAGGAAGCAACTCAACATGTTACATAGGACTCGCTGACTCAACACAGTTCGAAGACAAATCCAGCAAGCAACTCAGCAACCGGACAACAACTCAACAATTTCATGTTACATGGTACATACTTTACCAAAGATCAAAGTTGCTACAAATGATGAAAACCCAAGCAACTTAGCATATAAAAACCAACAACTAAACAAGCAAGAGAACTCCAAGCTCCAAACTAATGATGAAATTAATCATAAAACTAATAATGAAATTGATGATAATCATAAAACTGATGATAATACTAGATCATTAATGATTGAAACTAAATAAGTAAGAAAACTTCAATATATGTTAATGAAACTACTAATGAACCGAATACGTTAAAGCGTGTGTGTACACACATTCCCTCTCTAACATACCTATTTAGTTACATGTTAAGTTCATTAGTTACTATTAAGTTTAGTAATACAATATAGTTTAGTTATATCCATACATGTATTCAGTTACATACTAAGTTAAATAATACAACATAGTCCAATTATATTCGGTTATGGTGTACAATGCAATATACACAAAATCAATTATATTAGTTACTAAGTATGTAATCTTATATATATATATATATATATATATATAGTTTAGCTACATACTAAGTTCATACTTAGTATGTAGTTGAATATATATAGTAATTGGATATTTATATATGAAATATATAGTTGTACATACATAGCTCATTAGTTCAACATAAAAGTTTATATCTGATAATCTCATAGCCGAGCTAGCAATTCAAACTTAAGTATCCTTTGTATATATACTTACTGTACTTACATGTGTGCATCGGTGATTGTTAGAACTATGTAAACTGAAATGAAATAAACCGACCGTCTCAAAATTGGAATCGACAATTGTTTTCTTACATTATTGTGATCCACCATTGGTTCTTCTTCATCATCGGTTTCATCATCATCTACTTCTTCCACCTATAAATCTGCATTTCTTGATTCCCTAGAATATTTGCCTATTTTCACCTATTAAAATGAAATGTGTGAACAAATATGAGTTATAAGCGTATTAAATTAAATTAAAAGCCAATGTAAAGAAATTAACTTTATCAACTATGAAGCAAGCAAGGGGCCATGAGTTGTATGGGTTGTAATTCGTATACGAACATTATGAATTGAACTCGTATTCATATAGCTATATAAACCGTGTGCTCATATTTATACTCGGTGAATATACCTAACTGAACATATTCATACACCTTATATAATTCATGTTCATACTTCAATTATATATAGTTCAATTTATATGTTAAATATACACTAGGAAAACAATATGTACTATTTATTAAGGACATCTAAAGAGAGAAAGCAATAATAATACATGCATCTATGAATCATACAATAGTTGATTTCAATGCAATGGTAGAGATTAAAGTTTTCAACCTTGACAAAAATGTACAAACTAATGTAGCATTGTAACCACTTCAAATTCTTTTTGAAAACCCAGGAGAACCTGGCAGGACGGCAAACTCCCGAGAAAGGTACAATAAAGCTGTCCGCCGATCCAAGCCCCCATACCCCTGGGTAAATCTATACAGGATAGGGAAGCGCATGGTAGGAATCAAACTTGGGTCGTTTTACCCGAACTCAAGCATCATTTCCATTGCGTTGCACCCGCGGACATAACCACTTCAATTGAACAAACTTAAACTTAGGAATCAATAATTAAAGCTGAGATCAATTTAAATTCATGATATAAGGAAAAGCTATTTGATCTTTTGCACAAGAAAAAAATATATTGTCAATTTTAAAATTAGTCTTGTTTCAAATAAACTTATACATGCAACCTTCTTGTAAAACATTAATCCAAGCATACTTCATAAATTAATATAGTTTACGTGGATAAATGAACATAAAAATTTATAGCGTATCCCAAAATCGAGTTTTATAAATCATCAAAACGATCGAACAATCAATTATTTTTTTAAATGTAAAGCAAAATCACTACAAGCCACGCGCGCGCACATTCATATTGTAATATCCCGGGATTTTTAACAATATCAATTTAATAATCTGTAGTTAAAATTAAATTGATATTGATATTCTGATAATAATTATTCAGATAAATTTAATAATCTTCTTCAATAAATATATGGTTCATATTTTAAATAAATTGGTATTGTTTTAAATTTAGAATAAATTTAACAAATTGGTTTTATGGCTTAATAAAATGAATATTTTGTAAAATGATTTTAATTTAATCAAAAGAGATTTATAAAAATAATATTGATATTGTAATGACTTTTAAAATAAGTTTTGAATAAGAATTTGTAATTTTTATTTCAAATTGAATTTATATTTATAACTTGATTTGAAAAATATTTGATTTTGAATTTAG
Source organism: Allium cepa (assembly GCA_030765085.1). Lineage (NCBI taxonomy): Eukaryota > Viridiplantae > Streptophyta > Magnoliopsida > Asparagales > Amaryllidaceae > Allium > Allium cepa. The sequence continues at coordinate 93,097,663 of CM060928.1, forward strand.
TTGTATTTAAATTTAAAAGCATAAAATTTTAAATTGTTTGATTGTTTTAATTTTTAATATGTATAAGTTCATTTATAAACATAATTTGTTTTTATTTCTTTTATAATTTATACACGTATTCAAAATTTAAATTAACAACTTAAACTAAGTTAACATATACATTAATTTGTAATTAGTATTAACTATTTTAAAGAAAACATGTGTTGCATTTTTAAAAGAGTAAACAGACAAGTGTCTAACTTATGACAAGTGTTAAAATTTAGTTTCAATTTTTCTTTTATTTTATTTTAGTAAATCTGAAAACACATTAGTTAAGCTTGCATCTTGATTTCATTCACATTGCATTTTTCATATCCTTAATTCAAATCTGCATTCCTTAAGATCCAAACAACTGCATATTCACTTCCTAAAAAATAAAACCTGCATATTAAAAGATCAATCTGCATATCCAAAACAATGTTCTAATCTGCATATTCAAATTCCAAATCTGCATTCTCAAATCCTTCAATCTGCATTTCCTTAAAAAGAATCCACAAATCTGCATTCATAAGATTATTAAAATCCAAAAATCTGCAACCTGCATATTCAAATCCAACCTCTGCATATCCAAAACAAAGATCAAAATTCTTCATTTCCTCTTCAAAATCAAAAAGGAAGCCTGCACATGTTTGTTTTCTGCAATTCAAATGAACAACAGAGGAAGCAAACTGCATTCTTCCTGCATGCAAGTAACTAGAGTTTGGAGCATGAGCAACTCAGATTTTAAGCAAAGAGTCAAGCCTGCATTTTCGTGTTTTCTACAAATTCATAAAGAACACAGTGGTCTGCATTGAAATGGTGAGTAACTTAAACTTTTAACTGTAATTTAGGTTGCATGTTAGTGATAGATATAATTTAGTAATGTTTGTGTGTTGGTGTGTGCATGTTTGTCTATGCTCTGTTATGATTCTAAAACTCAACTTCCTATTTAAACAAAATATTGTTTAAATTTTGTGTTAATATATGTTCTTAAAATAATTGAAATTGTTTAATTATTATAGATTAGAATCAAAATATTTTAGGGAGGAATGATTGACTGCCTGGAGTTTTAATTTAAAACTTAAGTAATTTTTTTTTTATATACAGGATGATATCTCTGTAACACAGCAAACACTATGGGATCTCTAACAAAACTTAAACAAATTTAACTTGTAATGCAGTATTAGGTAACAAAATTTATTACAAAAACATGAATTTTTAAAACTAACAATTTGTATTTTGGGTGTTAATTCAAGTAACAGTTTTAAATTGAACTAAAAATTGAAATTTAGCAAGTTCATGAAATCTGTGACTTGAAATGTTTTAGAATTCTTCTGAGCAACAGAGGGAGAATTGGAGATGCTGAGAATCATCAGAGAAGTAATTAAATTGATTAGATTGATTGCAATTTTGGGATTTTCTAAATTTAACCCTAGTTTTGAATGTGTTTAAGCATTGAGGCAGTGTGAGGAGTAGGATGGATCGAGTGCTATGATATCTGGGAAATGGGAAGTTGGTGTGTAGATAGGTTCGAAGCCGGAGAGGGTGGACCTCAGGTGGTCGGAGTGGCGAGAGGCTGCCGTTGACAGGTTTGGAGTAAAAACCTGTATAAAATTTTCCAGGTTTGAACGTGGGGGTGAATTTTGAATTCTTGTTTATCTGTTCTATTTGGTGATTATGTTGGGGGATGGATGAGTTGCTGGTTGTTTTTGGATCATCCAAGATGATGGGCAGAGGTGGAGATCGCCGTGCATATGCACGGGGACAAGATTCCTGATGATTTGTTTTGGGGTTCTGGATGTTGCAGGGGAGACATTTGAAGTTGCCCGAAGCTGTAGCATGTTGGACTCGAAGTGAAGAGGCAGTAGAGTCGAAGTAAAGATAGGGTTTCTCGGGTTGACTGTGATATCCAGGTTTTGGAACCTGTTCTTAAAAATCTGGGTTTTCAAATTTTAAAATCTGTAGCTTTAGGGTTTAAGCAAGGTTTAGGTTTAAATTTAATTCAAATTTGAATTTCCAATTTGAATTTAAATTTCAGTTTTTAAATTAAAATTAAAGTTTCAAAAATTTAACTTAATTAACTATTTTATTTTGGGTAAAATAGTTGAAATTTTTAATAATGAAGTTTTAAAATGTGATTAAGATTTAAGAATTGATTTTAAATCTGGAAATTTAAGTTTTTAAAATGAACTTTAGTTTAAATTTAAAAAGGAAGATTTAAATTGAAGTTAAACTAAGAATGAGTTGAAATTTCCAAAATTTTGAAATGAATTCAACTTCAAATTTTTATGGTTTTTTTTAAGACAAACTATTGTTTGTTTTGAAATTTAAATAATTTTTAAAATTTTCAAACTTTTATAAGTTTAAATTACTTTTAATTTAAACTTGTATTTTAAATGAAATTTAAAAAGGATTTCATAAGTATTTTGTTTGAATCAAATTGTTTTAAACATAATTAAGTTATGTTTAATCTTGAAAATTTAAATTAAGATTTATGTTTTAGAATTTAATTAACAAGGTAATTAAGATTAATTAATTAATTAAATTAATTATTTAAATTTGGAATTAATAATTGATTAATGATTAATCAATTTAAAATTAAGATCATTAATTATATTATTAATTAATGATGAATGAATAATAATTATGTAATTAGGTTTTAAATTAAGGTTAATTAATTTAATAATTAACTTTAATTAATGAATAATTAAAGATGATTTAAATGATAATTAATTTAAGTTAATTATTTTATAAAATAATTTGAGGATGGTTAATGAGGGTCATTAACCAGGATTATTTAACAATTAATATGGTTAATTTTTATAATTAATTAGATTAATTAATTTAATAACAATCAAATTAATGGTTAGAGAGTAATTACTTGATAAAGTAATTAAGGAATTAATTACTTAATGTAATTAATTTAACTTAATATGATTGTTTATTTTAATTAATTAAGTTTAATTAATTTTAAACATTTGGGTTTTATAAATAATTACTTTATGTAATTAATGATTGGGAATTACTTAGTTAAGTAATTGTTTAATAACTACAGATTGTAATTAAATGGAGATGTTTAAGTATGAAGTAATTTGGATTAATTATTTAATAATTAATCAAGGTATTAATTGATAAATTAATTTAAGGATAATTAATTTGGTTTAATATAGTAATTAAATTAGTTAATTGCTTGGAGCAACTAATTTATGAAATAATTAAGGATCATTAATTATTTTAAATTAATGATTTAATTAAAGTTGATTAATTATGATTACTTAATAAAAAATAAGTAATTAAAGGTAATTAATTAATGTAATTAATTAAGGATTAATGGAATTAATTATGATTAATTAATTAATTAAAGTAATTAAAGGTTAATTATTGTTTAGTTAAGAATAATTAATTTTGTGAATTAATTGAGGTTAATTACATAAATGTAATTAAGGATAATTAATCAAGAGTGGTTAATTTAGGTAATTAATAATGAATGATTTATTGATTGAAATCAATTAAATGTTAGAGTAAGCAAGGTTTATATTGATGTAGTAATTTATTTAATTTATTTTAAATTAATTATAGATGATGTAATTAATTTAATTCATTTTAAATTAATTAGTAATAGAGATATTTAATTTAATTCATTTTAAATTAATTATATTGGATGAATAAATCATTGCTTATGGATGAATGGATAACATTGATTGTCTTGGATGCTTTGTGATCTCAGTAATGAGACAAATGATATTGTGAGGTATGGATGTTTGAGTGTATTGTGATGACAACATAGGTTATCTATTGTGATGATGATATATGGTATATCTATTTGATATTGATGATGTGGAATACCTGTTATGTGATAATGTTGATATCAATTGTGATTGTGAGTTATCTATCTATCTATGTGTATATAGATACTGTAATTGAATTATTTTAAACCTTTAAAACAACTTGGCCCTTAAAAGACACGCTTTGGATTCCGATGAGACCGAGATCGGGTTTCCATATTTGGATATCCGAAAACCACATCGATTCCAAATAACGTTAGGTCATGTATCAAAGAGGAGCTTTGTGAAGACTCGAGGTGTAAGGACTATGAGCCAGTATAACTCTATGGGTGATTCCGTAATGAGTTGACGGAATTAGTTCTTATAGATTCGAGATGGTGGTTTAGAGTGCCAGGGTTATCGTCGCTAACTCTGAGGGTGATTCCAAAATGAGTGTAACGAGATAATGCCTTCGGTTTCGTTCGAACCCGGAACGAACTTGTATGGATTGAATGCTTTCAGAACATCGTCAGGTGGACGATGAGCATTCTAAGTGATATGTCCTATAACGGTAATTGTAGCCTCAAACCTCATCAACCAGAAATGGCTAAAACAGGGGAGGTGCAGCAAGGCTTCGTGGGTCGCGCCCACTGGAGAGCAAGATTGATCCCTGTCTAGATGTCCCATTATATTCGGCTGTGTGGGTGGTTGCTAGCTACAACCACGAGGTTGTCTTGTTCGGAACTGTTCAGTAAGGAATGGGTCCGGCTTTGTGTTGCAGGGGGTAGGGAGTGATCCTCGGTACGTTGATCTAGGCCACGTACTGTGACGGGCGGTACCCCAGTAGCCCTGCCATTGTATGGAATCCAAAATCCAATAAGTGCCAACGGTTTTGATTGTATTACCCACTTTTGTGGCTAGTAGCTGGAATTTAATAATGTAACAATTTCGGCTATTTCTTATTTATTTGAAAACCCTAGACACTATTATAATATCACCGGATTTCCTATCAAATGTTTTGGTTAGCGTAAGGTAAATTTTTTTCCATGTTTATGTGTGGGAAGTCTTGGTTTTTGAAAGTTAAGCAACTTTAACCTGTTACTCACACCAGACCCATGTCTGGCCCGGAGTTTATTTTTGTTTTTCATAAACTCTTGGGTACTCAAATTTTTATGAGTAGTCAAGGGAATTCAGGTTTGCTTTGATGAATTGTGGAGGAGCAATGGAGCAGGAGGCTTCTGCGTGTAGATATATATCTAGTATTCCGCTATGTGTTTTCTGAGTTGTTGTATTGAGTTGTATAACTAGACAGGTGTTTATAACTGTCTAGTATGTGTTGTATATCTGTGTACTCTGATAATGATTGTAAACTATGTAATATTTATGTTATTAATATAATTTATTCATTCCGCTGTGTAGATTCTGATGTTGTTTCTTCTTTCTCTTCTTTATTTTCTTCTTCTATCCCTTTCTTTCTTAATTCATGATGCGATTTTCTAGGAGTGGAAAGTCGGGTCATGACAGTTGGTATCAGAGCATTAGACTGAGTGAATACCTAGGCTCTGTAGTGATGTCTTTCTTGAGAGAGCGTATTTGTAATTTTTAATATATATATATATATATATATATATATATATTCTACCTATCTGTTGGGTTACCTGTTCCGGTTTTCCAATGTAAGTTATAAAGGTAGATGGGGTAGTAGTGTGTGTATCACGACTACCATTGGTTGGAGTTTGAATGTTTGAGGTTGGAAGTGTAATTGTTGAGACTGTAGACCTAATACCGTCTCGAGTGAGTTCTGTAGTGATGAAAAACTTCATTGATCTCTGAAGGAAACCTGTTAAGGTTCGGAGTTTATTTCTGAAGTTGGATGAGTAGAATTTTGATCTGTCGGTTGGGCAGAAGTGAGTGATGGTATTTTGAATACCTCAGGAAGTAGTAGCTGCGTGACGAAATGCAGTAACTATGGATGTTCCCGAAGATGTTTTCTTTGGAACAAGTTAAGAAGTGAGTCTGCTTCAGTGTTGTGGCTGTGTTCAGCCGGTGTTTCTGTTTGCTTTGAAGTCTGAGTTTCTCGGAGAGCTCTGTTTTGGAATTCTTTGGCATCTGTGGCAGCAGTGTAGTTTGGAGTGTTCTCGGTGTTGGCAAGAGATCTTCTGGCTTAGCAGTTTTTCTAAGGTGGAGTTCAGAAGCATTTGAGTGAACCCGTTTCTTCGATGGGTTGGCTGGTTAAGTGTAAGCTGTTCTATTTGGTTAAGGGAGAACGGGTTTTTTTTTCTTGGATTTGGTTTGGGTGGTTCGCAAAAGTGACTTGCGATTGTTCGAGTGTTCTCTTGGGTTATCTGAGTTTTTCTGATGTCTTCAGAGAAGTCAGAGTTTTGTTCGCATCTGGAGATTGAGTTGATAGCAGCTCGAAGTTTTGGAAGAACTTCTGAATTTTTCTTATGGATTTGTTGAATCATATCTCTGGGTGTGTTGTCCAGTTTGTGCTTGCGTTCTTCTTCAGCATTCTCTTCTATGTTGGATCAGAGTTGAGCAGCGGAAGCAGTTTGGAAGTATATCTGCTTTTCTTTTCCCGGATAGGAGAAGTGTTGTCTTCTGATGTTGAGGAGTAGAGTTTGATTTCTTGGTTTTGGTTGATCTTGAGGAGATCATTTTGTTGTGTTGATTGGTCTAGTTTGTTTCTAGAAGCGTCAGCGAAGGTCGAGCTGATCAGTAAGTTTGTAGACAGTCCTAGATTGTCTGAAGAGTTTTATGGATAAGAGTCAGAGATTTAATTTTGGATAAGTTTTCTCTGATCGAAAGTGAGCTATAAGTTTTGGTAAGTCTGAGAAGTTAGCTCTGAAGTGTTTTGGATTCTTTTTTTTGATCTTGGAGATTAAGTGATTGATCTATAGGATTGAATTGCCACTTTGGATAATTGGGATTCGATGAGTTTCACGTATCTCTGAGGGAGTACGTGTATGGTCTATCTCTGGTTTTGGAAGTAGCAGTTCTGGAGTTTTGGTTGTTGAGTCAGACTCGTTTGCAGTCTGATATCTTGTCTAGTGTTATAGATGTAGTTGTATAGGAGCTTTGTAGCTTCATAGTATTGATTGTTTGGATTCTTTAGAGCGAGCATCCCGATATATATATATATATATATATATATATATATATATATCTGGGGAAACTCGATGAAATTTTATCCAGAATTTTATCTGCATAATTAGATTTGTTTGATTGGTTGTTAGCATATGTTTGATATATGCTTGTGTTTTTAAAATTAAAATTTAATGAGATTATTAAATTACATTTGTTTTAAATTTCGAGGACGAAATTCTTTTAAGGGGGAAGGATTGTAATATCCCGGGATTTTTAACAATATCAATTTAATAATCTGTAGTTAAAATTAAATTGATATTGATATTCTGATAATAATTATTCAGATAAATTTAATAATCTTCTTCAATAAATATATGGTTCATATTTTAAATAAATTGGTATTGTTTTAAATTTAGAATAAATTTAACAAATTGGTTTTATGGTTTAATAAAATGAATATTTTGTAAAATGATTTTAATTCAATCAAAAGAGATTTATAAAAATAATATTGATATTGTTATGACTTTTAAAATAAGTTTTGAATAAGAATTTGTAATTTTTATTTCAGATTGAATTTATATTTATAACTTGATTTGAAAAATATTTGATTTTGAATTTAGTTGAATTTAAATTTAAAAGTATAAAATTTTAAAATGTTTGATGGTTTTAATTTTTGATATGTATAAGTTCATTTATAAACATAATTTGTTTTTATTTCTTTTATAATTTATACACATATTCAAAATTTAAATTAACAACTTAAACTAAGTTAACATATACATTAATTTGTAATTAGTATTAACTATTTTAAAGAAAACATGTGTTGCATTTTTAAAAGAGTAAATAGACAAGTGTCTAACTTATGACAAGTGTTAAAATTTAGTTTCAATTTTTCTTTTATTTTATTTTAGTAAATTTGAAAACACATTAGTTAAGCTTGCATCTTGATTTCATTCACATTGCATTTTTCATATCCTTAATTCAAATCTGCATTCCTTAAGATCCAAACAATTGCATATTCACTTCCTAAAAAATAAAACCTGCATATTAAAAGATCAATCTGCATATCCAAAACAATGTTCTAATCTGCATATTCAAATTCCAAATCTGCATTCTCAAATCCTTCAATCTGCATTTCCTTAAAAAGAATCCACAAATCTGCATTCATAAGATTATTAAAATCCAAAAATCTGCAACCTGCATATTCAAATCCAACCTCTGCATATCCAAAACTAAGATCAAAATTCTGCATTTCCTCTTCAAAATCAAAAAGGAAGCCTGCACATGTTTGTTTTCTGCAATTCAAATGAACAATAGAGGAAGCAAACTGCATTCTTCCTGCATGCAAGTAACTAGAGTTTGGAGCATGAGCAACTCAGATTTTAAGCAAAGAGTCAAGCCTGCATTTTCGTGTTTTCTACAAATTCATATAGAACACAATGGTCTGCATTGAAATGGTGAGTAACTTAAACTTTTAACTGTAATTTAGGTTGCATGTTAATGATAGATATAATTTAGTAATGTTTGTGTGTTGGTGTGTGCATGTTTGTTTATGCTCTGTTATGATTCTAAAACTCAACTTCCTATTTAAACAAAATATTGTTTAAATTTTGTGTTAATATCTGTTCTTAAAATAATTGAAATTGTTTAATTATTATAGATTAGAATCAAAATATTTTAGGGAGGAATGATTGACTGCCTGGAGTTTTAATTTAAAACTTAAGTAAAAAAAAAATTATATACAGGATGATATATCTGTAACACAGCAAACACTATGGGATCTCTAAAAAAATTAAACATATTTAACTTGTAATGCAGTATTAGGTAACAAAATTTATTACAAAAACATGAATTTTTAAAACTAACAATTTGTATTTTGGGTGTTAATTCAAGTAACAGTTTTAAATTGAACTAAAAATTGAAATTTAGCAAGTTCATGAAATCTGTGACTTGAAATGTTTCAGAATTCTTCTGAGCAACAGAGGGAGAATTGGAGATGCTGAGAATCATCAGAGAAGTAATTAAATTGATAAGATTGATTGCAGTTTTGGGATTTTCTAAATTTAACCCCAGTTTTGAATGGGTTTAAGCATTGAGGCAGTGTGAGGAGTAGGATGGATCGAGTGCTATGATATCTGGGAAATGGGAAGTTGGTGTGTAGATAGGTTCGAAGCCGGAGAGGGTGGACCTCAGGTGGTCGGAGTGGCGAGAGGCTGCCGTTGACAGGTTTGGAGTAAAAACCTGTATAAAATTTTCCAGATTTGAATGTGGGGGTGAATTTTGAATTCATGTTTATCTGTTCTATTTGGTGATTATGTTGGGGGATGGATGAGTTGCTGGTTGTTTTTGGATCATCTAAGATGATGGGCAGAGGTGGAGATCGCCGTGCATATGCACGGCGACAAGATTCCTGATGATTTGTTTTGGGGTTCTGGATGTTGCAGGGGAGATATTTGAAGTTGCCCGAAGCTGTAGCATGTTGGACTCGAAGTGAAGAGGCAGTAGAGTCGAAGTAAAGATAGGGTTTCTCGGGTTGACTGTGATATCCAGGTTTTGGAACCTGTTTTTAAAAATCTGGGTTTTCAAATTTTAAAATCTGTAGCTTTAGGGTTTAAGCAAGGTTTAGGTTTAAATTCAATTCAAATTTTAATTTCCAATTTGAATTTAAATTCCAGTTTTTAAATTAAAATTAAAGTTTCAAAAATTTAACTTAATTAACTATTTTATTTTGGGTAAAATAGTTGAAATTTTTAATAATGAAGTTTTAAAATGTGATTAAGATTTAAGAATTGATTTTAAATTTGGAAATTTAAGTTTTTAAAATGAACTTTAGTTTAAATTTAAAAAGGAAGATTTAAATTGAAGTTAAACTAAGAATGAGTTGAAATTTCCAAAATTTTGAAATGAATTCAACTTCAAATTTTTATGATTTTTTGTAAGACAAACTATTGTTTGTTTGAAATTTAAATAAGTTTTAAAATTTTCAAACTTTTATAAGTTTAAATTACTTTTAATTTAAACTTGTATTTTAAATGAAATTTAAAAAGGATTTCATAAGTATTTTGTTTGAATCAAATTGTTTTAAACATAATTAAGTTATGTTTAATCTTGAAAATTTAAATTAAGATTTATGTTTTTGAATTTAATTAACAAGGTAATTAAGATTAATTAATTTAATTAATTATTTAAATTTGGAATTAATAATTGATTAATGATTAATCAATTTAAAATTAAGATCATTAATTATATTATTAATTAATGATGAATGAATAATAATTATGTAATTAGGTTTTAAATTAAGGTTAATTAATTTAATAATTAACTTTAATTAATGAATAATTAAAGATAATTTAAATGATAATTAATTTAAGTTAATTATTTTATAAAATAATTTGAGGATGGTTAATGAGGGCCATTAACCAGGATTATTTAACAATTAATATGGTTAATTTTATAATTAATTAGATTAATTAATTTAATAATAATCAAATTAATGGTTAGAGAGTAATTACTTGATAAAGTAATTAAGGAATTAATTACTTAATGTAATTAATTTAACTTAATATGATTGTTTATTTTAATTAATTAAGTTAAATTAATTTTAAACATTTGGGTTTTATAAATAATTACTTTATGTAGTTAATGATTAGGAATTACTTAGTTAAGTAATTGTTTAATAATTACAGATTGTAATTAAATGGAGATGTTTAAGTATGAAGTAATTTGGATTAATTATTTAATAATTAATCAAGGTATTAATTGAGAAATTAATTTAAGGATAATTAATTTGGTTTAGTATAGTAATTAAATTAGTTAAGTACTTGGAGTAATTAATTTAAGGAATAATTAAGGATCATTAATTATTTTAAATTAATGATGTAATTAAAGTTGATTAATTATGATTAATTAATCAAAAATAAGTAATTAAAGGTAATTAATTAATGTAATTAATTAAGGATTAATGGAATTAATTATGATTAATTAATTAATTGAAGTAATTAAAGGTTAATTATTGTTTAGTTAAGAATAATTAATTTTGTGAATTAATTGAGGTTAATTACATAAATGTAATTAAGGATAATTAATCAAGAGTGGTTAATTTAGGTAATTAATAATGAATGATTTATTGATTGAAATCAATTAAATGTTAGAGTAAGCAAGGTTTATATTGATGTAGTAATTTATTTAATTTATTTTAAATTAATTATAGATGATGTAATTAATTTAATTCATTTTAAATTAATTAGTAATAGAGATAGTTAATTTAGTTCATTTTGAATTAATTATATTGGATGAATAAATCATTGCTTATGGATGAATGGATGACATTGATTGTCTTGGATGCTTTGTGATCTCAGTAATGAGATAAATGATATTGTGTGGTATGGATGTTTGACTGTATTGTGATGACAACATAGGTTATCTATTGTGATGATGATATATGGTATATCTATTTGATATTGATGATGTGGAATACCTGTTATGTGATAATGTTGATATCAATTGTGATTGTGAGTTATCTATCTATGTGTACATAGATACTGTAATTGAATTATTTTAAACCTTTAAAACAACTTGGCCCTTAAAAGACACGCTTTGGATTCCGATGAGACCGGGATCGGGTTTCCATATTTGGATATCGAAAACCACATCGATTCCAAATAACGTTAGGTCATGTATCAAAGAGGAGCTTTGTGAAGACTCGAGGTGTAAGGACTATGAGTCAGTATAACTCTATGGGTGATTCCGTAATGAGTTGACGGAATTAGTTCTTATAGATTCGAGATGGTGGTTTAGAGTGCAAGGGTTATTGTCGTTAACTCTGAGGGTAATTCCAAAATGAGTGTAACGAGATAATGCCTTCGGTTTCGTTCGAACCCGGAATGAACTTGTATGGATTGAATGATTTCAAAACATCGTCAGGTGGACGATGAGCATTCTAAGTGATATGTCCTATAAAGGTAATCGTGGCCTCAAGCCTCATCAACCGGAAATGGCTAAAACAGGGTAGGTGCGGCAAGGCTTCGTGGGTCGTGCCCACTGGAGAGCAAGATTGATCCCTATCTAGATGTCCCTTTATATTCGGCTGTGTGGGTGGTTGCTAGCTACAACCACGGGGTTGTCTTGTTCGGAACTGTTCAGTAAGGAATGGGTCCGGCTTTGTGTTGCAGGGGGTCGGGAGTGATCCTCGGTACGTTGATCTAGGCCAAGTACTGTGACGGGCGGTACCCTAGTAGCCCTGCCATTGTATGGAATCCAAAATCCAATAAGTGCCAACGGTTTTGATTGTATTACCCACTTTTGTGGCTAGTAGCTGGAATTTAATAATGTAACAATTTCGGCTATTTCTTATTTATTTGAAAACCCTAGACACTATTATAATATCATCGGATTTCCTATCAAATGTTTTGGTTAGCGTAAGGTAAAAACTTTTCCATGTTTATGTGTGGGAAGTCTTACGTGATACCTTTCTTTTCAAAAGGTTTTTGAAAGTTAAGCAACGTTAACCTGTTACCCACACCAGACCCATGTCTGACCCGGAGTTTATTTTTGTTTTTTATAAACTCTTGGGTACTCAAATTTTTATGAGTAGTCAAGGGAATTCAGGTTAGGATTCAGGTTTGCTTTGACGAATTGTGGAGGAGCAATGGAGCAGGAGGCTTCTGCGTGTAGATATATATCTAGTATTCCGCTGTGTGTTCTCTGAGTTGTTGTATTGAGTTGTATAACTAGACAGGTGTTTATAACTGTCTAGTATGTGTTGTATATCTGTGTACTCTGATAATGATTGTAAACTATGTAATATTTATTTTATTAATATAATTTATTCGTTCTGCTGTGTAGATTCTGATGTTGTTTCTTCTTTCTCTTCTTTCTTTTCTTCTTCTATCCTTTTCTTTCTTAATTCATGATGCGATTTTCTGGGAGTGGAAAGTCGGGTCGTGACACATATGTAACATTTGAACTTTTCTTAGATTAATTAATATTGATTTTAATACATATATTTCTCAGAAGAATAACAGTATCATCTTTCACATTTAGTTTATGAAGTTACCAAATTAGTCTGATTCGGGGTGGGTTTGTAATTGCTAATTCTAGAATTAACAATATAGTAAACTCTTTACTTCAGTACATGTTCATGGTAATTAACATGTGAACAAATACGCAGTTCATGTAATTAAGTAAGAATCGATTAATTAAGAATTGATGCTATTGTTTCAGCTTAAGAATATCCTTATTGACTTGAACAAATATAGCGTTCATGGAATAAAAATACTGCACACAAATTCCCTTATTACAACTTAAAAATTGATTAAGAAATGATTTAAGGTAAATATACTCACATGTTTCATGTCCATCCTCGATTCCGTTGTTCTATTCAATACCTCAGATGGAGGCCGTCACTAACATGATGCATCGTGACGTTGGTGACTGAAATAGTTAAAGGTCTTTGGGACGTCGACGATTAGAAGATAAAGATGAGCAGATCTAAGGTTTTCCAGTTTCTCATGTTATTTTCTTTTGATTTTGTCTGAGTCGATAGTTGATACTCTAAAGAAGGTTTTCCAGTTTCTCATGTTATTTTCTTTTGATTTTGTCTGAGTCGATAGTTGAGACTCTAAAGAAAGAGATTAATTATGGCACGAGATCAGGTTGAGTATGGTTTGTATATTACATATGGGCCGACATTAGGGTCGGGCTGTGATGTATGGAAAAAAATAATCTTTGGTCGGTTAATAATCGATAGGACGAATTTTATTAACAGTTAACCGAACCGAAACTGATCGGTTAGTGTCGGTTGGTTAACCAATGACGTCGGTTAACCATGTTTATTGGTTAAGTCGGTTAAATCAGGTAAATGCTCACCCCTACATTGCAAGAGAAAACGACGGTTTGAAATTGAAATAGTCCCACAATACTAAATAACTTGAAACCCTCGCCTTTTCCACTTCTCGCAATTGCACTCCCCCTCTTCTCCTCTATTACCTTCAAATTTTCCGCTAAATCATGCTATCAGTAGCTTCCTTCCTCCCCAAATCAATATTTCCGTTCTTAACCGAACCTAATAAATTAATCGTGGTGTTCTTCTTTCGCATATGCGTCCGTCTGCTTGCACATTGATTTCCAGAAGTTAAGCACGTAGTAATGATGGTAGTTCGTATGAGAATGATCAACTTGCTATTCTTCTTGAAGTTGAAGGGTTTTCTCGCTTTTCTTAAAATTGATCTTTTCATTATTTCAAATATATTTTGTCATGCTTAAATCTCTCGATCTACCGATTTGATTTATTCTGCCAGGGTTCTGGCGGATGTGCATCGGCCAATTGCCAGGCTGTCAATCTAACTGTGATTCTGTATTATTTAAGTTCATTTTATCCGAGTTTATCAATGTATCGTGCAGTTTACGTTTGTTCTTAATTAGTTACAGTAGGCAAAAAATTAACAAAAAATACGAGGTATTCTCCTATACGATGTTGACAAAAATGAATTAGACGTATGATATTTTAAAAAGATGAACTTTGTTTTATTTGCAGATGTTACTGTCATTAACCACCGAATTATACAGTAAAGTGGTAGTGAAGAATCATTACAACATAAGAATTGAGTAAGTTATCTGAATCTTTCACAAGTAGCTTTTTACTTTCTCTAATTTTGGATTTGTTTACAATAAAAAAACGAGAAGTCTAAAAGTGTAGAAAATATGAATGGTGTAAACGTTTGTAAAACGTTTGTATAATCAAAGAAGAAGAAAAAGACAGTTCATATTATTCAGCAAGACGGCTGAGCAAAAAAGAGATTGATAACATTAGGGTTACAGAGATAGGTTTATATAGATAGAAAGCATAAACAAAAAAAAGCTAAAAAGCCCAATATGCTATCCGAATCTTTCACAAGTAGCTTTTTACTTTCTCTAATTTTGGATTTGTTTACAATAAAAAAACGAGAAGTCTAAAAGTGTAGAAAATATGAATGGGTGATGAAAATAGTATGGACTATGATTAAACAAGTCACTGAAGATAGATGGGCCAAATCCTTGAAGGGCTTAGTAGTTAGGGATATTGATGTTTTTGAATACTGGCATGGGCTGTAACCCAGGTCAACCATTAATTAGCCCAAGTTGACCGAAACATAGACCAGTCACTATTCCTTTTGTTTTTTATTTCTATCTCTTTAATGTGTATGGTTGGAACTTGATATGGATTTTTTCAAACTTAATTGCTAAGACAAATCGATAATACTCTATATTAAAATAAGTGGTCCAAGGAATTTACATTAACACCTGTAAACATTTTTTTTCATCCTAATTAAGATTAGTAATGCTTAAAACTTGTATAGAAATATACAAACATAAAATAAAATACTTACTAGACATTGTGATAACCGGTTAGCAATAAACAATCTAACTGCCTATTGCATTTTTTTGTCTGACCTGCTTCCCCTCCGTATATGTTGTACTTATTTGACGATAATGATCTTTACCTTCCCACAGCACGAAATACATATTTCTCTTGAGAGTCTCAGTGAATTATAGCATCATTTTTTTTTCCGTCTACTTGATTATTTATGGATACCTATGCCGACTTTAGGATTTGTTATGAGTTGTATAGCTTGTATTTAGGCTTAACTATTATGATAAATTGATAAATAATATTGAAAATGATTCTGACTACCGCAGGTCAGTCATATATGAATACCTTTTCAGCAATTTAGTTTTTACGTGTATAGAAATAATAAAAATGAATACGGGTGTTAGGTGTGGCTCGCATTATAAATGGAGTGGATGCATGGATTGAATGGTTAAAAGTCCCACATTGCAGGATATTCAGAATAATCGTGGTATATATATGGGATTGGTGGCACGCAACACTGGGGATTCCTTTTGTTACAATGTGTTGCCAAGACCAGATTATATGCTCGATGGTAGGCGATGGAGGGATGTTCAATCGGGAGGGCATGGGGGACTTCGACCGTTGACTCCGATAGACACGGTGAAGCGAACGCGTACGGTACGCGGGAATGCCGAAACTCAACATGGTATCAGAGCTCCATGGTTCGATGGGACCGGTATGATGCAACACGACTAAAGCATTGCTCCTAAGGGGCTTGAGCATGGGATGCTCGTCAAGGTGGAGATATGGTTAAAGCAGTCGCTCCGTCCTGCTTATGAGAACTCAAAGGTAGCAGCTTGACTCCACTGCGAAGAGGACTCGGTATAACTCCAAGGTGACTTAAGCAATGCTCGCCAAGGTGGAGATTTATAGGTGTGGCTCGCATTATAAATGGAGTGGGTGCATGGATTGAATGGTTAAAAGTCCCACATCGCAGGAAATTCAAAATAATCGTGGTATATATGGGATTGGTGGCACGTAACATTGGGGATTCCTTTTTTTACAATGTGTTGCCAAGACCGATTATATGCTCGATGGTAGGCGATGGAGGGATGTTCAATCGGGACGCCGGCATGGGAGACTTCGACCGTTGACTCCGATAGACACGGTGAAGCGAACGCGTACGGTACACGGGAATGCCGAAACTCAACATGGTATCGGAGCTAGATTTGCAAAGAAGGTGTTTTGGTAGAATGGCAGGAGGAGATGAAAATAGTACAAATAGTACTTTAGCGCCAGTAGTTGCTCCATATGTCAGAGGCTCCTATGTGGCTTCAGGATCACAGTTGACGATAGAGAAGTGGAATGGTGAAGGAGATTATTAGGATTTTTTTTGGTGATACAATATTTCCAAAATTAATAGATTTTGGAGATATTCTCGGTATTTAGTTACCCGTTTTGTGCATGAAGGAAATGGAAAGAGAAATTAAAGAGATAGGGATTTGGAGATATTTTCCATATATATTTGATTGCCATATTTTATAAATGGAGAAACAAAAGGAATCAAATAGGGAAATAATTGATTGATGGAGAAAATGGAATATTATCAATCAATTACATGGCAAGGCAATTAATGGGAATATTATTATTCCATGAATTGATTTATTTACATAAATCAATTGCTTCATCCCTAAGTAACTTTTCTCTATATATAAAGAGAGGCATAAAGAATGTTAAGATATCAGATGTGAGAGAACAATCTCTTGTTTATTTTTCTTCATTTCTTTACTCTGTAACCTCTTCAAATAGTAATAAAGCTCTTCCCCATTAAAGTGGATGTACACTATCTCGTGATAGTGGAACCACTATAAATCTGTGTGTTCTCTCTTGTCTCTATTTTTTTTCTGTGATCTATAATTATCTGTTTGTTCTATCACGCCAAATTGCAAGATCCTATTTTTCTGCTGAGAGGGATTG
The DNA here is from genome assembly GCA_030765085.1 of Allium cepa. Taxonomy (NCBI): domain Eukaryota; kingdom Viridiplantae; phylum Streptophyta; class Magnoliopsida; order Asparagales; family Amaryllidaceae; genus Allium; species Allium cepa. The sequence goes on from CM060928.1 coordinate 93,114,838, forward strand.
ATCACCCCTCCCCCTTATAACATGGTATCAGAGCTCCATGGTTCGATGGGACCGGTATGATGCAGCATGACTGAAGCATGGATCCTAAGGGGCTTGAGAATGGGATGCTCGTTAAGGTGGAGATATGGTTAAAGCAGTCGCTCCGTCCTGCTTATGAGAACTCAAAGGTAGAAGCTTGACTCCACTGCGAAGAGGACTCGGTATAACTCCAAGGTGACTTGAGTAATGCTCGCCAAGGTGGAGATTGTTAGGTGTGACTCGCATTATAAATGGAGTGGGTGCGTGGATTGAATGGTTAAAAGTCCCACATCGCAGGATATACAGAATAATCGTGGTATATATATGGGATTGGTGGCATGTAACATTGGGGATTCCTTTTGTTACAATGTGTTGCCAAGACCAGATTATATGCTCGATGGTAGGCGATGGAGGGATGTTCAATCGGGACGCCGGTATGGAAGACTTCGACCGTTGACTCCGATAGACACGGTGAAGCGAACACGTACGGTACGCGGGAATGCCGAAACTCAACAACGAGTACGACTACCAATGTCATCTTAATAAGCCTCTTGAATTAAGTTATATTGTTAGCTAACAGATGTGTTTTTGTTGATGCAACTAGCATTTCAAAAACTTAGGTTGGATTGTGCATATTGGACAAAACCTATACGCGCCGATTCGATAAGGTAAGTTTTAGATTATAGGATTAGGGAAAAAGAGCCTAAGACGTAACGTTTGGTTTTTGATCAATGTTACTGTCAGCATCATTATTACTATTTGTACTGTTATCATCATTTTATTTATTTATTTTATTTTATTATCATCAGAGGAATAGTTCCAATACAGGTCAGAAAGATTTCGAATGCAGAAGTAATAGCCATGTTTGATATTAGTGTGATTTTGCTTTTGTCCAGTGTTTAGTTGAGAGAAGAAAAGTCATCTTTGGGATATAATTGTTGATGTTAATGCCAAAGATACTTGAACCTGCTTGGCTGTTCCATAAAAAAGTTTATTCATAATATCCTGTATATTTTTGAGAACGGAGTAATCAAATTATCTTATTTTTGAGAAATCAGTTATCAATTTATCTTGCATGACTATTGTACAAATCAATTCATTCTCAATAAAAGAGGAAAAATTGTAGAAAATTGCACTGCAAGAAAAGGTAAATAGTTTGAATTTGTTACGACCAAAGTTATCAATGTCATAGTAAAACTTTTCTGAATTGTTGCAACTGAAGCTCCAACTGCAACTGTAATTTTACTCATTTAGCAGGTAAAATGATACAATGTTCGATATTAATGTGATTTTGCTGCTGTTGTCCTGTATTTAATTGAGACAAGAAAAGACATCTTTGGGATATAATTGTTGATATTGATACCAAAGATGCGTGAACCTGTTTGGCTGCGCCATAAAATATTTTTTATTCAGAGTAGAGAACTCAATAAAATTGACCATTGTCGCCGTCTGTGGGAATCGAACCCACGACCACACGGTTAAAAGCCGTGCGCTCTACCAGCTGAGCTAAGACGGCAATTTGCAATAAAAATGGAGCTGACATTTGTGCTCGAACATGAAAACTTGAATTTAACCACCCTAAACAATCAATATTTGATTCAAACTACAAAGTTTGACTGATTGATACAAGTCTGAGTATGGTTTATACAAATATCGCAAAGACTTATCAAATCCGAAAGTTTTGACATGGAGACAATACAAATATAATGAAAATATAATAAGAAGACGGCGTTATTATCTGTAACCAACTCGAACTAAATCCCAAGTGGGGTCGAATTGAGCTTTTGAAAATGTATATTTTTGGATATGATAAAACTTGACAAAAAACCAAAAAACCAGACAAGATCGAAATCTAATAGGCCCGAGGCCTTCAGTTTTGGTTTGAGTACGGCATAGCTACCCTTATTAAGGATATTTAAGATGCATCATCCTTTGTTGCATTGTTTTTTTTTTGGGTATGTTTAGTGACAATCATATTTCATGGCGTTTGACTTATATTATCATGTAAATGCCATCATCGTAAAATAGCATTATGAATGCCTAACACCAAGTGGGGTATGCACATCCTGAAGTTTTAACTAGTTGAAGTTGCTTGGTTCCTTCTTCCTCTAAAGAAATAATTAACATTAAATTTAGTAGTAATTAACATTAATTTTCATAACGTTGATTTTATTTTAAGTAAATTAATAATATTAATTTTTTTAAATCGCAATAACATTATTATAAAACAAAATACAAACATTCTTTTCGTTTTGTCTGTGGGAATCAAACCCACGACCACACGGTTAAAAGTCATGCACTCTACCAGCTGAGCTAAGACGGCAACTTATATTCAAAATAGAGATGAATTACAATTGGAACATGCAAGCTCAAACTAAGCCGACCTAAATAGTAAATAGCTCATCCAAACCGTTAACATAAAAAACTTGATGAAAAACTGGTTGATCCAAGTCGAGCATGGTTTACACAAATGCAGTAAAGATTGATCAAATCCAAGAGATCCAACATGAAGATAATAAAAATATCTTCTTAATAGTTGGAATAACTTTTCAATTTATGATTAGGTGAACGTCTCAAAATGCCCTTATTATACACATGCCCTTATTAAACACATGATGATATGAGGTCATAAGCTAGAATCCCGATCATGATAAAAATTAATCTTTATTTTTATTTGAAAAGTTTGGAATACTATTAAGATCACACGTTCAAATTCTAATGACGACAAATTTGCACATGTTTTTTTATTTGTTTGCATGTTTTTCCTTTCTATTCCTAGTATCAATAAATAACCATTTATTCATCATTTATTTCATTTTCACATCGAATGCATTTTTATTTGATTGTTGTGCGATTTTAGCTCACTTTGTGAAAAATATTATAATTTTAGCTTATTTTATGAAAAAAATAGCTATTTAAATGTATGAAAATAAAAGCAGTTTATTCTAATCATAAATAAAATTATTTTTGAAAATAATATTTTGTATGCTTTCGGTTATTTTCCTGTACTTAAAAACTATTTACAAATATTACTGCAACTAAAAGTCTAATTGTGTGTTTGTGTGTAGTTTTACATATTATATATATATATATATAATTCAGTACCGTTAAATCATTTCTAACTATCTATTCTTTATCAAATTGAAAATTATCAGTACTACGTGCTAAAGTTTGACTATTTCAGTTAATTATGTATTTCTGTATTACAGACATCGTTTTATATGTACGTGCATTGTATATGCCAAATTTCTCACAACCTAATAATAGATATTGACATGCCATTCAATCTCATTTGTAGACAATTTCCAATAAAGTTCATTTCTTCTACAACTGATATAAATCTCCCATATATCGCTCGAGATCTCCTCCGAGATCTCCTTTTCACACTTAAACGAGACAAGACATCAAATCTCCTCCATATCTCTCTCGACACTCATGTCGTTCGAGATATTCAAATTTCACCCGATATATGGATCAAAATCTCAATCCGAGATCTCACCCGAAATGATATATTTTTCTTATTTTTCATAATATTTTATTTTCATATTGATTTAAAAGAAACTACTCAATCCAATTATAATTTACCAACTTCTTGAACATATTCTTTACTTTTTATCTTAATGAGTCATAGCAACATGTTTTACTTCTTTATTATGTTCAAATAAAAGGATATTATTCAATCATTACCAAATCAATTAAGCTAGTCAAGCTGCTGCTAATCTAAAAATATTCATTTTCCCATGTAAATCAAGTACGTTACCATTTTTATTTTTACTAAGAAAGTTATAACCGTTAAATAAATTTTTAAGACATCAATTTTAGACACATAAGTACATCCGAGATATTCTCGAGACGAATTATAAGACCCGAGATGTCAATCCGAGTGTACACCCGATATGTATTCAACTCGTCCAAGATCTCCCCCGATACGAGATAACTTGTGTAAAAATTTTGAGACGAAACGTGACCGAAATCTGATATTTAAAACCTTGAGAACAATAACAAACTATGAAGTTAATGAACTATAGTCATTAAGTTTAGTTGTCTGATTGGGACTGCGAGTTGCATCAAAACATACTTAAAAAAAATCGTTTTCAAGTCTGCCGCACAAAAGGTTTTAAATCTCCTTCATCTCGCTTGAGATAGAAATCCGAAAGTTTCTTTGAAATCCGAGATTTGACAGCTTAGTTAGTTATTAGAGTTTTAAATCTCCTTCATTTTAGTCGAAATATCAGCTCGAGATTTTTTCTGAAATTTGATACCTTGACTGTGTATACTCATTTTGTTATTGATGTTGGTGTAGAGATTCGAAAAGGAAGTTAAAAACATTTGCTACAACAATATCAACACTTTATATTTAAGCTTTGAATTTCAAATTGTAACTTCTTATACTTCAAATGTTGGAGCGTGTGCCATTTGTACAAATTATTACTCTTTCCACTGGTAATGCTTATGTTATTTATACTATTTATTTTACCTTTTATGCACGGAACGTTTACCGATTATGTTAATTATTTTGCCTTGCATTGCGAAGCATGTGCCTTTGTACTAATGATTTTGCTTTGCAACACAAAATAAGCAATTGGTAAATTAACTCTAACCAAACCATGTGAAACCCCGTGTCATGTCAGATTAAGCTTTTGAAAGTGTATAATTTGGATATGATAAAATAAGATAAAAGAATCAAAAAAACTTGACTACACCCAATTTTGATAAACATGAGGTCGGGTGGTTCACGGATTATCATAGCGTGCGCCTAGGTGCAACACATAGTGCGCTTTGTAAGGAACTTATAGATCTAAATATCTAATCAATAGAAAATTAATCTATCTTCAAGACAATGAAGCTAGTTGAAACTCCGAACGGATTGACAACAATCAATCGGACAATTTCTTGGTACAACGCAATAGGTTAATCACTAACATAGAGAGTAATAAAAATAGCAATAAATAAATGACATTTAGATTTTATAGTGACTCTTTAACGTAATGTTAGTGTAAATACTACAGAAAGTGATATTGATTTACAATAATTTTTTGTTGACAATTGATTTTGTGGAGATTAGAGATGAAGAAAATAGTGATGGTGGAAACCCTAGATCAATAGCACGAACCCTAGCCTTCAATCGATGCCTTAATTTTGTTCACATCATCTCTTTTATAGTACAAGAGAATTACAATTGAAAATGACAAAAATGCCAGTGGAAATGTCATTTAAGAGTCTCCGCAACTGCTGATCAGTCGACGGACCAAAACAAGCCGTCGACTAATCCTTCTAATCCAAACTCCACCATTAGCTAAATAGTCGAGTGTTTGCGGGTCGATCATTTGCTTTCCAAACAGTCAACAAAATTCAGCTAGAAAACTCTTGGAAAATTATATAGGACGAGCGTTACGGCACGCGTTTCGTGCGTGATAAAAGCACCTTAATTGTTTTTCAACAAATTATATCTGTTTAATATGGTCAAAAGAAAATGATTTGCATAAATATTTAGCATGTTTTTGTGTTGAATCATATGTAGTTAATTTGAATTTTTATTTCAAAGTTTCAATATCTAATTTTTTTAGTTTAAAATTTTATTTATATCATTAATTAAATAAAAAAATGAATTTGTAAAGTAGTTTATTTGTTAGATTCTATTTTTAAGTGATATTAAGACTTGGTAAATATTTATAGAAGAAATTTTGAAGTTGTAAATGAAGCTTAATTTTCAGATCCTATTTTTAAGTGATGCTAATTTTTGATAATGTCTCTAGAGAGATATTTTTGGTAATTCACGTTGATGTCAAAAAAATTTGACATCAAATGTATTATAACTATTAATAGACAAATGCATATAACGGTATTTTAAGAACTTCGCGGTCGGATCAAAAGTTTGTGTTTCTATTCTGACTATTAATAAAGATATGCTATAACCAAACGGTCAACTGTTTAAGACCAATCGGTCGACTGTTTTGCCGCATCAAAAATTTTCAGGCTGATTGCAAGCTTCTTCCTCTTTCGAACAACAGTAATTGTTCCATATGTGCTTCAAATCATAAACCGTAAGAAAGCTTATTCCATCAATATATCCAATCTCCATCTTAATTCGACACACCAAATGACACCATGCCATCATATCAACAATCATCTCACCAAACGACAATCGCCATCTCACATCTATTCTTCAACAGATATAAGCACATGCTCCTCAAACCATGCGACTAAGTGGGACCTTTCTCTTCATTAAGCGAACCATGTTGAGCAATGTTCGAACTTTTCAACTGGAAATGCCTTGATCAACATATCCATCACATAACTTCATGTGTACTTTCGAAGATAAATAAGCCCATCTTCGTGCACAATAACAAGAAAAGACCCTCTCACCATAGTATGCTTCATCTGATAGCAAAACACCAAGGTTTACGCCAAATGTGTAACACTTTGGCTATCACAATGTACATCAACACTATCATGCATAGATCCAAAATCGCTCACCAACCTCCACAAATAAAGTGCCTTATTTGACACTTCAACTGCTACAATCAACGCCGCCTCCATTGTCGAAAGAGAAACCACAGTTTGCAGTCTTGATCTTCAACTAATGGCTATATCATCAAAAGTAAATACATGTTGAAAAATTGATTTTCTTTGACTCTACCCTCGATATAGACTGAATACAATAACAAACCAACTTGCAATCTATACCAACACTACCACCAAACACAAGTCCATGACCGGAAGTCCCTCTAAGATATCTCAAGAAAACTTTTTTGGCTTTCCAATGCGATTTACTCGGATTAGTCGGATAATGACTAACCCACGCGGACGGCGTTTGCAATATCAAACATTGTACACACCGTTGCATACATTAAGCTACCAATCATACTTGCATATGACACCCTTGCCATGCAGGCCTTATCCTCATTTGAAATCGGTGAATCCTTAGACAAAAGCTTTATATACAAAGGTAATGTGAACTAGCTACCTTTCCCTTATTCATGCTAAACTGAGAAACCACCTTTTGAATATATACCTTTTGAGTTAGTTTCAACTAACATTGCTTCCGATTCCTAACAATTTCCACGTCCAATATTTTTCTTGCTTCACTAAGATCCTTCGTATTAATTTCTAATTCTAAATATAATTTTAACTGGTTGATTTCATTCTTATATTTTGAGGCTATGAGCATATCATCCACATACAGTAGTAAGTGCATCCAACAATCATTTTTCAAATACTTGAAATAAACACAAGCATCCTTGATGCTTCTATCAAAACCAATATCAAACATAAATTCATCGATCTCTTATACCATTGCCAGACGGCTGCTTCAAACCATACAGTGATATTTTTGTTTTGCATACCAAATTCTACTTCTCTACCACAAACCATTTCAGTTGCTCCATGTAGACGTCTTCATCCAAGTCTTAATGCAAGAAAACAGTTTTTACATCCAGTTGTTTAAATTCCAAGTCTTGACTTGCAAGTATAGCCAATAAAATACGGATTGAAGTATGGTGCACAACCAATGCAACGATCGCATCATATTCCTTTATCTTCCGTTGTGCAAACTCCTTAGCCGCCAATCTAGTATTGAAAATATCATTGTCCTTCATCTTATATATCCATTTGCACTTAACAACATGGTTTCTTTTAGGAAGTGAAATCAAATTTCAAGTTCCAATTCTGTATAAAAATTGCATCTCTTCCTCCATGACACAAATCCATTTCGAACTATCATTCAATTTCATGACGTCTTAAGGTCCATCAGACCATCTTGGATTACATGAAGAGAATAGTCTGAATGGTTATCAAAGCTAATATAATTCCAACCGTTGTACCTCACATATGGCCTTATAGTGCGGCGACTCATCCGTTTGGCTATTGCATCGCCTGAACTTCCTTCCGCTTCACCTTGAATCGTATCAACTTTGGCTCCACCTTTAACCAAATCTTTGTAGTCATGCACATCACCAGCATCACTTGGAGAAACATGTGGACTACCATATGATGTAACATCAACCGCTTTACCACTACCAACATTATTTGCTCTACTACTAGGTCGAAAAGTGGAAGTAATTTCCATCTCCTTTCATTTGCCGCCAATCAAATCTAGAACATCTAGTGAGCTTTTCCTATCCTTGAACAAAGCTCACTCATCAAAAGTAACATGACATGAGTTAATCACCTTATTCGTTTCTACGTTCTAGATATGATATCCCTTCGCACCATTTGTGTAGCATAGCATAATTCCCATGATATCCTTTGGCTCAAACTTATCATTATTTGAATCATGCACATAAAACGGACTAACAAATACATGAAGATAAACTCAAGTCGACATCCTTCACTTTTCACACTTCTTCTGGCTTGAGATTGATACCTTGAGAATTAATTTTGTGAATAATATCTAAGAGAGATTGATTTGCAATAATTTCACCTTGAGAATTAATTTTGTGAAGATAAAAGATGAAGAAAATTGTAATTGTGGAAACCTTAGAACAATAACACAAACTCTAGGCTTTAATCGATACCTCACTTCCGTTCACAGATTTTCTTTTATAGTACCTGAGAATTATGGTCGAACTAATGCAAATACCCTTGGAAACGTCGTTCTAGATTTTCTTTAGAAAGTCTCTGCAGTAGCTGGTCAGTCGTGACTGACCAAAACAAACGGTCGATCGGTCCCATCAACTCGAATTTCACCATCGGCTAAACAGTAGATTGTTTGGGGGCAAACAACCCACTGACTTTTTAAGCAGTCGACTGTTTGCCTTCTAAATAGTCGATTGAATTTGGTCAAGAAACCCTTGAAAAATTATACATGGTGTGACGACCCGGAATTTTGAGCAATATCAATTTAATAATCTTTGATAAAAATTAAATTGATTTGATCATTTTATATTATAAATTGACAAGTTAAAAACTTTATTTTAAAGGTTTATGATAATAATTTGTTAATATCTATCAATAATTTTCTTAACAATATAAATAGGAAAGATTTAATTCTTTTGAAATTTATAATAATTTGATTTGGAAACATTTATTTTGGTTAAATAAGAAGTTTTTAATGTAATAAAACTTTGTATTCAAATTATAATATATATGAATGTATATATTGTGATTTGATATTTGTTTTAAAATTTAATTTGGAAATTAATAAATTTAATATTAGAATGTTTCTATTTGAAATGTGTATATATATTTGTATATATATATTTGAAATAGGAAAATTATTAAATTGAATTTAATAAGAATTTTCAAACTTGAATAAATTTAGTTTGAATTTAAAATGATAATTTGATTTAAATGACTTTAAATTGATAATTGAGATTTAAATTTAAAATAACAAAGTTAATTCCTTATTTATGATAAATATGTACTTTAAGTTTTTAAATAAGATCTAATTTAAAATAGAAGTTTCAAACATATAAACATGATTGGATTAAAATGTAAAATTACTTGTTTCATATGAATATCTATTAAAAGATAAGTATGCATATTTTATAATTCATATGAGTATTACATATACATGTATATTAGACTTTAATAAATTGTTAAAGATAAATACATATAAAGGAAAAACATATAAATAATACTTATATAACACATGTAAGTATATTAATTTACCTTAAAGACAAATGTAAACTAATTATATAGGTGTATGCTAATTGGAGTTTCTATGTGACAAATGTCTCCCTCTCTAATAATTTAATTTAAATTCTAATTGTAAATAAAAGATGATTTCATTCTTCAGCAAAAAAAAAAAGATTTTCTTCTTCTCAACTAAAACATGAATTCAGATCTGAAAAACAAATCAGTGAAAAAGAATGCAAATCAAAACAAAGTTCAGGAAGTAAAATCTGGAAAGAAGAAACAAATGCATGAAACTGCATAGAAGTCTGGAAATTCAACAGAGGCTAAAACTTGATTCTCAAATAAAGTTAGAGGCAAGTTCAAAACAAAGAATAGCAGGGAAAAATTTAATCAACATGCAAAGCTAGGAATCATCAACATGCAGCAACAATTAATCAACATGCAGTGGAATTCAATAAGCCTGGAAAGAAGAAATGCAGTTCCTGTCCTCTGCATTAATCAAGTGAGTAAATAAATTTTAAAAACAGATTTAAACTTGATTCTATCTTGAATTGTGAATGAATATCATACTATTACTTGATTGAATTAAATGCATGTTTATATGTGAGAGTTTGAATTGCATGTTTGAGCATATGGGTTGGAATACCTGTACAGTTTGAAAGATTTCAGCATGTATAAAACAGATCAACCTCATGATAAAATCAATAACTTGATATTGGATTCGAATTTGACTTTGATTTATATATAAAAGATGTCTGTAATTATCTAACTTATCATCTAAAAATACTTGTAAGTTTTAAAAGTAAATAATTAGTATTCTTTTTAAAAATTTACAGTAAAATATAAAGATTGGGTTAAAATTCGATGGATTCAATTTTAAGTTTTGATTGTATAAGTGGATTTCAAATGGAAAACGATGATTTTTAGTACCTGAATGATGAATTTTAGTGGAGTAATTAGTGAGCATTTTGGGGTTCTTTGATTTGGGGTTTTTGGCCAAATCACGGCGAACGGCGGCGAATTAATCGCCGTGGGTGAACTCGAAGATGGAGTGGGCTGTAGGGAGCATGCAAAAAAATGCTTCTTGAATTTTTAATTAATTGGGTTGGCCATGGATCGAGGAGATAGGGTTTTGTAACCTGATTGTACCAATATTGTTCTTGGAGTTGTCGCGATATCACGTTGCTTCCGGAGGTTGTCGCGAGCATTGCAGAGGGTCGAGGGGATAGTGGGGGAGCTACGGAGGTGGTGGCGTGGACTCCGATGAAGGGGATGGTCGGCATTGATGGATTTTCTGGCACGGTGTTTTCGAACAGTTTGAGTTCGAATGTTGAATTTTTGAATTTCGTGCATTTTTGATTTTCTGGGTGGTGCGATGGGTTGTAGGGGTCGAGAGTGACTTGTGGGTGGCTGGCGTGAAGTTCGCCAACGACCGGCGGTGACGTGCACGTTTACGTGCACGTTCATGTGCTACTGCAATGGGTTCTGGGGAGAAGAAGGGGGGAGACTCGAAGATGGCATCGGGTTTTTGGCGTGTTGACTCGAAGCATGAAGGAAGTAAGGGGAACTCGGGAATTGTCGCGTGAGTTTTGTGGGTTAGCTCGGGTATTTGGTCAGGGGTTAGAACAGTTGGTTAAGTTGTTAATGCAAAGAATATTTGTTTTTAGAAATAAAGTTTTTTAAAAACAAAGGTTGAATAAGTTTTCAGATTGAAGTTGTTTTCAAAGTCATGTTTTAAACAAGTTTATATATTTTAAAATATGGAGTTTTAAAATAAAATGAGTGGATATTAAAATAAAGTTGTATTTAAACTTTAATAAATAATTTGGGAAAGATTTTAAAGATTTAAAGTTCAATTTAAAATATGTTTAAATTTAATTGTTTTCTAAATTATTATATTTTATTTAAATTAAGTTAATGATTTAGAATTTGATAATCAATTGTAATAAAGATTATCTTTAGTTATTTTGAATTTGATTTAATTAAAGATAATTAAATTTGTAAAGATAATTGAGATAATTAAATTAATTTTAATTATCAAGTTTTTATTGTTAATAAATGATTTAATTAAGATAATGGTTTCTTAATTAAGAATCTTTTTATATAATAAGTTAAGAATCATTTAATTAATTTTAAATGATTTAGTTAAATAGTTAATTAAGTAATTAACTTGTGATTAATTAAAATAATCACTTATGGATTAATATAATATAATTACTTGGGAAGTAATTAAAGTAATTAAGTGATTAATTACCAAAGGTAATTAAGTAAAGAATAATCACTTTATGAAAAGTAATTAGGTAAATGTGATTAAGGAATAATCACTTTAGTTATTAATTAAAGAATTAATTATAATTAGTTAAAGGTTTAAATTATTTGATTAATGATTAATTACTTGATTAAGAGTAATTAATTAAGATAGAATTTTAATTAATGAGTAATCATTAATTAATGAAAATAATTAATTAATTGTTAATTAATAATTTAAGAATAATTAATTTGTAATTAAGTTTTAATTACTAAATGTAATTAAAAGTAATTAATTAAAGGTGATTAATTGAAAGTAATTAATCAAGTGTGATTAATTAAAAGGGATTAATCAAGTGTAATTGATTAAAGATAATTAAGGTATAATTATTAAAATAATTAGAGGATAATTAATCAAGGTCGATTAATTTAGAAAGTAATTAAGAAGTAATTACTTAATATAATTTGGAAGTAATTAATCAGGATGATTAATTAATATGAAGATTAAGGAATAATTACTTAAAGTAATTAGGTGATAATTAATCAGGAAGATTAATTGAAATCGATAATTAAGTGATGTTAATTAATTTGTAATTAATTAATAAATAGTATTGGATTGGAGATAATCCAAGTATTTAATTAAGGATTAATTTAATTTAAGGATTAATTAAATTAATCAAGGTTGAATCAAATTTGTTTATGAATGGTTAATGATTGGATGATTTATATATCATTGGATGATATTGATAGATGTGATGATGTGATTATGCTATATGTGATTGTGACATATATGCTGCTTTGTGATATGTATAGATGCATGTTATAATAGATGCTTATCTATCTGTGTTGTGAATACATCCATTTATGTTAAGTGATACTTCTGAATATCTATTGTTTAAATCCCTTAAGTACAACTTGGACATTAAAATGGCGTTTGGTTTCGATGAGACCGGGATCGGGTTTCCATATTTGGAATCCGAAAACCACATCGATTCCAATTAAACGTTAGGTCGTTAATCCAAGTGGAGCAAGTGAAGACTCGAGGTGTAAGGGCTATACGTCAGTATAACTCTGTGGGTGATTCCGTAATGAGTTTGACGGAATAGTGCTTATAGATTCGAGATGGTGAATTAGAGTGCAAGGGCTATGGTCGTTGACTCTGAGGGTGATTCCAAAATGAGTGCAACGAGATAGTGCCTTCGGTTTCGTTCGAACCCGGAACGAACTTGTATGGATTGAATGCTTTCAGAACATCGTCAGGCGGACGATGAGCATTCTAAGATAATTGGTTCTATAAAGGTAATCGCAGCCTCAAGCCTCATCAACCGGGAATGGCTAAAACAGGGGAGGTGCAGCAAGGCTTCGTGGGTCGCGCCCACTGGAGGGCAAGATACATCCCTGTCTAGAGGTCCCTTTATATTTCGGCTGTGTGGGCAGTTGGTCTGCAGCCAACTGCGGGGTGGTCTTGTTCGGGACTGTTCAGTAAGGAATGGTCCCGGTCTTGTGTTGCAGGGGATGAAGGGAGTAATCCTCGGTACGGTGATCTAGGCCACGTACTGTGACGGGCGGTACCCCAGTAGCCCTGCCATTGTTGGAAACCCATTTTCCCTACGAGACCCTACGGTTTTGTTTGTATTACCCACTTTTGTGGCTAGTAGCTGGAATTTAATCATGTAACAATTTCGGCTATTTCATATTTACTTGAAAACCCTAGACACTATTATAATATCACTGGATTTCCTATCAAATGTTTTGGTTAGCGTAAGGTAAAAACTTTTCCATGTTTATGTGTGGGAAGTCTTACGTGATACCTTTTGTTTTCAAAGGTTTTTCTAAAGTTAAGCAATCTTAAACCGTTTACTCACACCAGACCCCTGTCTGACCCGAGTGTTTATTTTCTGTTTTATTAAACTCTTGGGTACTCATATTATATATGAGTAGTCAAGTGATTCAGGTTATCTCTTGACGAATTCTGGAGGAGCTTTGGAGCAGGAGGCTTCAGCGTGTAGATATGATTAGAGTTTCCGCTGTGTTGTTGTCTGTATGATGTCTTGTATTGTATTAGACAGAAATGATATAACTGTCTAAATTGAGATGTTTAGTTGTGTACTCTGATGTATATGATACTCTGTATATGTTCTATATTATATTTAAATCGTTCCGCTGTGAGATTCTGATGTGTTGTTTTCTCTTTCTTCTCTTTCTTTTCTTCTTCTATCCCTTTCTTTCTTAATTAGTGATGCGATTTTCCGGTAGTGGAATTTCGGGTTGCTACAGCTGGTATCAGAGCGTTAGGTTGAGTGAATACCTAGGCTATGAAGTGGTGTCTATCTTGAGAGAGCGTACTTGTAATTTTTATATAAATATATATTTATATAACTACCTAATCTGTTGGGTTATCTGTTCGGATTTTCCAACATAGGCTATAAAGGTAGATAGGTAGAAGTGTGTGGAACACGACTACCACTTTTGGTTGAGACTCATATGTTGTGGTTGGAGATGTGTCTGTCGGGATTGTAGATCTAATACCGTCTCGAATAAGTTTTGTGGATTGTAGAAAGGATTTCTTTGAGTCCAGAGGAAGTCTTTTTCCAAGAATTGAAGTATATTCTTGAAGTGTGAGGTTGATTTGCTCTCGAGTGAGCGGGATTTCCTTGAGTTGAGTTGTCCGCTGAGCAGAAGCAAGTGATGGTGTCTTGATAGCTTCAAGAAGGAATAGCTGTGTGATGAGATGCAGTATCCATAGATGGTTCTGAAGATGTTTCTTTTAGAGCCGAGTTTCTTGAGGAGATGTTTACTCGTCTCAAGGATGTTTTAGAGGATTTGGGTGTTAATTTTGAGTTTCAAGGAGCTTTTGGTTAAGGATGATCTTTTGGTTTAGCTGTATCATTTGAGTGAAGTTTGGAAGTAGCAGCATGGGTCTATTTCTTCGATGATTCAGTAATCTTTGGGATTCTACTATCAGCAGACCCGGCAGATAGTGAAAGCTTATTTTTCTTTGGGAAGGCTCAGCAGAGCGAGATATTTGTTGGAAGTGATCTATCATTTTTTCTGATAGGTAAGCCATTCTTGAAGATTAGTCTTGGATAGGAAAAGCTGTTCTAGTTGGTGAAGACAGTTCTTGGGAGTCTGAACTGAGTTGGATCGCAAAAGTGACTTGCGATTAGTTTGGGAATCTTGGAGTATTCTTGGTTTGAGATTGAGATATCTCATATGAAGGTATAGACTGCTTTAGTAGTCAGGGGATTCTCTAGATACTTTTTTTGAGGAATTCAGAAGTCTACCTGAATCGGAGATTGAGATTTCTTATCAACTTGGATTTCTAGGAGCAGTATTGATGGTCTAACCATATAGTGGGATGACTCTTGGAGCGAGGTGAGTTTGGTGAGGCAGCTCAGGATTCTTTGGAATTGATCATCTTATTCCGAGTTAAGATTCTGCTAAGATGTTTTGACCAAGTGGAATGGTCACTGAGATTTTTATGAGTCGGATGAACTGTGTATGGAAAAAGATTTTTGCTTGTGTTCTTCGATAGCATTCTTATCTGCTCTAGATCAGAGTTGTGCAGCGGAAGCAAGTTGGGAATTATTCTAGTATAGAATAACCGGATGTTGCAGTAAGGGATTTCTACAGGAAATTCAAGTATGAAGGATTTTTCTGGATTTGGTAGGTTTGGTTGTCTAGTGCAACTGTTTGGCTATTCAAATTTGAGATGCAGGTTTGAAGTCCATTGATGTTTGTGGTATAGAGTTGTATTTTGGATTTCAGCAAATTATTTTTGGGTAAGCCATTTTGTTGAGTAGGATCTGGAGATTTGGTTTGAGTTGGTGCTGTTGTTTCATGGAGCAATCAGCAAGGGTTAGGCTGATCAGGAATATTGGAGGTGATTAGAGCATCTGAAGAATTGGGCAGTTAGAATTGAGGAAATTTTGGAATGTGCAGTTAGAGTTTGGGTATTGATTTGGTTTTATCCAATCAAAGGAATTATAAGAGACTGGATAAAATTGGAAAGCTAGCTCCAGAGGTATTTTGAGTTTTCTGTGTTCTCTAGAGATTTGATTTTGATCTACAGGATTGAATTGCCAGTTTGGACAGCTGTAATTCATTGTATTTCACATATCTTTGAGGTATGTGTATGATTCTTTGAGTGATAGAATCAGCAGTTCAGAAGGAATCTGGTGGTTGAGCTGGTTTTGGGTTTAGTCTGATATCTTGTTCAGATTGGTAGAATCAGATGAGGGAGTTCTTGGGTTTTAGTAGAGTAGTTAGTTAAGATTTGTAGAGTGAGTATTCCAGTATAGGTATCTGGAAACTCTAGATAATATTAGGAGGTTCTATTCAGAATTTTGTCTGGATAGATAAATTGTTTGTTTGAATTGGTTGCTATGATTGATTGTTTGATTTGCTGATAGGAATTTAAATTCTTTATCTGGGTTATTAAATTATCTTTGCTTTTAAATTTCGGGGACGAAATTCTTTTAAGGGGGAAGGAATGTGACGACCCGGAATTTTGAGCAATATCAATTTAATAATCTTTGATAAAAATTAAATTGATTTGATCATTTTATATTATAAATTGACAAGTTAAAAACTTTATTTTAAAGGTTTATGATAATAATTTGTTAATATCTATCAACAATTTTCTTAACAATATAAATAGGAAAGATTTAATTCTTTTGAAATTTATAATAATTTGATTTGGAAACATTTATTTTGGTTAAATAAGAAGTTTTTAATGTAATAAAACTTTGTATTCAAATTATAATATATATGAATGTATATATTGTGATTTGATATTTGTTTTAAAATTTAATTTGGAAATTAATAAATTTAATATTAGAATGTTTCTATTTGAAATGTGTATATATATTTGTATATATATATTTGAAATAGGAAAATTATTAAATTGAATTTAATAAGAATTTTCAAACTTGAATAAATTTAGTTTGAATTTAAAATGATAATTTGATTTAAATGACTTTAAATTGATAATTGAGATTTAAATTTAAAATAACAAAGTTAATTCCTTATTTATGATAAATATGTACTTTAAGTTTTTAAATAAGATCTAATTTAAAATAGAAGTTTCAAACATATAAACATGATTGGATTAAAATGTAAAATTACTTGTTTCATATGAATATCTATTAAAAGATAAGTATGCATATTTTATAATTCATATGAGTATTACATATACATGTATATTAGACTTTAATAAATTGTTAAAGATAAATACATATAAAGGAAAAACATATAAATAATACTTATATAACACATGTAAGTATATTAATTTACCTTAAAGACAAATGTAAACTAATTATATAGGTGTATGCTAATTGGAGTTTCTATGTGACAAATGTCTCCCTCTCTAATAATTTAATTTAAATTCTAATTGTAAATAAAAGATGATTTCATTCTTCAGCAAAAAAAAAAAGATTTTCTTCTTCTCAACTAAAACATGAATTCAGATCTGAAAAACAAATCAGTGAAAAAGAATGCAAATCAAAACAAAGTTCAGGAAGTAAAATCTGGAAAGAAGAAACAAATGCATGAAACTGCATAGAAGTCTGGAAATTCAACAGAGGCTAAAACTTGATTCTCAAATAAAGTTAGAGGCAAGTTCAAAACAAAGAATAGCAGGGAAAAATTTAATCAACGTGCAAAGCTAGGAATCATCAACATGCAGCAACAATTAATCAACATGCAGTGGAATTCAATAAGCCTGGAAAGAAGAAATGCAGTTCCTGTCCTCTGCATTAATCAAGTGAGTAAATAAATTTTAAAAACAGATTTAAACTTGATTCTATCTTGAATTGTGAATGAATATCATACTATTACTTGATTGAATTAAATGCATGTTTATATGTGAGAGTTTGAATTGCATGTTTGAGCATATGGGTTGGAATACCTGTACAGTTTGAAAGATTTCAGCATGTATAAAACAGATCAACCTCATGATAAAATCAATAACTTGATATTGGATTCGAATTTGACTTTGATTTATATATAAAAGATGTCTGTAATTATCTAACTTATCATCTAAAAATACTTGTAAGTTTTAAAAGTAAATAATTAGTATTCTTTTTAAAAATTTACAGTAAAATATAAAGATTGGGTTAAAATTCGATGGATTCAATTTTAAGTTTTGATTGTATAAGTGGATTTCAAATGGAAAACGATGATTTTTAGTACCTGAATGATGAATTTTAGTGGAGTAATTAGTGAGCATTTTGGGGTTCTTTGATTTGGGGTTTTTGGCCAAATCACGGCGAACGGCGGCGAATTAATCGCCGTGGGTGAACTCGAAGATGGAGTGGGCTGTAGGGAGCATGCAAAAAAATGCTTCTTGAATTTTTAATTAATTGGGTTGGCCATGGATCGAGGAGATAGGGTTTTGTAACCTGATTGTACCAATATTGTTCTTGGAGTTGTCGCGATATCACGTTGCTTCCGGAGGTTGTCGCGAGCATTGCAGAGGGTCGAGGGGATAGTGGGGGAGCTACGGAGGTGGTGGCGTGGACTCCGATGAAGGGGATGGTCGGCATTGATGGATTTTCTGGCACGGTGTTTTCGAACAGTTTGAGTTCGAATGTTGAATTTTTGAATTTCGTGCATTTTTGATTTTCTGGGTGGTGCGATGGGTTGTAGGGGTCGAGAGTGACTTGTGGGTGGCTGGCGTGAAGTTCGCCAACGACCGGCGGTGACGTGCACGTTTACGTGCACGTTCATGTGCTACTGCAATGGGTTCTGGGGAGAAGAAGGGGGGAGACTCGAAGATGGCATCGGGTTTTTGGCGTGTTGACTCGAAGCATGAAGGAAGTAAGGGGAACTCGGGAATTGTCGCGTGAGTTTTGTGGGTTAGCTCGGGTATTTGGTCAGGGGTTAGAACAGTTGGTTAAGTTGTTAATGCAAAGAATATTTGTTTTTAGAAATAAAGTTTTTTAAAAACAAAGGTTGAATAAGTTTTCAGATTGAAGTTGTTTTCAAAGTCATGTTTTAAACAAGTTTATATATTTTAAAATATGGAGTTTTAAAATAAAATGAGTGGATATTAAAATAAAGTTGTATTTAAACTTTAATAAATAATTTGGGAAAGATTTTAAAGATTTAAAGTTCAATTTAAAATATGTTTAAATTTAATTGTTTTCTAAATTATTATATTTTATTTAAATTAAGTTAATGATTTAGAATTTGATAATCAATTGTAATAAAGATTATCTTTAGTTATTTTGAATTTGATTTAATTAAAGATAATTAAATTTGTAAAGATAATTGAGATAATTAAATTAATTTTAATTATCAAGTTTTTATTGTTAATAAATGATTTAATTAAGATAATGGTTTCTTAATTAAGAATCTTTTTATATAATAAGTTAAGAATCATTTAATTAATTTTAAATGATTTAGTTAAATAGTTAATTAAGTAATTAACTTGTGATTAATTAAAATAATCACTTATGGATTAATATAATATAATTACTTGGGAAGTAATTAAAGTAATTAAGTGATTAATTACCAAAGGTAATTAAGTAAAGAATAATCACTTTATGAAAAGTAATTAGGTAAATGTGATTAAGGAATAATCACTTTAGTTATTAATTAAAGAATTAATTATAATTAGTTAAAGGTTTAAATTATTTGATTAATGATTAATTACTTGATTAAGAGTAATTAATTAAGATAGAATTTTAATTAATGAGTAATCATTAATTAATGAAAATAATTAATTAATTGTTAATTAATAATTTAAGAATAATTAATTTGTAATTAAGTTTTAATTACTAAATGTAATTAAAAGTAATTAATTAAAGGTGATTAATTGAAAGTAATTAATCAAGTGTGATTAATTAAAAGGGATTAATCAAGTGTAATTGATTAAAGATAATTAAGGTATAATTATTAAAATAATTAGAGGATAATTAATCAAGGTCGATTAATTTAGAAAGTAATTAAGAAGTAATTACTTAATATAATTTGGAAGTAATTAATCAGGATGATTAATTAATATGAAGATTAAGGAATAATTACTTAAAGTAATTAGGTGATAATTAATCAGGAAGATTAATTGAAATCGATAATTAAGTGATGTTAATTAATTTGTAATTAATTAATAAATAGTATTGGATTGGAGATAATCCAAGTATTTAATTAAGGATTAATTTAATTTAAGGATTAATTAAATTAATCAAGGTTGAATCAAATTTGTTTATGAATGGTTAATGATTGGATGATTTATATATCATTGGATGATATTGATAGATGTGATGATGTGATTATGCTATATGTGATTGTGACATATATGCTGCTTTGTGATATGTATAGATGCATGTTATAATAGATGCTTATCTATCTGTGTTGTGAATACATCCATTTATGTTAAGTGATACTTCTGAATATCTATTGTTTAAATCCCTTAAGTACAACTTGGACATTAAAATGGCGTTTGGTTTCGATGAGACCGGGATCGGGTTTCCATATTTGGAATCCGAAAACCACATCGATTCCAATTAAACGTTAGGTCGTTAATCCAAGTGGAGCAAGTGAAGACTCGAGGTGTAAGGGCTATACGTCAGTATAACTCTGTGGGTGATTCCGTAATGAGTTTGACGGAATAGTGCTTATAGATTCGAGATGGTGAATTAGAGTGCAAGGGCTATGGTCGTTGACTCTGAGGGTGATTCCAAAATGAGTGCAACGAGATAGTGCCTTCGGTTTCGTTCGAACCCGGAACGAACTTGTATGGATTGAATGCTTTCAGAACATCGTCAGGCGGACGATGAGCATTCTAAGATAATTGGTTCTATAAAGGTAATCGCAGCCTCAAGCCTCATCAACCGGGAATGGCTAAAACAGGGGAGGTGCAGCAAGGCTTCGTGGGTCGCGCCCACTGGAGGGCAAGATACATCCCTGTCTAGAGGTCCCTTTATATTTCGGCTGTGTGGGCAGTTGGTCTGCAGCCAACTGCGGGGTGGTCTTGTTCGGGACTGTTCAGTAAGGAATGGTCCCGGTCTTGTGTTGCAGGGGATGAAGGGAGTAATCCTCGGTACGGTGATCTAGGCCACGTACTGTGACGGGCGGTACCCCAGTAGCCCTGCCATTGTTGGAAACCCATTTTCCCTACGAGACCCTACGGTTTTGTTTGTATTACCCACTTTTGTGGCTAGTAGCTGGAATTTAATCATGTAACAATTTCGGCTATTTCATATTTACTTGAAAACCCTAGACACTATTATAATATCACTGGATTTCCTATCAAATGTTTTGGTTAGCGTAAGGTAAAAACTTTTCCATGTTTATGTGTGGGAAGTCTTACGTGATACCTTTTGTTTTCAAAGGTTTTTCTAAAGTTAAGCAATCTTAAACCGTTTACTCACACCAGACCCCTGTCTGACCCGAGTGTTTATTTTCTGTTTTATTAAACTCTTGGGTACTCATATTATATATGAGTAGTCAAGTGATTCAGGTTATCTCTTGACGAATTCTGGAGGAGCTTTGGAGCAGGAGGCTTCAGCGTGTAGATATGATTAGAGTTTCCGCTGTGTTGTTGTCTGTATGATGTCTTGTATTGTATTAGACAGAAATGATATAACTGTCTAAATTGAGATGTTTAGTTGTGTACTCTGATGTATATGATACTCTGTATATGTTCTATATTATATTTAAATCGTTCCGCTGTGAGATTCTGATGTGTTGTTTTCTCTTTCTTCTCTTTCTTTTCTTCTTCTATCCCTTTCTTTCTTAATTAGTGATGCGATTTTCCGGTAGTGGAATTTCGGGTTGCTACACATGGTTGCTACAACCAAACAATTGACTGTTTTGTTGTACCAAAATTTTCCAAGATGATTGCAAGCTTCTTCCTCATTCGAACTACGATAACTCTTCCATACGAACTCTAAATCATGAATCTTTAGATAGCTTATTCGACACTCTACATTTTTAATATGCAGTATTGCCAAAATTTAATACGTATTTCGATGTTTCAAGGTGCGAGCTACGCTTGAGGCACACAAGAAGCACAAAAAACCCCAAGAGAAGCTCAAGGCATAGAAAAGTGTGACTTACCTATATACATGCCGAATTCTAAGTATTTCATTATTGTAGACTAAATTTCAACGTCTTTGCGTCTTTCTATTTTGATTTGTGTTAAAATCATGATGTTTTATTTTTAAAATTGCATGTATATGTAGTTTTGATATTGTTTAAAGCTCAGTTAATAGTGGTTTATAACTTTCGAAATTTGTATTGGAAGTACCAAAAAATTATGCAAAAGTGCAATGAAAGGTGCAAGGCTTTTTTGTATTTTTTGGCCTTTGGTATATTGGATGGTTTCGATTCGAATATGGTATAGCCATCCTTGCTAGGGATATTTTAGACGTAAATCTTTTGTTGGATATCTTCTCTTTAGCACGTTTAGATATCTTCTCTTTATCATGTTTAGTGACAATAATTTGAGTATGCTCCAGGGACAATTATGCAATTCGATCGTACAACTATGGTTTTAAATCTTCTATATATCGCCCGAGATCTCCTTCAAGATCTTCTTTTCAACCTAAAAGAAACGAGACATCAAATCTACTACATATCTCCATTGACACTCATCTCATCCAAGATATTCAAATCAAAATATGTATCAAAATTTCAATCCGAGATCTCACACAAAATTATACATTTTTCTTATTTTGCATTATATTTTTTATTTTCATATTGATTCAAAAGAAACTATTCAATCCAATTATAATTTACCAACTTCTTGAACATATTTTTTACTTTTTATCTTAATGAGTCATAACGAAAGGTTTCACTTCTTTATTATGTTCAAATAAAAGGATATTATCAATCATTACCAAATCAATTAAGCTAATCAAGCTGCTACTACTCTAAAAATATTCATTTTTCCATGTAAATCAAGTATGTTACCATTTTTATTTTTACTAAGAAAGTTATAACCATTAAATAAATTTTTAAGACATCAATTTTAGACACATAAGTACATTCGAGATATTCTCGAGATGCATTATAAGACCCGAGATGTCAATTCGAGATGTACAGCCGATATGTACTTATCTCGTCCGAGATCTCCCTCGATACGAGATAACTTATGTAAAATTTCAAAACGAAATGTGATCGAAGTCCGATATTTAAAACCTTGCATACAACTTAATTCTTAAAACAAATTTTGTTGGAAATAAAGTAGACATTTGATTTTATTTCCTGCTGTATATACAAGTATGTACAAGTAACTATCAGTATTAGATCGTACAAGTAAAACTTGTGCTTAAATTTTCCTAATCAAGTTGTATCGAGAATGAGATATTGATACATCTTTTGAAACTAATTTACGTAACCTTTCCATACAATGTGTGCTAATTTACTTTTATGACATTTGGAGATACCAAAGGGTTATGTACTAATAGTTGTTTGGAACAATTGTAGAACGACGCATTGAAAGTCTTTTACATGTTTAATATACATAAGTTAAATAGAAGATCTCACATGATGGTATAAAGTAGTCTTTTCACTTGAGAATACTATGAATCTTATATGTATAAAACTGCACTTTTATTATAATCAATCATCCGATAATTAGGATTATATCATGGGTATAGTTAGGTACAAGACAAAGCATATGAATAAAACACTATTCAAGAGCGGATTCATGTCTTTCGATGTAGAAGATTAACGTCACTGTAATTGGTAGTCATTTTAAAATCAAAATCTCTAGGTAAATTGGTTAATCGATAACATTAATTGGTAAATGTTATGATATTGAACCAAGGATTTTATGGTTTGGACTTCGCAGTTAACTACGTACATTATTAGAGTACCGACCATTGATCATGCTAGATGTCTTAATGACATAGGAACGATGAAAAGAAAATATACACAATATATTGTTGTTTAAGGATGTAGCTTAAAAAAGCTAGAAATTAAACTTCACCTAGATGATCTTTAAGCAACGAACTCATGAACAACAAAGTCTGTAATATATGATAATAACTTTTTTTCTAATGCTAGTTCAACCGGTTTTGCAACCGGGTCTAGCTACGGGAAAAATCACAACCACATAAGTATTAACCTCCCTTTAATTTCCTCCGTTTATTTTCAGATCCGTACATCTCTTTCTCAAGTTCACCGACCGATGTAGCACAAACCTTAATTTTTATGTTTTATTTATTTATTTCAGGACTTAAAATTAATTGAAATGATGTATAATTGTTATGTAACGATTTAATTAACTAAACAAGCGAAACTAATTTTTTAATTAAATATTCAAGAAGCTCTAGCTCAAGTGATTAGAAATATGTCATTTTAGACAGATGTTCTACATGTCATGAGTTTGAACCATTGAGACATCATAATATGTGCTCTGTTTGAAAAACGTATCACTTTTATTATCAAAAAAATTAATTAGCTAATATTGGATTTTAATTAGCTTCAAATTTTCATTAAATATTTGAGTTATTTAGACCGACCATGGGGGTGTTATGGTGATAACACATGTGCTTTAATTGATATTTGGTAAATGGTTTACTAGGTATTAGTTAGATGAGAGAAAATGACTAGAGTATCTGGATATGTTCGGTCCAAGAGAGGATATAGATAAAGGTTTTTAGCTAAAGACATCAAAAACTTACAACTCTAACCTCCATTAAACAAAGCTGAAACCAATAGATATGCCTTGTTGACCGAAATATATTAGTGTTTTTAAATAATGACATGGGTTGTAATCCAGGTCAACAATTAATTGGCCCAAGTTAACTGAAACATAGACCGGTCACCGTTCTTTTTGGTATTTTTTCTTTCTATGTGGTTAGAACTTGATATTGATTATTTCTAAAACTTAACCATCAAGATAAACCGATAATATATTATTGTGGTTTTAAATCTTCTATATCTCACCCGACACCTCATTCGAGATCCTTTTTTCATATATAAAGAAAACAAGACATCAAAATCTCCTTCATATCTTCTTCAACATCATCTTGTTCAAAATATTTAAATCTCACTCGAAATGTAGTTAAAAAAAGTCAATCTGAGATCTCACCTGAAATTATTATTTTTTATTTTATGTAATATTTTTTTCATTAATATATTGATTCGAAAGAAATTACTCGATATAATTAATATTCACAACTCCTTGCACATATTTTTTACCTTTTATCCTGATGAGTCAAAACAAAAGACTTCATTTCTTTTTTATCTTCAAACAAGAGAATATTATTTAATCATTATCAAATGAATTAAGCCGATCGTTGCCACTCTTTCTCAAAACATTAATTTTTTTCTATGCAAATCAAGTACATTACAGCTTTAATTTTTTTCTTTGAAAATTACCGTTGTTAAGTAAATCATCAAAACATCAATGTTAGACATATAAGTTATTCTTGGAAATTCTCGAGATGTACTTTAAGACCTGAGATGTACGCACAAGATACACTCGTCTCATCTAATATTTCTTCGATACGAGATAGCTTGTGAAAATTCGAATACGAAACGTGAAAAACATCCGATATTTAAAACCTTGATGCTATATTATAAAAAGTGGTCCGAGGAATTTAAATTAACAATTGTAAACATTTTTTTATCTTTTTTAAAATCAGCAACGTTTGAAACTTGTATAGAAATATATACATTCATGAAATAAAACACTTGTTAGACATTGATAACCGGTCAGCAATAAACAATCCGACTACCTATTGCATTTTTGTAGTCTGACCTGCTTCCCCTCTGTGTACATTATACTTTTGATGTTAATGATCTTTACCCTGTGTGGTTTACCATAGCACGAAATACATTCTCTCTTGAGAGCCTCAGTGAATTATAGAGTTAATTTATTCCGTCTACTGTGTTATTTATCGATACCTGTTCTGACTTTAGGATTTGTTATGAGTTGTAGTTAGACTTAGCTATTTTGGTTAACTGATAAATAATATTGAAAATGATTCTGGCCACGATAGGTCGGTCATATATAAATACCTTTTCAGCAATTTAATTTTTACGTGTAAAGAAATAATAATGATGAATATGACTACTAATTTAATTTTAAAAAACCTCTTGTATTGAGTTATATTGTTAGCTAACAGTTGTGCTTTTGTTCATGCAACTAGCATTTAGAAAGCTTAGTTTGGATCATGCATATTGGACAGAATCTATATATACTGATTTGATAAGGTACACTAAAACCTTTTTGTCGCTATTTGACTAGTTGCATTTCTTGACTTTCTGTTACGAAATTCTATTATCTATGAATATGATCACTGCATGGTCTAGAGGAAGCTAATTTATTGTGGCTGGAATCGACATAACTGAATTGCAGGTATCCTCATTTATGTCACTACAGTGCTTCTTAATCTGCATCGCCTTAGAAGATAACTTGTTTACTGATTTGAGGGCGAGCGAAATTATTTTTCCACAAAGGCCTGTGGAGATGAAGAATGAATGATTGCCTTTTTTAAAACAAGAGTATGTATCTACATCCATAGAAAGTAGATTATCTTGCAAGCATTTTACATGCTTACATGAGGTGACATAGGCCGGTAGTTTATACGCTGCTAATCAGGTTACTTGACATGGATAAATTAGCTATTAATATATTCAACCCTGTGCTCTCAAATTCAGTATTTTAACAGTTAAGCTATTTTTTACCTTTTCTTTTTATGCACTCATTTATCTTATTAGGCATATATTTCCATTCTGATAAATCAGCAATGCCAACTGAGCATAGAAGTTGCATGATGCTTAACATCATAGTGGATGTGTCAATTTTAACTTTGATTTCATTTTAATGCTGTTTTGTAGCATGATGATTCAAATTCTATGGTGAATATGATTTCATTTCTAGAGTAGTTACAAAAATAGTTTAGAGAATCTTTGAATGCAGAACTAATAGCCATGTCTGATATTAATGTAATTTTGCTTTCTGTGGTGTGTTTAGTTGTTGAATCCAAAAGATTGTCATCTTTGGAATATGATTGTTGATATAGACACCAAGGATACGTGAACCTGTTTCTGTAAAAAAAAAAGTTTATCCGGAATATCTTGTAGGTTTTTGAGTACTCGGTTATCAATTTATTTTACTTGCATGACAATTTTACAGATAAGTTGACCATCTTCACTGCCAACAAAAAGAAATATTTATTGAAAAATGCACTGCAAGACAAGGTAATTATTTTAGATTTGTAATATCGCAAATCTGTAATTGTAATTAGCTATTAATGTAATTTAACCAGTACTCTCAATTCAATATCCTGACAGTTAAGCTGTGGTTACTTTTCCCTTTTATGGACCGAGTTAACTTGTTATGTTTATTTTTCCATTCTGTCAAATCAAATATGTTGACAAGCACCATTGTTCAAGTGGTTAATTGATTCGACTTTGGTGCAAGAGGTCACAAGTTCGAAACTTTTTTTTTTGAACGTTTATTGACATGAGATATGTTGTCCCAATGATTTTGTATATAAAGTACCATTTCAAAAAAAAAAAATGTTAACTGAATATCAGAAGTTGCAAGATGCTTAATCTTGTCATGGATATTGCAATTTTTGGTTCAATGTTATTCTAATGCTAATTTGTTGCCCGAAGATGCAAATTATAAGGTGAATTGCTCTCCTTATTTTATCATTTTCCAAAGGAATAGCTCTAAATACGGGT
The DNA here is from genome assembly GCA_030765085.1 of Allium cepa. Classification (NCBI taxonomy): domain Eukaryota; kingdom Viridiplantae; phylum Streptophyta; class Magnoliopsida; order Asparagales; family Amaryllidaceae; genus Allium; species Allium cepa. The sequence continues at coordinate 93,142,333 of CM060928.1, forward strand.
CAGAAAGTTTTTGAATGCAGAAGTAATAGCCATGTCCGATATTTATGTAATTTTGCTTTTTCCTGTATTCAGTCAGTGAAGAATGTTGAGACAAAGTCATCTTTGGAATACGATTGTTGATGTAGATACCAACTCATTTTGTAGGCTTTCAGGAACTCAGCTATCAACTTATTTATATTTGAGAAATCAGCTATGAACATATGTAACGTAGGTGACTATGTCGCAGATCGATTTGTCATCTTCAGTCCTAACAAAAAGGAGAAATGGTAGAAAAATGCAGTGCAAGGCAAGGTAAATAGGCTAAATCCGTTGCAAAATATTAAGGGATCGCCGTCTGTGGGAATCGAACCCCTACCATACGGTTAAAAGCCGTGCGCTCTACCAGCTGAGCTAAGACGACAAGTTACAAAAAAACTAGAATTGACTTTTACCACTGAAACATGCAAACTTGAATCAAACCACTAGGGAAAAAAATCAATTTTTTTATCAAACTACAAACGTAGACTGATTGATCTAAGTCGAGCATGATCTGCACAAATATCATAAAAGCTTATCAAATCTGACATGGAGACAATACAATAGTAATGAGAAATATAACAAGTAAGCAGTATAATTATCTATACAGGCTAAACTTCAAGTCGGGTGGATTGAGGTTTTGAAATGTATAATTTGAATATTAGAAAACTTGACAAAAAACCGAAAAACCTTACTAGACCCAAGTTTGATAGATCCGAGGCCTGTCGGTTTCGATTGGAGTATGGTATAGCCACCCTTTCTAAGAATATTTTAGGTACATCATCCTTTGTTGCATCTTATCTTCTTTTTAGTCTGTTTAATAACAATCATCTTTCACGACATCTAACTTAGATTAACGAAAATGTATACGTCATCAAAAATGTAAATGTCATCAATGTTGAATATTCTCTCTTAGATTGCTCATGCGTTTCATGTATTATTATTGTTTATAAAAAGGTAAAACAAGTTATCACCTGTGGTAGGATTACTCTCGATCCCGAGGCTTTGAGTTTGGGTCTCACGCCCAGCGCTAATCTCACCAAAGTGTTGATACTTAATGCGTGAAAGTTTATGAAGCTAATGCCAAGCGGGGGCCAGGGTATGCACATTCCGAAGGTTTAACAACCCGTGATTGCTTGGCTCCTCCTTCCTCTAAAAAATAAATAATATTAAATTAGCCACTAATTAACATCAATTTTCATGTCATCGATTTCATTTTAATTCAAGGAATAATATTAGTTTGAAAAACAATTTAAAAACAATTTAAAAACAATAATTAAAAAAATGAAATGCAAACTTTTATTCTTTTTTTTAACTCGACAAAATGAAACAGTATCGCCGTCTGTGGGAATCGAACCCACGACCACACGGTTAAAAGCCGTGCGCTCTACCAGCTGAGCTAAGACAGCAAGTTACATAAAAAATGGAATTGACAATTGCCACTGATGAAAGATGGGGCTATGCGGTAGGATCGTATAATATGAAATAGTTGAATGATATAGATAAATAACGATAAGCAATTAGTAAAGTAGACACCAAGACTTTATACTGGTTCGGACCTTTTGTCCTACGTCCAGTCCCTAAGCTTCTCTTAGAAATTCTACTAACAACCCTCACTTAACCCGGAGGAATAGGTTTACAACTTACCCGAACAACCGAACGGGATATCTTGCCTCAACTACCGAAGAGGACTTCAACTCAATTACTAAAAAACAATATTAGACTTGTGTTCTTGTCAACACTAATGAGTCTAATGTAGCACAATATTCCTATAATCTTATCCTCGAGAGTATGCAATGTGTTTATGAAGATTTAGGAAATGTGAATTGCTATGAATCAAAAGAATGTTATAAACAAAACAGTGATTCAAGCAATAGATTGGTGATTGCTTTGAGTATATCTAGAGAATATGATCAAGAAAATAGTAAGATTAAAGCAAGAGAATTCGGTAAATTAAATGATGTTAGAATCATGTATATATACTTGTAGAAGAGGTGCATTTGTTTTCAAAGGTTGCAAACAAGAGATGCTTCCATTTCCATTGGAGAATGGTTGCAACTCTTGGGAGGAAGAAGGTGTCTTTTCAGAGAAAATTCACAGGTTTAAATTCAGTCGACTGAGCAGGGAATTCAGTCAACTGAAAATATGAAGTAAAATTTTCAGGAACAAATTCAGTCGACTGTGCAGGAAATTCAGTCGACTGAAACTGTGCATGTTTATATATTTGTACCAGTTTCAGTCGACTGGCTATTCCTGTTCAGTCCACTGAACTTATACAATATGCACAGTGAAAGCTTAAATAAAAATGAAGTTTATAAAATGTTTTCTAGTGTTCGTGCAAGCCTCTTGAGGATAGATTTTAACAATAAATCTAGACTAAGACCTATATAAAAAATCATACTTATGTTTGTTTGGTCTTCATCGATCTTTCTTTAGCTTTGCACATATCTCTTCCTTTTGAAGTACATCGTCATTGATCAAAATCTTCGCGTATCAACATTCTCCCCCTTTTTGATTGATGACAATACTGATGTGTGTAGAGATGTAATTATTTTTCCTCCCCCTGAATATATGCACTATCTTTCCTACAAAACAAAGTTAGTGACATAGACTTTTCTCCCCATTTGTCATCGACAAAAATGAAGTAATAATTTTTAGAATATATAATTGTCAAACAAAGCAACCACTATCCAAAATCCATTTTCTTTTCTTCAGTGGGACCTCAGAATCTTGAGCCATGAAGCATACATTTGCCTGTTCATTGTCGCTATCACTATCATTTTTGGATGAAGATGAATCTGAATCGTCCCATGTTACATAAAATGCCTTCTTTTTGAATTTATTCTTCTTGTTTTTGTTGTTGAAGCTTTTCTGATTTTCCTTCATTTGTTCTTGACAATCTTTTTGCATGGTCCTTTCTTGTGACAATTGAAGCATTATATATTTGAGGATGAAGATTTGTTCAAGAAATTCTTTTTGAATCCATTTTTGTTTCCTTTTCTATACTTTAAGAATTTATTGAAATTTTTGGCTATAAATGCTAGATCCTCATCTTCAGACTCTGATTCTTCCTTTTCCGCATGAAAAGCAATATTCTTTCTTTCTTGAGCTTGATCTTTCTTAGCTTGCATATTTACTTCATATGACATAAGATTTCCAATCAATTCTTCTAGTTTCATTGTAGATAGATCATTTGCTTCCTCGATTGCTAGTACTTTTCTCTCCCATTCATCAGTGAGTGAATTTAGAACTTTAGACACAATGTCAAAATCCGTGTATTTTTCTCCTAGTCCCATTAAGGCATGATGAATGTCTTGAAATCTCGAGTACATGCCATTGATGGATTCATTTTGTCACATTCTAAAGTTTTGGAATTGGTTCTTCAACATGGATATCTTTGTTTGTTTAACTTTGTTTGTGCCTTCATGTATGACTTTAAGCGTTTCCCATATCTGATATGCGGTAGTACATATGCTAACACGGTTGAATTCATTTCTATCCAGGGCGCAAAATAGCATATTCATAGCTTTGGCATTTGCACTAGCTTCATTCTTCTGAGTTTGTGTCCATGTAGGATAATCGGTCGTGGGTACAACAAACTCTGCTTGAGTAGCATTCCAGGCTTCGAAACTTGTTGCTTGCATATAAATTCTCATCCTTGTAGCCCAATAGTTGTAGTTTAGTCCATTGAATAGAGGGGGTCTTTAGGTAAATTGTCCTTCCGCAAATGTAGAACTATAGGCAGATGTTGTGCTTGTACTTGCGTTATTTTCCATATTATCAATATGTCTGATAACGGTGTTATGGTTATAGGACAAACTCGCTCTGATACCAATTGAAAGATGGGGCTATGCGGTAGGATCGTATAATATGGAATAGTGGAATGATATAGATAAATAACGATAAGCAATAAGTAAAGTAGACACCAAGACTTTATACTGGTTCGGACCTCTTGTCCTACGTTCAGTCCCTAAGCTTCTCTTAGAAATTCTACTAACAACCCTCACTTAACCCGGAGGAATAGGTTTACAACTTACCCGATCAACCGAACGGGATTTCTTGGCTCAACTACCGAAGAGGACTTCAACTCAATTACTAAAAAACAATATTTGACTTGTTGTGTTCTTGTCAACACTAATGAGTCTAATGTAGTACAATATTCCTATAATCTTATCCTCGAGAGTATGCAATGTGTTTGTGAAGATTTAGGAAATGTGAATTCCTATGAATCAAAAGAATGTTATAAACAAAACAGTGATTCAAGCAATAGATTGGTGATTGCTTTGAGAATATCTAGAGAATATGATCAAGAAAATAGTAAGATTAAAGCAAGAGAATTCGGTAAATTAAATGATGTTAGAATCATGTATATATACTTGTAGAAGAGGTGCATTGGTTGTCAAAGGTTGCAAACAAGAGATGCTTCCATTCCATTGGAGAATGGTTGCAACTCTTGAGAGGAAGAAGGTGTCTTTTCAGAGAAAATTCGCAGGTTCAAATTCAGTCGACTGAGCAGGGAATTCAGTCAACTGAAAATATGAAGTAAAAATTTTAGGAACAAATTCAGTCGACTGTGCAGGAAATTCAGTCGACTGAAACTGTGCATGTTTATATATTTGTACCAGTTTCAGTCGACTGGCTATTCCTGTTCAGTCGACTGAACTTATACAATATGCACAGTGAAAGCTTAAATAAAAATGAAGTTTATAAAATGTTTTCTAGTGTTCGTGCAAGCCTCTTGAGGATAGATTTTAACAATAAATCTAGACTAAGACCTATATAAAAAATCATACTTATGTTTGTTTGGTCTTCATCGATCTTTCTTTAGCTTTGCACATATCTCTTCCTTTTGAAGCACATTGTCATTGATCAAAATCTTCGCGTATCAACAACTGAAACATGCAAACTCGAATCAAAACGACAGAAAAAATTCAATATTTGTTTCAAACTGCAAACATAGACTGATTGATCTAAGTCGAGTATGATCTACACAAGTATCACAAAAACTTATCAAATCTGAAAAATCTAACATGGAGACAATACGACTTTAATCTTTGTTAATATTTGACTTGGAAGTGCAAACTTTTGGTCCGACCGTAAACTTTCGAAAATACCCTTCACTCCTGTATGATTTTACCAAATCCCATAAAAATTGGATCTAACAAATAAATCCACTTTACAAATTCAACGCATGCCTTTACAAAAATTAATAAACATTAATATCACTTGAAAATAGGACTTGATAAATAGTTTTTTTTTACAAATTCAGAATGCTCAAATATAATCAAATCTTAACGTCAATTTAAAATAGGATATAACAAATGAAATCCTTTACAAATTCTTTCTTTATTAACTAATAACAGAAATATAAATTCAAACTATCAAAAAAATTAGATACTGAAACTTAGAAATAAAAATTCAAACAAACTATATATGAGTTCAATGCAAAATATGACTAAATATTTTTGAAAATTATTTTTCCATTCTAACAAATCAAATATGTTAACTGAATATCAGAAGTTGCAAGATGCTTAATCTTGTCATGGATATCGCAATTTTAGGTTCAATGTTATTCTAATGCTAATTTGTAGCCCGAAGATGCAAATTATAAGGTGAATTGCTCTCCTTGTTTTATCATTTTCCAAAGGAATAGCTCTAAATACGGGTCAGAAAGTTTTTGAATGCGGAAGTAATAGCCATGTCTGATATTTATGTAATTTTGCTTTTTCCTGTATTCAGTCGGTGAAGAATGTTGAGACAAAGTCGTCTTTGGAATACGATTGTTGATGTAGATACCAACTCATTTTGTAGGCTTTCAGGAACTCAGCTATCAACTTATTTATATTTGAGAAATCAGTTATGAACATATGTAACGTAGGTGACTATGTTGCAGATCGATTTGTCATCTTCAGTCCTAACAAAAAGGAGAAATGTTAGAAAAATGCAGTGCAAGACAAGGTAAATAGGCTAAATCCGTTGCAAAATATTAAGGGATCGCCGTCTGTGGGAATCGAACCCACGACCACACGGTTAAAAGCCGTGCGCTCTACCAGCTGAGCTAAGATGGCAAGTTACAAAAAAACAGGAATTGACTATTGCCACTGAAACATGTAAACTTGAATCAAAGCACTAGGGAAAAAAATCAATTTTTGTTTCAAACTACAAACGTAGAATGGTTGATCTAAGTCGAGCATGATCAGCACAAATATCATAAAAGCTTATCAAATCTGACATGGAGACAATACAATGGTAATGAGAAATATAACAAGTAAGCAGTATAATTATCTATACAGGCTAAACTTCAAGTCGGGTGGATTGAGGTTTTGAAATGTATAATTTGAATATGAGAAAACTTGACAAAAAACCGAAAAACCTTACTAGACCCAAGTTTGATAGATCCGAGGCCTGTCGGTTTCGATTTGAGTATGGTACCACCACCCTTTCTAAGAATATTTTAGGTACATCATCCTTTGTTGCATCTTATCTTCTTTTTAGTCTGTTTAATAATAATCATCTTTCACGACATCTAATTTAGATTAACGAAAATGTATACATCATCGAAAATGTAAATGAATATTCTCTCTTAGATTGCTCATGCGTTTCATGTATTATTATTGTTTATAAAATGGTAAAACAAGTTATCACTAATGACTAGGCACTGGGGTACCAGCTGTCACTGTACGGGGCCTAGATCACCGCGCCGAGGAGTACGCCCGCTTCCCTGCAACACAAGACCGGGACTATCCCTTATTGGATAATCCCGAGTGAGATCACCCCGCGGTTGGGATCAACAACCGCCCACTAAGCCGAAATAAAAAGGGACATCTAGACAGTGATGGCCTTACCCTGCTTGGGTGCTACCCACCTAGCCTTGCTGCATAACCCCTGATTTTCAGTCATTCTCATTTGATGAGGCTTGAGGCTAAGCGTTACCATTTTAGAACATATCTCTTAGAATGCCCATCGTCTACCTGACGATGTTTCGCAAGCATTTATCCATACAAGTCCGTCTTGGGTTCGAACAGAACAGAAGGCACTATTCCTACTACATCCATTTTGGAAATATCCTCAGGATTAGTAGCGATTAGCCCTTGCACTTCACTGCTCCATCGTCGAATCCAAAATCGTTTTTCTCGAAAACGTACAAATCGGATCGAAGTGGTTTCCGAGAAATAAATCTCGATCCCGGTCTCTTTGAAACGATCAACGCAATTGGCCAATATTGATAGTCGGTGATTTAACTATCAATTAATATTCACAAACAACCATCCAACAATAAATAATTTTCCAAATTATTTATTTACCTCAAAATATCTTTACAAGATATATTTTCACTTTCAAACCCTTTGAAAACAGTTTCAAACTATCTTCCTTTTCTCAGAATAAATTTCGAGTATTTCCATTTCCACTGGAATCACCAAGCACAAACTTTAGATTTTTAAAATAATTTTAAAAACACTTTATTGTCAAATATATTTAACATTTAATTTAGAAAAAAATACTTGAATACTTAATTTATAATAATACTTTAGAAATAATTACAATAAGGTTACCTTATAACTATACATTAGATTTCTTCTTTAAAATACCAAATCATTCTTTAAATAATTATTACGATAATAGATTAAAATAAAATACTTACTTCGGAATTTACTTTAAAACATTTAAGTTAAGACTACTTCGATAATTGACTAAAATATATACCATATGTATATTTAAAATAAGGTTACTTTATAAAATATAAAACTAGGTTTTCACTTTTAAAAAAAAACATAATACTAAGTTATTCTTTATGTAATTACTATCATAATAGATTGGAAGGAAGTACTTAATTTAGAAATTTAAATTTAAGAAATGATAAATTTTCCAGAACTTGCCTTTTAAAAACAACTTTAAGACCTTTAATTTATAAAATTTTACTTTAATAGCGTACTTGGTTATCCAGAGAGAATTTCCAATCTCAATTACTTAAATCAATTTCCCAAATTGATTTCCATTTTATTCTATTCGAAATAAATCTCTTAAATTACTCAATTCATTTCAAAATTCATTAATTATGGATTTTATTATTATAGTTATTATCTTCCGTTTGGTTTTAAATCCTTTAACGGAAATATACAAATTCCAGATTTTCCAAATTTCTTCCTTATTCTTTTCAATAATTTAAATCTTAAATTTTAAGTAAATGTTTTCTTCTTTTAATTAATATCACTGAAGATTTAATATTCATTAACTTTCTATTTATTCAAATTTCCTTTTTATATTCAAGATCTATTAATTAGAATTTTACAGTCACTTTATTCCTTTTCCAATTCATTTTTTTAATTTATTCTATAATTATTTTATTTACAATTTCACTTCTTTTAATTTCTTTCCAAAATCTAATTTATATGATTATGCCCAATCATACTCAATCGAACCATAGCGTCCAACATTCCAATAAAGTTCGTCATAGAATAGCAAATAATCACAATAGAGGGTATAGAATAATTAAATAAACGTTGAGGGATCCAGCTGGATCCCTCCAACTGTTTTTCCCTGCATCCACAGATGTTAGCACGATATAATATGCTAATTTCAAAATATCCCATACTATAGCACATCAATCAATTCAAGCATTCAAACAATTATTTAAATTTAATCATTTAAATTTAAGTTCAGCTGAGTGAGATTAACTCACCTTTGATTTCGTTTGCACTCCAATCCAAACTGGCTCGTTTCCATGACTTTTAGACCTTGTCACACATTAGATGATTTTATTAATATTCGAACCATTCGAATAATTATACCATTTAATAAATTAAATTTTATTTTTTTCTTAAATAAATTACTTAGTCACTAAAATGATTTAACTTGGTTGATGTGGAAAAATTTATCCCTAAATTCAGTAATTAAAATAAATTAATATATTAAGATATGTGAATATATATTTATTTGTTTTTGAAAACACATACTCTTGTGGAAATAGTTTGTATAGATTTCAAAAATCTATATACATATATGCCTATAAAAATCATCTATCTTACCATTTTAAAATTTCTATTTCCTGAATCTTAAGTGCATATATCATTTTCTGTTTAAACAAACTTATCTCTACTGCTAAAATCAACACTGAGCTATATATTTCTTTTCTTTTTCTTTTCTTTTTTTATTTGAATTAACAGGAACAGTACCTTCCTCCTCTGTAAAATATTTCTCTAATATATATATATATATATAAATATCCACTTCAATAAAAGAAATCACAACCTTAGGCGAACTCCACGATGCAACCTTCAACCAAAATCGATCGTTCAACCCCGTGCGCGAACCCCAAGCCACCAGTCGAAAGCCGCCGCACAACCCAAACTTCGAGCACGGCATGAACACAAACCCTAATATCTCACCACTCCTCTTATCTAGCATTGACGCGATCGAAATTGTAACAGCCCGCAAATCCGTACCCCTTGAGTTAACACTATTCTACAACAATCAACTCGAGTTGTACAGAAATACGAACCATTTTGGGTTTAAGAAGAAAAGGTAGAAGAAGAGAAAATAAAAATCAACATCAGAATCTAACCATCGCAGCGGAATAAAATATAATAGATAATATATAAACTTTACTCAACATCAAATATTTCTGTTTACATATATTACATCATCAGAGTACAACAGTCACAGCTCACATCAATAACAAACAATGGATACACATCAACTCAACAGCGGAAATATATATGTACAAGTACGAGAATACGTATTGTCATCCAGCTCGTCTCCTGAGCTCCACAGCATCATATCCTGTATCCTATAATACTCGGTCTGACCCGAGCATTACAGCTAAATAACACCCGAGTCAGTCTGGATTACCAGCGTGAGAAAATCACACCCAATTGATTATTAAAGTTTCAAAAATTCTTTGAAAACAAAAGCATCTCGTAAGACCATGCCACAAATAAACATGTCGGGTTTTTACCTTACGATAGCTAAAACAATTTTTATAGAAATCCTCTGATATTATAATAGGGTCTATATACAAATACTTATAAAATAGCCGAAATTGTTACATTATTAAATTCCAGCTACTAGCCACAAAAGTGGGTAATACAAACAAAACTCGTACAAGGCTCGTAGGGAGAATGGATTTCCAACAATGACTAGGCACTGGAGTACCACCTGTCACAGTACGGGGCCTAGATCACCGTACCGAGGATTACTCCCTTCATCCCCTGCAACACAAGGCCGGAACCATTCCTTACTGAACAGTCCTGAACAAGATAAACCCCGTGGTTGGCGCGACCAACCACCCACTAAGCCGAAATATATATAAGGGACATCTAGACAGGGGAATTATCTTGTCCTGCTTGGGTATGACCCACCTAACCTTGCTGCATATCCCCTGATTTTCAGTCATTCCCATTTGATGAGGCTTGAGGCTAAGCGTTACCTTTTAGAACGTTTCACTTAGAATGCCCATCGCCCACCTGACGATGTTTCGCAAGCATTCATCCATACAAGTCCGCCCCGGGTTCGAACGGAACCGAAGGCACTATTCCTACTACATCCATTTTGGAAATATCCTCAGGATTAGTAGCGACTAGCCCTTGCACTTCACTGCTCCATCTTCGACTCCGAACACGTTTTTCGCACGAAACGTACAAACCGGATCGAAGTGGTTTTCGAGAAATAAATCTCGATCCCGGTCTCTTCGAAACGATCAACGCATTGTCCAATATTGATAGTCGGTTATTTAACTATCAATTAATATTCAAAAACAACCATCAACCAATAAATAAATTCCCAAATTATTTATTTATCTCAAAATATCCTCAAAGATATATTTCTATTTTCAATCCTTTGAAAACAGTTTCAAAACCATCTTCCTTTCAGAATAAACTTTCCCAAATATATTTTTTATATCTCCTCTGAAATTACCAAGCACAAAACTAGATTTTTTTAAAAATAATTTTAAATACTTTACTTTGAACTATATATATACTTTAAAACACTTAGAATAAAACTACTTAGATAATATGTTAAAATACACATTATATGTATTTTGAAAATAAGGTTATTTAATAAAATATAAAATCTAGATTTCTCCTTTTAAAACCACATACTAAATTACTTCTTATAATTACTTCTAAAATAGATTAAAAGACAATACTTACTTTATACTTTACATATTAGAAATAATAAATTTTACAAAACTTGCTTCCTTTAAAAACAACTTTAAAACATTTAATTTATATTTAAAAATTTACTTTAAAAACGTACTTGGTTATTCGGGGAGAATTTTCAATCTCAATCACTTAAATCAATTTTCCAAATTGATTCCCAATTTATTTCCATTGAAATAAATTTCTTTAATTACTGAATTCATTTCAAAATCCATTAAGTATGGACTTAATTATTGTTGTTGTTATTATTTTTCATTTGATTTTAACTTTTAACTGAAATATACAAATTCCAGTTTTTCCCCAATAATTTGAATCTCAACTTTTAAATAAATGCTTGTTCTTCTCAACAATAACACTGAATTTTTAAAATTCATTAATTTCCTGTTTATTCAAATTTTCCTTTCTATACTCGCAATTCATTTATTGAAAATTTAAATCACTTTATTTCTTCTCCAATTCATTCTTAAATCTATTCAAATTTTCCTGTAGTTATTTTACTTGCAATTTTACTTCTTTTATATTTTTTTTCAAAATCCAATTTATATATTTTGGTAGTTCATTATACCCAATTATATCCAATTGAATCATAACATTCAATATTCTAATATAACTCATCATAGAATATCCAATAATCACAACAGAGAATGCTAAATAATTTAAATAAATGTTGAGGGACCCAGTTGGATCCCTCCAACCCGTTTTCCCTGCATCCACAGACGTTAGCATCATATAATATGCCAATTACAAATTATACTATACTATATCACATCAGTCAATTCAACCATACAATCAATTATTTAAATTCAATCATTTTAAATTTAAATTTAAACTGAGTGAGATTAACTCACCTTTGGCCTACGATTTGCAGTCTATTTCCCAACTGGCTTGCTTCCGTGATTTAAAACCTTGTATAACAGTTATACGATTCATTACTATTTTTAAATAATCAAACTAATTAATTACCATTTATTAATTTGGGTCAACTAATAATTTAATCTCAAACTAATTTTCCTATAACAAATATTTTTGGTAACTTAAATTAATTAATCATCCTAAATATATTATTTTCTCTTTAATGATTAATTTTAGTAACCAAAATTTATTATCGAACTCTATCTGCCAACTTAATTTCTTTCCGGTAAAACAAAATAATAATTATTATTACAAATCAAAATTAATTTTACTGTAAATCTTTTTTTTTTTACCGAGTACATACAAATATATACAGATAAATCAATTTTGATTGAAACAAAAATTTAAATTATACCTCGCAGTGAACTCGAGCCATCCACTGACAACCCCATGCTCGAGAATAAACCCCAAACTACGGCCGAACTTCGAGCACGACGTGAAGCCCTCTCGTCGACCCAAATCGAGACGCCGAAGCTCAAAATCCCATCTTGCGACGCGACCCATCACCATGCCTGTGACGCCGACCTCGAGCTCACGCCCCCATACCCGATTCGAGCAAGACCATCTCGAAAACCGACCCCTACCAGACCGCAGCTTCCATTCGCCATGAAATCGTCAGTATTACGGTTGCCGATGCGAGGAGGCGATTCGTTTGGATTTGAGGGGGACGAGATTTGGACCTCGAACGATTTCGTGGATTCGAGAGGAAGAAGGAACGAGCTCGAATTAAACTGAATGTGAGGTTCGATCTCTTTTTTTTTTTTTGATTTTCGAAAGTTAGAGCAGAAGAGAAAAAAATAAATAAAAAAAAGAGGTACGCGATTAACTGGCCAGTGCTAATTTATTTCGAACGAAGCTCTATGTTTTTTTAAAAAAAGATGAAAAAGGAGGCAAGAGGAGACGTTCACGTGAATTAACACGTTAGGGTGATAATTGGAAAGAAGGAAGCCAAAACTGCGATGGGACAAAAAGGAGGCTGACGTTGAAATGATTTTGACCAGGGTAATTATAAATACTTATTTAAGTTTAAATCTACGATACAATTTCAACGTGTTTATATATCGTACTCTCACACCACAACCCCAAACACTACGAAATTTGAAATTCGATAATAAAACACTATTACGGATCCAATGGAACTGGTTTCGTCAAATTCCGAGATTGTGCCCGGGAAGGCTATTTTTAAATTCAATTTAAACTATAAAATTTTTAAAACTAAACAAATCACTGTTAAATTTAATTTTACAACTTCTATTATTTTCAGTATTATCAATATAAATTTTACCAGCCTTCAAATTATTTTAATATGTTTAAAATTCTAGGTTCAACAATTTACCCAACTTCAAATTATTTAATTCAATAATTTAATTATCAAATAAATTGTGATATTCGTAATTCAAGTTAAAATTTACTCTATTGAATATTTAAAATTAATTAAATATTCCGATTGTAAATGCTTGAAAAATTCAGGGTCGTCACATTCCTTCCCCCTTAAAAGAATTTCGTCCCCGAAATTACTAATTAGGAAGAATGGTCCAATACCCGTTTATTATTTCCCTAAACCAAACAGTTTCTAACAATTCAACATCGCACCAACTATCTTCTTATAAAAGACTCATTATTATTCTCATTAACCTTTCAAACTTCTCCATAGTGTCAAACCATACTATTGGTTTAACCATTCTAGTTTCAAGTTAAAATCAAATTTTGAATTATCAAAAATTTCTCAAAAATTTTCTAACACCCTAAATTCCCGAAAATTTTTGCCAGCGTCTCCTTTGCGCGGCTAACTTGGTACTACTACAGAAATGGCTCTACGGCCTCCCAAATCCAAAAGAAAACAAAACGCCAAGTGACTCAATCCAAATCCAAATCCCAATCAAATTCCATACCAAATTTAAATGCGTACCTTTTGTCGGGCAATTCAAATTTATCTCTTGAAATCAAATCCAATTTCCTTTTCCCTTTTAATACCTGCATACTGCTTAGCACTAATATCCAAACACAATATTCCAAAACATTTTATCGACTTTCTTACAAAATGTCAATATCTATTCATTTCAATATTATCTTAGATTTATTTGTAATATCAATTTCCAATCTAGAATTTATCATTCCTTCTTAAGTTTAGCATAAGCATTTTATATGTTTCTTATCTTTATTTCTCTTTACCACTTTTAGTTTATACTTATTTCTATTCCAATCGATTTCCACATTACATATGTATTTCATTTATTTTCAACTTTGAATTTTTAAATTTTATCCTTCATTTATAACTAGTTTATGTCATTATTTTAATTAGCTCCATTTACTAACTTATTTCAATTCTTAGTTTAAAATTGTTTTGTCGTTAGCAAAATTTTCCAAAATCTTTCAAAAAATTTCTAACTCCCAAAATTTCTGAAAATTTTTGGCAGAGTCTCCTTTGTACGGAGGAGCTTTTGCAATTTGATAAAAGAGATAAATATATATACATCGACCCACACGGTCGGAAAAACCAAAAACAGTTCATATTTCCTATTTTTATTGCGTAGGCGTACCTTATTTAGCATTTTAAGCAAGCAGCTTATTATTTTAAGCAAAAAGCACAACCAAACCCAGCCACACGACTTCCAGGTACCTGTACTTACTCAATTTAAACATGTAAGTGCCGAATATATGCAGTTTAACTACATTTCACTTATTTATAATAGTTAAAACATATGAATTCTAAAAGAAACTCAAACCAAACATTTTCCTGTAAGCAATTTATATAGTTTCCAAGCAAATTCATCTGTTTCAACTTATTTACAAACCATTTTCATTAAATTTGAATGGTCTTCCATCTATTCGTACACAACTTCATCAATTTGAATAATTTAAAACTCAATTGCTTATATTTAATTTATTCTTAAGCAAACTGAACTCATATTTAATTCAATTGCTTTCAAAATTTATTTATTTTACTTCTATCGACTCATAAAATTTTAATTACTTCCATTTACATCCAATGATAATTTATTCTATGCAATTTGACAAGATTTATGTGAATAAATAAGTATTTATGTTTATAACCAATTTAAAGGGATTTCAACTCAATTCTATTCCGTTTTTAAATTTATTCTCGATCCATATATTCTCATTTTCATTGCATTTCAGATTTGAATCCATTCACTTTCTGTATTATCCAAACCAGTTCATTCAAAACCATTAACAATTTGGTTCATCTTCATTGCCATCTAAATTTCCCTTTTCTTTTCAATTCATTCACGGCCATTTATTTAGCTTGACACACTCTATTTGAATTTCATTCACAAATCATTCACTCCAATTCATTCCAAAATTGTTTATTCCGAACTAATTTATTCAGCTCGAAGACAATCCAAGCTATGTCATTCAACAACCATTTCTCAAGTTACTTAGACCATACTTCATTTAATTCTTATTTATCCCTTGATGATTTTCAATGGTTGACAATTATTCATTCTAGAATTTCATTTCATATTATTTATAACTCACCGAATTTTATTTCGATTAAAATTTATTTTTACTTGATTTAAATTCAATCCACAATTATTAAACTTAATTTTTAGTTGAATTCAATTCAACTCTTTTCCATCTTTTAGCTTAAGTTTATTCACTCTAATTTATACTTAAGCTCATTTTATTTTCAAGTAAATTTTCTTATTCAACTCAATTCTATTTCGATTAAATTTCATTTTAAACCTGCAATTTCATTTGATTGGTTATTATAAATTGAACTTTCCAGATTCAATTCATTCAATTGATTACAATTCCATTTCCCACTTATTTCCACTTATTTGGATTTTATTTGCAATTCATACCCTTACTATTTTAATCCAATTTCATTTTTATTCAATGCATTTCCAAATTTATATCTAATTTGGTAACATTTCAAGTTAACTTTTAATTTATCACTCAAGTCATGATCCACCATTCTCTTTTAATTTACCATCCAATTTATTAACTTACATTTAAATTTCATTCTCAATTCATTTAATTAATTGCAAGGCCATCTTCAATTTTATTTTCTTCATCGACAATTTAAGTCGAATTTACTTATAACTTGAGCTTTATTTTCAAACTTCATTATAAATTCGCAATTCAATTCCATTAACTAATTTATTATCTAATTAGTTCCTCCCTTATTTATAATCCAACACTTGAATTTTATTCAAAATATCACTTCATTTAATTTTCTTAAGTTCAATATTTATTTTATACTTCAAGTTTGGATCCCCATTTCAGTTTTCAATTTATCAAAATATTGATTTCGGGCATTATATTCCATTTTCAATTTAATAAGTCACAACTTATTATTTTATACAATTCCATTCATCATAGGCTGGAATATATTCATCTTTTATTTTTCACTCAAACCTTCTATTTATTTATAGCCCAAGCATATTTTATTTCCATGGATCTTTAATTCTTTAATAAGTTATTCTGGTTTATTTATTTCAATCCAATCCTTATCCAACTTATTTCCCATTTATTCAGGTAAGAATTTAATTCCATTCAATAATTCAGCTGAATTTTTATTCCAATTCAATTTTATCTTAATTCGGATTTATTTAACTCAATTCGATTCCAAACCTGATTCGAATACAATTGGATATTATTTCAGCTTATTCAATAAATTTCAATCCAATCAAATTTTTATTTCCAACTCCAAGTTAATTTACATTTTCAACTTTTCTC
This sequence comes from Allium cepa, assembly GCA_030765085.1. NCBI lineage: Eukaryota > Viridiplantae > Streptophyta > Magnoliopsida > Asparagales > Amaryllidaceae > Allium > Allium cepa. Next base: position 93,159,120 of record CM060928.1, read on the forward strand.
TTTAAATTTAAATTCCAACATCCAAAGCTTATATTTCCCTGATTTAAAAATCATCTCAATTTATAAGCTTATAACCTATCTCATCAGGATTTTTAAACATCCGACTTTTGTTTTAGAATCATCTTAAAATCTCCAACATCTCAAATCTCATTTCTCAAAAATTTAAACCAATCCTGGTTGTTATGTGCAACACATTTCCTTTGAGATTTTCAGAAGCAAACAAGTTTTCCTGAACAAACCAATTTGGTAGCAATCCGTCACTTAGAAATTCGAAAATGAATACTGATGATGCGGCCGTCATCATCAGAATTATTTTCCAATAATCCAAGTGATTACAATGCTATATTACTTCTAAAATCCATTTATAACAATTCCCTTCAGAAATATCTCCAAAACAATGCAATCATTTATTTTCAAAACACTTCCAATAAATCAAATTTTTTTTCTATAATTCATTTGCATAGCTTATGTTCATACAAATTCTCATTTGATTATATTTCAATTTATGATTTTACATTTATAATTCATATTTACAAATTTCATTTTATCATGAATTTATTCTTTCAAACTTTGATTATATTTCCATTCTCTAGTTAAATTTTCACTTAACAATGATAATACTTTAATATTATCATTTCTAACATCCAAGCAACCTTATATTAGATAAATAGTTTAAGAAAACTTTTTCTTATATCAAAATATACTTTTGGGCAAAATTATTTCATCCACCCATATTTAAAACAATACCGTGTCGATTTCTCTATTCAAGTGTTTAGAAACCCCTTCAATACAGTTGCGCAGACTGTGTCGACGAAGGTTCATATGCCACTCAATAAATCAATCAACACAATATTAAAACAATTTATATCCACTAACACATACGCGCTCATATCAATTAATACGCTCAAACTCATTTTAGAGTACTACGAACTCTAATTTAAATGAGTAATTTCCACCAGAGCCAAGGTTATCTCCAACCTAAGCTCTGATACCAAATGTAACATCCCGCAAATCCGTACCCCTTGAGTTAACACTATTCTACAACAATCAACTCGAGTTGTACAGAAATACGAACCATTTTGGGTTTAAGAAGAAAAGTTAGAAGAAGAGAAAATAAAAATCAACATCAGAATCTAACCATCGCAGCGGAATAAAATATAATAGATAATATATAAACTTTACTCAACATCAAATATTTCTGTTTACATATATTACATCATCAGAGTACAACAGCCACAGCTCACATCAATAACAAACAATGGATACACATCAACTCAACAGCGGAAATATATATGTACAAGTACGAGAATACGTATTATCATCCAGCTCGTCTCCTGAGCTCCACAGCATCATATCCTGTATCCTATAATACTCGGTCTGACCCGAGCATTACAGTTAAATAACACCCGAGTCAGTCTGGATTACCAGCGTGAGAAAATCACACCCAATTGATTATTAAAGATTTAAAAATTCTTTGAAAACAAAAGCATCTCGTAAGACCACGCCACAAATAAACATGTCGGGTTTTTACCTTACGATAGCTAAAACAATTTTTATAGAAATCCTCTGATATTATAATAGGGTCTATATACAAATACTTATAAAATAGCCGAAATTGTTACATTATTAAATTCCAGCTACTAGCCACAAAAGTGGGTAATACAAACAAAACTCATACAAGGCTCGTAGGGAGAATGGATTTCCAACAATGACTAGGCACTGGGGTACCACCTGTCACAGTACGGGGCCTAGATCATCGTACCGAGGATTCCTCCCTTCATCCCCTGCAACACAAGGCCGGAACCATTCCTTACTGAACTGTCCCGAACAAGATAAACCCCGTGGTTGGCGCGACCAACCACCCACTAAGCCGAAATATATATAAGGGACATCTAGACAGGGGAATTATCTTGTCCTGCTTGGGTATGACCCACCTAACCTTGCTGCATATCCCCTGATTTTCAGTCATTCCCATTTGATGAGGCTTGAGGCTAAGCGTTACCTTTTAGAACGTTTCACTTAGAATGCCCATCGTCCACCTGACGATGTTTCGCAAGCATTCATCCATACAAGTCCGCCCCGGGTTCGAACGGAACTGGAGGCACTATTCCTACTACATCCATTTTGGAAATATCCTCAGGATTAGTAGCGACTAGCCCTTGCACTTCACTGCTCCATCTTCGACTCCGAACACGTTTTTCGCACGAAACGTACAAACCGGATCGAAGTGGTTTTCGAGAAATAAATCTCGATCCCGGTCTCTTCGAAACGATCAACGCATTGTCCAATATTGATAGTCGGTTATTTAACTATCCATTAATATTCACAAACAACCATCAACCAATAAATAAATTCCCAAATTATTTATTTATCTCAAAATATCCTCAAAGATATATTTCTATTTTCAATCCTTTGAAAACAGTTTCAAAACCATCTTCCTTTCAGAATAAACTTTCCCAAATATATTTTTTATATCTCCTCTGAAATTACCAAGCACAAAACTAGATTTTTTTAAAAATAATTTTAAATACTTTACTTTGAACTATATATACTTTAAAACACTTAGAATAAAACTACTTAGATAATATGATAAAATACACATTATATGTATTTTGAAAATAAGGTTATTTAATAAAATATAAAATCTAGATTTCTCCTTTTAAAACCACATACTAAATTACTTCTTATAATTACTTCTAAAATAGATTAAAAGACAATACTTACTTTATACTTTACATATTAGAAATAATAAATTTTACAAAAGTTGCTTCCTTTAAAAACAACTTTAAAACATTTAATTTATATTTAAAAATTTACTTTAAAAACGTACTTGGTTATTCGGGGAGAATTTTCAATCTCAATCACTTAAATCAATTTTCCAAATTGATTCCCAATTTATTTCCATTGAAATAAATTTCTTTAATTACTGAATTCATTTCAAAATCCATTAAGTATGGACTTAATTATTGTTGTTGTTATTATTTTTCATTTGATTTTAACTTTTAACTGAAATATACAAATTCCAGTTTTTCCCCAATAATTTGAATCTCAACTTTTAAATAAATGCTTGTTCTTCTCAACAATAACACTGAATTTTTAAAATTCATTAATTTCCTGTTTATTCAAATTTTCCTTTCTATGCACGCAATTCATTTATTGAAAATTTAAATCACTTTATTTCTTCTCCAATTCATTCTTAAATCTATTCAAATTTCCCTGTAGTTATTTTACTTGCAATTTTACTTCTTTTATATTTTTTTTCAAAATCCAATTTATATATTTTGGTAGTTCATTATACCCAATTATATCCAATTGAATCATAACATTCAATATTATAATATAACTCATCATAGAATATCCAATAATCACAACAGAGAATGCTAAATAATTTAAATAAATGTTGAGGGACCCAGTTGGATCCCTCCAACCTGTTTTCCCTGCATCCACAGACGTTAGCATCACATAATATGCCAATTACAAATTATACTATACTATATCACATCAGTCAATTCAACCATACAATCAATTATTTAAATTCAATCATTTTAATTTTAAATTTAAACTGAGTGAGATTAACTCACCTTTGGCCTACGATTTGCAGTCTATTTCCCAACTGGCTTGCTTCTGTGATTTAAAACCTTGTATAACAGTTATACGATTCATTACTATTTTTAAATAATCAAACTAATTAATTACCATTTATTAATTTGGGTCAACTAATAATTTAATCTCAAACTAATTTTCCTATAACAAATATTTTTGGTAACTTAAATTAATTAATCATCCTAAATATATTATTTTCTCTTTAATGATTAATTTTAGTAACCAAAATTTATTATCGAACTCTATCTGCCAACTTAATTTCTTTCCGGTAAAACAAAATAATAATTATTATTACAAATCAAAATTAATTTTACTGTAAATCTTTTTTTTTACTGAGTACATACAAATATATACAGATAAATCAATTTTGATTAAAACAAAAATTTAAATTATACCTCGCAGTGAACTCGAGCCATCCACTGACAACCCCATGCTCGAGAATAAACCCCAAACTACGGCCGAACTTCGAGCACGACGTGAAGCCCTCTCGTCGACCCAAATCGAGACGCCGAAGCTCGAAATCCCATCTCGCGACGCGACCCATCACCATGCCTGTGACGCCGACCTCGAGCTCATGCCCCCATACCCGATTCGAGCAAGACCATCTCGAAAACCGACCCCTACCAGACCGCAGCTTCCATTCGCCATGAAATCGTCAGTATTACGGTTGCCGATGCGAGGAGGCGATTCGTTTGGACTTGAGGGGGACGAGATTTGGACCTCGAACGATTTCGTGGATTCGAGAGGAAGAAGGAACGAGCTCGAATTGAACTGAATGTGAGGTTCGATCTCTTTTTTTTTTTTTTGATTTTCGAAAGTTAGAGCAGAAGAGAAAAAAAAAAAAGAGGCACGCGATTAACTGGCCAGTGCTAATTTACTTCGAACGAAGCTCTATGTTTTTTTTAGAAAAAAAAAATGAAAAAGGGGGCAAGAGGAGACGTTCACGTGAATTAACACGTTAGGGTGATAATTGGAAAGAAGGAAGCCAAAACTGCGATGGGACAAAAAGGAGGCTGACGTTGAAATGATTTTGACCAGGGTAATTATAAATACTTATTTAAGTTTAAATCTTCGATACAATTTCAACGTGTTTATATATCGTACTCTCACACCACAACCCCAAACACTACGAAATTTGAAATCCGATAATAAAACACTATTACGGATCCAATGGAACTGGTTTCGTTAAATTCAGAGACTGTGCCCCGGAAGGCTATTTTTAAATTCAATTTAAACTATAAAATTTTTAAAACTAAACAAATCACTGTTAAATTTAATTTTACAACTTCTATTATTTTCAGTATTATCAATATAAATTTTACCAGCCTTCAAATTATTTTAATATGTTTAAAATTCTAGGTTCAACAATTTACCCAACTTCAAATTATTTAATTCAATAATTTAATTATCAAATAAATTGTGATATTCGTAATTCAAGTTAAAATTTACTCTATTGAATATTTAAAATCAATTAAATATTCCGATTGTAAATGCTTGAAAAATTCAGGGTCGTCACAGAAATCGCCTCCAGCATGTGCGCAACCACCATCAAGCCCAAACCCCAACTCAATTTCCACTCCTGGCCGCTCGAAGTCGAGATTCACATCGCCAAGATTCGACGCCGCGTCCCATCAAATCGCGAGCTTCAAGAACAACACAGCTCGACCCCTAATCGATCACGAATTTGAAGAAGTGGTTACAGCCATTTATTTATTTTTCGATGAGAATTCAATTTGATACGAAAGGGGGTTCGGCCCCCTTTAAAACTTGATTTTATTCGACTCTCTAGGCTTCGGCCATTATTCTCTTTTCTTTTTCTTTCTCACGTGAGGAACGAAAATGATTTGAAGACGTGAAGTGAAGAAATTAGGTGAGAAACTGGCGTACAGGAGAAGGTTGGAAAAGGGTTGATGTGAAAAGAAATTGACAGGTGAAATGACGAGAGATATTTTAAATTAAAACGATAAATTATTCACTAGGCGTTTTAATCTCGTATGGTCACACGGTAGCTCCGACAATTACGAAATTTGAAATCCGACAATAATTCAATATTACGGATCCGTCAGTAATGGTTTCGTCGGAATCCGAGACTGCCCTTGGAAGGCTAATTTTTTTTAAACGTCTATTTAAACGATGCAATATTAAAATTGAACAAACGATTAATGAATTCAATTTTAATGTATCTATTACCTCCAATATTATCAATACTAATTTTACAGGCCTTTAAAATATTTTTGACAAGCTTACAACTCCAGATTTAAATAATTTACCCAATATCAAATTATCACTTTAATACTTAATTAATTCAATTGATTGTTATATTTAAATTCTGAATCCCCTTTTTATTAAATGAAACCATTCTATTCAAATCCAAAATCATATTATAATTCAAATTAAATATGTAAATTCATTTTAAATATCATAAATTAACCATACAAAAATCCGGGTTGTTACAACCTGTGGTAGGATTACTCTCGATCCCGAGGCTTTGAGTTTGGTTCTCACGCCCAGCGCTAATCTCACTAAAGCGTTGATACTTAATGCGTGAAAGTTTATGAAGCTAATGCCAAACGGGGGCCAGGGTATGCACATTCCAAAGGTTTAACAACCCGTGTTTGCTCGGCCCCTCCTTCTTCTAAAAAATAAATAATATTAAATTAGCCACTAATTAACATCAATTTTCATGTCATCGATTTCATTTTAATTCAAGGAATAATATTAGTTTGAAAAATCTTAAAAACAAATTAAAAACAATAATTAAAAAAATGAAATGCAAACATTTATTCTTTTTTTTAAATCGACAAAATAGAACAGTATCGCCGTCTGTGGGAATCGAACCCACGACCACACGGTTAAAAGCCGTGCGCTCTACCAGCTGACCTAAGGTGGCAAGTTACATTAAAAATGGAATTGACAATTGCCACTGAAACATGCAAACTCGAATCAAAACGACAGAAAAAATTAAATATTTGTTTCAAACTGCAAACATAGACTGATTGATCTAAGTCGAGTATTGATCTACACAAGTATCACAAAAACTTATCAAATCTGAAAAATCTAACATGGAGACAATACGACTTTAATCTTTATTAATAGTTGACTTGGAAGCGCAAACTTTTGGTCTGACCGCAAACTTTAGAAAATACTCTTCACTCCTGTATGATTTTACCAAATCGCATAAAATTTGGATCTAACAAATAAATCCACTTTACAAATTCAATACATGCCTTTACAAAAATGAATAAACATTAATATCACTTGAAAATAGGACTTGATAAATAGTTTTTTTTTTACAAATTCAGAATGCTCGAATATAATCAAATCTTAACGTCACTTTAAAATAGGATATAACAAATGAAATCCTTTACAAATTCTTTCTTTATTAACTAATAACAGAAATATAAATTCAAACTATCAGAAAAAATTAGATACTGAAACTTAGAAATAAAAATTCAAACAAACTATCTATGAGTTCAATGCAAAATATTACTAAATATTTTTGAAAATTATTTTTCCATTCTGACAAATCAAATATGTTTACTGAATATCAGAAGTTGTAAGATGCTTAATCAGTTGAATATGCGCTTATATGATTTTTGTTTGATGATAATAAACATATATACATTCGTTTAAATGTATTTGTTAATATACTATTTGTTTTCACAGATTAAATAAATATTTGTTGAAAAATTAAATAACACAGAATTTGAATTCAAACGAATATTTTATTCAAACAAATATTTATTACAACTTTGAATAGTACAATTTCAAGCTCCCACTATAACTATACAACTTTGATTACAATTACATCACATTTCATATTTACAGTTCACCTCACTACATATCACTCACACTCGTATTTATCTTCAACTTCCTTCCAGTTTGAATCCAGCATCTGAGCAATCTGCAAAAATATAAACTAACGCAGTAAAATTGAAAAAGAAATATTTTTGCAATATAAAATAAAAAGATGAATTGTGAAAATAATATTTGCCTCAGTTATTTGTGTTGTTCGTCATAATTTACATTTGAATTCATCATACACGAACAACTTGTGACATACATAGTGTATCATTGTATATGCCACAAGGCCGTGCACACCGATATACACTTGATTGATTTACAGGGACAGGTGAGCACAAGTCAAACCCAAATGAAAAGCCGGGTTCAACTCACGTGCAATACATTGAAAATCACGACACGAGCACAAGGTCAAATCCGAGTTTTGAGACTGGATTCAACACAAGGCAACTTGAAGAATGCAAAGCTTCGACAAATCAAAACTGCACCAAAGCATCAATAATGCATGAAACAATGAAACATCTAGTTGCAACAAAGAACAAGCTGAAGTAAAGCATGAACATGTGTGGACAATGAAAACCAAAGCCATCAGGTCAGAGACAACATTCAAGCTAAATGAAGTACAGTATGCAACAACAATTCCAAATGTCCAGACCACTGTAATAAAGCAACTGGAAACAACACAAGTATGCAAGCACAGCCTCAAACATGAAAAAAGGTGCACTAGACCAAGTTACAAAATGAAGACTGCAAGCTCAATACAGACAACAACACAATGAACAAGTGGAGCATTTGTGTCAAAGCGTAGCAAATGTCAACATGAAGTGTATGCAATTCGAAGTGAGATTATAGAAAAATGCATGTACAAACTATAGTGAATGCAGATAGTAAACCAGAGATCAGACATGACCAGAGAGAAGCCAATGCTAATGAATGTAACAGCGGCAGTTAAAGCAACATCAAGATGAAACTGATCAAGCTTAATGAAACATGCACAAGACAACTAGTTTTACTACTCATATGAAACAGGGCAGTTAATATGAACAAGTGACTCATGCAAACACAGCTCTAAACCAAGCTTAAGAGACAACAAGTGTACAATAGTGTCAAGATGACTACTCCATGAAAGTAAACATGAATGCACCAAATAAATACAAACAAGCATGCTACAACAAGCATGTAACAGAGACCAAAGACAATCATACATGAAGGGCACATACTTGAAACAGTGGTAACTACACAGAGCTCAGTGCAACTAAACGGAATGCAATTACAAGTAAATGTAGAGACAAAGCATACAAGATGAACAGCGATCATGCTACAGAAATGCATGTTTGCAACAGAAATAATAATAATGATTCACGGTAAAGTCGAAGTGTTTTAAAATCAAGTCCAGCTCCACACAAGGAATGAACACACGAAAATGGAGTGAAACTACAAAGATGCAAGCACACTCAAACCAAAAGCATGCACAATGCAAAATCCTCAAGACCAAAACAAACATGGTTCGAAGCTGCAGTATACAAGTGACACAATGCTCAATGCACAGTGCAAACACACCAAGTAGATGCACAGTAAAAATGAAACCAAATCAAACTCAGTTCAACCAGACCGGACAGTACAAGCAAAAATGCAAAACAGTGGTCGTGAATGCAGTAACAACATTGAGCCAGAGCCGTCAAGTTCAAATATCACAAAAAGTCAAGGCTGCAAATGAAATGCAACACACATGTACATCATGATATCCAGACCAGAATGCAACATGGACAAAATGAAATACAAGAGACTACAAATCAACTACTAATGCAACTGAAATTCAAATATAAGCCTCACTGAATCGAAGGAGCATCAAAAACATTGAAGTAATGATATCAAGTCAATGATATACAGGTTAAACCAAAACAGTAAGGTTCAGGGACGAACAAGATCAAGACCGTGTGCTACTGAACAAAGTCGAGCATAAACAAAATCAACATCGCAAGCTAGTCCAGCCAGAGAAATTCACGGAGGCATGATCAAATATAAATTCAAAGCCGTCAATTTTAAACCAAGTCAACCAAGAAATAATAAGAATAATTCGCATATGAATTGGTCAAGGTGAAATCTCAATCATCAAAGTGAAATCATGCGACCGAGATAATGAAATTGACAAACTCAAATAGATTTTATACGAACGCAAAAATAGGATTTCGAATCCTATATAAACCCTAAGACCATCATCGGCATATCCATTGAATTCAAGCATACAAAAGCAAAAAGAGCAGAAAGTACATACCGAAGCTTTTCGAATTCGATCAATTCGAAGCAGTTGAAGTGCACAAAGGAAATCATCGATTGACAAAAGAACGCCGAATCAATAACTCAATCGCAGTCGCAAGCTTCGAATTTCAAAAACCCTAAATTGGATCGAAGGAGCAGAAGCCCTAATTTGCACAGACGAATACAAGCCGCCATTATTCACGAAAAGGAACAGAGCAAATAAAAGTCGAACGGGGCCGCTATCTCAAAAACAACAGGCCGAAAAATTCAAGAATATAAGAAGAGGAAAGGGCCGGCCATTTTATAAAAGGGCTTTATTTTAAATTAGGGTTATTTTGTTTTTAAATTGTTTTAAATTCGTAATTTTATTTTTAAACTGTTATATTTTCTAGTCGTGTGACTAGGGGACAAGCTACGTGGCGTAGCTTGAGAATTCGCAACTCAGTGGCTGAGTTGTGGCAGGGTTTTGAGCGTAGAGTTAGATTTAGTCGATAGCGGGTGTCGCGAGTTTACGTGTGTAAGGGAGGGACTATCTAATTTCTAGTAGAAACCTTGGGGGCAACACGTAGGTAGGGTTTTGCCGAAGCTGGGTAAATTCTGTGTTGTTCTGTTTTTTCTGTTATTTATATTCTCCGATATCTGTGCTGCTATTCTGTGATCTGAAATGAATATTTTATAAGCTTCCGTGATTAATTTTTATAATTTACACTATCACCCTATTCACCCCCCTCTAGGGTGAAATCGATCCTACAAGTGGTATTAGAGCAAGGAATAGAAGTCAACATTTGTTTTAAAAATTCGATTTTTTGAAAAAATCAATTTTTGTTTTAAAAATTTGAAATTTTAAAATGTCTTCTTTTAATAATGCTTTTGCAGAGGGTCATTCGAAAGTTAGACCACCAATGTTCAATGGTGAATATACTTTTTGGAAAAATAGGATGAAAATTTTTCTGAAAACCATTGACGCTTGGGATATTGTTGAGACAGGTTACAGAACCCCAACTATAACTGTAGATAATCAGGAAATAGAGAAACCAAAGGAACAATGGACAGAACGAGAAAATAAATTACAGAATACGAATGCCAAAGCTATGAATTCTATTATCTGTTCATTAGATCAATTTGAATTTAATCGTGTCTCACATTGTCTAACTGCGCAGGAAATATGGCACATACTAGAAGTGACTCACGAAGGAACATCTCAAGTCAAAGAATCTCGCCTTGCCATGCTAAGCAGCGAATACGAGAACTTTACAATGGCGAAGGAAGAAAATGTCAAAGAGATGTACGGACGACTTTCCAATATCGTATACAAATCAAAAGCTCTCGGAAAAACATACACCGAATTGGAAATAGTCCGGAAAATCCTCAGAGTCCTTCCACGAAGCTTTGAAGCGAAAGTAACTGCCATTCGAGAATCGAAAGATTTAAAACAACTCAAAGTTGAAGAACTCATCGGAAATCTCACCACGTATGAGCTAAAGATAAAATTCAAAGAAGAGCGTGAAGGAGGAGATACTCGAAAGAAATCAATAGCTCTTAAAGGAACAACTGAAAGTGATGACGATGATGATGCAGCAGCAGAATTGGAGCTATTAATAAAGAAATTCAAAAAGTGGAATTACAAATATGGAAATTCAGCTCGAATTCAAAAAGAGAAAAGTAGAATAGCCAAAGCACTAGACTACTCTGAAGAACAGAAGATCATCTGTCACAAGTGCAACCAACCCGGACACATCAAGCCCAATTGTCCTCAAAATCAACGCGACTTTAAAAAGAAATCAAAAAGGAAAAGTTTTGCAGCCATGTGGAATACAAGTGATGAAGATAATCAAAGTTATAGCAGTGAGAGTGAGAAAGCAGATATGTGTCTTCAAGGGAATATAACTGATAGCGACGATGACGAGCCAAGCGAGGTATCAAAACTTACTCACTCTAAATTACTTATTTATTTCCACGAAGTAAATGGCTGTTTTGAACGACTTAGGGAAAAATACGCTAAACTTGAATCACAAAAAGATACTTTGATAGATTTAAATAAACAACTTGACCAACTAGTTAAAACCTATCAAAGTAGGATCCCTAAGTGTGATAGGTGTCCAACATTCGAAGAAGAAATTAAAAAATCAGAAATCAGTATAAAATCACTTGAAAATGAAATTCTGATTTTAAAAGAGAATGAAAATACTAGGAGAGAGAATTCTATTAAAAAGTGCACACAGTTGTTAAACGAAAATGAATCTCTCAAAACACAAGTCCAACAATTGTCAACGACTTTAGATAAATTTTCAAAAAGTGAAAAATCGTTGAATATGCTATTAGGAAAGCAAACTGTTAATACGGTTAGACAAGGACTTGGATATAATAATTCAAAAATTGTTGAAAGCAATATTAATCAAGTTAACTCTATATGCACAATTTGTAGAAAATATGGACACAATCACAATAATTGTTGGTATAGACCCAAACATGTGAAAACTATACCGATTTGGGTTCCAAAAGGCACAAATATAAAATCTCTCAAAGTTAAACAAATTTGGGTGCCGAAGGGAACAATTATAAATAGTTTTGGGTCTCCACAAAATTATTTTTATAATTTTTCTGCCACTAACAACCATGGACCTATAAAAACAAATAGGTCACATAAATCTTTCATCGTGTAGGTGTGGTGGCAGGCTAAGGAACAACAACAGTGTTCTCTGGATTTTGGCTGTTCCAGAAACACAACGGGCGACAAAGCAAAGTTCCTTAGCCTAGTATAAAGGTGACAGAATCACAACGGACAACGACGAAAAATATCGTAAAGGTAAAAACAGGTAACGGTATGATTTGACCGATATATTAAATGTGATATTCTGCACCATATTCTGAATTAAATCAGCCAATATTGAGATGGTGAAAAGATGATGATTCTGACTTATCCAACATAGTTGGCCAAATTATATTCTTTTTCCAAAAATACTATAATAAATCTCTAAATTCTTTGAATTACTTCATATATATCATTTTGGATTAAAAATAGTGTTTTGTTGGATAATACATTTGGTTATAATACGGCTAACTCCTTATTCGCGGTTTTCGATTATTTACACAGCTTCATTTCAAATTCAAGAGAATGTCGTTTAAATTGCTGCTAAAATTGAGTTTGAAATTTTTGGTGCACACTTCATGGTTTGGTCAATCAAATTCGATTAATGATGATTTTGAGTGAAAGAGAAATTCAGATGCAGATTACACTGGTAATCTAGTTGATAGAAAAATTACTAGTTAAACGTGATTTTTGAGACATTTAGTAATTGCATCGTGTTTCAAAGAAAATATCTGCATATTCTTCATTTTAAATAATTTTCAAATAGCAGAAAATTTTCTTTTAAAACCCCCTGGAGAAAATCATTTTTTTGACCATATTTTCAGATTAGTCATTTTGAAAAATTAATTTCATAATTATTTTTGAATTTGATTTTAAATGACTATTTTGACTAATCTGACTCCCAAATGATTATCGAAAAGAAAAATAATGATTGAAAAAGTGATGAGTGTTAATATTGATCAAATATTATGACTTGAGACGGTATAATTAATAAATTTCTTTAGAAATTTAAACAAGAGTTATAAAACTTTTTGTTGGTAAAAAATTCCATGACCATCTCTATATCTATCATATTTCTAACAACCATCACTCATCAAAATTCTATATAGTTTGTCGATATGTGGTACTTTAAACAGGAATCGTTCGTTTTTTCATTTTCACATTTTTAAAAAAAAATAAAAAATAAATAAATAACTAAAAACCAAAGTATTCACTCTCGTTTAAAAGTCCTCACGGTTATGCATGGGTGAATTACTTGGAATTTGTTATGTGCTTCCATGCTCATTTAAAAGTCCTCACGGTTTTGCATGTATGGAACACATATCAAAAGTTGATTTTTTAAAATAAACAAGTTAATTCTAATCCCATTTAAAAGTCCTCACGGTTATGCGTGGTTAGAAGATACTTGAATTCATTTATTTTTTAAAATAAAATTGGAATACTACTAATCTCATTTAAAAGTCCTAACGGTTATGCATGGTTAGTAGATATTCAAATTCCTGATATAAATATACCACAAATAGACGCAACTATATGGTTTTATATGATGACATCATTTCCATCATTCTAAAAGTGGAATATGCGCCTAACAAAACATTTATGATTTTTTTTTGACTTTTTATCGAAATTTAATATTTATATTCAATTGATTTTTAATGTTGGATTGATATCGATTACTTTATCTCTATTTTCTCTAACACTGTTACTCTTTTGCTGATAACAAAAGGGGGAGAGAAAAGTTAAGATTTTGTCAAATAAAATCAAGAAATGGTCAAATAATTAATTTTCTATTTGCATCTAGGCTCATTTGCATATTAGTATGCATATATATAGGGGGAGTATTGTGTAGAGAGGGAACATTCAAATAGGGGGAGCAAATTGATCGATCAAATACATTTAACATATTCAAAATCTTAAATATATGTTTGTTATCATCAAAAGGGGGAGATTGTTGAATATGCGCTTATATGATTTTTGTTTGATGATAATAAACATATATACATTCGTTTAAATGTATTTGTTAATATACTATTTTGTTTTCACAGATTAAATAAATATTTGTTGAATAAATTAAATAACTCAGAATTTGAATTCAAACGAATATTTTATTCAAACAAATATTTATTACAACTTTGAATAGTACAATTTCAAGCTCCTACTATAACTATACAACTTTGATTACAATTACATCACATTTCATATTTACAGTTCACCTCACTACATATCACTCACACTCGTATTTATCTTCAACTTTCTTCTAGTTTGAATCCAGCATCTGAGCAATCTGCAAAAATATAAACTAACGCAGTAAAATTGAAAAAGAAATATTTTTGCAATATAAAATAAAAAGATGAATTGTGAAAATAATATTTGCCTCAGTTATTTGGGTTGTTCGTCATAATTTACATTTGAATTCATCATACACGAACAACTTGTGACATACACAGTGTATCACTGTATATGCCACAAGGCCGTGCACACCGATATACACTTGATTGATTTACAGGGACAGGTGAGCACAGGTCAAACCCAAATGAAAAGCCAGGTTCAACTCACGTGCAATACATTGAAAATCACGACACAAGCACAAGGTAAAATCCGAGTTTTGAGACTGGATTCAACACAAGGCAACTTGAAGAATGCAAAGCTTCGACAAATCAAAACTGCACCAAAGCATCAATAATGCATGAAACAATGAAACAGCCAGTTGCAACAAAGAACAAGCTGAAGTAAAGCATGATCATGTGTGGACAATGAAAACCAAAGCCATCAGGTCAGAGACAACATTCAAGCTAAATAAAGTACAGTACACAACAACAATTCCAAATGTCCAGACCACTGTAATAAAGCAACTGGAAACAACACAAGTATGTAAGCACAGCCTCAAACATGAAACAAGGTGCACCAGACCAAGTTAAAAAATGAAGACTGCAAGCTGAAGCCAGACAACAACACAATGAACAAGTGGAGCATCTGTGTCAAAGCGTAGCAAATGTCAACATGAAGTGTATGCAATTCGAAGTGAGATAACAGCAAAATGCATGTACAAACTGTAGTGAATGCAGATAGTAAACCAGAGATCAGACATGACCAGAGAGAAGCCAATGCTAATGAATGTAACAGCGGCAGTTAAAGCAACATCAAGATGAAACTAATCAAGCTTAATGAAACATGCACAAGACAACTAGTTTTACTACTCAAATTAAACAGGGCAGTTAATATGAACAAGTGACTCATGCAAACACAGCTCTAAACCAAGCTTAAGAGACAACAAGTGTACAATAGTGTCAAGATGACTACTCCATGAAAGTAAACATGAATGCACCAAGTAAATACAAACAAGCATGCAACAACTAGCATGTAACAGAGACCAAAGACAATCATACATGAAGGGCACATACTTGAAATAGTGGTAACTACACAGAGCTCAGTGCAACTAAACGGAATGCAATTACAAGTAAATGCAGAGACAAAGCATACAAGATGAACAGCGATCATGCTACAGAAATGCATGTATGCAGCAGAAATAATAACAATGATTCACGGTAAAGTCGAAGTGTTTTAAAATCAAGTCCAGCTCCACACAAGGAATGAACACACGAAAATGGAGTGAAACTACAAAGATGCAAGCACACTCAAACCAGAAGCATGCTCGATGCAAAATCCTCAAGACCAAAACAAACATGGTTCGAAGCTGCAGTATACAAGTGACACAATGCTCAATGCACAGTGCAAACACACCAAGTAGATGCACAACAAAAATGAAACCAAATCAAACTCAGTTCAACCAGACCTGACAGTACAAGCAAAAATGCAAGACAGTGGTCGTGAATGCAGTAACAACATCGAGCCAGAGCCGTCAAGTTCAAATATCACAAAAAGTCAAGGCTGCAAATGAAATGCAACACACATGTACATCATGATATCCAGACCAGAATGCAACGTGGACAAAATGAAATACCAGAGACTACAAACCAACTACTAATACAACTGACATTCAAATATAAGCCTCACTGAATCGAAGGAGCATCAAAAACATTGAAGTAATGATATCAAGTCAATGATATACAGGTTAAACCAAAATAGTAAGGTTCAGGGACGAACAAGATCAAAACCGTGTGCTACTGAACAAAGTCGAGCATAAACAAAATCATTATCGCAAGCTAGTCAAGCCAGAGAAATTCACGGAGGCATGATCAAATATAAATTCAAAGCCGTCAATTTTAAACCAAGTCAACCAAGAAATAATAAGAATAATTCGCATATGAATTGGTCAAGGTGAAATCTCAATCATCAAAGTGAAATCATACGGCCGAGATAATGAAATTGACAAATTCAAATAGATTTTATACGAACGAAAAAATAGGATTTCGAATCCTATATAAACCCTAAGATCATCATCGGCATATCCATCGAATTCAAGCATACAAACAGAAAAGCAAAAAGAGAAAAAAGTACATACCGAAGCTTTTCGAATTCGACCAATTCGAAGCAGTTGAAGTGCACAAAGGAAATCATCGATTGACAAAAGAACGCTGAATCAATAATTCAATCGCAGTCGCAAGCTTCGAATTTCAAAAACCCTAAATTGGATCGAAGGAGCAGAAGCCCTAATTTGCACAGACGAATACAAGCCGCCATTATTCACGAAAAGGAACAGAGCAAATAAAAGTCGAACGGGGCCGCTATCTCAAAAACAACAGGCCGAAAAATTCAAGAATATAAGAAGAGAAAAGGGCCGACCATTTTATAAAAGGGCTTTATTTTAAATTAGGGTTATTTTGTTTTTAAATTGTTTTAAATTCGTAATTTTATTTTTAAAATGTTATATTTTCTAGTCGTGTGACTAAGGGACAAGCTACATGGCGTAGCTTTAGAATTCGCAACTCGGTGGCTGAGTTGTGGCAGGGTTTTGAGCGTAGAGTTAGATTTAGCCGATAGCGGCTGTCGCGAGTTTATGTGTGTAAGCGAGGGACTGTCTAATTTCTAGTAGAAACCTTGGGGGCAGCACGTAGGCAGGGTTTTGCCGAAGCTGGGTAAATTCTGTGTTGTTCTGTTTTTTCTGTTATTTATATTCTGCGATATCTGTGCTGCTATTCTGTGATCTGAATTGAATATTTTATAAGCTTCTACGATTAATTTTTATAATTTACACTATCACCCTGTTCACCTCCCCCCCTCTTGGGTGAAATCGATCCTACATAATCTTGTCATGGATATCACAATTTTAGGTTCAATGTTATTCTAATGCTAATCTGTAGCCCGAAGATGCAAATTATAAGTTGAATTGCTCTCCTTGTTTTATCATTTTCCAAAGGAATAACTCTAAATATGGGTCAGAAAGTTTTTGAATGCAGAAGTAATAGCCATGTCTGATATTTATGTAATTTTGCTTTTTCCTGTAGTCAGTCGGTGAAGAATGTTGAGACAAAGTCGTCTTTGGAATACGATTGTTGATGTAGATACCAACTCATTTTGTAGGCTTTCAGGAACTCCGCTATCAACTTATTTATATTTGAGAAATCGGTTATGAAAATATGTGACGTAGGTGACTATGTTGCAGATCGATTTGTCATCTTCAGTCCTAATAAAAAGGAGAAATGGTTGAAAAATGCAGTCCAAGACAAGGTAAATAAGCTAAATCCGTTGCAAAATTTTAAGGGATCGCCGTCTGTGGGAATTGAACCCACAACCACACAGTTAAAAGCCGTGCGCTCTACCAGCTAAGCTAAGAAGGCAAGTTACAAAAAAACTGGAATTGACTATTGCCACTGAAACATGCAAACTTGAATCAAACCACTAGGGGAAAAAAATCAATTTTTGTTTCAAACTACAAACGTAGACTGATTGATCTAAGTCGAGCATGATCTGCACAAATATCATAAAAGCTTATCAAATCTGAGATGGAGACAATACAATAGTAATGAGAAATATAACAAGTAAGCAGTATAATTATCTATACATGCTAAACTTCAAGTCGGGTGGATTGAGGTTTTGAAATGTATAATTTGAATATGAGAAAACTTGACAAAAAACCGAAAAACCTTACTAGACCCAAGTTTGATAGATCTGAGGCCTGTCGGTTTCGATTCGAGTATGGTATAACCACCCTTTCTAAGAATATTTTAGGTACATCATCCTTTGTTGCATCTTATCTTCTTTTTAGTCTGTTTAATAACAATCATCTTTCACGACATCTAATTTAGATTAGCGAAAATGTATACATCATCGAAAATGTTAATGTCATCAATGTTGAATATTCTCTCTTAGATTGCTCATGCGTTTCATGTATTATTATTGTTTATAAAAAGGTAAAACAAGTTATCACCTGTGGTAGGATTACTCTCGATCCCGAGGCTTTGAGTTTGAGTCTCATGCGCAGCGCTAATCTCACCAAAGTGTTGATACTTAATGCGTGAAAGTTTATGAAGCTAATGCCAAGTGGGGGCCAGAGTATGCACATTCCGAAGGTTTAACAACCCGTGTTTGCTTGGCTCCTCCTTCCTCTAAAAAATAAATAATATTAAATTAGCCACTAATTAACATCAATTTTCATGTCATCGATTTCATTTTAATTCAAGGAATAATATTAGTTTGAAAAATATTAAAAACAAATTAAAAACAATAATTAAAAAAATGAAATGCAAACATTTATTTTTAACTCGACAAAATAAAACAGTATCGCCGTCTGTGGGAATCGAACTTTCTTTATTAACTAATAACAGAAATATAAATTCAAACTATCAAAAAAAAATAGATACTGAAACTTAGAAATAAAAATTCAAACAAACTATCTATGAGTTCAATGCAAAATATGACTAAATATTTTTGAAAATTATTTTTCCATTATGACAAATCAAATATGTTAACTGAATATCAGAAGTTGCAAGATGCTTAATCTTGTCATGGATATCGCAATTTTAGGTTCAATGTTATTCTAATGCTAATTTGAAGCCCGAAGATGCAAATTATAAGGTGAATTGCTCTCCTTGTTTTATCATTTTCCAAAGGAATAGCTCTAAATACGGGTCAGAAAGTTTTTGAAAGCAGAAGTAATAGCCATGTCTGATATTTATGTAATTTTACTTTTTCCTGTATTCAATCGGTGAAGAATGTTGAGACAAAGTCGTCTTTGGAATACGATTGTTGATGTAGATACCAACTCATTTTGTAGGCTTTCAGGAACTCAGCTATCAACTTATTTATATTTGAGAAATCAGTTATGAACATATGTAACATAGGTGACTATGTTGCAGATCGATTTGTCATCTTCAGTCCTAACAAAAAGGAGAAATGGTAGAAAAATGCAGTGCAAGACAAGGTAAATAGGCTAAATCCGTTGCAAAATATTAAGGGATCGCCGTCTGTGGGAATCGAACCCACGACCACACGGTTAAAAGCCGTGCGCTCTACCAGCTGAGCTAAGATGGCAAGTTACAAAAAAACTGTAATTGACTATGGCCACTAAAACATGCAAACTTGAATCAAACCACTAGGGGAAAAAAATCAATTTTTGTTTCAAACTACAAACGTAGACTGATTGATCTAAGTCGAGCATGATCTACACAAATATCATAAAAGCTTATCAAATCTGACAGGGAGACAATACAATAGTAATGAGAAATATAACAAGTAAGCAGTATAATTATCTATACAGGCTAAACTTCAAGTCGGGTGGATTGAGGTTTTGAAATGTATAATTCGAATATGAGAAAACTTGACAAAAAACCGAAAAACCTTACTAGACCCAAGTTTGATAGATCCGAGGCCTGTCGGTTTCAATTCGAGTATGGTATAACCATGCTTTCTAAGAATATTTTAGGTACATCATACTTTGTTGCATCTTATCTTCTTTTTAGTCTGTTTAATAACATTCATCTTTCACGACATCTAATTTAGATTAACGAAAATGTGTACATCATCGAAAATGTAAATGTCATCAATGTTGAATATTCTCTCTTAGATTGCTCATGCGTTTCATGTATTATTATTGTTATAAAAAGGTAAAACAAGTTATCACCTGTGGTAGGATTACTCTCGATCCCGAGGCTTTGAGTTTGGGTCTCACGCCCAGCGCTAATCTCACCAAAGTGCTGATACTTAATGTGTGAAAGTTTATGAAGCTAATACCAAGTGGGGGCCAGGGTATGCACATTCCGAAGGTTTAACAACCCGTGTTTGCTTGGCTCCTCCTTCCTCTAAAATATAAATAATATTAAATTAGCCGCTAATTAACATCAATTGTCATGTCATCGATTTCATTTTAATTCAAGGAATAATATTAGTTTGAAAAATCTTAAAAACAAATTAAAAACAATAATTAAAAAAATGAAATGCAAACATTTATTCTTTTTTTTAACTCGACAAAATAAAACAGTATCGCTGTCTTTGGGAATCGAGCCCACGACCACACGGTTAAAAGCCGTGCGCTCTACCAGGTGAGCTAAGACGGCAAGTTACATTGAAAATGGAATTGACAATTGCCACTGAAACCTGCAAACTCGAATCAAAACGACAGAAAAAATTCAATATTTGTTTCAAACTGCAAACATAGACTGATTGATCTAAGTCGAGTATGATCTACACAAGTATCACAAAAACTTATCAAATCCGAAAAATCTAACATGGTGACAATACGACTTTAATCTTTATTAATAGTTGACTTGGAAGCGCAAACTTTTGGTCCGACCGCAAACTTCCGAAAATACCCTTCACTCCTGTATGATTTTACCTAATCCCATAAAAATTGGATCTAACAAATAAATTCACTGTACAAATTCAACACATGCCTTTACAAAAATTAATAAACATTAATATCACTTGAAAATAGGACTTGATAAATATTGTTGTTTTTTTTTACAAATTCAGAATGCTCAAATATAATCAAATCTTAACGTCAGTTTAAAATAGGATATAACAAATGAAATCTTTACAAATTCTTCCTTTATTAACTAATAACAGAAATATAAATTCAAATTATCAAAAAAAATTGATACTGAAACTTAGAAATAAAAATTCAAACAAACTATCTATGAGTTCAATGCAAAATATGACTAAATATTTTTGAAAATTATTTTTCCATTCTGACAAATCAGATATGTTAACTGAATATCAGAACTTGCAAGATTCTTAATCTTGTCATGGATATCGCAACTTTAGGTTCAGTGTTATTCTAATGCTAATTTCTAGCCCGAAGATGCAAATTATAAGGTGAATTGCTCTCCTTGTTTTATCATTTTCCAAAGGAATAGCTCTAAATACGGGTCAGAAAGTTTTTGAATGCAGAAGTAATAGCCATGTCTGATATTTATGTAAATTTTCTTTTCCTGTATTCAGTCGGTGAAGAATGTTGAGACAAAGTCGTCTTTGGAATACGATTGTTGATGTAGATACCAACTCATTTTGTAGGCTTTCAGGAACTCAGCATCAACTTATTTATATTTGAGAAATCAGTTATGAACATATGTAACGTAGGTGACTATATTGCAGATCGATTTGTCATCTTAAGTCCAAACAAAAAGGAGAAATGGTAGAAAAATGCAGTGCAAGCCAAGGTAAATAGGCTAAATTCGTTGCAAAATATTAAGGGATCGCCATCTATGGGAATCGAACCCACGACCACACGGTTAAAAGCCGTGCGCTCTACCAGCTGAGCTAAGACGGCAAGTTACAAAAAAACTGGAATCGACTATTGCCACTGAAACATGAAAATTTGAATCAAACCACTAGGGAAAAAAATCAATTTTTGTTTCAAACTACAAACCTAGACTGATTGATCTAAGTCGAGCATGATCTACACAAATATCATAAAAGCTTATCAAATCTGACATGGAGACAATACAATAGTAATGAGAAATATAACAAGTAAGCAGTATAATTATCTATAAAGGCTAAACTTCAAGTCGGGTGGATTGAGGTTTTGAAATGTATAATTTGAATATGAGAAAACTTGACAAAAAACCGAAAAACCTTACTAGACCCAAGTTTGGTAGATCCGAGGCCTGTCGGTTTCGATTCGAGTATGGTATAACCACCCTTTCTAAGAATATTTTAGGTACATCATCCTTTGTTGCATCTTATCTTCTTTTTAGTCTGTTTAATAACAATCATCTTTCACGACATCTAATTTAGATTAACGAAAATGTATACATCATAGAAAATGTAAATGTCATCAATGTTGAATATTCTCTCTTAGATTGCTCATGCGTTTCATTTATTATTATTGTTTATAAAAAGGTAAAACAAGTTATCACCTGTGGTAGGATTACTCTCGATCCCGAGGCTTTGAGTTTGGGTCTCACGTCCAGTGCTAATCTCACCAAAGTGTTGATACTTAATGCGTGAAAGTTCATGAAGCTAATGTCAAGCGGGGGCCAGGGTATGCACATTCCGAAGGTTTAACAACCCGAGTTTGCTTGGCTCCTCCTTCCTCTAAAAAATAAATAATATTAAATTAGCCACTAATTAACATCAATTTTCATGTCATCGATTTCATTTTAATTCAAGGAATAATATTAGTATGAAAAATCTTAAAAACAAATCAAAAACAATAATTAAAAAAATGAAATGCAAACATTTATTCTTTTTTCTAACTCGACAAAATAAAACAGTATCGCCGTCTGTGGGAATCGAACCCACGACCACATGGTTAAAAGCCGTGCGCTCTACCAGCTGAGCTAAGACGACAAGTAACATTAAAAATGGAATTGACAATTGCCACTGAAACATGCAAACTCGAATCAAAACGACAGAAAAAATTCAATATTTGTTTCAAACTGCAAACATAGACTGATTGATCTAAGTCGAGTATGATCTACACAAGTATCACAAAAACTTATCAAATCTGAAAAATCTAACATGGAGACAATACGACTTTAATGAGAAATATAACAAGTGGTGTTATTATCCATAACCAACATAGGCTAAACTCAAATGTCACACCAGTTCTGTAGAAGAGACAGTTTGATAAAGTCCGGTCCAATGCTTTAAAAAAGTAGGCAAGAGACTGCTTGAGAATGAGTTTATTATAGAAACTTTCAACCCGAAATGACTAGCTATTTCAGTGTAGGTCAAGAAGTCAAATGGAAAGTGAACGATGTGTGTTGATTATACCGACTTGAACAAAGCATGCCCAAAAGACTGCTATTCACTTTCGAGGATTGATCAGTTAGTCTATTCAACGAGCGGACATCAACTTTTATCTTTCATGGATGCATATTCTGGATATAATCAAATTCCAATATTCAAATCAGATGAAGAAAACACCAGTTTTACAACTGATTGGGGAACGCATTGCTATAAGGTGATGCCCTTTGGATTGAAGAATGCATGAGTAACGTATCAGAGACTAGTAAATAGAATGTTGAGGGAACAAATTGGTCGAAACATGGAAGCATATATGGATGACATGTTGGTCAATTCCCAGAAGAAAAACAATCATCTAAAAGACCTAGAAGAAATATTAGATGTGTTGTGAAGGTACTAAATGAAGCAATCCACAAAAATGTTCTTTTGGAATCTGGTCCGACAAATTTTTGGAATATATCGTTGGTGCTAGAGGAATTGAAATAAACCCCGACCAAGTTCAAGCTCCTGGAGGACTGACGAAACCGAAGATAAGCAAAGACGTAATGAGCTTGAATGAAAAAGTGTCATTTGGATCGATTTATTTCCCAAACTATCGACAAATGCATTCCCTTGTTCAACATTATTAAGAAGAAGAAATGCTTTGAATGAAGTGAGGATTGCCAAAAGGTTTTTCAAGAATTAAAAGATCATTTGGAAAAGCTGGCGATTCTCTCTAGTCATGTGAATGGAGAAAGTCTTTATCTATATATAGCAGTTTTCGAACATGTCGTTAGCTAAGTACTAATAAGAGAAGAAAAAGGAATTCAACTTACTATATATAACACTAGTAAAGGACTCAGAGATGCAGAGACTAAGTACCCAGTTACAGAGAAATCGGCATACTGTATAAATTTATACTTCGATTATGATCAAGCGTATAATAATTAGGATCGTATTACAGTCATGATTGAGTAGAAGCCGTAACATAATAAATAAAATACTTTTCAAGAGATAATTCATCTTATTCTATAAAAAAGTTAGTGCCAATGTAATTGATAGTCAACTTAAAATCAAAATTTCTGACCAGAATAAATCGATTAATTGACAAATGTTATCAGATTGAACCAAGAACTTTATAATTTGGACTTCCTTATTAACTACAGACATTACTAGACGGTTGAACAAACTTTAGATGTCTTAATGACATAGTGACGACGAAGAGAAAATGTGCATAATATATCATTACTTAAATGTATAGCTAAAAGTGTTAGGAATTAAATTTCATCTAACAGATGGTACATTTACCAGGTTAAAATCTACGTACCCACTCTAATACAATATAACCCACACCTAACACAGATGGTACATTTACCAGGTTAAAATCTGGCTTTAACCTTACTATAATGATCATGTTTAACCTCAGGCTCTAGCTGACAGAGCTCATAACTTGGTGTTAGTCACTATTAGTGCAGCTATAATTTTTAGCGGATTGCATCCCTAGAAAAGAACATCAGTGGAGCTATAATTTTTTGAATTTGGATGGAGTAAAATTCATACATTGCTCTCAGATTTTATTGGAAGATCTAGCGACTGCATTTTAGAGAAAATAAATATGTTAAAATTCACTAATGTATATGTACAAATTAGAGAGCAGATAATCCAATTCTGCTACTTTCAGAAAATGAATATGCTGATACATGCTCATTTCCCTGCAATACATAGCTGGATTTTATGTTTATGTTTTTACTCACGTTCATGATTATCCAGTTTACACAAACCCTGCCCATGTTGTTACGTAGCCCCTAACATGTTCTGTTATGTCCTGGCTCTTAACGTGTCAATGTTGATACGTGCTTTTCTATGTTACATAGTCACTTTTCTCACCTGGTCTTTCTACTTAATATTCTTGCCTTTTTATCTTAAAACTGCACTTCTTTTTAATTTGTACTAGATTTCTTTTTAAAAATTTCTTTACATTTGATTGTATGCATTAACTCTTCTTTTGGTTTGCTCTTTGATTTGTTTTCAACTTCGGTCTACACTTATCTTTCATTTGTTATCCTTTTAAAAATACTCACTAATGCTCTTTAAATGCCAAAAGCATTTCCAATCTGACTTCGGCTTTTGAACCCAGTAGTAAACAGTTATAGATAGTACCATTAGGATCCAGTTTATGTCTGGGCTATATATTTGTCCAAGTCATTTCATGATTCAGGGCTATATATCGATTGATTCTTCTTTGCTCGTTGACAACCTGCATTTTTCAGATTGTAAAGCAATAACGTATATCATTTAATTAAGGTATTTCTTTAAAGGAGTAGAGCTTAGAAATATGTTATTAAATTCGATGGCATGCTTATTGTTCTTCCATTTTTGGTTCTCTTTCTTGCTTTTAAATCAATATTCATTCAATGTGCATGGAACACTTGATGGTGGCCATAATGTTCTCCACAGTGAGAAGAGATTCATAGGCTTCAAAAAAGACGAGAAGCAACTAGATGTTGAGATGCACCTCAACAACATTTTTGGTGGTCATGTTGCTAATCAAATGAGGTACCTAATAGAGGGAAAACTAGATGAAGCAGCGGATTAACAGAAATATCAATATAACGATGAAAATGTAGCAATCGGTGATTTGAAAATACAGCAATGCCCAGATTCGTTGATCCGAGGATACCGAATTTTAGCTATCTCTGACTCGTTGATCCGAAAATACCGAATTCTAGCTATCTCTGACTCGTTGATCCGAAGATACCGGGAAAGAGATCTACGATTCTTCAACGTTGATCTTGCACACAAAATTCCATGAATCGGCTTCAGCAAACGAAGATTCGAGCGCACTCGAATGACGTAAGTGGAGGTAGGAGATTTCACTCGACTACCAATTGAAGAAAGCACAAAGCAATCAAATAGAATTTTATTCAAAAATCAACCCCCCTTTTTACAATGACTTCACGTCCCTATTTATAGGGTTACAACACGAATTAAGAAAATTACAACACTTTACACAAACGATATAAGCAACAAAGTACCAAAGTGCAATGACTTAAAATTTCAACGACATAAGCTTTTATACGACCTAAAAAGAATAACTCGCGACTTAAAATATGCAGACGACACAACTTTGTGACTCAGTAATAAGTCGTTCGCGACTTATGAACTCATCAACGACATAAAGAATTGGATGTTCGCGACTTATTTCCTTTACACGAGCTAAGAGAAGCCGACAAACAATCTTCGCGACTTATTGGAGCTTTAGCACTTAAAAAAAAATAAGCAGCGACTTATGGGGGGGGGGGAATTGGAATAGGTCGCGTGTTGGGAAGATGGAATAGGTCGCGCGCGCGACCTAATTTTGAGGATCCATGGTGTTGATGCTGGGTTTTAGGTCGCGGTTGGATTTAGGTCGCGGAGAATGGGTAGGTCGTGGGAATGGAAGGTCGTGGGGACGATTTAGGTCGTGAGTTGTTTTAGGTTGCGGATGTGGAAGATCGCGGTGATTGTGGAGGCTAGGTCGTAGGTCGCGGTGGGATTTGCTAGGTCGCGGTGATTGTGGACGACCTATGGAGTTTGCTAGGTCGCGGCAGGTGGTGGATTTAGGTCGTTCACGACCTATGGAGCTTGCTAGGTCACGGCAAGTGGTGGGGTTAAGCGAGGTGAGTGTTTCCCCTGTATCGTCCTCCCTGGGTACGAAAGAATTCGTCCTCGAATTCGCATTTTCTTGATCATCAGCATAATACGGAATCAAGTGTTTCACATTAAACACATCAGAAGTATGAATATCTCCCGGCAACCTTAACCGATACGCATTATCATTGATCTTCTTCAAGGTTTCTACTGGACCAATCTTTCATGCTTTCAACTTGTTGTAAGTTCCAATTGGAAAACGATCTTTCGTCAATACCGCGTAAACAAAATCACCTTCTTTGAAGACAACACTTCTTCGTTTCTTATCCGCCATTTGTTTATACCTCTCATTGGCCTTTCCCAATCGTTCCTGAACGATTCTATGGCATTCCGTCAACCCATCAACAAAATCAGCAGCCCGCTTAATTGTCCCCTTCGGTTGTGGAACTATTGTCAAATCCAACGGCCCCTTTGGTAAGCTTGAATATACAATCTGAAATGGACTGAAACCTGTACTTCGGTCATTCGCATGATTATGAGCAAATTCAGCTTGACACAAACTTCAAATCCCAACTCTTCAAATTGTCTTTCACAAGACATCGTAACAAATTTTTCAACGATCTATTCACCACCTCTGTTTGTCCATCTGTTTGCGGATGGTAAGCGCTACTAAAATTCAGCTTTGTTCCGACCATCTTCCACAAACAAAGCCAAAAATGACTTAAAAATCTGGTATCCCTGTCTGAAACAATAGACTCCGGCAACCCATGTAAACGATAGATTTCTTTAAAGAACATCTGAGCAACACGAACAGCATCTGCCGTCTTCTTACAAGCAATAAAATGTGCCATTTTTGAAAATCGATCAACTACCACAAAAATGGAATCGTTTCCCCTTTGAGTTCGAGGCAACCCCAAAACAAAATCCATACTCACGTCAACCCAAGGCTTAGTCGGTACAGATAACGGTATATATAACCCCGCATTGGTCGTTGTTCCCTTCGAAACCTGGCATATATGACATCTCTCCACAAACCTTTCAACCTCCTTCCTCATTGACGGCCAAAAGTAAGATTGTGAAATTAACTGCAAAGTACGATCACGGCCCACATTCCCTTCCTCGTGTAACTCCTTGATAATCTTCAATCTCAAACTGCTTTCTGGAATACATAACTGATTTCCTTTAAACAGAAAACCATACACCAACACAAAGTCATCAGCACTCCCCTCCTTAACTTTCCCAACGAATTTCTTAAAGTAAGGATCTTCTTCAATCAGCTCGGGCAATAATTCAAAACCTTTCACTTCAACTTTCATTGTCGTTAATAAATGACTCCTCCTACTCAAAGCATCAGCTACCCGGTTCGTCACCCCTGACTTGTGTTTAACAACAAAAGTAAACTGCTGTAAATAGGCAATCCATGATGCATGTCTCGCTGAAATCTTGTCTTGTCCTTGTAAATGTTTCAACGCTTCATGATCAGTATATAGAACAAATTCTTTCTGAAATAGATAGTGTCTCCAATGTTTAACAGCTTGTACAATAGCATAGAATTCCACATCATATGTACTATATCTCATCTTTGCCCCTGATAACTTTTCACTGAAATACGCAATAGGACGTCCATTCTGACTCAACACCCCTCCAATTCCAACCTTCGATGCATCAGTATGTAGCTCAAACAATAACAGAAAATTCGGCAAAATGAGAATGGGTGCTGTCATCAAAAGTCCTTTGATCCGCTCAAAAGCAACCCCTGCTTCCTCTGTCCATGAAAACTATTTTTCCTTCATACAATCAGTAATCGGTGCCATCACGCTACTGAAGTGTGGAATGAATCTTCGGTAGAATGACGCCAATCCATGAAAACTTCTCACTTCCGTTATTGTTCTCGGCTGTGGCCAATTCCTGACTACTTCCACTTTATTCTGGTCCACCTGTATTCCTTCTCCTGATACAACATATCCCAAAAATAAGACACTTCTTGCCATGAATACACATTTCTTCGTTGCAGCATAAAATTGTTCTTGTCGCAGTACCATCAACACTTCTCTCAAATGATGTAAATGTTCCTCAGCACTAGCACTATAAATCAGAATGTCATCAAAGTAAACTACCACAAAATTCCCAATGAACGGCCTAAATATTTGGTTCATCGCCCTCATGAATGTACTCGGTGCATTTGATAGACCAAACAGCATAACCAACCATTCGTATAATCCTTCTCTCGTCTTGAATGCTGTTTTCCATTCGTCACCTGGTCTAATTCGAATTTGATGATAACCGCTCTTCAAATCAATCTTCGAAAAGATAGTAGCTCCGCTTAACTGGTCCAAAAAATTATCCAATCTGGGTATTGGGAACCTGTACCTCACAGTGATCTTATTCAACGCCCGATTATCGGTACACATCCTCCATGTTCCATCCTTCTTCGGCACCAACAGGGCTGGAACCGCACGAGGACTTAGACTTTCCTGCACACGCCCTTGCTCTAACAATTCTTCCACTTGCCTTCGCAACTCTTCATGTTCCTTGGGACTCATACGATAATGTGGTCGATGTGGTAACGCAGCTCCTGGAACAAGATCTATTTGATGTTGAATATCCCTCAATGGTGGTAACTCCGTTGGCAGCTCCTCGGGAAATACATCGTCAAACTCTTCCAGTACCGGTTTCACTTCTTCGAGAATCTCAACCACTTCGTTACACTCCCGCCCAATCAACAGGAATACTTCAGCCTCCTCTTCAATTTCCTTAACAAACTCTTTCAACGATAGCAAAGTTTTTATCTCTTCAATCTCCTCAGATTTACTCTCTTCCTGCTGTCTCTTCTTTGGAACTAAAATAATCTTAACGCCTTCAAACATAAAACTATAACTATTGGTTCGACCGTCATGCTGCACTACTCGATCGTACTGCCACGGTCTTCCCAAAAGCAAATGACAAACATCCATCTCAACTACATCACACCAGATTTCGTCTTTATATTTCTTCCCAATAGAAAATGGAACTCGAACTCGCTTATCCACCTTCACCTCTCCTCCTTTTCTCAGCCACGCTAACTTGTGAGGATTGTGGTGTTTCTCCGTCTTCAACTTCAGCTTCCTTACAGCTTCAGTAGAAATAATATTGTCACAACTTCCTGCATCAATCACAAACTTACAATCTTTTCCCAGAATAGTGCATGTAGATTGAAAAATGTTGCTCCTCAACCAACTAGCCTCATCCTCTTGTTTCGGCGTTAAACAAGATCTTCTCATCATTAGATTACAACCTTCATCTCCCGAAGCGATATCCTGTTCATTCTCCTCAACTAGACTTTCTTCACCGTCAACAGCATCCTCCACTTCAGCCTCAGCTATCATAGTTCGTTTCTTTGGTTTTGGACACTCATTGCTTTTATGACCCACTTCCTGGCAATTGTAACATTTGAAACTGTTGTTAACCTTCGCCTTTTCACTCTCCTTCACGGCTGGTTTTGCAACAGCTATAGGAACATTAGAACTTCCGCTAACACCCTTCACTTGATTATTAGAATTAGTAAACACACCACCTTCACGCCTTCCTTGTTTCTCCCAAGCTATCACTTTCTGGTGCGCTTCCGCCACAGATCTTGGATCGAACATATTAACCATATCCTGGATCTGCATTCGCAAACCTCCAACAAACCATCAGTCAGCTGTTCCTCTGTCTCCATTATATCGTTTCTGGAAATGAGTTGGTAAAATTCATCTGCATAATCATTGACTGACTTCGTCCCCTGCCTTAGATTCTGCAATCTCTGGTACATAAGTGACTGAAAGTTGTATGGTAAAAATGTAGCTCTCATCATTTTCTTCATCTTATCCCACTCAACAACCTTTGACTTACCCATCCGTTCTCTCGTAAGTTTAGTTTGCTGCCACCACGCCAAAGCTCTTCCCCTCAATTTAGTAGCAACCAACTTCACTCGACGATCTTTAGGAACCTCCTTGAAATCAAAGATCTCCTCAACATTAGACAACCAGTCCAAGAATTCTTCTGCAACCATTCCACCTTTAAATTCAGGAATCTCCATCTTCATTCCCGATTCCCATCGACGATCATCATCTACATCTCGATACTGACGTCGTGCTTGTTCTCTATCTCGATAATGAACACTTCCCCTATCACCATCAAACTCCTCATCAAAGTCTGAAGTATATCGATGTTGATCACGACCTCCAACATCTCTACTACCACTCCTTCGATCAATATTTCTATCACGATTGTCAACACTTCTATGACCTTGATCTTCTCTTCTCTCTCGATCTGAATGTATCGAAGCTCTACTTCCCCCATGGTTCGATTCAGGTGAAACTCTTCTTCTACTTTGATTCATTTCAAGCATCATTCTCTCTAATCGACCAATTCCTTCATTCAACTTCTCAGTTAGCGTTGAAAGAGTTTGTTGAAGACGGAAGCTGAAGTGATTTCTACTGAAGCTGTGAGGAAGCTGAACTTCAAAAAAACTTCAAAAATAATAATTTTCCAACACTTTCCGAACTTTGATCCAAAGTGAGATGGATTGAAACTCCCAACTTGTTGCAACTTCATGATGAACACTAAACTTCTCAACAATTGCAAATACGATCTCCAAACTTCAAATTCTCGAAACCCAAGTCTCCAAATGAAGCAACTTCTTGCATCTAGCTCTGATACCAAACTGAAGCAGCGGATTAACAGAAATATCAATGTAACGATGAAAATGTAGCAATCGGTGATTTGAAAATACTGCAATGCCCAGATTCGTTGATCCGAAGATACCGAATTCTAGCTATCTCTGACTCGTTGAACCGAAGATACCGAATTCTAGCTATCTTTGACTCGTTGATCCGAACATACCGGGAAAGAGATCTACGATTCTTCAACGTTGATCTTGCGCACAAGATTCCGTGAATCGGCTTCAGCAAACGAAGATTCGAGCACACTTGAATGCGTAAGTGGAGGTAGGAGATTTCACTCGACTACCAATTGAAGAAAGCACAAAGCAATCAAATGGAATTTTATTCAAAAATCAACCCCCCTTTTTACAATGACTTCACGTCCTTATTTATAGGGTTACAACACGACTTAAGAAAATTACAACACTTTACACAAACGATATAAGAAACAAAGTACCAAAGTGCAACGACTTAAAATTTCAACGACATAAGCTTTTATACGACCTAAAAAGAATAACTCGCGACTTAAAATATGCAGACGACACAACTTTGCGACTCAGTAATAAGTCGTTCGCGACTTATGAACTCATCAGCGACTTAAAGAATTAGATGTTCGCGACTTATTTCCTTTACACGAGCTAAGAGAAGCCGGTAAACAATCTTCGCGACTTATTGGAGCTTCAGCACTTAAAAAAAAATAAGCAGCGACTTATGGGGGGGGGGGGGGGGAATTGGAATAGGTCGCGAGTTGGGAAGATGGAATAGGTCGCGCGCGCGACCTAATTTTGAGGATCCATGGTGTTGATGCTGGATTTTAGGCCGCGGTTGGTTTTAGGTCGCGGAGAATGGGTAGGTCGTGGGAATGGAAGGTCGTGGGGACGATTTAGGTCGTGAGTTGTTTTAGGTCGCGGATGTGGAAGATCGTGGTGATTGTGGAGGCTAGGTCGTAGGTCGCGGTGGGATTTGCTAGGTCGCGGTGATTGTGGACGACCTATGGAGTTTGCTAGGTAGCGGCAGGTGGTGGGTTTAGGTCGTTCACGACCTATGGAGCTTGCTAGGTCACGGCAAGTGGTGGGGTTAAGCGAGGTGAGTGTTTCCCTTGTATCACTAGAGAAATACAATTCACGCTTCAGTTGATTCACCAAGTTTAGCTTATCAGTATTGCCATGCGTTTGTTTGTAAGTATCATGTGCTTAGCTTGATTAGCTCAAACATTTTCTAATCACTTCCATATTCAATAAACCAAAGTTAGTATGCAGAGAGGGTATATTATGAAAAAATAGAGATTTTTCATGTCGTTCTCAACTAGCCATTGAATTAACTGAAATTTTCAGTTCATGCTGCTTAGAAAATTCCTAAAATAGTTTTTTCTTTCTATTCATATTTGAAGATCACGTCAAATTTAGTCCTATAAGTTGCATGATTTGATTTTCGTAAAATATGTGATTGCATGTCGGTTAATCTATCAACTTTTTAGAACATAGTTTTGAATTGGACTGCTCTTATGTTTTGAAACAAGCTTGTTTGAATTATTTGTAACATTAAACCTGTAATTTTTCTATGAAATTTTAGGTATTATTGGTGATTAAAAATCTTGATTAGTATAGTGGATTTGTGATAAAATGGTCTTGATTCTTGCATTGGAGCAGCTGATTGCCAACTAAGTTCAAGTCTACACTTGTGCCTGGGAAAATTCAAGCACATTACTAGGAATCTTTATGTTAATATTCTTTGTATCCTTAAAGCTATAGTAGGATATGAATTTTTATTTGAATATAAATACTGCAGTTTCGTAGAGTATTTGTTTATTTATTCATTTAAAAATTTTAGTTTAAGGGATGGGTTAGTTTGTCATTTCAAGGTGGCTAGGTTGTGTGCTTGTGCTTTGCACATGGAGCACACTGCATTTTCATTGCCTTGATGTAAATAGTTAGAATACGAAGGTGGTGGATTTTTATTCATAATGCAAGTTTCTCAAATTCACAATACTTGATTCCAAAAATGCCCATCTTATATCATAGATACAAAGTTATAATTCTCCTACATAGGCTATAGTATATGTTATGCAACTTAATAAACCTTTGGTTAAGCTACCACTTTGTGATTACCATTGATTACCAACTTGTATTTCACACTAATTATTAAAGTATACCTAACACTTGTACTTTGTGATTACCTTTTTGAAAGTGAGTTCTTTTTACGAAATTAAAATGAAGTTAATCTAGAACTTTGGAAGTAATTACAAAAATTAGGTAGTGTTTGGTTTGTTGTTTTTACTTTTGGGTTTTCGTCCATACAAAAATGCACATGACGCGTGTATATTGCCGAAAGCATTCAATTTAGAAAACGAAATTAACATACAAAATAGAAAATAGTTATTTGTTCTCAATGTTTTGGGAAATAACACAAACACGTGAAATAATCCATTCTTCCCTCGTTCCTCTATCCATTTTGTCCTTTCTTCCGTCTTTTTTTCATCTCCTCCGTCGTCTCTCTATTCTTCTCATGTTTGACATACATATAGAAAACCGAAAACACAAAATTCATCAAACCAAACACTACTTTATATATGACGTTTTGTGATTACAATAGACTTTTATAGGATCCGTAATAGTGCGAAGAGACTTTCGAGTGTCAAAATTCAATATTTAATGTTGCTTCTTGATTGGGACAAGAAGTTGATCCCTTGGATCATCGGTTTGTGGAATATTCAACTTCGCTAGTAAAATCTCCAATTTGTCATCATCGATTCACAGTTAGTTTTCTTTTGAATTTTCTCCATTTTGGAATTGCATCGGTACATTTTTCTGTTCAACATTTTGTGTGAACCTATGACACCATTTTCACTTCCCATTCCAACAGCGACACAACTTTACTTTGAACCACTGGTAGACTTAGCTGTTATTAAAAAATGGTTATAATGATTTATTTCTATATTTACCATGCATTCATCTACTAATCGTTGCAAAGATAGAAAGTTACAAAGATAGAAAGTATTCATGTTGCAATATTCTTGCAACTGAATTATTGTTATTGTCGACAAATCTAAGCAATATGAAATTGGTTAATCAGAACATGTAATATGAGTTTTCTTATGCTAAATGAAATTATATACTATATTGAGTTGTGTTATTAAGCAATATCAATCAAGCACAACCATGTTTATTGAAAACAAAATTTATAGTTTGAGCAATGCAATGAATGCATTTAAAATAGTTTCATTTTAAAAATACAAATAAACTTTGACTTCCTAATTGCATACTAACAAGTTTTATAAAAGTTAAATAAGTTTATAAGTATTTAAGTAAATTGACGAAGTTCTATAAAAGTTAACTTAGTTTATACAAATTAACCAATTTTTTTAAAAAGGCAACATTGTTAAATAATTTATAAAAAAAATTAAACAAGTTTATAAAAATAAACTACTTTTCATAAATTTTTAACAAAGTTTTATAAAAGCAACTAAGTTTAAAAATAATAATTGAGTTTTTACAAAATTTAACTAGGCTGGCTAAGCTTATAAAAATTAACCAATTATTATAAAATTTAACTAAGTTAATTAAATTTTATAGAAGTAAATCAAGGCAACTAAATTTTATAGATATTAATAAAGTTAACCAAGTTCCATAAAATTAAATAAGTTTCTAAATGTTACAAAGTTTTATGAGAATTAAATAAATTCATAAAATTAACTAAATCTATATAAAAATTTAACTAAGTTTTATAAAAATCAATTAAATTTATTGAAATTAAATATTTTTTTATAAAATTAACTAAGTTAACTAAGTTTCATAAAAATTAAATAATTTTATAAAGATAACCAAGTTTGTAAAAATAACTATGTTTATAAATATTAATTAAGTTTAAAAATAATAATCAAGTTTATAAATTTAATTAAGTTTTATAAAAGTTAACTAAGTTTTACAAAAATCAATTAAGTTAACCAAGTTCTATAAAAACTAAATAAGTTTATAAAAGTTAACAATGTTTTATAAAAATTTAACTATGTTAACCAAGTTTTTAAAAATTTACCAAGTTTTATTTTAACAAAGTTAACTAATTTTCTAAAATTAACTGAAGTTTTACAAACATTAACTAAGTTTTATAAATATCAAACAAGTTTATAAAAATTAGTATTAATATTAGTATATATGATAATACTTAGTATTATTATTAATAATAGCAATAATAATTTTAAACTAGGTTTGCCAACTTCTACTTATGTTATTGTTCAAGGTGTTTTTTCTCTTCTTGTAGAGCACGAATTATTGAAGAGAGCAAGCTCTATGGTCATGACATTTCACTGCTTTGGCAAAAAACATTTGTTGAATCTCTGTGGTGATATCATGTATTTTTAAAGCCTTTCCAACAAAATACTTTATATATAACTATTAATTATTTGGTGTATGGACTTGTGTAAGTTTGCTTATGTTTAATATATAACATGCACAAATTGTTAAATTTCTAGTGATGCTATGTGAATTGACTGATCCTCATTTGTGTTTTCATTTATATGCGTTAATGTTTAGAAATTCTATGTAAACCAAACAAGCAAAGGTCTAATGCTATAGCAATTTTATAGTATTTTTAAAACGTTCAGGTTGCCTTTTAGAAATCGCTATTATGGAATTTGAACCTATCATAACATGTTACACAACGTTTACAATAAGCTATGAAAAGTTTCTAAAGCGTTTTTAAAATGCTTTATAAGTTCTAACATGACAAAGACAAAAATGCTATGATAGGATAACTTTTGGGAGCATTTCAAAAATGCTATTATAGGGTCTGAACCTATTGTAGTATGTCCTTATACAGCGTTTTTCGTAATACTGCGATAAGTTTTAACAATGTTTAAACCTATCAGCATTATAAAACACTGAAAAACCTCTTCTGTTGTAGTGTCTTGGACGCAGATTTTGTGGGTATCAAATTTAGCATATGTGTTGCGGTTTCTAATGCATCCAATAGGACAGAGGTAACTCAGCATTACTCATCATGGAACGAACCATATCTAATAAAGTACGATTCCTTCTCTTCGAAACACACTTGTGTTGTAGAGTATAAGGTAGAGTCAATTGAGAGATAATCTCATCATCTTTTAAGCACTGTTGGAGTTCTTGTTCAACGTGCTCACCTCCTCGATTGGATTGAAGTATTTTAATCTTTCGGTTCATCTGATTTTCTGTCTTATTCTTGTATTCAATAAATTTCTCGTAGATATCAAATTTATTTTTTATAAGGTACACATCATAGTCTTGAGAAATCGCCAGTAAAGGTTACAAAACAAGAACAATTATCTTTACTACTTATAGGCATTGGGCCACATACATCACTATGCACGAGACCCATGAGTTCATCAAACTCTTCCATTTCTTCCACTAAAGGGTGATTGGTCATCTTACCTTTGAGACACGACCAACACGTTTCAAATGTGTCAAAATTAAAGGATGGTAGGAAACCTTCGGTTTTTATTTTATATAGTCGTTTCTCACCTATATGACCCAGCTTACAATGCCAAAGATAATTTTTATTTATATGGTTATTCGAAGAAGAACATACATAATTTTATTTATCGCATAAATGCCATTATCTAAAATACCATCACATACTTTATTACCATCTAAAATAATGTTCATAACATTAGTAGTGGAGTGAAAAATATAACCAGTCTTAGACAATCTAGACACAGAAATAATTCCACAAATAATGTCTTTTACATAATAGCAATTATTTAATATCAAAAAAATCCACCTGATAAACTCAAATGAAAACCTTTAACCATCGTTGCATCTATAATAGCCCATTTGCAAATTGAAGCCCAACTTCTCCATTTTCCAAGCGACACCAGTTTCTAAGCCCTTGTAACGAATTAAAAATATGAGTTCCAGATCCAATGTATAAAACCTAAAATAATTTATTGATTGCAAAGCAATTTTGAATCATAAATATACATGATGGAGCGACAAGACCATTCTGTTTCTTCTCTTTAACTGTCTTCAAGTACTCCAAACAATTCTGCCTTTTCTCTTTAACTTGGTCATTTTAGTA
Organism: Allium cepa; assembly: GCA_030765085.1. Classification (NCBI taxonomy): domain Eukaryota; kingdom Viridiplantae; phylum Streptophyta; class Magnoliopsida; order Asparagales; family Amaryllidaceae; genus Allium; species Allium cepa. The sequence goes on from CM060928.1 coordinate 93,196,797, forward strand.
TTGAACGGATTCTTCGAAAGTTTGTACATTGCGAAACGGGACTGATCATCAAATAGAGCTTTGAGACTATCAATAATCTCATGGATACACATGTTTTTATGCTCCCTCTACAACGGCTTGTCTAGCATAGACAATAAGAAAACTTGGGCACTCTTTAGGTTCGAAACTCATTTATCATTCGTAGGTCACAGTTTGTTGACTGCATCATCGGTGGGTTGTTCTTTTAGAAGTGCAGCTATCGAGGACCAAAGATATTTTAATCGCTCTTAGCAAATCGACTTGATTGGGTCCGGTAAGTCTGTCGCTTTTAGAAAAAAAATTTGGATGTAGACATTTTCCTACAAGTTTTAACTTAGTGAATTAGGACAATTTCATGGTAGATGTCCTTATAATATTAGTAAGGTTATACTTTATGTTCCATTTTACTATTAAGCTCTCATTGGTATTTTGAGTTTTTCAAACACTAAGATGAAACATGGAAGTCTTTCGACTTCACTGGTGGGTGCTAAGACTCGTCTGTCTTGGGATTCTGACCTTGATTTTGCTTAACAAGTCATAGCCTCAGATGATGGACAACCCCTTATCGTTTATATCATATCCAGCTCCTAATCCATACCAACATTTCGCGATGGCCTAAGTATAATATATATACCTTGAGTTTACTCAACAAATAACTATCTTACCTCGTCTATTATATATCTTAACAATACTACACATAACATATCTAGCTTGAGTTTGCTCAAGAACTAAATAGTATGCAAGTAATTTATTAATATATAAATGGTAAAGGACAACTTTATGTTAAAGATTCATAATCTTTAATATATTTATTTAGAGTGATATCGATTTATGAGATAGTATACTTTATGAAATACCCTCATAATTCATGGGTTTGACAAATCCAAAATCACGATATACATATTATACGTATGTATTTATCCCTAAGCCTATTTAAGATTTCTTAAATGTTACACCTTTAATTTATACATTCATATTACATTCGTTTAATTATTTTATAACTTTTATAAGTTAATTAACATATATAACAGTCTTATGTATAACATTATATTAATTAAATATTATTTAATTAATTTAATTAATTAACATTTTAATTAATCATATATTATTCAATTGTAATATTTTATATCGAATGTATATACTATAACATTTTTAGCTATACACATATTTTTTATGTATTTATTTACTTATAAATTAACTTTTAGTTAATTTATTTAATTAAATCCTATTAATTTCGTAAATTTTTTTATATACTTACATTGTCTAGTACAATTAAATACAACATAACATTTACCATTACATATTATATATATGTATGTATTTTAATTAATTAACCATATAATTTATTTATTTTATTAAACTAGTTAATAATTAAAATTTTGAAAATTAATTTTATAAGTATGTTCAGGCCAAAAATGGCCACAAACACCATGTTGTATGTGAAAGCAACAATATCCAATATTAGATCCATACAGAGAAGTATAGCATCACAAATTACACAATAGGTTGCAGAAAATTAAATGAACAAGTAAATTTTATAATGGTTCGGAAAACTCTGGCCTATGTCCACTCCAATAAACTTTTATTTATACTGTAAGATTACAAGTACGATTGTTTTTGCCTTAGAAAAATAATGGAGGAAGAGGTAGGAAATGATGAAAGAGAGCCCCGTAGAAAAAAGTCCGTTGCAATAAACCAAGTCCGTTGTATTTATAGGGAGAGGTGATGAGATATTTCACTAAGATTTCGGCAGAAGGCTCTCTAGATCCATAGAGGTCCACCATGACGATCAGCGAACCTAACTCGGCGATTTGGAACGATCAGCTAAAGTATCACCAATCGATATTTTTTATCCCCTACTAATGTGCGATCGTTTTTGGAGGGTCCCACATGCCACTTCGCATTGCTCCTAAAATATGGAATCATTCTGAGTTATAGATTGTGAGATATGGATCAATTCTTGTTGAAATTAGAATATGCACAAGAGGATACCGTTCGTTTTTAGGACTTAGCCAAAACGATCGACCAATAACGATCGACTAAACCCTAAATGCAACTTTTAGACTCGTGATCGTTTTTGGGGGTTCCCACGTGTCTCTTGATACTGTTTTTGAAATATGGAATCATTTTGACTTGTAACTTAGGACATATGGATTGATCTTGGTTGAAATTGAACCGTTCATTGAGTCATACCGATCGTTGTTAAGGATCGGCAAAAACAATCGACCTAAAATGATCGGCCATCCTTGAATTTCAATGTTTTGACCTACGATCAATTTTGTAGGCTCCATTTTTCATTTTATTGATGCTCTAAAAGTTTCGAGTGAATTGGTTTTGTGGATCTTGAGCTATTGATCGATCTTCATCGATTTAAGCTATTTTATGGATCGTTCTAAATCGATCCATATAAATTCTTCATTTGTCCATAATTTGAGCTTACGAACTCCGATTGACTTTGAAATTTGAAATGCGGGCTCATGGAGCCATCCTTGTCACCTCATATTGATTACACCTTGATTGGATAATTAGCAATTTTTTGAGCGTTTCCATCTAAATCCATTCAATCATCGTCCATTATTTCAAATGTAGTCGATTTCCAATCCATCCACCTAAGCCAAATCCGTGATATCCCGGCCTAGCCAAAAGGTAGGATAATATTCGCCCCCCAAAACATGCCTTGCGGTAGAAAGGCGTGTTTTGAATTGCTATAATGCCAAAATCTGAAGTCCATAATCCGTTGATAGCCATATTATCCAATCCAGAATCCAATCTGTTGCCAGTCATATTCCTTGATCTCTCTGGATCATTAGCGAAATCCATGACTATTTTGAGTCGATATCCGATTCTAAATCCATTCTAAGTTTATTAACCAAATCCACGATCTCTCCGGATCATTTTATCCAAATCTGAGACCGATCCGGGTCCATATCCAAATCCATATACCTCTCTGGGTCGTTTTATCCAAATCTGGGACCACTCCGGATCCATATCAAAATCCATAGACCTCTCTGGGTCATCTTATCCAAATCTTTGATCTCACTGGATCCTTGCCGAGCATAATCCATACTTAACGACTTGAGTAGGCCGATCTTGTCGCTCTTGGACGAAACGTCCTACCCCTTACCAGGCATAGTCCATACCTGATGAACTTGATCTCTCTGAATTCTTGCCGAGCATAATCCATACTTGACAACCTGTTGGGTTTTATTCTCCGGCCTTGACTCTCCGGTCGAGGTCTTAATCCGTGGGGTGTCTTTCTTCGACCTTGGTTCCCAATCGAGGACTTAATCTATCGGGTATCCTTCTCTGGCCTCGGTCCCCAATCAAGGACTTAATCCATGAGATATCCTTCTTCGGCCTCGATTCCCAATCAAAGATTTAACACGTAGGGTACCCTTCTCCTGCCTTGATCCCAGTCGAGGACTTAATCCGTGTTAGAATCCATCTTGTCACTCTTCGGCGAAGGAACTTGTGACTTACTGTTATTGCCCTGTCTCTCCGGTCGAGACCATAACTGCGACCTCTGTTGTTCATTGCATTACCGCAGATCCAAATGTTTTGAGATTCATTGGTTATGGTGGTTTATCGCCATCTCAGAGCATGCCTAAGGATCATCCTCGATCCTGTACATTTGTAAGTGACTTAGCCGTTTTACTATAGAGTTGATTATTAGTTATTTAGTTTATGCCATCCCGATTGAGAGATGACGGCCTATGCCCTTAAGCCGAGCTCACTCTAATTTATGGCGGATGATGGCTGCACCTGTTGCATTACCGTTATCCATTTCCATACAAAGCCATCCAAATCCATGCCCCTAGTTCCATGGAGAGTAGTGCCAATCCATTTTCCTTAGCCAGGGTTTGCCCCCACTTGCTCCAATCCATATCCAATCCCACTAGTTTTTGCTCCAAGTCCTAGATTCCAATTTCCAACTATTCCAGCTTCCTTAAGTGGTTTTCGATCGTCATTTCCATCCTGCATCCCGCGTCCACGAGGGGATTTCCTCTGGACGAGCATCCAAATTCTGATTCGCACCAAGCTCCATGGGATTGACCATAAATCCTCCAACATCGCGACCAACCAGACCCAGTGGCATGCCCCTAGTCTTTGGAGATAAAGATTGAGGTTTGATTAGCTCTTGAGGAAGCCTCCTAACTCCCTTAATGATGGCTCATATCCACACTCTGTCTCCTTGTTGATGGTTTCACCATTACTCTATTTTCATAGCCGATTCCGAATCTGAACTCCAAATTCACGGGGATAGCTCTTCTAATGAAAGCACCAAAATATTTGCGCCAAAAATGACGACAAACACCCTGTTGTATGTGAAAGCACCAATATCCAATATTTAGATCCAAACAGAGAAGTATAGATTCACAGATCACAAACTATATTGTAGAACAGTAAATAAACAAGCAAGTTTTATAGTAGTTCAGCAAACTCCGGCTTATGTCCACTCCAATAATCTTTTATTTATACTGCAAGATTACAAGTATAGTTGTTTTTGCCCTATGAAAATAATGGAGGAAAAGGTAGGAAATGGTGAAGGAGATCCTCGTAGAAAAAAGTCCCTTGCAATGAACAAAGTCAGCTATATTTATAGGGAGAGATGATGAGATATTTTGCTAAGATTTCGGCAAAAGGCTCTCTAGATCTATGGGGGTCCACCATAATGATCGGCGAACCTAACTGGACGATTTGGAACGATCGACCAAAGTATCACCGATCGAAATTTTTATCCCCTACTAACGTGCAATCGTTTTTGGAGGGTCCCACATGCCTCTTGACATTGCTCCTAAGATATGAAATCATTCTTAGTTATAGATATTGAGATATGGATCAATCCTTGTTGAAATTGGATTATGCACTGGTGGATACCGATCATTTTTAGGACTTGGCCAAAACGATTGGCTAAACCCTAATGCAACTTTAAGACTTGCGTTCGTTCTTTAGGGTCCCACTTGTCTCTTGATACTGCTTCTAAAATATGGAATCATTCGGTCTTATAACTTGGTAGATGTGGATTGATCTCGGTTGAAATTGGACCGTTCATTGAGTCGTACCGACCGTTGTTAAGGATTGACGAAAACGATCGGCCTAAAACGATCGACCATCCATGAATTTCAATGTTCTGACCTACATTCGTTCGTGTAGGCTCCACTCTTTATTTTGTTGATGCTCTGAAAGTTTCAAGTGAATTGGTTTTGTGGATCTTGAGATATTGATCGATCTTCGTCGATCTAGCTGTTTTCTGGATCGTTCTAAATAGATCCATACAAATCATTCATTTGTCCATAACTCGAACATACGAACGCCTATTGATTTGAAGTTTGAAATGCGGCCTCATGGGGCGTTCCTTGTCACCTCATACTGATTACAACTTGATTGGATACTTAGCTATTTTTTTAGCGTTGTCCATCCGAATCCATTCAATCATCGTCCATTATTTCAACTGCAGTCAATTTCCAAACCATCCACCTTAGCCAAATCCGTGATATCCGAGCCTACCCAAAAAGCGGGATAACAAAGTACATTTTAAAAACTATACTATAACATTTATAATATGTTTCTTATTTTAAATTTAACTATCAAATTTAAATTTTCATTTTAAGTTCAAAATAATTTTGAAAAATTAGCCCAAGGCCCAATTCGAGTTGGACCTTTTCTATTGGGGTAACCTTTAGGATAACTTTACCTTTCAGGCTAGGTTGGTAGCTAGGTAGGACAGAGTACTTAATTGCCCAAACCCAGCATTCGACATTACCTTTCTAGACACACACACATATATACATAATCATATATATATATATATGCATATTGAATCTATATTAGGAATTTCGTATATAGTACAAAATATATAAATATATTTTGATGTAAATAAATACATACACACATTAGGCCAAAATAATAGTAATAATTTTTTAAATTTAAATTGTACGGTTTAGAATTTGTTTATTTATTTTTGATTTCAATAGGGAAACCATTTATACATATTTGAAAGCAATTTAAAACATGTATAAATTTTATTCAATTAATATTTGCATATTACATGTAACAATCCAAGTTTTTAGGGGTAATTAATATTTAATTAATTAAAAATAAATTTTTGGAATTTAAAATAAATAATTTGAATTTATTTTAGAATATCATAATTTTATAACAAGATAATTAGTGATGGGATTATATTATTTATTCTGGTAATAAATGTTTGTTTAAGAATTGAGAAATTAAATTAATTTGGGAATTGTTTAGTGTTGGGTGTAAAATGAGTAATGTATATATTTGAATTTTAAACGAGCTGAAATATAAGGAAATAAACACTAGGAAGAGGGAATAATTGAACATTACGAATATACAATTTTGTTTAGAATTTTGTGGTAACTTGTTTTAAATAAAAAATAGTTTATTAAAGAAGAAAAAAACAAATAAATATATACACACACTTAACAATTTTATATCACGGCCGAAGCTCAACTATCCTTGATCCCAATCACAAATTGGTGTATCTTGAAGTTTCAATGCCTAGAGTTTTCTTTTCCAGACCCTTCTTCTTCTTTCATGAATACACTATCAATGATTACGTTATATGGCTTTAGAATATCTATCCCTCCTGTTATTTCTTCCTCTTCAAGCTTCCCCTTCAAAAATTCAAAACAAATTTAATAAATTATTAAAAATTTCAAAATTCAAGTATGTGATTTCTAGCAAGGTCGTGTGTGTATATTGGGAGTTGAATCGAGTTGCATTGTAGTGTTAGGGATTTGCATGCGTTCGTGTAATGGAAAAAAGGAAAGAATGCTTGTTCGGCATCGTATTTAGCTGATACCACAACATCTTCCTGATTGTGATTTATCCAAGGAAAGGATAGTATGAATAATTAGGAATACAAGGAAAACTGAAACAGAAATAGCTGATTAGAGATGTCATCACTAGTCATGTTTGTGGAACGAGCTTTGATCATTTTTGCAATTATAAGTACACGTAATCATTTCTTGTTTATTGCATCTGAAGCATGCATCTGCTATATTATTAGTATTCAATATAATCCTATGCTCGAAATTGGTGCATGAACACACTTATCTTTACCCATTCATTCTTCGCCTTGTTAATGTCATTTACTGTGATGCTTACAATTGAGAAAAATTAAATCAGATAAGTTGTTGGACGTTCAAAAATTGTGATGTTTACTTTTTAAGCTTATATAGCTGAGGCATACCCATTTTTCTAATGAAGGCTAACTTTTTGTCAGACTACTCGATGGACACTTTTATCTCTAAATATTTACCAATTTGTAGTCATATAAAAAGGTTCAGTTAAATTGTTGAATAAGTTCCCTACATTATTTAAAGAATTAAAATATAGTTAAATTATTAGTATGGTAATTTTTATATCAAAAAGTAGTTCAACACTTTTTTCGCAGCTTTGTATTAGATAATAACTGCAATATGTTAAATTTTGGATGTAATATGTGATCAGGTGTGGTGAACTGATGTATGCGTAAGTGTGTATATTTACACGATTTTGTGTGCATGTAGTCTTGTGTGTGCACATCAGCATAAATATGAACTTAGATGTGTGTAAGCGAGTGTATATATTATTGGATGTGATAGCTGATTCCAACGTCGACGAAGAAGAAGGAAGTCGTAGAGGCAGAGGCTTGACATCATCATCGATGAAGTAGAGAGGAATTTGTGAAGCCCTAAATTAGAGCTAGGGCTTGTTGAACCAAAAGTTTGATTTGATAGTGGAGGAGCAGCTACCGCTCCAAATCCTGAGCAGTGAAGTGGAGGACTAGACGAGATTTCTCGCACGATGATAGAGCTTGTTCGGTAAAGTAGTAAACGAAATGGAGCGGTGATGATGTTGAACTAGTATTTTCATTCGGCGTGGTAAAGCATGTCGGTCCAGACTATTGAAGTTGTCGGTCCATATGTTGAAGTGCCTGATGCCGAACCAACCTATGCCGACCATTTTTTTAGGCTTTGCCAAACCAAAGTGATGCCGAACGAAATGTCTCGTTCAGTATGTGGACCATGCCAGTCCAGAGTTTGAGTATTGCTTGCCGAACCAAATGATATTGAGCTGTGCTGAACCAGCTTCGTATGTCTCTGTTAAACCAAATGTGTGCCGCAACAAATGACGCCAAACCAGATTGTTGATCTGCTATATAGCAGCTACCCCTCCACATAACTTCACAATATAAATAGTAGAGCTTCTGAACAACAATGGCAGCCATCATAGAGAGCTGAAACTCTGTAGAATTTTGTTTGTATTATTAATTCTTCTTATGTATAGCCTCCAAAAGTGAATCGATCTTGTAACTGTAATCTTTCAGTGATTAATAAAATCTCCTCTCCCCAAGAGGACATATACTGCCTCGTGGTACTGGAACCATACAAATACTTGTGTTATTTATTTTTCTACATCGCATTGATCTGTGACTGTCTGTTCTCATGTTTATCTCTATTTGTTTCATCTCGCTACAATCATGATTCAATTGATTTCCGCTGTGTTGGGTTTTTTATTCCCTTAAACTGATCATCAAAGGGATTTTCCCCGACGGATTAATATCAGATCCAATTTTATTGAGGAGTGTTATACGCTATGGCAGGAGATGAAGCGACTCCAGTTATTACAAGACCTTATACTAAAGGGATGTAAATCGCATTAGGATCACAATTGGCTATTGAGAAATTGAATGGGGATAAAGACTTCGAGAGGTACCAATGGAGGATGAAGGCTGTTCTAATTAGAAATGAAGTCCATCCAGTAATGTTTGCCCCAGAGGAGCTGATGGCTGACATCTCACTCGCGGAAAAGGAAGGAGATGGAGAAATGGGCATTTACTACTTTATAGCTTGTTATGGGTGAGAATATTATCTCAGAGATTAGCAATGAGACCACTGCTAGGGGCATTTGGACTAAGATAGAAAATCTCTACTTGAAGAAACCTCTAACTAATCGTTGATATTACTGAAGACTTTTTTCGTCATGTAGATGAGAGAGTGTACTTCAATGAAGGAACATTTTAATTTCTTTGATAATCTCTTGATGAAGATGAAGACTGTTGACTTGACGATGGATGAGGAGCAAATGACAATGATTCTTTTGTGTTCTCTTCCAGAGCGATACATAGGTTTTGCTAACAACCTTATCTTCGCTAGAGACACACTGACAGTGGAAGATGTGAAGTCGGACCTTCTATCGGAGGGCTTGAGAGATTAGATAAAGGAGATAAATGAAGGATGTAGGGTGGAAGTAGTAGTCACGGCCTATTTTTTGAAAGAAATAGAGAAGATAAGAATAATTGGAACTCTAGAGGGCGTTCCAAGTCCAGAAAGCCCGGTAATGGCTGGAGAGGAAAGTCTAAGAATGGAAAGTGCTTTATCTGCAAGAAACCTGGTTAATGGAAAAAGGATTGTCTAGATTTGAAGAAAAAGGAAGAAGATGGATCTTCATCGTTTTTGCGATAGAGAAGTCTGTATCTGACGATGTGTTATCTACAGCAGTATCGGATGTCTCAGACCATTAGGTGCTGGACTTGGGGGTGTCTTTCCATATGATGCCTAATAAGGATTACTTCAGTTCTTTCATTGGACTAGAGGGAAGCTCTATTCTAATGGGTAATGATGCTAGCTGTAGAGCAATGGGTAAAGGTACAATGAGGATCAGGATGTTTAGCGGAGTGATACGCACTTTGACAGGTGTACGGTATGTTCCAGGTCTTCGAAAGTCCTTAATTTCTTTAGGACAATTGACATCTTTGGGATGCAAGGTAACCATCGAGAAGGATAGTCTGAAGGTTTCGAGAGGTGCACTAGTTCTTATGAAAGGAGATGTGTTCTAAAATATGTATTTGCTGAAAGGAACCGCGATTCTTAGAGAATCGTGTATTGGAGTAGATAGTTCTCGTGCTTTGGGTGCCAGAAAGCTTTGGCATCTCAAGTTGCGTCATATTTCATAGAATAGCTTAGAGTTGCTTCGGAGACGGAAGATGATCAAGGGAGGAAGTTTCGACAAGATGAACTTTTGCCAGGAGTGTGTGCTAGGCAAGCAAACTAAAGTATCTTTTGGAGTTGAACTCCATAGATCGAGGCTAGTACTTGAGTCCATGCATACAGATGTTTGGGACCAGTTGCTACTCCTTCTCTTAGAGGAGTAAAGAATGTTATCTCTTTCTTTGATAATTTTTCTTGCAAAGCATGGGTGTATGTGATGAAGGCCAAATCAAAAGGTTTTGAGAAGTTCAAAGACTGGAAAGCGCTTGTTGAGAACCGATCTGTTTCTAGGTTGACGTGCTGAGATCTGATAATGGAGGTGAGTTTGTCTCTAGGTAGTTCCTGGACTTTTGTAGACAGCATGGAATTCAGAGACATTTCACTACACCAGACGATCCGCAATCCAATGGGGTAGCAGAAAGGATGAACATGACTCTACTGGAGAAGGCTTGTTGCTTGAGATTGACAGGGGGCTTGTCTAGAGGCTTTTGGCTGAGGCATTATCAACTACGGTGCATATCATAAATCGAATTTCATGCTCAACCATAGGTGTAAATATTCCAGAGGAGAAGTGGAGAGGTAAAATAGCGTATCTTGGTTACTTTTGAATTTTTGGTTGTCCTGTGTACGTTCGCCATACAGGTGATAACAAGTAGGAGGCAAGAGCATACAATGGCATACTAATGGGATACACCGATGTAAGGGTATCGAATTTGGGACCCTGTTGATTGAAAGATTGTTCCTTCCAAACATGTTGCTTTGATAAGTCTGCTATGTTCAATCTGAAGGAGAAGCTACCTACCACATCAGAAGATTCTGATAGGCCTAAGGAGATGGAAGAAGTTCCCATGTTCCAGCCAAATAGTAGAGTTGTTGTTGATGCTGTTAAGGAAAATCCAGTTGATGAAACATCACAGGATAGTCCACAGGTACCTTCTCGTAGTACTAGTGATGTGCATGAATCTATAGGAAGTTCGGTTCAAGGTAGAGTTGAAAGGAGTTTAGGTAAAGTATTACCTACCCGGGTCAGTCATAGGACTATTAAGCCGCCCGAAAGGTATGGTGATTGGAAGTTTTCGAATCTTAGCCTTGGTTATCGGTTTGACTATGCACTATATGTGGTTCATGAGGAGCCGTTTGACCTTGATGAAGATGTGACAGTTCGAAGTGGATGTGCGCTATGGAAGAGGAGTTAGAGTCATTGAAGAAGAACAAGACTTAGGATTTGGTACCACCTCCTTATGGAAGCCGAGCCATAGGTTGCTAGTGGTGTTCAAGGTGAAGGATGATGGGAGATACAAGGCTAGATTAGTTGTTAAAGGGTTTTCCAAAGAAAGGGATTGGGGTATGATGAGATATTCTCTCCAATAGTGAGGCATATGTCCATCCGCATTTTGCTCGCTACTGTCGTAGCTCATGACTTGGAGCTGGAGCAACTGGACGTGAAAACCGCTTTCTTGCATGGAGACTTGGATGAGACCATCTACATGAAGTAGCCAGAAGGATTTGTTGTAGATGGGAAAGAAAATTGGGTTCGCAAATTGAAGAAATCATTGTATGGACTTAAGCAGTCGCCTATACAGTGGTACAAGAGGCTTGACTCTTTTATGCTTTCACTTGGTTTTGATCGTAGCATCAAAGACGCTTGTGTGTACTTTAAGCATTTAAAGAATGATAGATGAGTGTACCTACTCTTGTACGTGGATGATATGTTGATTGCCTCCAAGGATAAGGCTGAAATCGATAGTTAAAGTGAAAGTTAAAAGCGGAATTCAAAATGAAAGACTTTGAAGAAGTAAAGAAACTTTTGGGTATGGAAATCCAAAAGGATAGAAAGCTAGGACTTTTAAGCCTTGATCAAAAGGAGTACATTTAAAATATGCTTGCTTGGTTTAGCATGGAAGGGGAAAAGGCAATCAGCACACCCATGCCTTTGCACATATAGCTTTCTATTAAAGGCTCTCCGATCTCGGAAAAGGACAAGGCTTATATGATGAAGGTCCCATATGCAAGTGCAATTGGCAGCTTGATGTATGCCATGGTCTGCACTAGGCCTGACATCGCACATGCGGTTGGATTGGTGAGTAGATTCATAGTAAATTCAGGAAAGACGCATTAGGAAGCAGTGAAGTGTATCTTCAGATACCTTAGAGGAACTTCAAACCATGGACTTGTCTTTGGCAGTGGAGATAGAGATTTCATATTGGTTGGATTGCGATTACGACAAAGCCAGTGATAGAGATTGAAGGAAGTCAACCTTCGGATATATGTTCACCATTGGTGGGACAGCGATCAGTTGGAGAGCGAGGTTGCAAATGATTATGACTTTGTCCACTCCAGATGCAAAGCTCATAGCTACGGTTGAAGCAGCTAAGTAGGCACATTATTTGAGGCGACCACTGTGACAGTTAGACTGCAATTCACTTAGCTAAAAATCTAGCATTCAGCTCGAGGACAAAGCATATTGAGGTGAAATAGTCATTCCTTGTCTCGATGATTGAAGAGAAGCCAGTTCGTCTTCAAAAAGTTCTTATAAAGGAGAATGCAGCAGGCATGTTTACCAAGTCATTGTCTGTTGCTAAGTTCGAGCATTGCTTGGACTTGATTCGCTTATTGAAGTGCTAGGTGCCACAGTGTGGCACGGGGGGAGAATTGAGTAAGACCATGAAGACAATTTTTTCATGTTGGATATTTATATGTTCTACATGGACTGGGAGCTTCAAACACTTTGTTGACGGACGGTGGCCTTGCCGGAGTTCGTTGACAAAGTGTAATGGGTGATGGCACTATCGAAGCTTATTGGGTAAGTATCCATTGCATGGAGCATGAAGGTATAGATGGAGTTGGAAGGTTTATATAGAATTCAGTATCAAGGTAGAGAATTTGCGAAGCCTTAAATCAGAGCTAGGGCTTGCCAAAGCAAAAGTTTGGTTCGGCAGTAGTGGAGCAGCTGCCGCTCCAAATCTGGAGTGGTGGAGTGGAGGACCGGATGGATTTCTCATCCGGTGGTAGAGTTCGTTCGGTGAAGTAGTGAATGATGTGGAGCGGTGTCAGTCCAGACTATTAAAGTTGCCGGTCCAGATGTCGAAGTGCCTGATGTTGAACCAACCTATCCCGACCAGTTTTTTTGGACTTTGCCGAACCAAAGTGATGCCGAACGAAATGTCTTGTTCAGTATGTGGACCATGCTGGTCCAGAGTTTGAGTATTGTTTGCCGAACCAAATGATATTGAGCTGTGTCGAACCAGCTTTGTATGTCTCTACCAAGCCAAATGTGTGCCGAACCAAATGATGTCGAACTAGATTGTTGAGCTACTATATAGCAGCTACCCTTCCTCTTATCTTCACTATATAAATAGTGGAGGTACTGGACAACAGAGGCAGCCATCGAAGAGGCCTGAAACTCTGTAGAATTTTGTCTGTATTGTTAATTCTTCTTATGTATGGCCTCCAGAAGTGAGTCAATCTTTCCACTCTAATCTTTCGGTGATTAATAAAATCTCCTCTCCCCAAGTGGACGTACACTGCCTCGTGGTAGTGGAACTACTATAAATACTGATGTTATTTATTTTTCTACATTGTATTAATCTGTAACACTCTGTTCTGGTGTTTATCTCTGTTTGTTTCGTCTCATTACAATCATGATCCAACTGTTTTCCACTCTGCTGGTTTTTTTATTCCCTCATATTGATCATCGGAAGGGATTTTTTCCAACATATATAAGCATATATGTGATCTTGTATTTGACTGAGTGGTGCTTTGGGTGATTTACTGTTGTGTTTTAAGAGAGGGTGCATGTGTGTCAGTGTGTGTGTGTGTGTGTGTGTATTTATGTGTGTGTATATGTGTTGTGGGTTAGAGTGTGCGTGGGTGTGTGTGTGTGTGACAGTTTGAGTTTGTGTGAATGTGTGTTTATGTGTGTGCATTCATGTATGAGTTTTGCTATTGTGTTTAGATGGAGTTGCCGTGTGTGTGTTTCTAGCGCTTGTGTGTATTGGGGGTGTATATATAATATATATATGTGTGTGTGTGTGTGTGTGTGTGTATGTATATATGTATGTATTCTTATGTGTGTATATTATTGAGTTGCTGTTACATATGAGTGGCTGTTAAGAGCATAGTTATGCTCATGTGAATGAGGATGTCCTAGGTGTGTGTTGTGCTTACATATTAGTGTATGTTGGGTGCATGATAGTGGCTTAGTGTGTGGGGGTGTCAATTTGAGTGGTATTAAAGTCGTGTAATACTTTGCGTTATGTCAAGACCTAAACTCGGGTTTGAAACATAAGTATCTATATCCTTTCCACTGAGTGACATGTGCATCTTGTATACCCATCTTGTTGTTAGGTTTTGTTTGTATACGGACGGGATTGTATTTATGAGCATATCGATTTATTTATATGAATTAGTGTGTGTATCCTCTTGCGTGTATTCATACGTGTGTGGTTGGTTGAGTGTGGGTATGTTGATATACTAAATTGTGTGTGTATTAGCATATGCATGTGCCCTGTACCTTCTAGCTATAATGTTTTAAGTACTTGTCCTTGCATCGTTTTCCATTTCCTATGTTTTGATCTCTTTAGTTAGGCTATTTTGCTGTATAGAAATCACCGTAACACCCTGTCTTGTCGAACTTTATCACGTTAATGAAGATAAATATTTATTTATAGTGTTTTCACTTGTGTGTATGTACAATCCTATATGTAAGTTAAATACACACATTCACACATATTTCTATTTAAAATAAACTAAGTTAAATATACTTAAATTCTAACACACACACACACACACACACACACACACACACACACACATATATATATTAGTACTCATTTTGTTATATAAATTCATATGTTGAGAATTTTTTGCACCAAAAATGGTCCAAACCCCAATATGTCGTGAAAGAACCAAAGTATGAATGTGAATCAGCATTATTCCAAACACAAATCACAGCAAACAACAGGCAATAATCTAGAAATAATGAATAGGGACACAAGTTTTATAATGGTTCGGCTATCTCCGGCCTATGTCCACTCTAAATTTTTATCCTTTTATTAATAATCCTTGCTGGTTACAGAAGATTACAGCGGTACGTATAAAGAATTCCAAGTACAACAGTAGCGTTGAAGTTTAGAAATGAATCCGGCAGAGTCTCAACGTTTTTGCAGGCCAAAGAACCCCTTTCTGTAGGCTTCAGGAGGCCATTTATAGGCGTTGGAGACTAAGACTGAGCTAAAATTTTGGAAGACTTCTACTGGCACGTGAGTGGGCCCACGCGACCGACCCACCAAGTTTCGACTCGATCTGCGATCGATATGAATCCATTTCGCATCCATCAAAAAATGGTCCAATCGAGATGAAACTTGGTAGGAACATTCCTTACCTTATATGCAAGCTGCTATGAAAATTTCATTGCATTTGGATCGGCCGTTTGGGAGATATGATCGATACGAATTGCATTTGCATGAGTGATGTTGCATTCGTATCCACTGGTTCGAATCCATTCTATTCGACTCGATCAGAAGCACGCGCGCGCAATGACGTGGCGCTAACCTCCTGGATCGGTTCGACTTTTGCGGCGTGTTGAATGGGTTGATCCACTTGGTTCATCGAGTTGAACGCTTCTTTCCTAGAGACGTGCACGTATCCTCGCTTCACGCTTGCACGTGTCCGTCACTTCTCCATGTACTCAACTGTTTGCATCGCATGTTCTCTCTTATCGATCGCAGAAGAGTATTTTGTATCAATCCGATCGATACGAAATGATGAATTTGATCGATACGAGTGAAAGGCCGACAGATGGGTACGAAACCAAACTCAATGATGTATACGAACGAAGCCTTTCCTGATGGATACGAGCGAGATCTTACCTGATGGAGTCGAACTAAGCTCCGGTGATCGATACGAGATCATGGACTCGAAATACACCACTTGTCCTAATCCTGATCGATACGAGTCGTATCGATTCGAACAAGCCTCTGCATGCTTGCCTACCAATATCGGTGCGTTGCCATTGAGTCGAAATCCATCAAGCCTTCCAACCTGATCGATTCGAATGAGGCGCTACTCCAATGGATACGAACTGCCGGGCATGGATGAACTATCTCCTTCCTTCCTGACCGATACGAAATCATTGAGCTGTGTCCATGTTGATCTATACGAACAGTATCGATTCGAAGTCCTTCACCCTGCTCTGCCTTTGATCGATACGAACACTATCGATTCGAAACACCAACTTTCGATCGATACGAAAAGTATCAATGCGAAACATCCTCTGCTGACCGATGCGAACGTGATCGAGTCGAACCTGTGCCAATCGATACGAATGGTACCGATTCGAAATACTTACTTGATGATCGATACGAAATGTATCGATTCGAACCGTGCCTTGTGCATCCTAATCCATCCATATCTTATGCATACGACCTCCGATTGATCTGAAACTTGAAACATAGCCTTCCCTAGTCCTCATCATCATCTCCAATCGATTCCGTCCTGATCGGAGTTCGGCCAAATTTTAACGACATCGATTGCAACCTTGTTTCCAATCGATCTCCAATCCTGACATCCATCATTCCTTACCAATTTGTTGATATTCCAGCTTTGACCAAAAATTGGGATAACAAGAATGATTCATTATTAAGTATTGATTTATAATATATATATATATTGTTCTTTATACATTTATATTTGTATTTAAATGTTTTTCTTGCTTTTCTGATTTTACCTTCTTTCAGTTATTGAATTGGATTATATAAATGATTCACCATTGATATTGATTTAGTTAATGATTTGATATGATACAGTGATGGCATCCTTTTATATGAATTTGTGGCAATTTATATCGATGAGGTTTAATTTCTATGTGATGAGACACTTGAATAAACAGTTTAATGATATCGTCTGGTATGAGACTTTCAGTAACACTTTCCCGGTTATTCATTGGACTTGTCATATAGAGATATCTAATGTAGATTGAGTGCAGTTATGAGCATCGAATAATTATCCAAGCAATATGCGGTGGTATGGGATGCCATTATGTTATTCATTTGATTATTCTTTTGTAAGTAAATATCACTCGAATGAGGATATGCTCATATGTATATGGTAATACTCACTATGGTGAGTATATTGTAGCCATGTGGGTGCCTATGAGTAGAGTTGTATGTTGGCATGGGATTAGAGCTCTAATATATTATAGTCATGTGTTGAAATAAACGGAGCTGTGTATCGGTTTACGTCTAGAGCTATGTGTGGATATAGGATATGAGTACTATATGCTATCCAATTATGTTCAGCTCCCTTTTTGGTTCAGGAGTAAACTAGATTAGCCATAATCCACCCTGGCGGCATGATCGTAGGGTCGCTCTCCAGATCTGCGATACCGTTATTGGATATTAATAATTTCGATGCGCATCATAGGATTGGTAATTAGCAGGGTAGGCTCCTTACATCCGCTTGTGTCGCATATGCCAATAATCTGTTACCTATATGGGCAAAGCAAGGTCGTGATCAGGGCTACGTTTAAAAGAGCCACTGGTGGATGGGGTTACGCTATCTATCGAGGTAACCGAAGACTGCAGGAATAGTTTTGGCTACCAATAGGAGGCAAGATCCTGGGTTCCTAGAGCATGTCGTATGCTATCAGTCTCCCTTTATGATTCTGGATTGTGAATGTATAGTGGATTGACATATATGTCCATTTCCTATAATTAGTTGACTAAACTAGAGACTGTTTGAGCCTTAAGTGTAACCAATCCCCGTTATATCCATATTGTTCGATGATTTGATATTTTTAAGATAGCCTTTAATATTGATTGTTATTTGGATTACCTCACTACAACAAAAAAGAGCTTTCACAGCGTTTTAAAAGTGCTTCTATAATCAGTAGCGGCGTTTCAAAGAACATTGTATAATACCATGTTGCAATAGAGTCAAGAAATTCCGCAGCGTTTTTGAAATTTTGCTAAATAAATGGCTATCGAAGCTTTTAAAAAACGCTGTAGCAAAATAACTTTGCAGCCTTAATTAAACGCTGCAAATTAATTTAGCAACGTTTTAGGAACGTAGGCTAACCGTATGACTTCAGGAAGACAATAATACAATAGCAGTTTTGAAACGCTGCAAAAATAAATCATGCAACGTTTTTGAAACGCACAGTATATCAATGTTTTTGCTACATTTTACAACTATTGCAACATGCTCGACTTATAAAGCACTAATAGATATAATTTGATCTTATAAATAGTTACAAAGATTAAGCATAATCAAAGACACAATCAAAGCTGCATCAATTTCATACATCATAAATTTTAGTTATATGCAACGTTTCATGAAAAATGTTTTAAGCATAAATGTTAACGACATAGAATTTTACAAAAAGAGCTTGCTAATTAAGAAAATATAAATCGTGGAAAGTCTAATCTTGTCTCCTTCAAAAGTCCAACATGCCTATAAGAAGAAAAAATGCAATTAGAGATTAGTGGTAGAAGAGAACAAATGTTCCCATATAAATAGACTATTTGTGTTAATAGCACGTAGCTTAATGTTACATGCTAGCCAAAACTGAGAATTATCTTGACAGCTTTGATATTATAAAAAGTAACATTGATTACTTGGGCAGCGTCTATGGAAAATAATTAAGACTTATTGTACATTCTGGCCCACTGGTTCTTTCCAAGACTAACTAACATAGTGGCATTCTAAAATGAAGAAAAAAATGCATTAATGGATGATATCAACTTTCTTTAAGCCGGTACATTTCCCTTCGACTTTTATTATTAACTATTTTTTTTAACAGTCATGAACGTATGGAATGGCTGGTAAAATTTAGATGTACAGTGAATTAGCACAAAGCAAAATTTTGCCAAATCTATGGGAGAAAATGCGTTTATATGTATGTATGTATGCTCAACAAAAAGGCATATCTGGTTACTATATTGAATTCTTGTAGCTACAAAATAATAAACATAATATGATGCCAACTTGTAAAACATCCTACCTGACCAAGATCATTATTCTTATGATATCATGGCACACAAAATTACGATATTCATGTGTCTCGGTATTTGTGTGCTTGAATACATTAAAATACGGATTAATCTTACAGTTTATAGTCATAATCTTGATCATCGTTATCATTCTCTTCTTGTTGATGAAATCTTTCTTCTCTTGCCTTGTCTTTCATTTATTTACTCTATCTTTCCATTCTATGTCGCTCTTTATTTCCCTCTCACCTTCCAATTCTTTACCCACACATGTACGACACTAATATATGAACGCAAATGTATATGGAAGCAATTTATATCTCACATCAATTTGACGAAACTTACAACTTCCCGTAGAGGATGAGAATGCAGCCCCATTGGTCAGCTTCCATTGTTGTACCCGTTTCCTGTATTCCTACAATAAATTGTAATTTTTAACCAACTATGATGATGATGGTATAAAAGAAATAAAAAATCACGCTGATATGATCAAATTTTAGAGATTTGTCTGTCAGCTTGTGATTTATCTACCATTGTTGTCTTCGTCTTAATTTGAAATTCATCTTTCGAATCTTCCAAACCTGTGTCCTCATCATCTCCCTCTTCTCTAGGATAGCCTAATAAATATGATTTCTTCATTTCGGTCGCATAATTTTTGGTCTTACTAAAAAAAGTTGACATCTTATGTATGTACATCAAGTATAATCTGACACACAATATCGCTGTCAAGTTGCACAATAAAACTGTATTTTTATTAATTCATCAAATGAACATTATTCTTTAGGCCAATCCAGACGAGAGCGAACATTATATCAAAAAATTCAGGTTTATCAAAATATTTTTTCCACCCTCAAATCTAGGTCGCTATGTTGAAAAAACACATGATAACGTTTCAACTCTGGTCAACAACGTAAAATCACTTTAAACAAACAACAGGCAAAGGATTTTATTTCAATATGATCAAAAATGAAAAACATACCCATAAGTATCATGATTTCATTATCATTTGTGTTGATAATATAAAACTTAGCTAGCATACCTCCTCTTCATTTCCATAAATCATAGCATGACCGATGTGACAATACCCAGCCTGCATTGATCCAAAAAGCAATCACATTTGTGAAATCTTTGATAAAATTGCTTTTGTGTTGACTAGAGAGCTAAATGACTTTTATCACATAAATGGAACTAACAGAACAATTTAGAAAACCCAATTGGTGACACGATGAATCAGTAAGTTACGAGCAGATATAAAAATGCTTCAGGTGTCTCGGCATTTTCTATTTTTATTGAAAAAGGCCAAGATCTTAAGCATTATTAATAGTTATATTCATTTTAATAATTGCATGTGCAGATGTACTAGTAGTGATAATAAATAGAGCTCATATTATTTATATCAATAGATTGAAGTATTGTACCAAGTTTTGTGGCAACCATTTAGTCCACCATCTGCAAATTATCAATCCACATCCTACTAATTCTAATTGACACTGCTGTCCGTGTCTTTTAAATACTTAGCTACTATTTGATTCCAACAAGTGCTCATGTTATTAATCTTAGTAATCAAAATCAATGTTTTGATAACAAAAAAGTATAACCTTACTGACAAAAGGGTATTCTCTTTCTATTTAATGACTTTTGTAAACAATAGAGGCCTCTCCTCTCTTCAAGGCAAAAACTATACTCCTACGTGTTAGGTGTGGCTCGCATTAGTGGTGTATGGATTGGACTTGATGAAATATCACATCGCAAGAAATATAAACTAGTGCAGTATATATGTGCTTGTGTGTGGGTGTGTAAGACTTTATCAAGTCATTGTAAATGAGAATGGTAATATGTAACATTGATTATTGCTTTTGTTACAATCAAGTGTTACTAAAACCAAGTCTATGTCCATTGAGCTCCCGAGATAGGGATGCTCAATCATGATAAGTATTACAAGGGCAATAAAATTAAAAACCATTTGGCATTGTTACAGGATAACAGATATACAACAACGTTGAAGAGTTAAAAGCATGAAATTTTTGCAAATTGCATTACAGTAACATGTATTGTCATGGACCATAAATAATCTTTAGGTTTATATTTAGTAATTGTGTTCTTTGCAAATAAAGCATGAAATTTTTGCAAATTGTAGTATAGTAACATGTATCATCATGGATCATATATAGTTTTTGGGTTTATATTTAGTAATTGTGTTACTCTGCAAATATTATATTTGACTGATTCATGGTTCAATCAATTATTCGTCGGATTCCGCAAAGCCTAAAACTAGTAAGAGAAGAGAAAAAAGTGGATTCTAATAGAAAACCAACTACTTGTAATCTCCTTTAAAGTTATGTGAAAACTATTAAAAAATGAGCCTAATTTACAACCATAATGATTACCATATTACATGATTGTTAACATTTATACTTCAAACTATAACTAGTTATCTGATGAAATCATTAAGACTATAAATTTAGATTTTAAAATATAGTTAATATCAAAAAACATTAGTGACTTGAATGAATTAAACTGTTGCTTACAATTAAGATTTAAGAGGCTCTACAAAGGATAAAATAGGATGCGACTAACCTACAAACTATGATTTTTCTGTAGACTAATAGGTGGAAGAGATTGCAAAAGAATTTGATGTCAAAATAAAAAAAATAAGAGATGAACGTTAGATGCAAATCAGATTAAATTTTACTTTCTACATGTCTACTTTTTCAGATGTTACTTTAAAACGCCCCCTCTGTTGTATAACTGCATAGAATCTTCCACGTTAACCGTAAAATATTCCTATATGAATAAAATATGAGAAAATTTTGTTATTTATTTAATTCATTTAGCTCTAATTTTATATGGCGTCTTTTAAACAATACACATACATACATATGTGTGTGTGTGTTTATATTTATAGAACTTAAGTAAATAATAAAATAAGATGAATATATGAATGTAAAGCGCCACTGTGAAGAAATAAATAATTCCCAAGTTTCAGTAGTTATTGTTAATGAGAATATTATAACCAAATAAAATTAAAAAAAAATTAGAAAGAAAGAATTGTATTGATTTGCTACTTTTGTTGAGATAAATATTTAATGGTTGAATTTTTGCGATAATATAGATCCAAAACTGAAAAATTCATATGTAAAGTAAGGTTATTATAAAGTATATGATTTATGAGATAATATAGATAACAATAGTAAAATGAGTTGATGAAATATTTCTTAAACTGGAATTTCAATGAAAACATTGATAAGTGATTAAGGAACATGGATAAAATTATTGAAGATATGAACGGTTTTAATTGAAGTATTAATGATAAAGTTATGAAGATATGAGAGAATGCTTCTGGGTAATACTACAGGTAAGTTTGAGCATCGATGGGACTAGAGAACATGATCACTTAAAAATAGATTCCATGGCACACAACATTTAGCTCACCTCAAAAGGGAGTATTCATTCAAATCCCCCATTGAATCGTCCAATTCAACGTCAGCTGCGCACTCCTCTATAGATATAGGAGGAAGCTACCTTGTCTTCCTCCATATATATAATTACCGAATGACAAATGCATAAAAGGATAGTGTTTCACTAATTTACAAAAATATTATATACGTACTAACCTTGTGGTTTTATTTATTTAGAAGAAAAACATGATGGAATATAAGGAAGTTGTTATTTATTTACTAAATGAGCTCGTGGGTAGGAAAACAAAATATAGAAAGCATTGAAAACAAAGTTAATATTACTATAATAATCATTAGTTTAGCTTTCCACCATAAATAAACTACCTTCAAGTTAACTTCAGAATTGACAAGGACAAGGATATGGGTGATCAAGGCAGGAGTCCCTGATTCAAGAATTGATATATGTAGTGTATGAACATTTGTGAGGATGGCTGGAAGCTTTCATCTTATATGTAGGAGAAATCCTAAAAATATGTCACCACGGATGTCAAAACACTTGAAATGGACAATTATTTACCATAGACAAAGTAAACAGGTTAAATAGCCAATGGAAGACAAAAACGGTATAAAAAATTAGATCAGGGTAAAGAATTAAAATTAGTTCTAGGAACAACAACTGCTTATGATTCTCTAAAAATGACGCTTCGCTTATATTTGCAAACTAACAGCTAAGGACAACCAAGATTTCGTAGGAAAGAAATTCATCCATAATGTATTGCATTTGCTAACCGTTCCTTTTAAGCGGAACTATAAGGTCCCAAACAAAAATAATTTTGTCCTACAAATTTTCATAATTATTTTTTACATTGTAAGTAGAATTTCAGCCAGATTCCTCATACACAGAGCTTTCTAAAGACTACCGAATAACTGGACATAAATTTTTATATTGTAAGTAGAGTTTCAGCAA
The DNA here is from genome assembly GCA_030765085.1 of Allium cepa. Taxonomy (NCBI): domain Eukaryota; kingdom Viridiplantae; phylum Streptophyta; class Magnoliopsida; order Asparagales; family Amaryllidaceae; genus Allium; species Allium cepa. Next base: position 93,220,165 of record CM060928.1, read on the forward strand.
GACATTCACCCATAATCTCAAAATTTCAGCAAGAATCTCAAGTATTGAGTTACAAATGAATAACTGAACATAATTTACATTTATCGTACCTCATCCAGCTGAATCAATGATTCCTCTAACACACGAGCTTTTTGAAGACTCATGTTATCAGTTGCAGCAGCTATGTAAAACCGTGGAAAAACCCTCTCTTTCTGGAGAAATCAACGGTTGAGCGTGTATTCGTGAGTTCGCGTTGAAGAGTTTATTTTTTAATTGGATTATGGATAGGGACTGACAGGAGAGAGGGAGAGAGGTCATGTTGAGTGGTAAAGGTGCACGACATTATTATTTTCCCCCTATTTTCACATTCACTTACAGGAAGCGTTTTGGATATTGATTTTTTTGTTATTTTTAATAATTCATCCACATATCGCAGCATTTTTATTAAAACGCTGCTTAATTGTAACGACCCGCCTTCCATAGAAAGACTCATCATTAAGAAGAAATAAAGGGATAGAAAAGAGAAAAGATAGAAAAGAAAGAACCAAACAACATCAGAATCTCACAACGGAACGAATAAATTATATTAATCAAATAAAATATTACATAGTATCACATACATCAGAGTTATACAGCTCAAACTACACAAACTAGACAGTTATAACACCTGTCTAGATATTACAACTCAAGTACATAACAGGAAACAGATACAACTCAAACACGACGGAAACACTATATATATATCTACACGCTGAAGCCACCTACTCCATATCTCCTCCAGAACTTGTCAAAGCAAACCTGAATCCCTCGACTACTCATACGTAATATGAGTACCCAAGAGTTTAATAAAACAGAAAATAAATACTTGGGTCAGACAGGGGTCTGGTGTGAGTAAACGGTTTAAATTTGCTTAACTTTAGAAAATCCTTTGAAAGAAAAAGGTATCACGTAAGACCTCCCACACATAAACATTGGTAAGTTTTTACCTTACGCTAACCAAAACATTTGATAGAAAATCCAGTGATATTATAATAGGGTCTAGGGTTTTCAAAATAAAATACAGAAATAGCTGGAATGCTTACATCTCACGTTCCAACATAGTTGGGCACAATCAAAACCGTACAGGCACTTATTGGATTTTGGATTCCATACAATGGCTGGGCTACTGGGGTACTTCCCGTCACAGTACGTGGCCTAGATCACCGTACCGAGGAGTACGCCCGCTCCCCTGCCAAACAAGACCGGAACCATCCCTTACTAGACAGTCCCGAACAAGACCACCCCGATAGTTGTCATGATCAACCGCCCACACAGCTGAAATAAAAAAGGACCTCTAGACAGGGGTAAATCTCGTCCTACTTGGGTATGACCCACTTAGCTTGCTGCACCTCTCCTGTTTTAGCCATTTCCGGTTGATGAGGCTTGAGGCTGCGATTACCTTTATAGGACACATCTATCTTAGAATGCTCATCATCCACTTGACGATGTCCTGAAAGCATTTAATCCATACAAGTTCGTTTCGGGTTCGAACGAAACCGAAGGCACTATCTCATTACACTCATTTTGGAATCACCCTCAGAGTTAACGACAATAGCCCTTACACTCTGAATCACCATCTCGAACCTGTAAGTACTATTTCCATCAAACTCATCTCGGAATCACCCCCAAAGTTATACTGGCGAATAGTTCTTACACCTCGAGTCTTCACTTGCACTCCCCTTGGATTCACGACCTAACATTTAACTTGGATCGATGTGGTTTTCGGAATTCCAAATTTGGAAACCCGATCCCGGTCTCATCGAATCCAAACGCCATCTTAATGTCAAGTGATTTAAGTTTAAATTCAATTTTAAACATTGAATTCACACGGCATCATTCACAGACAAATATCACACATTTATCACTGATATATCAAATATCATATCACAGAATATCACAACATATCATCCAATAGATATCAACCAATCCAGATATTCCACAAACAATCATACACAAACAGGCATCATTAATCCCTTTATAATTAATTTAATCATTCTAAAATTAAATTAAATTAATTACTTGAGAATTAACAACTAATCCTGCTTAAGCAATCATTAGTTAATTACAATTAATTAATTAATCACTCTTTAATCACCATCAAAATCCAATTAATTAATCTTCAATTACAGATTAACTATCCTTTAATCATATTCTTAATTAATCACCTAGATTAATTATTCTTTAATTATCTTATGTAACTATCCTTAAATTAATTTACACAGATTAATTTATCTTTAAGCATTAATTAATCTTAATTAATTAACAATAATTAATTACATAAATCCTTAATTAATTACATTAATTAATTATAACTTCTTTCATACTTCATTGATTAATTATCTTATAATTAATCACATTTATTAATTAATTAAACAATTAATTATTCATTAATTTCATTTATTAATGACCCTCTAATTTCTTTTATTAATCAATTTTTCTCACAATTACATTTAATAATTAATTATAAACTTAATTTCAATTATTAATCAAACCTGACTAATCACAATCAGTAATTAACTTCCTTAATTACTTCACCAATTAAACCAACTCCTTGATTAATTACATTAATCAATTCTTTAATTACTTCCCTAAAGTAATTATACCTCTTTAATTACTATCCATCAAGTAATTTCCTCAATTAATTGCATTCAGTGATTATTCATTAATTACTTCACTAAGTAATTACACATTTTTAATTACATTAGGTAATTATACTTAATCCTATCATTAAGTAATTCTTTTTAATTAATTAAACTTAATTAATTAACTAAATTATCCATAATAACTTAATTAATTACACGGAGTAATTAATTACTTTAATTACTTCATTAAGGAATTATGTTTAAATAACTCTTCTTAATGATTAAGTAATTAACTTCTTAATTACTTATTAACTAATTATTTCTTAATTAATTAAACTTGATTAATAAATTTTTAATTAAGTAATTAATTACACTTAATTAATTACACTAACTAATTTACCTTAATTTAATTACTCACATTAACCAATTTAAGTTAATTAAGTAATTTACTTTAATTTCCTTTATAATTAAACTTGATTAATATAAACCATACTTCATTAACCTTTATCAATAATTTTAAAAATTAAATTTAAAATCCATAAACTTGTATTAGGTTTACACTAAAACATCATCTTTTAATTTATCATTATTAAATACCTTACCTTAATCATATTTAAATTACTTCAAATACATTTTTATTTGAAAACATTATTTTATCATTTAACAAAGCAAAAATGAAACAAACTATTTTTAAAACAACAGTTTACATTTTAAAAAAATCCAATCTTTAAAAACTAAAATTCTTTTAAAGTCAAACATTCATTCTTATAAAACTAATTTAAACACTTTGTTTAAACATCAATTTGCTTTCAAACTTGAAACTTCATTTTATAAAGTACAAACCCGGTTACTATTAAACTTTTTTAAAAACAAACTATTTAAAAGAAAAACAAGATTAACTTAAACTTGTTAAAACACAAGGTTTTAAATTAAAACATCTCAAACATCTTTAAACTACTTAAAGCTTTGTTTTAAAACTCAGTTTGCTTTGAATTTCAGAAAAATTCAATTTGCAGTTAAAAATTGAACAGGATATAAATCCTGTAACCAAGCTTACTCGAAAACCAAAACACACGCGACGCTCCCTCCTACCTCTTCGAGTTGCATGTGATCGAACACGAGACCCACTTAGAGAATGCAACGAAATCCATGGCCAATGCTTCCCAAACGAAACAGATGCACCCAAATAAGCTCGTGCACGTGCACATTAGGATCGGTCGACGGCGACCATCGTCGGCATGCCCCACAAGTCGCCTCTGACCCCTTCAACTACTTCGTCCCCTTGGATCGATGAAACCACCAAAGAAAAAGAAACGAGCCATTCAACTCAAAGCTTACAGCAATTCGAAAAAAAAGCATCAGCACCTCATCAGGAAAATACACTTGAACAACAAATGCCAAACGCCGATGAACTAGATGAACGGAGACCACGGCTTTACTTCTAGAGCCACCTTGCACTTCGACAACGCGATCCCGTTTTATGCGATCCACCCCGAAGCATCAACGACGACGAACTCATGTCGTTTCCGATCCAAACAAAAAACGGGTTCAAAACCCTACTAACCCCCTTCACGGCTACCACGGTCATCATAAAAACCTATCACCATTTTTCCTGCATCACCAGTCATCATGACCACCTCCATGCCAAAGCTCGACCTCCAACTCAACTCCAATCAACGACAATCGACCAATAACCCAATTCCAAGTAATTCTAATTTCCTCTCTAAATACTAAATTATAAATTACAATCTTCATCTTAAAATTCATGAAGTTGGACAACAATTCAGATCATATGAACAGAAGTTTAAATTATTAAATTTGATTTATACCCAATTTTGATTTTTCCACTGTAAATCCAAAATTTACAGTTTATTGTTCAATATAAATTTTAAGATTTACTTTTAAACGCAAATTTACCTCATTACGATCAGATTTCCCTCAATGATCAATGATTGATAGTGTTTAACTTGGAAGATAAAAAAATTTCTATCTACAAACTGGAACATGAATAAGAACAGAATTTTAAAACTTTCATAACTACAGGTATTCAAACAGCTAAATAAACATGCATGTAAATCATCAAATCAAACAAGCAAATATTGATATTATGTTTATTATATTATTCATTTCATAGAACAACATATAAAAGATTTAAAACTGTTTTTAAAAAAGGGATTTACTCACAAAATTTTAGGAGCAGAGAACACTTAATTACTACATTTTGATTCCTGGAATTATGAATTTGCTTTGCAACCTGCTATTTGAATTGTTGTAGTAGTTGATTCTCAGTTGAACATTGAATTTTTTCTGAAATCTGCTTGATGAATTTGCATGTTCTTCAGATTGCAAATTGGATCTGAGTTGTACATAGCTTCAGATTTCTTTTTTTTTCTATGGTTACAGTTTTGAATTTTGTTTTCTTTTTTATTTCAGTTTGAATCTTCTTGCATTTGATTTCTTCTCTTTTTTATTTTAGTTGAAGAAAAATTAAAGAATGTCTTAGTTGAAGAAAACAAACAAACATATCCTTTCTTTTAAATTAATAAAAACAAAACTTTCTTTTAAAAGATAGATTGCCACTTGTTTCATGAATAAACCCTTGTGTTAACAAATGTCTAAACCTTTATTAATTTGTATACAAGTGTGTTTCCTAAGTTCTTATGATGCCATGTGTTTTAAGAATTACATTAATTACTTTTTTATTAATGAATTAAACCTTAATTACCATATTAGTTTAATACTCATGTTATATATATAACTATGCAATGCATTTATAACCTTGTGTTTAATTTATAATTATTTAAAACTCTATTTCTAAGGAAAAATTTTAAAAGAAGAAAACAAACATTTATTTAAATTTTATTTTAAAAGTTTAAACATAAATTACTATAACTAACATTGATATTATATATAAAAATCTAAATTTATTTCAAAAACCAATTTAAAGAAAACAAATTAAATTTTATAACAATGTACTATTTCAAACTATTATTCTTTTAATAAAAATAAATTTTCCTTTAAGTGTTTTGTGAATAAAAATTAATTTTAAATTTCTTTTAAAAAGCATTTTTGTTAAACCAGATCAAAAACCTTCCAAATCACCATAAAAACATATGTACATTATAAATTTGAAAACATTTTCTGTTTAAGTTTAATCCATATATTTCTATTTATAATATATATATACAAATATATTTATACATTACAAATAGAATATTTTAAGTATTAACTTCAGAAATTATTGGAATTTTAAAATAGAACATCAAATCAAAATATATAAACATATACATATATATATTATAATTTGAAAATATTTTTATTAAATTTAAATTGAACCAATTACTTTTTACAATGTATGTATATATATATATATATATATTACAAATAGAATATTTTTATTAACTTAAAAGATTAATTATTATTAGTTAAATATATATTATTATCCTTTGAAAAGAATGAACATTTCAAATTAAATTATCATTATTATTGAGTTTTTAAAAGATAACATTTGTTAAATTAGATTAATTATTAGTTTTGAATATATAATATTTGGTTAAATTAGATTTTTAAATCAATTTAACATAATTTAAAATAAATTATAAATGGAAATTGTCAATAAGTATTGCCAAAATCCTGTGACATCACATTCCTCCCCCCTTAAAAGAATTTCGTCCCCGAAATTAAAAGCAAAGATAAATTAATAATTCCATACCGATTTTAATTTATAATAGCAACAAATGCTATCAACCATACTAGAAACCATAACATCCAATTCAAACAATCAATTCTAACTATCCAGACAAAATTCTGGACAGAATTTCCTAGAGTTTCCCTGGTACAAACACCGGGTTACTCGCCTTACAAAATCTAAACTAGCCGCTCTACTCAGATATAGAACTCCTATATATCCAGATCTATAATCTAAACAGGACACCGGACCACAAACAAGCCTGATCAATTTCCAAATCTCCATGATCTGCTGGTTCTAAACCAGTGATAGATCAAACACTTATCCTTAAGAGAATACAGAAAGATTCCAATACACTCTTGAGCTAGCTTCCCATCTTATCCAATCTCATTGCTCTTATGATCGGATAAAACTTATCCAAAAATTAAATCTTTGACTTCGAATTCCGAATCTCTTCGTCTCTCGTCCACAACCTCTGCTGATCCTGGGCTGCCCTTAATCTTCTTGATCATCCAAACTTCACAGATGCTTCACAAATCAAAACTGGATCAAGAATGAGATGACCTCTTGATTCTACTCAATAAGATGGTTCTCCCAAAATCCATCGAAATCCAAAACACCAATCTACCATACAAGCATTAAGAACTTCAAACTTGTTTCTCCTATCCGGGAAATAGAACAGATGCTCTCGACATCCAAGCCTTCAGATCCCGAAAGAACTTCCTGAAGAAAACCTTAAATCCAAGGAAACACAAATCTTTCGATGAATCCGAGGTTGCTTCTATTCTGGAATAGCTGCAACCATGCTTTTGATGAACACAAACACAAACTTGATCAACTCATCTAGTAACATTGTCCATCAAATTCCATAAAAGCTTAATGACCTATCCGATTTGGTCGCAAATATTGCAACAGAAATCCATTCGGAAAACTAGATCCAATCAACCCTGATTTCTCACAAAATCCTCTCTCCTGGAATCTTCTCTCTACTAGGCCAAAACACCAGAAAATCCAAGAACCAAATCGAAACAGAACTCCATCTCCCGATGCGGACAAACTCCTTTGACTTCCTCGAAGATATTTAGAAAGTATCAAACCACCTCGATAGCTCCAACATTCTTTAGATATGCCTCAAACTAAAGCAAAGATTACTAAAAGAACTTCTAAATCATCGCAAGTCACTTTTGCGATAACACCCAGTTCAGGTTCCAAAGAAACCATTCCCTCTTACACAACAGAACAACTTAAGCCGTTCAAAAGAAGAAACTGATGGTCCACCTCAACCACAAACACCTTCCCTAGATGAGCTTTCAGAAGAAGGAACAAGCCTTCACCATTTTCCTGATCCACTGATAGAAGAATCTCAAAAGACTTCTGAACCATCAAAGAAACGGACCACACAACTGCTTTCGAACTCCACCTCTAGGATACTGCTGAGCCAAAAGATCTTCCCGACAGCACATTCAACACCCCTGAGCTTCCCTTGCTACCACAGACCTCCTATCCAAAAGCTCCTTGAATCCCAAATCTATATCAGCCACTTCCACAATAGAGCCTTCAAGATAGACAGATATCTCTCAGGAAACTCGATTTCAGACCAAGCACAAACACCTAGCTGAACTGAGTCTCCCAATCCAATACAGATAAGACTCCTTCCTATGGTTGCCAAAATACCAATACTTGCTTCAGCTCTTCTGACTGATCCAAACTCTAGAAAATCCGCTCGCACGAGCGCAATTCAAACTTATACTTCAAAGACAAACTCCGAACATTTAAAAGATTTCCTTCAGAGATCGATGAAATCCATATACCCAGCTGCCAAACTTACTCAAGATGCCCAAAATTGTCCTGGCAGATACTCTTCCAACCTCAAATACTCGGACTTCTTCCATTGATAGTCGTGCTATACGCACCACTATCTCTCCTACTTCTAGAACTTATGTTGGCAAACCCGAACAGGTAACCCAAAAAAATAGGTAGGAATATATACATATATATATATATTCAAAATTACAAATACGCCCTCTGAAGAAAGACATCACTCCAGAGTGTAGGTATTCGCTCAACCTAGCGCTCTGATACCACAATGTAACGACCCGCCTTCCATACCACAGAAAAACGCATCATTAAGAAGAAAGAAATGGATAGAAAAGAGAAAAGATAGAAAAGAAAGAACCAAATCACAGCGGAATGAATAAATTATGCTAATCAAATAAAATATTACATAGTATCACATACATCAGAGTTATACAGCTCAAACTACACAAACTAGACAGTTATAACACCTGTCTAGATATTACAACTCAAGTATATAACAGGAAACAGATACAACTCAAACACAGCGGAACCACTATATATATATATATATATATATATATATATATATATATATATATCTACACGCTGAAGCCACCTGCTCCATATCTCCTCCAGAACTCGTCAGAGCAAACCTGAATCCCTCGACACTCATACGTAATATGAGTACCCAAGAGTTTAATAAAACAGAGAATAAACACTCGGGTCAGACAGGGGTCTGGTGTGAGTAAACGGTTTAAATTTGCTTAACTTTAGAAAATCCTTTGAAAGAAAAAGGTGTCACGTAAGACTTCCCACACATAAACATGAGTAAGTTTTTACCTTACGCTAACCAAAACATTTGATAGGAAATCCGGTGATATTATAATAGTGTTTAGGGTTTTCAAAATAAAATACAGAAATAGCTGGAATGCTTACATCTCACGTTTCAACATAGTTGGGCACAATCAAAACCGTACAGACACTTATTGGATTTTGGATTCCATACAATGGCAGGGCTACTGGGGTACTTCCCGTCACAGTATGTGGCCTAGATCACCGTACCGAGGAGTACGCCCGCTCCCCTGCCAAACAAGACCGGAACCATCCCTTACTAGACAGTCCCGAACAAGACCACCCCGACAGTTGTCATGATCAACCGCCCACACAGACGAAATAAAAAGGGACCTCTAGACAGGGGTAAATCCCGTCCTACTTGGGTATGACCCACTTAGCCTTGCTGCACCTCCCCTATTTTAGCCATTCCCGGTTGATGAGGCTTGAGGCTGCGATTACCTTTATAGGACATATCTATGTTAGAATGCTCATTCCACCTGACGATGTCCTGAAAGCATTCAATCCATACAAGTTCGTTCCGGGTTCGAACGAAACAGAAGGCACTATCTCGTTACACTCATTTTGGAATCACCCTCTGAGTTAACGACAATAGCCTTTGCACTCTGAATCACCATCTCGAACCTGTAAGTACAATTTCCGTCAAACTCATCTCGGAATCACCCCCAGAGTTATACTGACGAATAGTTCTTACACCTCGAGTCTTCACTTGCACTCCCCTTGGATTCATGACCTAACGTTTAACTTGGATCGACGTGGTTTTCGGAATTACAAATTTGGAAACCTGATTCCGGTCTCATCGAATCCAAACGCTATCTTAATGTCCAAGTGATTTAAGTTTAACAAATTAATTCAATTTTAAACATTGAATTCACACAGCATCATTCACAGATAAATATCACACATTTATCATTGATATATCAAATATCATATCACATAATATCACAACATATCATCCAATAGATATCAACCAATCCAGATATTCCACAAACAATCATACACAAATAGGCATCATTAATTCCTTTATAATTAATTTAATCATTTTAAAATTAAATTAAATTAATTACTTGAGAATTAACAACTAATCCTGCTTAAACAATCATTAGTTAATTACAATTAATTAATTAATCACTCTTTAATCACCATCAAAATCCAATTAATTAATCTTCAATTACAGATTAACTATACTTTAATCATATTCTTAATTAATCACCTAGATTAATTATTCTTTAATTATCTTATGTAATTATCCTTAAATTAATTTACACAAATTAATTTATCTTTAAGCATTAATTAATCTTAATTAATTTCTAATTAATTAATTAACAATAATTAATTACATAAATCCTTAATTAATTACATTAATTAATTATAACTTCTTTCACACTTCATTGATTAATTATCTTACAATTAATCACATTTATTAATTAATCAAACAACTAATTATTCATTAATTTCATTTATTAATGACCCTATAATTTCTTTTATTAATCAATTTTTATCACAATTACATTTAATAATTAATTATAAACTTTATTTCAATTATTAATCAAACCTGATTAATCACAATCAGTAGTTAGCTTCCTTAGTTACTTCACCAATTAAACCAACTCCTTGATTAATTACATTAATCAATTCTTTAATACTTCCATTAAGTAATTATACCTCTTTAATTACTATCCATCAAGTAATTTCTTCAATTAATTACATTCAGTAATTATTCATTAATTACTTCACTAAGTAATTACACATTTTTAATTACATTAGGTAATTATACTTAAACCTATCATTAAGTAATTCTTTTTAATTAATTAAACTTAATTAATTAACTAAATTATCCATAATAACTTAATTAATTGCACGGAGTAATTAATTACTTTAATTACTTCATTAAGTAATTATGTTTAAATAACTCTTCTTAATGATTAAGTAATTAACTTCTTAATTACTTATTAATTAATTATTTCTTAATTAACTAAAATTGATTAATAAATTTTTAATTAAGTAATTAATTACACTTAATTAATTACACTAACTAATTTACCTTAATTTAATTACTCACATTAACCAATTTAAGTTAATTAAGTAATTTACTTTAATTTCCTTTATAATTAAACTTGATTAATATAAACCATACTTCATTAACCTTTATCAATCATTTTAAAAATTAAATTTAAAATCCAAAAACTTGTATTTGGTTTACACTAAAACATCATCTTTTAATTTATCATTATTAAATACCTTACCTTAATCACATTTAAATTACTTCAAATACATTTTTATTTGAAAACATTATTTTATCATTTAACAAAGCAAAAATGAAACAAACTATTTTTAAAACAACAGTTTACATTTTAAAAAAAATCCAATCTTTAAAAACTAAAATTCTTTTAAAGTCAAACATTCATTCTTATAAAACTAATTTAAACACTTTGTTTAAACATCAATTTGCTTTCAAACTTGAAACTTCATTTTATAAAGTACAAAACCGTTTAATATTAAACTTTTTTAAAAACAAACTATTTTAAAAAAAACATGATTAACTTAAACTTCTTAAAACACAAGGTTTTAAATTAAAACATCTCAAACATCTTTAAACTACTTAAAGCTTTTTTTTTAAAACTCAGTTTGCTTTGAATTTCAGAAAAATTCAATTTGCAGTTAAAAATTGAACAGGATATAAATCCTGTAACCAAGCTTACTCGAAAACCAGAACACACGCGACGTTCCCTCCTACCTCTTCGAGTTGCACGCGATCGAACATGAGACCCACTTCGAGAATGCAACGAAATCCATGGCCAATGCTTCCCAAACGAAACAGATGCACCCAAATAAGCTCGTGCACGTGCACATTAGGATCGGTCAACGGCGACCATCGCCGGCATGCCCCACAAGTCGCCTCTGACCCCTTCAACTACTTCGTCCGCTTGGATCGATGAAACCACCAAAGAAAAAGAAATGAGCCATTCAACCCAAAGCTTACAGCAATTTGGAAAAAAAAGCATCAGCACCTCATCAGGAAAATACACTCGAACAACAAATGCCAAACGCCGATGAACTAGATGACCAGAGACCACGGCTTCACTTCCAGAGCCACCTTGCACTTCGACAACGCGATCCCCCTCTATGCGATCCACCCCGAAGCATCAACGACGACGAACTCATGTCGTTTCCGATCCAAACAAAAACAGGTTCAAAACCTTACAAAACCCCTTCACGGCCACCACGGTCATCACAAAAATCTATCACCATTTTTCCTGCATCACCAGTCATCATGACCACCTCCATGCCGAAGCTCGACCTCCAACTCAACTCCAATCAGCGGCAATCGACCAATAACCCAATTCCAAGTAATTCTAATTTCCTCTCTAAATACTAAATTATAAATTACAATCTTCATCTTAAAATTCATGAATTTGGACAACAATTCAGATCATATGAACAGAATTAAATTATTAAATTTGATTTCTACCCAATTTTGATTTTTCCACTGTAAATCCAAAATTTACAGTTTATTGTTCAATATAAATTTTAAGATTTACTTTTAAATGCAAATTTACCTCATTACGATCAGATTTCCCTCAATGATCAATGATTGATAGTGTTTAACTTGGAAGATAAAAAAATTTCTATTTATAAACTGGAACATGAATAAGAACAGAATTTTAAAACTTTCATAACTACAGGTATTCAAACAGCTAAATAAACATGCATTTAAATCATCAAATCAAACATGCAAATATTGATATTATGTTTATTATATTATTCATTTCACAGAACAACATATAAAAGATTTAAAACTATTTTTAAAAAAGGGATTTACTCACAAAATTTTAGGTGCAGAGGACACTTAATTACTACATTTTGATTCCTGGAATTATGAATTTTCTTTACAACCTGCTGTTTGAATTGTTGTAGTAGTTGATTCTCAGTTGAACATTGAATTTTTTCTAAAATCTTGCTTGATGAATTTGCATGTTCTTCAGATTGCAAATTGGATCTGAGTTGTACATAGCTTCAGATTTTTTTTTCTTTGGTTACAGTTTTGAATTTTGTTTTCTTTTTTATTTCAGTTTGAATCTTCTTGCATTTGATTTTTTCTCTTTTTTATTTTAGTTGAAGAAAAATTAAAGAATGTCTTAGCTGAAGAAAACAAACAAACAGATCCTTTCTTTTAAATTTAATAAAAACAAAACTTTCTTTTAAAAGATAGATTGCCACTTGTTTCATGAATAAACCCATGTGTTAACAAATGTCTAAACCTTTATTAATTTGTATACAAGTGTGTTTCCTAAGTTCTTATGATGCCATGTATTTTAAGAATTACATTAATTACTTTTTTATTAATGAATTAAACCTTAATTACCATATTAGTCTAATACTCATGTTATATATATAACTATCCAATGCATTTATAACCTTGTGTTTAATTTATAGTTATTTAAAACTCCATTTCTAAGGATAAATTTTAAAAGAAGAAAATAAACATTTATTTAAATTTTATTTTAAAAGTTTAAACATAAATTACTATAACTAACATTGATATTATATATAAAAGTCTAAATTTATTTCAAAAACCAATTTAAAGAAAACAAATTAAATTTTATAACAATGTACTATTTCAAGCTATTATTCTTTTAATAAAAATAAATTTTCCTTTAAGTGTTTTATAAATAAAAATTAATTTAAATTGCTTTTGAAAAGCATTTTTATTAAACCAGATCAAAAACCTTCCAAATCACCATAAAAACATATGTACATTATAAATTTGAAAACACATTTTCTGTTTAAGTTTAATCCATATATTTCGTTTTACAATATATATACACACACAAATATATTTATACATTATAAATAGAACATTTTAAGTATTAACTTCAGAAATTATTGGAATTTTAAAACAGAACATCAAATCACAATATATAAACATATATATATTATAATTTTAAAATATTTTTATTAAATTTAAATTGAACCAATTCCTTTTTACAATGTATACATATATATTTTACAAATAGAATATTTTTATTAACTTAAAAATATTAATTATTATTAATCAGATATATATTGTTATCCTTTGAAAAGAATGAACATTTCAAATTAGATTATCATTATTATTGAGTTTTTAAAAGATAACATTTGTTAAATTAGATTAGTTATTAGTTTTGAATATACAATATTTGGTTAAATTAGATTTTTAAATCAATATAACATAATTTAAAATAAATTATAAATGAAAATGATTAAATAAGTATTGCCAAAATCCCGGGACATCACATTAATCGTGCTGCGAAAAACAAATTTTGTTGTAATGTCTTTGTGATTTGTATAGTATTGGATATCATTTTGATGATTTGATTGGTTATCTCAGGTTTTCTTTTGATATATGATTTTATGATATTATATTAAGGCATTTAAGTCAGTTAGCCCTATTCTCTTGATGATTTCATTTTACATGATGAGGTTATATTGCATGGACGATTCATCTATTGGATATAGTCTTCTTGATTTCTATCGATTTGTTTTAGATGGATGATGACATCTTTTGATATCGGTTCTAATTATTTATATGAATTTGAGATATCTGAGGATTGTGATGCCTTGAGGATTATTTTATACATTTTGACATGTCGCTTGATGTTTTGAGTATCTTTGGTAGTCATATTATGCTTTTCTTCTTTATTTATACTGTATCACTTTATTTATGATCCTTGATTAGACATAGTCTGACCTGTATGTTATTTTATAATATTCGGGTCAGTTCGAGACATTTTATGTATAGGGACAACTTGACTAGCATTTGTTTTAGTTGGCTTAGAGGTGGCATATTAGGATGTACGATATTTAAAAGACATTGATTCACTATATGTTGTGCATTATTCTATCCTGGAAGCACACGTGTTTATTGCTTTGTATGAATACTAAGTATGTTTTGTGGTGAGTTATATTCAATGTTTAAATACGTATCAGTATTAGCCTAAGGGAATATTTACGTGTATACCCGATATCGTCTTATTCTCTGTATTATCCGACAGTATTATTTTGTAGTACTCTTGGATAATATGAGTATACAGGTGGGGTGTCACATTATCTATATATATATATATATATATATATTGTAAAACTTAGGTTTATATTTATATAAATTATATATAATATACACACACACCCGACTTTAATTTTTTTGATTCGAAGTATATATATGCGTATACATTGATAAAATTTAATATAATACATACATACATACATACATACATATATATATATATATATGTATGTATGTATGTATTTTACAATTAACTTGTCTTAATTATTATTTTATAAAATCAAAATAAAAATTTAATTTTTTAGTTGTCGAATGATATAAGAATGTGTGTGTGTGTGTGTATAAATTATTTTTAATCAACACACGTATAAACAAACATATTCATTTGATGTTGACTGCATTAACATATATGGATTCAGGATAGTATATGTATAACTAACGACAACATAATGACATGATATATATATATATATATATATATATATATATTAGATTATTACCTTCCTATGGCCTATAAGTAACACCTTGTAATGTTGAATCTTCACTCCATGAACCAGTATCCAATCCTTCATAGAGAGCAACCAAACTTAAAGTAGCAACCATCGGTCTTCGATTTTTATTTAATTCATGTTTTAGTGGCCTGAAAACTTTGGAGAAGGATGGAAAATAGGCTAGGCCATGATTGGTCTATAGCAGCAAAAAGAGCGCAATCTAACTACTTCATGTATGATCTCCTCACATGGTTGGCCACCCTAGATACATTTTTGGGCCTCCAAACTATTTCATGTTCGATCAAATAAATATGCAATTAAATCTAATTCAAATGCACATCGATATCGTATATCGATATATGTGTCTTTAACTATTGTATACACATTATTTAGTATTCGATCAACGCAAATTAAATAAATTTTTACAATCATTTTTTATTACTATTAATTAATCAATATAATTATATAATCATAATTAATTAAATCATGTGGTAGTAGGAGTATTCAACGTTTCTGTTGTATGACACTTAAGTATAAATTCGATCAATGATTAATATCGAACAATTCGAATATTAACGTTCACACGTCACTTAGCAGGTGGTATGACGTTATAGCCAAATTTATCGCATACATAGGTTCGGTGAAATCCAATTTTACTTTATTTAAGTAATTCTCTTCGTCAAAACTATATCGCATTAGGACTTATGGAATTTGGTAATGGTCAAAATTCCAATATCGTCGTATTCAACTTTATAGTCCAAACATAGAGTTCTTTGTTCAATAGTAACAACTATTATTAACTGAACTACTAGCCAAAGATTTTGACTTTGAGTTGATTGCAGTTGACCGTGACACTAACCTCATGTAACCGAGAAATAAATCCTCTCTTAAATAGGTTTTATTTCTAATGCTTCTAATCGATCCAACTATGTTGCTCGATAAATGTCGTTCCACGTTTTAACCATAATTAGAGTAGAGCTTCCAGAATGAAGATCAATGGTATTATCAAATCAAGAGAACCGTGTAATATTATCATATTGGTATTTTGACAATAGTTATCCAAAAGTTATTTTATAACCAAAAGAAAACTATCGAGTGAGTCATTCCATAGTTATCCAATAACTATCAGTATGTAATCTCTAGGTTCTCCGGTAATGAGTACTCGACTTCCAAACATTTAGAAAGCAATACGTACTCTAGTCTCAAATGATGCATCGATATCCAATCTCGTTATATCTTACTATAAATTTTTAAAATAACGTGTTTATTACATTGTGATAAAATATACATGATTACAACAATTGTAATAACCATCACAAATACACCGTTCATGGATTTTCTGTTTAATATATATAAATTAATTAGTTATAACATATTACAACAAGTATATAATAGAAAGAAAACACCTTATTTACGAACCAGATTTTATTATAGAGTAAATAATTCACAATAAATTATAGAATTTCCCATGGGTATACCCTTAAATCTTTTAGGAAGTTCGTTCCATATTTAAGCACGTATAAAAGTGATGCGGTGAACAATCTCGTTCTACGTGGTACAAGATCTTATGGAAATTGTTTCATGCAAAAATGAGCAAGCGAATTCCCATCCAAAATCGCGTACCTAATATTATTGGGTACATAAAAGATTGACTGAGTTGGGAAAGATGCGTTATCAAGGGTTATAAATCGATTGGATTCTTGGATACTGACTCCATCTTTGATTAGTTAACTTGAACTTCCATATGAACTCGTTGAAGGGTGTTGTATGGATCTCGTTAATATGTTATGGATAACCAAAAGTACATTTATGATGGGTTAGGTGTTGCACTCGTTGTCAAGGAAAAATCCTCTTTGAATAGTTTGAAAAATAGAAAACGTAGGTCGAAGGGTAGCAAAGGTAAAGCTAAGACTAATGAAGTGAAGGGTGAATGTCACCATGTCTCTAAAGGGTACACTGTAAGGGGAGCTGTCTAGGTTATTTGAAGATGCTCAAAGGACAGGAATTCAATTCTTCTCCTATTGGTATTTTATTATAGAGAAATGTTTATCTATAAGCGCTTCACCTTGGATTTTAGATATTGGATCAAGAATTCATACCAGTAACTCATTGTAGGGACTTAGGAGTGAAAAGGCTTAAAGCAAGAGGGAACATGGAATATAGCAAGAGGGAACATGGAATTCTAAGTTGCAAACGGAGCTATTGTAGCAATAGGAGATTGCCATATGAAGCTTGTTAGTGGACATGATTTAGTTTTATACAATTGATAGTTTGTACCAAACTTTACTAGTGGATAATCTTCATTCCCAATTTGAGGGGAAAACAGTTATAGTTTATTTGTAATGAAAACCTTGTGAACATTTGTTATGATAATAAAACCGGGTATTTTGGTACTCCTAAAGTTGACATTTACAAACTTAACTGATAGAGGTAGGGGTATGCCCAAGGGCAATTATATAATTTGTTACATATATCTAACTTGATAACCAAGCTTGTTCAAACCAAAAGGTGTTTGCTTTCTATTATATAATTGATAAAATGTGTTATATTAATTAATTGATTTAATTAAAAATATATTTAATAGAAAATCCATAAACGATATGTTTTGTGATAATAGTTACGAAGTATTGTAACCGTGAGTAATGTATCACCATGAAAACAAATATGCCATTTTAAAGATTACTAGTCAAGATGTATCGAGACTGGATATCGACACATCCGTCAAGACTACATTACGTAATGCTCTTCAAAAGTTGGGCAGTGTATTGATCACGACTACTGGGGAACTAAGGCGTTGCGTACTGATAGTTATTGGATAACTGTGGAATGACTCACCCGATAGTTTTTTATTGATTAATATGACTAAGGTCGCGCAGAGAATATCGATATGACTAATTTACACGGTTCTCCCGACTTGAGAATACCGTTGATCTTCAATGTGGAATTTCCGCTTTGATTATAGCTAAATCATGGCACAACGTCCATCAGACTATAGTTGGGTCGAATGGAAGCATTGAAAGTGAAACACTATTCAAGAGAAGGTTCGTCTCCTCGATTATATGAGGTTGGTATCACGGTCAACTAAAGTCAAAGTCTCTGGACTTTGTGTTTGAACTATAAATGTAGAATATATTGGAATTTTGACATTATCAAATTTCATAAGTCCTAATGCGATATAGTTTTGACGAACAAAATTGGTGTAAATAATTGTCACTATTAGGTATCGCTTATAAGTAAATTTGGATTTTATCTAAAAGAAGTGTAAGTGATAATTTCGACTAAAATGTCACATCGTCTGCTAAGTAACATGTGAACGTTAATATTCGAATAGTTTGATTTTAGTCGCTGACTGAATTTACAACTTTAAGTTGCACAACCATAATGATGAATGCTTCGAAAACCACATGATTTAATTAATTTATAACCATTTTAAATTAATTAATATTTATGAAAAAAATTATTTTATTTGTTTGAAGGCCATTAGTATTTAATAAAGTATGTACATAAATGTCATGTATGTACGTATCGACATTTGATATTGACAAAATATTTAAACTGGACTTAAATGGAATAATTACTAAATGAGTTTGGGAATATTTTTGGCACATATAGCCTCATTCGTAGAAGGCCATAAGAAGGGGCTTAAAATCCAATGGTTGGATCTAGAAAATAAAGGGAGGAGATTAAGGAAAGATCCCTTTATAAATATGTTACCTTCCTTTTACTTGCCTCTCTTAATCACTTTCCCTCTAAACCCTAGCCTTCATCTTCATTTTTCTACCTTCTTGGCTGAAACTTCATGGCTTCCAAGGTAAATAAAATTCCCAAAACAAAATCAAAACAAATCAAATAAATCAAATACAAAAGTGGCGCTTTCGATTGTTGCAATTTCTAGAGGAGAGCTAGCAGAGCAGAACAACCTTTTATTAGAAGATACCTCTCCGGACATAAGTTACATCTTCTCAAGCGATTCTGAAGATACGCTCTCATTACTTTACTGGATACGTATATGTTATAGGACCCGATCAACTAGACGTGGTTAATGACACCTCTACTTACGAGGAGGGTTAGGTAGCAGATAGAGCAATTCGACTCTATTCTATACCTTAAATGTTTAAGTTAAGTAATAATATATGGATGGATCACTATAAAATCCAGCTAGCTTTACTATAAAAGCCCAAATTAGACCGTTGCCTCGCATGTCGGCTACCATAAAAAAAGTAGTGTTAATAGATGTCAACAACCATAATTCCACTCGGATTTAACTGAAAACAAAGTAACAATTCCTTTGTGAAGCACTTGCCTTAATTTTTGAAGGAGAGTAAGTCGAGTGGAACGACCTTTTATTAGAAGATACCTCTTGGGATAGAAGTTGCATCCACTCAAGCGATTTTGAAGACTACGTTCCCGATCTTGCTTGTTGCTTTGTTGGACACGTAAATGTTATATAAGGGGACCAGTCAGAAGTGGTTAGTGACACATTTTCTATGGGGGGTTAGCTGTTAAGGTTGCCTCGCATGTTGCATTATAGAGGAAGGCATGGTTGGTTAACCGAACCGATCAGTTAATTACTGATTTAACCAAACAAACTATATGGTTCGGTTAACCGACCGAAAATAAATATAGGCAATTCATACCGACTGAACCACCCAAGTTTAACTGAGGTTAACCGTGGATCTTGACCGGTTAAAACGATAATAAGTTAACCGCGTGTAACGAATAATTAATCGCATTTTTGCAATTAAAAATTAACTGAAACCATACAATAGGAATAAGCACATAAAGCACAATGCCTTAACTAAAAAGAAAACCACTGCATAGTACATACATTACATACTAATGGGAATAAAAACATAAGAAATTATTCAAGTTATCTCCAGTTTCAGCAAGCACGGTATTATAATGCATACATTACATAATATTCAGAGCATGCAACTCAGCTTAATAGCATATTACATAGTACATAATCATGCATTACATACTAAGTTACTAACCAGTAACGAGACCAGAGAAAACATATTACATAGTAATACAGTTCAGATCAACTAGACCAGAGGAAGCAATTCAACATGTTACATAGGACTCGCTGACTCAACACAGTTCGAAGACAAATCCAGCAAGCAACTCAGCAACCGAACAACAACTCAACAATTACATGTTACATGGTACATACTTTACCAAAGATCAAAGTTGCTACAAATGATGAAAACCCAAGCAACTTAGCATATAAAAACCAACAACTAAACAAGCAAGAGAACTCCAAGCTCCAAACTAATGATGCAATTGATCATAAAACTAATAATGAAATTGATGATAATCATAAAACTGATGATAATACTAGATCGTTAATGATTGAAACTAAATAAGCAAGAAAACTTCAATATATGTTAATGAAACTACTAATGAACCGAATACGTTAAAGCGTGTGTGTACACACATTCCCTGTCTAACATACCTATTTAGTTACATGTTAAGTTCATTAGTTACTATTAAGTCTAGTAATACAAAATAGTTTAGTTATATTCATACATGTATTCAGTTACATACTAAGTTAATTAATACAACATAGTCCAATTATATTCGGTTATGGTGTACAATGCAATATACACATAATCAATTATATTAGTTACTAAGTTTGTAATCTTATATATATATATATATATATGTATATATATAGTTTAGCTACACACTAAGTTGATACTTAGTATGTAGTTGAATATATATAGTAATTGGATATTTATATATGAAATATATAGTTGTACATACATAGCTCATTAGTTCAACATAAAAGTTTATATCTGATAATCTCATAGCCGAGCTAGCAATTCAAACTTAAGTATCCTTCGTATATATACTTACTGTACTTACATGTGTGCATCGGTGATTGAAGAACTATGTAAACTGAAATGAAATAAACCGACCGTCTCAAAATTGGAACCCACAATTGTTTTCTTACATTATTGTGATCCACCATTGGTTCTTCTTCATCATCGGTTTCATCATCATCTACTTCTTCCACCTATAAATCTGCATTTCTTGATTCCCTAGAATATTTGCCTATTTTCACCTATTAAAATGAAATGTGTGAACAAATATGAGTTATAAGCGTATTAAATTAAATTAAAAGCCAATGTACAGAAATTAACTTTATCAACTATGAATCAAGCAAGGGGCCATGAGTTGTATGGGTTGTAATTCGTATACGAACATTATGAATTGAACTCGTATTCATATGCTATATAAACCGTGTACTCATATTTATACTCGGTGAATATACCTAACTGAACATATTCATACACCTTATATAATTCATGTTCATACTTCAATTATATATAGTTCAATTTATATGTTAAATATACACTAGGAAAACAATATGTACTATTTATTAAGGACATCTAAAGAGAGAAAGCAATGATAATACATGCATCTATGAATCATACAATAGTTGATTTCAATGAAATGGCAGAGATTAAAGTTTTCAACCTTGACAAGAATGTACAAACTAATGTAGCATTGTAACCACTTCAAATTCTTTTTTGAAAACCCAGGAGAACCTGGCAGGACGGTCAACTCCCGAGAAGGGTACAGTAAAGTTGTCCGCCGATCCAAGCCCCCATTCCCCTGGGTAAATTTATACAGGATAGGGAAGCGCATGGTAGGAATCAAACTTGGGTCGTTTTACCTGAAGTCAAGCATCATTTCCATTGCGCTGCACCCGCGGACATAACCACTTCAATTGAACAAACTTAAACTTAGGAATCAATAATTAAAGCTGAGATCAATTTAAATTCATGATATAAGAAAAAGCTATTTGATCTTTTGCACAAGAAAAAAAATATATTGTCAATTTTAGAATTAGTCTTGTTTCAAATAAACTTATACATGCAACCTTCTTATAAAACATTAATCCAAGCATAGTTCATAAATTAATATAGTTTACGTGAATAAATGAACATAAAACTTTATAGCGTATCCCAAAATCAAGTTTTATAAATCATCAAAACGATCGAACAATCACTTATTATTTTTAAATGTAAAGCAAAATCACTACAAGCCACACCCGAGCACATTCATATGTAACATTTGAACTTTTCTTAGACTAATTAATACTGATTTTAATATATATATTTCTCAGAAGAATAACAGTATCATCTTTCACATTTAGTTTATGAAGTTACCAAATTAGCCTGATTCGGGGTGGGTTTGTAATTGCTAATTCTAGAATTAACAATATAATACATGTTCATGGTAATTAACATGTGAACAAATACGCAGTTCATGTAATTAAGTAAGAATCAATTAATTAAGAATTGATGCTATTGTTTCAGCTTAAGAATATCCTTATTGACTTGAACAAATATAGTGTCCACGGAATAAAGATACTGCACACAAATTCCCTTATTACAACTTAAAAATTGATTAATAAATGATTTAAGGTAAATATACTCACATGTTTCATGTCCATCCTCGATTCCGTTGTTCTCTTCAATACCTCAGATGGAGGCCGTCACTAGCATGATGCATTGTGACGTTGGTGACTGAAATAGTTAAAGGTCTTTGAGACGTCGACGATTAGAAGATAAAGATGAGCAGATCTAGGGTTTTCCAGTTTCTCATGTTATTTACTTTTGATTTTGTCTGAGTCGATAGTTGATACTCTAGAGAAGGTTTTCCAGTTTCTCATGTTATTTTCTTTTGATTTTGTCTGAGTCGATAGTTGAGACTCTAAAGACAGAGATTAATTATGGCATGAGATCAGGTTGAGTATGGTTTGTATATTGCATATGGGCCAACATTGGGGTCAGCCTGTGCTGTATGGAAAAAAAAATCTTTGGTTGGTTAATAATCGATAGGACGAATTTTATTAACAGTTAACCGAACCGAAACTGATCGGTTAGTGTCGGTTGGTTAACCAATGACGTCGGTTAACCATGTTTATTGGTTAAGTCGGTTAAATCAGGTAAATGCTCACCCCTACATTGCAAGAGAAAACGATGGTTTGAAATTGAAATAGTCCCACAATACTAAATAACTTGAAAAAATGATTTATAAATATGAGTCTGTAGATACATGACATCTACAAATGTGCTAAATCTGAAATCTGCCATTAGTTGGGGCTGGCCCGTAATTGTTTTAATATTTTTTTAAGGAAAAAAATAAAATAAAAACAAAGTAGTTGGTTAATATATCCCCTTAAATAATACGTCATTAAACGTGCCTAATTAAATAAAGGTTTGTTTCACTCATTGGTGGTCATAGTCATGCATCTGGGAATGGAAACCCTCGCCTTTTCCACTTCTCGCAATTGTACTCCCCCTCTTATCCTCCATTACCTTCAAATTTTCTGCTAAATCATGCTATCAGTAGCTTCCTTCCTCCCCAAATCAATATTTCCGTTCTTAACCGAACCTAATAAATTAATCGTGGTGTTCTTCTTTCGCATATGCGTCCATCTGCTTGCACATTGATTTCCAGAAGTTAAGCACGTAGTAATGATGATAGTTCGTCTGAGAATGATCAACTTGCTATTTTTCTTGAAGTTGAAAGGTTTTCTCTCTTTCCTTAAAATTGTGTTTTGAAGCTGTCAATCTAACTGTGATTATGTATTATTTAAGTTCATTTTATCTGAGTTTATCAATGCATCATGCAGTTTACGTTTGTTCTTAATTAGTTACAGTCGGCAAAAAATTGACAAAAAATTACGAGATATTCTCCTATACGATGTTGACAAAAATGAATTAGACGTATGATATTTTAAAAAGATGAACTCTGTTTTATTTGCAGATGTTACTGTCATTAACCACCGAATTATACAGTAAAGTGGTAGTGAAGAATCATTAAAACATAAGAATTGAGTAAGTTATCCGAATCTTTCACAAGTAGCTTTTTACTTTCTCTAATTTTGGATTTGTTTACAATAAAAAATGAGAAGTCTAAAAGTGTAGAAAATATGAATGGGTGATAAAAATAGTATGGACTATGATTAAACAAGTCGCTGAAGATAGATGGGCCAAATTCTTGAAGGGCTTAGTAGTTAGGGATATTGATGTTTTTGAATACTGGCATGGGCTGTAATCCAGGTCAACCATTAATTAGCCCAAATTGACCGAAACATAGACCAGTCACTATTCCTTTTGATTTTTATTTCTATCTCTTTAATGTGTATGGTTAGAACTTGATATGGATTTTTTCAAACTTAATTGTTAAGACAAATCGATAATACTCTATATTAAAATAAGTGGTCCGAGGAATTTACATTAACAACTGTAAACATTTTTTTCATCCTTATTAAGATTAGTAACGCTTAAAACTTGTATAGAAATATACAGACATAAAATAAAATACTTGTTAGAATTCCTAAAGGTCAAGTGAATGAAAAATACATGAAGTCCCGCATCGCCAATTTATTGGGAGGTATATTAGTTTATATATGCCTTTCTCAAGTGGAGGTTGGGGGCTTGGGGCACCCAAATGTATGCTTCGTTGTGAGGAGGGAGATCATGCATCTCCATCACACACGCGCGCGCCGCCGCCGTCCATCCAGCCGGGCCGGGTTTGGGTCTAATATGATACTCGTATTTTTACTGCAACTGGACCGGGCTTTTTAACAGTTGCAGGCTATACGAACGGACGCGGATTGCTGAGGAGGTGCGACTTCTGAAGCGAGCAGGCTGAATAGACGCGAACATTAGCGGGTGCGACCCGTTAGAAGCAAACAGGCGCGAGCCGATTGAAGCGGACGCGGGCGAACAGATGTGACCCGATTGTAGAGGTGCAGGCGGTACAAGCGGGTGCGAAACAGTACCGTTGGACGCAAGCAGATGCGACCAGTAGCAGGCGGGTGCGACCCGTTAACAAACAGCAGCGACCGAAAGGCAAACGGGTGCGACCCGTCAAGCGGACGCGTCTGTTTGAAGGGATGCGGATGAAATTATAAATAGGAGAGAATACTGATCACATTCTCATCCAATTCCAACCTAATTTCTTCTGCTTCTTTGCTCTACTGCTCTATATTCCATACATATCACAGAGTTGACATACTCATTACAATCTCGTGCAGATTACGTCTATTGTATCTTGGGAGAGTTTTGAAATAAAATTCTTAAGGAAATTGTTACGACAAGCTTTAGACGGAATTTCCTTTATATACTGGTTAGATTCACTGTAATCTTTCCCGTTTATAAGTTGTACTATTTCTTACAACAGTATAACATTGTTGTTGTAATTTATTTACAACGTACCTTACTGTTACATTTATCTAATACAGAATTCCAGCGTAGTGGAATTCTAATTAATAAACTTGTGCGATGAGTTTATTGTAGCGTGCTATCTGTTTTAGTACACTAAAAATATAACATCTTAAGAATTTTACTATTTTACACTAAAACAGAGATGTTAACAGTTGACAACATGAAAATGGATAAGTCCAACTTTTCAGCGGTTATTTCTGAATGCAATTTGATTCAGAACTCTAACCAATGGTGGGTTGACACAGGAGCTACTCGTCATGTTTGCTCTGAAAATCCATGTTTTCAACATACCAGAAATTCGATCAGAAAGAAAGACTCTACATAGGTAATTCTGCAGTTTCCATTGTCGAAGGCAGTGGCACAGTTATCCTCAAGTTCACTTCTGGAAAAACTGTCAAATTGAATGACGTGCTTCACATTCCAGACATACGCAAGAATCTCATCTCTGGTGCAGTCCTATCAAATAAGGGATTCAAGATGGTGTTTGAGTCAGACAAGATGGTTCTGTCCAAAGCTGGAATGTATATAGGAAGGGGATATTTATGTGATGGCCTATTTAAGGCAAACATAGCCGTTACCGGCAATAAATCTATGTATTCTGATTGTGCTATCAATAAAATTGAAGTCTCTTACTTGCTTGAGCACGAAATTTTACTATGGCACGATAGATTAGGACACGTAAACTTCCGAAAAATGAAGAAATTATCAAACTTGGGATTGATTCCAAATTTCCAAGTAGATAAGAACTACAAATGTGACACATGTGTAGAAGCAAAAATGGTCAAACAACCATTTAAATCTGTTGACAGAAGCACCGAACCATTAGGTTTGGTACATACAGATTTATGTGATTTTAAATCACTACCTACAAGAGGTGGGAAAAAGTATTTTATTACTTTTATTGACGATTATACGCGATATTGCTATGTATATCTTTTAAATAATAAGGATGAAGCAATAATCGCGTTTATAAAATACAAGGCTGAGGTAGAAAATCAGTTAAATAAAAAGATCAAGATATTGAGATCTGATCGAGGTGGAGAATATGAATCACCATTTGAATAGTTCTGTGCCGAAAATGGTATAATTCATCAAACAACAGCTCCATATTCACCACAACAAAATGGTGTAGCCGAGAGGAAGAACAGAACGTTAAAAGACATGATTACTGCCATGCTTTTAACTTCTGGTCTACCGACGAACTTGTGGGGGGAAGCCTTAAATATGTCTAATCACATATTAAACAAAGTTCCTCATAATAAAACGGGAACAATTACATATGAGATATGGAAAGGACACAAACCAAGCTTTAAATACCTCAAAGTGTGGGGGTGCTTGGCAAAAGTTCCAGTTCTGCCTCCCAAGAGAGTCAAACTTGGACCAAAAACAGTAGATTGTTATTTTTTTGGGCCAGCCCAAAATAGTAGTGCCTACAGATTTTTGGTATTCAAGTCTGATATTAATGATATTCATGTAAATACAATCATGGAATCAAGAGATGCCTCGTTCTTCGAAGATGTGTTCCCACATAAAAGAAACGATGGAAATCCTGTCCCAAAAAGGACAAGAGATAACAGAGATGAGACATGTGAAGATGAAACTCATCAGGACAACGAGGATGTTGAACCAAGAAGAAGCGTAAGGGCAAGAACTTCCAAAACATTTGGTTCGGATTTTTTAACTTATATGTTAGAACACGAACCTCAAACGTACAAGGAAGCAATGTCATCTTCTGAATCTTCATGTTGGAAAGAAGCAATCCTAATAAAACTTGGAAAATTGTTGATATTCCACCAGGAATAAAACCAATTGGCTGCAAATGGATTTTCAAGAAGAAAATGAAAGCAGATGGCTCTATCGACAAGTATAAAGCCAGATTAGTAGCCAAAGAATATCGTCAAAAAGAAGGAGTAGACTTCTTTGATACATATTCTTCGGTAACACGAATAACCTCTATAAGAATGTTAATAGCAATTGCATCCATCTATAATCTAGAGATTCATCAAATGGATGTAAAAACAACATTCTAAAATGGAAATCTCGATGAGGAGATTTACATGGAGCAACCTGAGGGATTTATTTCCAAAGGAAATGAAAACAAAGTCTGTAGATTAGTCAAATCATTATACGGACTAAAACAAGCTCCAAAGCAATGGCACACAAAATTTGATAGTGTCATGATGAAAAATGGTTTTCGTATAAATGAATGTGATAAATGTGTTTATTACAAACAGGTTGGACAATCATATGTGATGATTTGTGTATATGTAGATGATATGCTAATCTTTGGTCCTAATACTAAAGTAATAGAGACTATAAATAAGTTGTTAATCAACAATTTCGATATGAAAGACTTAGGAGTTGCGGACGTTATTTTGGGAATCAAAATAATAAGAACACCTAATGGAATTGAACTATCTCAGTCACACTATGTAGACAAAGTGATTGAAAAATTCCAAGAGTATGGAATTAAAGGAGTGAGGACACCTTTTAATCCATCGGAAGTACTGCATAAAAACACTGATGAGAGTGTAATGCAACTGGAATACTCTCGTGTAATAGGATGCTTAATGTATCTGATGAATTGCACAAGACCAGATATAGCTTATGCAGTAAGTCGACTAAGCAGGTATACAAGTAATCTAGGAAAGGAACACTGGAAAGCACTAATGAGAGTGTTGGGATATTTAAAGAATACCACTAATTTTTCCTTACATTATGGAAAATATCCTGCCGTCTTAGAAGGATATAGTGATGCAAACTGGATTGCAGATTCAGAGGAATCAAAATCAACGAGTGGTTATGTCTTTACCCTAGCAGGGGCAGCAGTGTCATGGAAATCTACTAAACAAACATGCATAGCTCGATCCACTATGGAATCAGAGTTCATTGAATTAGATAAAGCAGGCGAAGAAGCAGAATGACTTCGTCACTTTTTAGAAGATATTCCGTTTTGGCTTAAACCTGTAACGTCCATATGTACACTGTGATAACCAAGCTGCGCTAAGTAGAGCGCACAATTTTGTGTACAATGGAAAGTCACGACATATTCGTCGACGCCATAACACAGTTAGGCAGTTAATCTCTAATGGAACTATTTCCATTGATTATGTGAAGACAAATGATAATCTAGCGGATCCATTTACTAAAGGTTTATCAAGAGAGAAAATTGACTGTGCATCGAGGGGAAAGGGCTTAAAAGCCTAAACCATCAAGAGTTATCTTATACGAAAACCTATCCTAGCGACTGAAGATCCCACGGACTAGGATCAATAGGCAAACCAGTTCTGAATAACTCAAGACGTAATGCATTTACGTGGACATAGTCCAACTCCATTCCTATGGTGCAAAATATAAATGCATGCCTACAGAGGTGTTTAAAGGTTAAAACTATGTTTTTTAATGATGATCATATCTTGACAATAACAAGTGGGGTATATGTAGGATACTCTTAATGGTTGCGATCACCTATTTTAGTGTGAGCTGGGTCGGCTCTATGAGAATATTAAAAGGCTTTTATTCTCTAAACCACTCGCAGAACCAAAAATTGTTCAGGACCAAAATGAACACAATCAAGAGATTGGATGAGAAGGGAATCAATGCTTCATAAAGCTTATTGTCTAGATATACAATAAAGGCCGACGGTTCAAGATGAAATAATTCACCGATTAGCCAAGTAGATCCGATAAGTTTTAAATAGGGAAAGTTCAAAGTGAAATATCTACTTATCCACGATAAAGCATTATTCCATATGTGCTCTGTGATATTTCGCTTCGTGTGGGGGATAAGTATATTATCATTCATATGGGGGATTGTTAGAATTCCTAAAGGTCAAGTGAATGAAAAATACATGAAGTCCCACATTGCCAATTTATTGAGAGGTATATTAGTTTATATATGCCTTCCTCAAGTGGAGGTTGGGGGCCTGGGGCTCCCAAATGTATGTTTCGTTGTGAGGAGGGAGATCATGCATCTCCATCACACACGCGCGCGCACCGCTGCCGCCGTCCGACCGAAACGAGCCGGGCCGGGCCGGGTTTGGGTTTGGGTTTGGGTCTACTATGATACTCGTATTTTTACTGCAACTGGACCGGGCTTTTTAATAGTTGCAGGCTATACGAACGGACGCGGATTGCTGAGGAGGTGCGACTTCTGAAGCGAGCGGGCTGAATAGACGCAAACATTAGCGGGTGCGACCCGTTAGAAGCAAACAAGCGCGAGCCGATTGAAGCGGACGCGGGCGAACAGATGCAACCCGACTGTAGAGGTGCAGGCGGTACAAGAAGGTGCGAAACAGTACTGTTGGACGCAAGCAGATGCGACCAGTAGCAGGCGGGTGCGACCCGTTAACAAACAGCAGCGACCAAAAGGCAAACGGGTGGGACCCGTCAAGCGGACGCTAATGTTTGAAGGGATGCGGACGAAATTATAAATAGAAGAGAATACCAATCACATTCTCATCCAATTCCAACCTAATTTCTTCTGCTTCTTTGCTCTACTGCTCTATATTCCATACATATCACAGAGTTGACATACTCATTACAATCTCGTGTAGATTACGTCTGTTGTATCTTGGGAGAGTTTTGAAATAAAATTCTTAAGGAAATTGTTACGACAAGCCTCAGACGGAATTTCCTTTATATACTGGTTAGATTCACTGTAATCTTTCCCGTTTATAAGTTGTACTATTTCTTACAATAATATAACGTTGTTGTTGTAATTTATTTACAACGTACCTTACTGTTACATTTGTCTAATACAGAATTCCAGCGTAGTGGAATTCTAATTAATAAACTTGTGCGACGAGTTTATTGTAGAGTGCTATCTGTTTTAGTACACTAAAAATATAACATCGTAAGAATTTTACTGTTTTACACTAAAACAGAGATGTTAATAGTTGACAACATGAAAATGGATAAGTCCAACTTTTCAGCGGTTATTTCTGAATGCAATTTGATTCAGAACTCTAACCAATGGTGGGTTGACACAGGAGCTACTCGTCATGTTTGCTCTGAAAAATCCATGTTTTCAACATACCAGAAATTCGATCAGAAAGAAAGACTCTACATGGGTAATTCTGCAGTTTCCATGATCGAAGGCAGTGGCACAGTTATCCTCAAGTTCACTTCTGGAAAAACTGTCAAATTGAATGACGTGCTTCACGTTCCAGACATACGCAAGAATCTCATCTCTGGTGCAGTCCTATCAAAGAAGGGATTCAAGATGGTGTTTGAGTCAGACAAGATGGTTCTGTCCAAAGCTGGAATGTATATAGGAAGGGGATATTTATGTGATGGCCTATTTAAGGAAAACATAGCCGTTACCGACAATAAATCGATGTATTCTGATTGTGCTATTAATAAAACTGAAGTCTCTTACTTGCTTGAGCACGAAATTTTACTATGGCACGATAGATTAGGACACGTAAACTTCCGAAAAATGAAGAAATAATCAAACTTGGGATTGATTCCAAATTTCCAAGTAGATAAGAACTACAAATGTGACACATGTGTAGAAGCAAAATTGGTCAAACAACCATTTAAATCTGTTGACAGAAGCACCGAACCATTAGGTTTGGTACATACAGATTTATGTGATTTTAAATCACTACCTACAAGAGGTGGGAAAAAGTATTTTATTACTTTTATTGACGATTATACGCGATATTGCTATGTATATCTTTTAAATAGTAAGGATGAAGCAATAACCGCGTTTATAAAATACAAGGCTGAGGTAGAAAATCAGTTAAATAAAAAGATCAAGATATTGAGATCTGATCGAGGTGGAGAATATGAATCACCATTTGAACAGTTCTGTGCCGAAAATGGTATAATTCATCAAACAACAGCTCCATATTCACCACAACAAAATGGTGTAGCCGAGAGGAAGAACAGAACGTTAAAAGACATGATTATTGTCATGCTTTTAACTTCTGGTCTACCGACGAACTTGTGGGGGGAAGCCTTAAATATGCCTAATCACATATTAAACAAAGTTCCTCACAATAAAACGGGAACAATTCCATATGAGATATGGAAAGGACACAAACCAAGCTTTAAATACGTCAAAGTGTGGGGGTGCTTGGCAAAAGTTCCAGTTCCGCCTCCCAAGAGAGTCAAACTTGGACCAAAAACAGTAGATTGTTATTATCTTGGGCCAGCCCAAAATAGTAGTGCCTACAGATTTTTGGTATTCAAGTCTGATATAAATGATATTCATGTAAATACAATCATGGAATCAAGAGATGGCTCGTTCTTTGAAGATGTGTTCCCACATAAAAGAAACGATGGAAATCCTGTCCCAAAAAGGACAAGAGATAACAGAGATGAGACATGTGAAGATGAAACTCATCAGGACAACGAGGAGGTTGAACCAAGAAGAAGCGTAAGGGCAAGAACTTCCAAAACATTTGGTTTGGATTTTTTAACTTATATGTTAGAACACGAACCTCAAACGTACAAGGAAGCAATGTCATCTTCTGAATCTTCATGTTGGAAAGAAGCAATCCAAAGTGAGATTGATTCAATTCTAAGTAAAAAAACTTGGGAAATTGTTGATATTCCACCAGGAATAAAACCAATTGGCTGCAAATGGATTTTCAAGAAGAAAATGAAAGCAGATGGCTCTATCGACAAGTATAAAGCCAGATTAGTAGCCAAAGAATATCGTCAAAAAGAAGGAGTAGACTTCTTTGATACATATTCGCCGGTAACACGAATAACCTCTATAAGAATGTTAATAGCAATTGCATCCATCTATAATCTTGAGATTCATCAAATGGATGTAAAAACAGCATTCTTAAATGGAAATCTCGATGAGGAGATTAACATGGAGCAACCCGAGGGATCTATTTCCAAAGGAAATGAAAACAAAGTCTGTAGATTAGTCAAATCGTTATACGGACTAAAACAAGCTCCAAAGCAATGGCACGCAAAATTTGATAGTGTCATGATGAAAAATGGTTTTCGTATAAATGAATGTGATAAATGTGTTTATTACAAACAGGTTGGACAATCATATGTGATGATTTGTCTATATGTAGACGATATGCTAATCTTTGGTCCTAATACTAAAGTAATAGAGACTATAAAGAAGATGTTAATCAACAATTTCGATATGAAAGACTTAGGAGTTGCTGACGTTATTTTGGGAATCAAAATAATAAGAACACCTAATGGAATTGAACTATCTCAGTCACACTACGTAGACAAAGTGATTGAAAAATTCCAAGAGTATGGAATTAAAGGAGTGAGGACACTTTTAATCCATCGGAAGTACTGCATAAAAACACTGATGAGAGTGTAATGCAACTGGAATACTCTCGTGTAATAGGATGCTTAATGTATCTGATGAATTGCACAAGACCAGATATAGCTTATGCAGTAAGTCGACTAAGCAGGTATACAAGTAATCCAGGGAAGGAACACTGGAAAGCACTAATGAGAGTGTTGGGATATTTAAAGAATACCACTAATTTTTCCTTACATTATGGAAAATATCCTGCCGTATTAGAAGGATATAGTGATACAAACTGGATTGCAGATTCAGAAGAATCAAAATCAACGAGTGGTTATGTCTTTACCCTAGCAGGGGCAGCAGTGTCATGGAAATCTACTAAATAAACATGCATAGCTCGATCCACTATGGAATCAGAGTTCATTGCATTAGATAAAGCAGACGAAGAAGCAGAATGGCTTCGTCACTTTTTAGATGATATTCCGTTTTGGCCTAAACCTGTACCGGCCATATATATACACTGTGATAACAAAGCTGCGCTAAGTAGAGCGCACAATTTTGTGTACAATGGAAAGTCACGACATATTCGTCGACGCCATAACACAGTTAGGCAGTTACTCTCTAATGGAACTATTTCCATTGATTATGTGAAGACAAATGATAACCTAGCGGATCCATTTACTAAAGGTTTATCAAGAGAGAAAATTGACTGCGCATCGAGGGGAATGGGCTTAAAAGCCTAAACCATCAAGAGTTATCTTATACGGAAACCTATCCTAGCGACTGGAGATCCCACGGACTAGGATCAATAGGCAAACCAGTTCTGAATAACTCAAGACATAAGGCATTTACGTGGACATAGTCCAACTCCATTCCTATGGTGCAAAATATAAATGCATCCCTACAGAGGTGTTTAAAGATTAAAACTATGTTTTTTAAAGATGATCATATCTTGACAATAACAAGTGGGGTATATGTAGAATACTCTTAATGGTTGCGATCACCTATGTTAGTGTGAGCTGGGTCGGCTCTATGAGAATATTAAAAGGCTTTTATTCTCTAAACCACTCGCAGAACCAAAAATTGTTCAGGACCAAAATGAACACAACCAAGAAATTGGATGAGAAGGGAATCAATGCTTCGTAAAGCTTATTGTCTGGATATACAATAAAGGTCGACGGTTCAAGATGAAATAATTCACCGATTAGCCAAGTAGATCCGATAAGTTTTAACTAAGGAAAGTTCAAAGTGAAATATCTACTTATCCACGATAAAGCATTATTCCATATGTACTCTGTGATATTTCGCTTCGCGTGGGGGATATGTATATTATCATTCATATGGGGGATTGTTAGAATTCCTAAAGGTCAAGTGAATGAAAAATACATGAAGTTCCACATCGCCAATTTATTGAGAGGTATATTACTTTATATATGCCTTTCTCAAGTGGAGGTTGGGGGCCTAGGGCTCTCAAATGTATGCTTCGTTGTGAGGAGGGAGATCATGCATCTCCATCACACACGCGCGCGCCGCCGCCGTCGTCCGACCGAACTGGGCCGGGCCGGGCCGGGTTTGGGTTTGGGATTGGGTCTAATATGATACTCGTATTTTTACTGCAACTGGACCGGGCTTTTTAACAGTTGCAGGCTATACGAACGGACGCGGATTGCTGAGGAGGTGCGACTTCTGAAGCGAGCGGGCTGAATAGACGTGAACATTAGCGGGTGCGGTCGTTAGAAGCAAACAGGCGCGTGCCGATTGAAGCGGACGCGGGCGAACAGATGCGACCCGACTGTAGAGGTGCAGGCGGTACAAGCGGGTGCGAAACAGTACCGTTGGATGCAAGTAGATGCGACCAGTAGCAGGCGGGTGCGACCCGTTAACAAACAGCAGCGACCAAAAGGCAAACGGGTGCAACCTGTCAAGCGGACGCGACTGTTTGAAGGGATGCGGACGAAATTATAAATAGGAGAGAATACTGATCACATTCTCATCCAATTCCAACCTAATTTCTTCTGCTTCTTTGCTCTACTGCTCTATATTCCATACATATCACAGAGTTGACATACTCATTACAATCTCGTGCAGATTACGTCTGTTGTATCTTGGGAGAGTTTTAAAATAAAATTCTTAAGGAAATTGTTGCAACAAGACTCAGACGGAATTTCCTTTATATACTGGTTAGATTCACTGTAATCTTTCCCGTTTATAAGTTGTACTATTTCTTACAATAGTATAACGTTGTTGTTGTAATTTATTTACAACGTACCTTACTGTTACATTTATCTAATACAGAATTCCAGCGTAGTGAAATTCTAATTAATAAACTTGTGCGACGAGTTTATTGTAGCGTGCTATTTGTTTTAGTACACTAAAAATATAACAATACTTACTAGACATTGTGATAACCGGTTAGCAATAAACAATCTAGCTACCTATTGCATTTTTTTAGTCTGACCTGCTTCCCCTCCGTGTATGTTATACTTATTTGACGATAATGATCTTTACCTTCCCACAGCACGAAATACATATTTCTCTTGAGAGTCTCAGTGAATTATAGCATCATTTTTTTTCGCTCTACTTGATTATTTATGGATAGCTATGCCGACTTTAGGATTTGTTATGAGTTGTATAGCTTGTATTTAGGCTTAACTATTATGATAAATTGATAAATAATATTGAAAATGATTCTGACTGCCACAGGTCAGTCATATATGAATACCTTTTCAGCAATTTAGTTTTTACGTGTATAGAAATAATAAAAATGAATACGAGTACG
Source organism: Allium cepa (assembly GCA_030765085.1). Classification (NCBI taxonomy): domain Eukaryota; kingdom Viridiplantae; phylum Streptophyta; class Magnoliopsida; order Asparagales; family Amaryllidaceae; genus Allium; species Allium cepa. The sequence continues at coordinate 93,255,904 of CM060928.1, forward strand.
ACTACCAATGTCATCTTAATAAGCCTTTTGAATTAAGTTATATTGTTAGCTAACAGATGTGTTTTTGTTGATGCAACTAGCATTTCAAAAACTTAGGTTGGATTGTGCATATTGGACAAAACCTATACACGCCGATTCGATAAGGTAAGTTTTAGATTATATGATTAGGGAAAAAGAGCCTAAGACGTAACGTTTGATTTTTGATCAATGTTACTGTCAGCATCATTATTACTATTTGTACTGTTACCATCATCTTATTTATTTATTTTATTTTATTATATTATATATTTTTTTATTTTTCTTTTATTTTTTTTACATACATTTGTATTTGTCTCTTTATTTTACTTAGTTACTATTATTATCAATTTACCTATTTGACATAATTTTATTATTGTTATTGCTATTGTTATTGTTATAACTTTTAAATTATTTTTGTCATTTAGTTTCGGGTTCCATCTCTAGCCGACCCCAACTTGTTTGGGAATAATGGCTCTGTTGTTGTTGTTGTAGTAGTAGTATTTGACTAGTTCTGTTTCTTGACATTCTGTTATCAAATTCTAGCATCTATGAATATGATTACTTCAAGCTCCCAAGGGAGCTAATTTCTTGTGACTGAAATTGACATAATTGAATTACAGGTAACCTTATTTATGTTATTGCAGTGCTTCTTAACCTGTACCATCTCCGAAGATAGATAATTTGTCTACTGGTTTGAGGGCGAACAAATTTATTTCCAGAAAGGCCTGTGGGGATGAAGAATGAATGATTACCTTTTTTATTTAAACAAAGGTACATTTTTGCATCTGTAGAAAGTAGATTATCTTGGAGGTGATGTAAGCTTCTAGTTTAGTAGTTTATAAGTTGTTTATTCAGGTCACTTGACATGGGATAAATTGGCCATTAATATTCAAACTCGTGCTCTCAATTCAGTCTTCTAATAGTTATGTTGTTGCTATCATCATCATCACCATCAGCATCAGCTCTTCCGTTTCCTTTTTGTGGACTCATTTATACATACATACATACATATATATCCATTCTGATAAACCAAAAATGTCAACTGAACGTGAGAAGTTGCATGATGCTTCTTTTCATAATGGATATTTCTATTTTAACTTCGATTTCCTTATAATGCTAATTTGTAGCGTGATGATGCAAATTATACAGTGATCTGCTGTTCGAATTATACCATTTCTAAAGGAATAGTTACAAAAATAGTTCAGACAATTTTGCATGCAGTAGCCATGTCTGATATTAATGTAATTTTACTTTTTGTGGTGTGTTTAGTTGTTGAAACTGGCTAATATTTGGAATATGATTGTTGATATAGACACCAAAGATACGCAAACTTGCTTTCGTAAAAATAGTTTATCTGGAATGTCTTGTAGGTTTTTGAGAACTCTGTCATCAATTTTACTTGCACGGCTCTTTTACAGATTAGTTGACCGTCTTCGTTGCCCCTTTTGCTCGGGATAAGGCAAATATTTTAGATTTGTAATACCAAAAATCTGTAATTGTATTTTTAGTTGTAATCAGCTATTAATATATTCTAACCTGTATGCTCAAATTCAACATTCTGATAGCTAAGTCGTTATTTTCCCCCTTTTATGGACTGATTTACCTTCATAGATTTATATTTCCATTCTGACAAATCAGATATGTTAACTGAATATCAGAAGTTGCAAGATGCTTAACCTTGTCATGGATATCTTAATTTTAGCTTCAATATTATTTTAATGCTAATTTGTAGCCTGAAGATGCAAATTATACGGCGAATTGCTCTCCTATTATGTCATTTTTCAAAGGAATAGTTCCAATACAGGTCAGAAAGATTTTGAATGCAGAAGTAATAGCCATGTTTGATATTAGTGTGATATTGCTTTTGTCCAGTATTTAGTTGAGAGAGAAAAAGTCATCTTTGGGATATAATTGTTGATGTTAATGCCAAAGATACTTGAACCTGCTTGGTTGTTCCATAAAAAAGTTTATTCATAATATCCTGTAGATTTTTGAGAACACAGTAATCAAATTATCTTATTTTTGAGAAATCAGTTATCAATTTATCTTGCATGACTATTGTACAGATCAATTCATTCTCAATAAAAGAGGAAAAATTGTAGAAAATTGCACTGCAGGAAAAGGTAAATAGTTTGAATTTGTTACAACCAAAGTTATCAATGTCGTAGTAAAACATTTCTGAGTTGTTGCAACTGAAGCTCCAACTGCAACTGTAATTTTACTCATTTAGCAGGTAAAATGATACAATGTTCGATATTAATGTGATTTTGTTGTTGTCCTGTATTTAATTGAGACAAGAAAAGTCATCTTTGGGATATAATTGTTGATATTGACACCAAAGATGCGTGAACCTGTTTGGCTGCGCCATAAAATAATTTTTATTCAGAATAAAGTACTCAATAAAATTAAACATTGTCGCTGTTTGTGGGAATTGAACCCATGACCATACGGTTAAAAGCTGCGCACTCTACCAGCTGAGCTAAGACGGCAATTTGCACTAAAAATGGAGCTGACATTTGTGTTCGAACATGCGAACTTGAATTTAACCACCCAAAACAATCAATATTTGATTCAAACTGCAAAGTTTGACTGATTGATTCAAGTCTGAGTATGGTTTATACAAATATCGCAAAGACTTATCAAATCCGAAAGATTTGACATGGAGACAATACAAATATAATGAAAATATAATAAGCAGACGGTGTTATTATCTGTAACCAACTCGAACTAAGTCCCAAGTGGGGTCGAATTGAGCTTTTGAAAATGTATATTTTTGGATATGATAAAACTTGACAAAAAACCGAAAAACCTGACAAGATCCAAATCTGATAGTCCCGAGGCCTTCAGTTTTGGTTTGAGTATGGCATAGCCACCCTTATTAAGGATATTTAAGAAGCATCATCCTTTGTTGCATTGTTTTTTTTTGGGTATGTTTAGTGACAATCATATTTCATGGCGTTTGACTTATATTATCATGTAAATGCCATCATCGTAAAATAGCATTATGAATGCCTAACACCAAGTGGGGTATGCACATCCTGAAGTTTTAACTAGTTGAAGTTGCTTGGTTCCTTCTTCCACTAAAGAAATAATTAACATTAAATTTAGTAGTAATTAACATTAATTTTCATAACGTTGATTTTATTTTAAGTAAATTAATAATATTAATTTTTTTAAATCGCAATAACATTATTATAAAACAAAATACAAACATTCTTTTCGTTTTGTCTGTGGGAATCAAACCCACGACCACACGGTTAAAAGTCATGCACTCTACCAGCTGAGCTAAGACGACAACTTATATTCAAAATAGAGATGAATTACAATTGGAACATGCAATCTCAAACTAAGCCGACCTAAATAGTAAATAGCTCATCCAAACCGTTAACATAAAAAACTTGATGAAAAACTGGTTGATCCAAGTCGAGCATGGTTTACGCAAATGCAGTAAAGATTGATCAAATCCAAGAGATCCAACATGAAGATAATAAAAATATCTTCTTAATAGTTGGAATAACTTTTCAATTTATGATTAGGTGAACGTCTCAAAATGCCCTTATTATACACATGTCCTTATTAAACACATGATGATATGAGGTCATAAGCTAGAATCCTGATCATGATAAAAACTAATCTTTATTTTTATTTGAAAAGTTTGGAATACTATTAAGATCACACGTTCAAATTCTAATGACGACAAATTTGCGCATGTTTTTTTATTTGTTTGCATGTTTTTCCTTTCTATTCCTAGTATCAATAAATAACCATTTATTCATCGTTTATTTCAGTTTCACATCGAATGCATTTTTATTTGATTGTTGTGCGATTTTAGCTCACTTTGTGAAAATATTATAATTTTAGCTTATTTTATGAAAAAAATAGCTATTTAAATGATGAAAATAAAAGCAGTTTATTCTAATCATAAATAAAATTATTTTTGAAAATAATATTTTGTATGCTTTCGGTTATTTTCCTGTACTTAAAAACTATTTACAAATATTACTACAACTAAAAGTCTAATTGTGTGTTTGTGTGTAGTTTTACATATTATATATATATATATATATATATATATATATATATAATTCAGTACCGTTAAATCATTTCTAACTATCTATTCTTTATCAAATTGAAAATTATCAGTACTACGTGCAAAAGTTTGACTATTTCAGTTAATTATGTATTTCTGTATTACAGACATCGTTTTATATGTACGTGCGTTGTATATGCCAAATTTCTCACAACCTAATAATAGATATTGACATGCATTCAATCTCATTTGTAGACAATTTCCAATAAAGTTCATTTTTTCTACAACTGATAAGAACAATCAGGGTTTAAATCTCCCATATATCGCTCGAGATCTCCTCCGATATCTCCTTTTCACACTTAAACGAGACGAGACATCAAATCTCCTCCATATCTCTCTCGACACTCATTTCGTTCGAGATATTCAAATTTCACCCGATATATGGATCAAAATCTCAATCCGAGATCTCACCCGAAATGATATATTTTTCTTATTTTTCATAATATTTTATTTTCATATTGATTTAAAAGAAACTACTCAATCCAATTATAATTTACCAACTTCTTGAACATATTCTTTACTTTTTATCTTAATGAGTCACAGCAACATGTTTTACTTCTTTATTATGTTCAAATAAAAGGACATTATTCAATCATTACCAAATCAATTAAGCTAGTCAAGCTGCTGCTACTCTAAAAATATTCATTTTTCTATGTAAATCAAGTATGTTACCATTTTTATTTTTACTAAGAAAGTTATAACCGTTAAATAAATTTTTAAGACATCAATTTAAGACACATAAGTACATCCGAGATATTCTCGAGATGAATTATAAGACCCGAGATGTCAATCCGAGTGTACACCCGATATGTACTCAACTCGTCCAAGATCTCCACCGATACGAGATAACTTGTGTAAAAATTTTGAGATGAAACGTGACCGAAATCCGATATTTAAAACCTTGAGAACAATAACAAACTATGAAGTTAATGAACTATAGTCATTAAGTTTAGTTGTCTGATTGGCACTGCGAGTTGCATCAAAACGTACTTAAAAAAATCGTTTTCAAGTCTACCGCACAAAAGGTTTCAAAACTCCTTCATCTCGCTTGAGATAAAAATCCGAAAGTTTCTTTGAAATCCGAGATTTGACAGCTTAGTTAGTTATTAGAGTTTTAAATCTCCTTCATTTTAGTCGAAATATCAGCTCGAGATTTTTTCTGAAATTTGATACCTTGACTGTGTATACTCATCTTGTTATTGATGTTGGTGTAGAGATTCGAAAAGGAAGTTAAAAACATTTGCTACAACAATATAAACATTTTATATTTAAGCTTTGAATTTCAAACTGTAACTTCTTATACTTCAAATGTTGGAGCGTGTGCCATTTGTAAAAATTATTACTCTTTCCACTGGTAATGCTTATGTTATTTATACTATTTATTTTACCTTTTATGCACGGAACGTTTACCGATTATGTTAATTATTTTGCCTTGCATTGCGAAGCATGTGCCTTTGTACTAATTATTTTGCTTTGCAACACAAATTAAGCAATTGGTAAATTAACTCTAACCAAACCATGTGAAACCCCGTGTCATGTCAGATTAAGCTTTTGAAAGTGTATAATTTGGATATGATAAAATAAGATAAAAGAATCAAAAATACTTGACTACACCCAATTTTGATAAACATGAGGTCGGGTGGTTCCCGTATTATCATATCGTGCGCCTAGGTGCAACACATAGTGCGCTTTGTAAGGAACTTATAGATCTAAATACCTAATCAATAGAAAATTAATTCTATCTTCAAGACAATGAAGTTAGTTGAAACTTCGAACGGATTGACAACAATCAATCGGACAATTTCTCAGTACAACACAATAGGTTAATCACTAACATAAAGAGTAATAAAAATAGCAATAAATAAATGACATTTAGATTTTATAGTGACTCTATTAACGTTATGTTAGTGTAAATACTACAGAAAGTGATATTGATTTACAATAATTTTTTGTTGACAATTGATTTTGTGGAGAATAGAGATGAAGAAAATAGTGATGGTGGAAACCCTAGATCAATAGCACGAACCCTAGCCTTCAATCGATGCCTTAGTTTTGTTCACATCATCTCTTTTATAGTACAAGAGAATTACAATTGAAAATGACAAAATTGCCCGTGGAAATGTCATTTAAGAGTCTCCGCAACTGCTGATCAGTCGACGGACCAAAACAAGCCGTCGACTAATCCTTCTAATCCAAACTCCACCATTAGCTAAATAGTCGAGTGTTTGCGGGTCGACCATTTGCTTTCCAAACAGTCAACAAAATTCAGCTAGAAAACTCTTGGAAAATTATATAGGACGAGCGTTACGGCACGCGTTTCGTGCGTGATAAAAGCACCTTAATTGTTTTTCAACAAATTATATCTGTTTAATATGGTCAAAAGAAAATGATTTGCATAAATATTTAGCATGTTTTTGTGTTGAATCATATGTAGTTAATTTGAATTTTTATTTCAAAGTTTCAATATCTAATTTTTTTTAGTTTAAAATTTTATTTATATCATTAATTAAATAAAAAATGAATTTGTAAAGTAGTTTATTTGTTAGATTCTATTTTTAAGTGATATTAAGACTTGGTAAATATTTATAGAAGAAATTTTGAAGTTGTAAATGAAGCTTAATTTTCAGATCCTATTTTTAAGTGATGCTAATTTTTGATAATGTCTCTAGAGAGATATTTTTGGTAATTCACGTTGATGTCAAAAAAAATGACATCAAATATATTATAACTATTAATAAACAAATGCATATAACGGTATTTTTAGAACTTCGCGGTCGGATCAAAAGTTTATGTTTATATTCTGACTATTAATAAAGATATGCTACAACCAAACAGTCAACTGTTTAAGGCCAATCGGTCGACTGTTTTGCCGCATCAAAAATTTTTAGGCTGTTTGCAAGCTTCTTCCTCTTTCGAACAACAGTAATTGTTCCATATGTGCTTCAAATCATAAACCGTAAGAAAGCCTATTCCACAGTATATCCAATCTCCATCTTAATTCGACACACCAAATGACACCATGCCATCATATCAACAATCATCTCACCAAACGACAATCGCCATCTCACATCTATTCTTCAACAGATATAAGCACATGCTCCTCAAACCATGCGACTAAGTGGGACCTTTCTCTTCATTAAGCGAACCATGTTGAGCGATGTTCGAACTTTTCAACTGGCAATGCCTTGATCAACATATTCATTGCATAACTTCATGCGTACTTTTCGAAGATAAATAAGCCCATCTTCGTGCACGATAACAAGAAAAGACCTTCTCACCATAGTATGCTTCATCTGATAGCAAAACACCAAGGTTTACGCCAAATGTGTAACACTTGCAAGTATAGCCAATAAAATACGGATTGAAGTATGGTGCACCACCAATGCAACGATCGCATCATATTCCTTTATCTTCCGTTGTGCAAACTCCATAGCCGCCAATCTAGTATTGAAAATATCATTGTCCTTCATCTTATATATCCATTTGCACTTAACAGCATGGTTTCTTATAGGAAGTGAAATCAAATTTCAAGTTCCAATTATGTACAAAAATTGCATCTCTTCCTCCATGACACAAATCCATTTCGAATTATCATTCAATTTCATGACGTCTTAAGGTCCATCAGACCATCTTGGATTACACAAAGAGAATAGTCTGAATGGTTATCAAAGCTAATATAATTCCAACCGTTGTACCTCACATGTGGCCTTATAGTGCGACGACTCATCCGTTTGGCTATTGCATCGCCTGAACTTCCTTCCGCTTCACCCTGAATCGTATCAACTTCGGCTCCACCTTTAACCAAATCTTTGTAGTCATGCACATCACCAGCATCACTTGGAGAAACATGTGGACTACCATATGATGTAACATCAACCGCTTTACCACTACCAACATTATTTGCTCTACTACAAGGTCGAAAAGTGGAAATAATTTCCATCTCCGTTCATTTGCCGCCAATCAAATCTAGAACATCTAGTGAGCTTTTCCTATCCTTGAACAAAGCTCACTCATCAAAAGTAACATGACATGAGTTAATCACCTTATTCATTTCTACGTTCTAGATATGATATCCCTTCGCACCATTTGTGTTGCATAGCATAATTCCCATGATATCCTTTGGCTCAAACTTATCATTATTTGAATCATGCACATAAAACGGACTAACAAATACATGAGGATAAACTCAAGTCGACATCCTTCCCTTTCCACACTTCTTCTGGCTTGAGATTGATACCTTGAGAATTAATTTTGTGAATAATACCTAAGAGAGATTGATTTGCAATAATTTGACCTTGAGAATTAATTTTGTGGAGATAAAAGATGAAGAAAATTGTAATTGTGAAAACCTTAGAACAATAACACAAACTCTAATCGATACCTCACTTCCGTTCACAGATTTTCTTTTATAGTACCTGAGAATTATGGCCGAACTAATGCAAATACCCTTGGAAACGTCATTTTAGATTTGCTTCAGAAAGTCTCTGCAGTAGCTGGTCAATCGTGACTGACCAAAACAAACGGTCGATCGATCCCATCAACTCGAATTTCACCATCGGCTAAACAGTAGATTGTTTGGGGGCAAACAACCCACTGACTTTTTAAGCAGTCGACTGTTTGCCTTCTAAACATTTGATTGAATTTGGTCAAGAAACCCTTGAAAAATTATACGTGGTTGCTACAGCCAAACGATTGACTGTTTTGTTGTACCAAAATTTTCCAAGATGATTGCAAGCTTCTTCCTCATTCGAACTACGATAACTCTTCCATACGAACTCTAAATCACGAATCTTTAGATAGCTTATTCGATACTCTACATTTTTAATATGTAGTATTGCCAAAATTTAATACGTCTTTCGATGGTTCAAGGCGCGAGCTACGCTTGAGGCGCACAAGAAGCACAAAAAACCCCAAGAGAAGCTCAAGGCATAGAAAAGTGTGACTTACATATATACATGCTGAATTCTAAGTATTTCATTATTGTAGACTAAAGTTCAACGTCTTTGCGTCTTTCTATTTTGATTTGTGTTAAAATCATGATGTTTTATTTTTAAAATTGCATGTATATGTAGTTTTGATATTGTTTAAAGCTCGGTTTAATAGTGGTTTATAACTTTCGAAATTTGTATTGGAAGTACCAAAAAATTATGCAAAAGTGCATTGAAAGGTGCAAGGCTTTTTTGTATTTTTTGGCCTTTGGTATATTGGATGGTTTCGATTCGAATATGGTATAGCCATCCTTGCTAGGGATATTTTTGACGTAAATCTTTTGTTGGATATCTTCTCTTTAGCATGTTTAGTGACAATAATTTGAGTATGCTCCAGGGACAATTATGCAATTCGATCGTACAACTATGGTTTTAAATCTTCTATATATCGCCCGAGATCTCCTTCAAGATCTTCTTTTCAACTTAAAAGAGACGAGACATAAAATCTTCTACATATCTCCATTGACACTCATCTCGTCCGAGATATTCAAATCAAAATATGTATCAAAATTTCAATTCGAGATCTCACACAAAATTATACAATTTTTTTATTTTGCATTATATTTTTTATTTTCATATTGATTCAAAAGAAACTATTCAATCCAATTATAATTTACCAACTTCTTGAACATATTATTTACTTTTTATCTTAATGAGTCATAACAAAAGGTTTCACTTCTTTATTATGTTCAAATAAAAGGATATTATCAATCATTACCAAATCAATTAAGCTAATCAAGCTGCTACTATTTTAAAAATATTCATTTTTCCATGTAAATCAAGTATGTTACCATTTTTATTTTTACTAAGAAATTTATAACCATTAAATAAATTTTTAAGACATCAATTTTAGACACATAAGTACATTCGAGATATTCTCGAGATGCATTATAAGACCCGAGATGTCAATTCGAGATGTACACCCGATATGTACTTATCTCGTCCGAGATCTCCCTCGATACGAGATAACTTATGTAAAATTTCAAAACGAAACGTGATCGAAGTTCGATATTTAAAACCTTGCATACAACTTAATTCTTAAAACAAATTTTGTTGGAAATAAAGTAGACATTTCATTTTATTTCCTACTGCATATACAAGTATGTACAAGTAACTATCAGTATTAGATCGTACAAGTAAAACTTGTGCTTAAATTTTCCTAATCAAGTTGTATCGAGAATGAGATATTGATACATCTTTTGAAACTAATTTACGTAACCTTTCCATACAATGTGTGCTAATTTACTTTTATGACATTTGGAGATACCAAAGGGTTATGTACTTATAGTTGTTTGGAACAATTGTAGAACGACACATTGAAAGTCTTTTACATGTTTAATATATATAAGTTAAATAGAAGATCTCACATGATGGTATAAAGTAGTCTTTTCACTTGAGAATACTATGAATCTTATATGTATAAAACTGCACTTTTATTATAATCAGTCATCCGATAATTAGGATTATATCATGGGTATAGTTAGGTACAAGACAAAGCATATGAATAAAACACTATTCAAGAGCGGATTCATGTCTTTCGATGTAGAAGATTAATGTCACTGTAATTGTTAGTCATTTTAAAATCAAAATCTCTAGGTAAATTGGTTAATCGATAACATTAATTGGTAAATGTTATGATATTGAACCAAGGATTTTATGGTTTGGACTTCGCAGTTAACTACGGACATTATTAGAGTACCGACCATTGATCATGCTAGATGTCTTAATGACATAGGAACGATGAAAAGAAAATATACACAATATATTGTTGTTTAAGGATGTAGCTTAAAAAAGCTAGAAATTAAACTTCACCTAGATGATCTGTAAGCAACGAACTCGTGAACAACAAAGTCCGTAATATATGATAATCACTTTTTTGCTAATGCTCGTTCAACCGGCTTTGCAACCGGGTCTAGCTACGGGAAAAATCACAACCACATAAGTATTAACCACCCTTTATTTTCCTCCGTTTATTTTCAGATCCGTACATCTCGTTCTCAAATTCACCGATCGATGTAGCACAAACCTTAATTTTTATGTTTTACTTATTTATATCAAGACTTAAAATTAATTGAAATGATGTATAATTGTTATGTAACGATTTAATTAACTAAACAAGCGAAACTAATTATTTAATTAACTATTCAAGAAGCTCTAGCTCAAGTGATTAGAGATATGTCATTTTAGACAGATGTTCTACATGTCATGAGTTTGAACCATTGAGACATCATAATATGTGCTCTGTTTGAAAAAAGTATCACTTTTATTATCAAAAAAATTAATTAGCTAATATTGGATTTTAGTTAGCTTCAAATTTTATTTAAATATTTGAGTTATTTAGACCGACCATGGGGATGTTATGGTGATAACACATGTGCTTTAATTGATATTTGGTAAATGGTTTACTAGGTATTAGTTAGATGAGAGAAAATGACTAGAGTATCTGGATATGTTCGGTCCAAGAGAGGATATAGATAAAGGTCTTTAGCTAAAGACATCAAAAACTTACAACTCTAACCTCCATTAAACAAAGCTGAAACCAATAGATATGCCTTGTTGACCGAAATATATTAGTGTTTTTAAATAATGACATGGGTTGTAACCCAGGTCAACCATTAATTGGCCCAAGTTAACTGAAACATAGACCGGTCACCGTTCTTTTTGATATTTTTTCTTTCTATGTGGTTAGAACTTGATATTGATTATTTCTAAAACTTAACCATCAAGATAAACCGATAATATATTATTGTGGTTTTAAATCTTCTATATCTCACCCGACAGCTCATTCGAGATCCTTTTTTCATATATAAACAAAACAAGACAACAAAATCTCCTTCATATCTTCTTCAACATCTTCTTCAACATCATCTTGTTCAAAATATTTAAATCTCACTCGAAATGTAGTTAAAAAAGTCAATCTGAGATCTCACCTGAAATTAATTTTTTTCTTTTATATAATATTTTTTTCATTAATATATAGATTCGAAAGAAAGTACTCGATATAATTAATATTCACAACTCCTTGCATATATTTTTTACCTTTTATCCTGATGAGTCAAAAAAAAAGACCTCATTTCTTTTTTATCTTCAAATAAGAGAATATTATGTAATCATTATCAAATGAATTAAGCCAATTGTTGCCACTCTTTCTCAAAACATTAATTTTTTTCTATGCAAATCAAGTACATTACAGCTTTAATTTTTTACTTTGAAAATTACCGTTGTTAAGTAAATCATCAAAACATCAATGTTAGACATATAAGTTATTCTTGGATATTCTCGAGATGTACTTTAAGACCTGAGATGTACACACAAGATACACTCATCTCATCTAATATTTCTTCGATATGAGATAGCTTGTGAAAATTCCAAGACGAAACGTGAAAAGCATCCGATATTTAAAACCTTGATGCTATATTATAACAAGTGGTCCGAGGAATTTAAATTAACAATTGTAAACATTTTTTTTCATCTTTTTTAAGATCAGCAACGTTTGAAACTTGTATAAAAATATATACAGTCATGAAATAAAACACTTGTTAGACATTGATAACCGGTCAGCAATAAACAATCCGACTACCTATTGCATTTTTGTAGTCTGACCTGCTTCCCCTCTGTGTACATTATACTTTTGATGTTAATGATCTTTAACCTGTGTGGTTTACCATAGCACGAAATACATTCTCTCTTGAGAGTCTCAGTGAATTATAGCATTAATTTTTTCCGTCTACTGTATTATTTATCGATACCTATTCTGACTTTAGGATTTGTTATGAGTTGTATTTAGACTTAGCTATTTTGGTTAACTGATAAATAATATTGAAAATGATTCTGGCCGCGATAGGTCGGTCATATATGAATACCTTTTCAGCAATTTAATTTTTACGTGTAAAGAAATAATAATGATGAATATGACTACTAATTTAATTTTAAAAAACCTCTTGTATCGAGTTATATTGTTAGCTAACAGTTGTGCTTTTGTTCATGCAACTAGCATTTAGAAAACTTAGTTTGTATCATGCATATTGGACAAAATCTATATATACTGATTCGATAAGGTACACTAAAACCTTTTTGTCGCCATTTGACTAGTGGCGTTTCTTGACTTTCTGTTATGAAATTCTATTATCTATGAATATGATCACTGCATGGTCCAGAGGAAGCTAATTTATTGTGGCTGGAATCGACATAACTGAATTGCAGGTATCCTCATTTATGTCACTACAGTGCTTCTTAATCTGCACCGCCTTTGAAGATAACTTGTTTACTGATTTGAGGGCGAGCGAAATTATTTTTCCACAAAGGCCTGTGGAGATGAAGAATGAATGATTGCCTTTTTAAAAACAAGAGTATGTATCTACATCCGTAGAAAGTAGATTATCTTGCAAGCATTTTACATGCTTACATGAGGTGACATAGGCCGGTAGTTTATATGCTGCTATTCAGGTTACTTGACATGGATAAATTAGCTATTAATATATTCAACCATGTGCTCTCAAATTCAGTATTTTAACAGCTAAGCTGTTTTTTACCTTTTCTTTTTATGCACTCATTTATCTTATTAGGTATATATTTCCATTCTGATAAATCAGCAATGCCAACTGAGCATTAGAAGTTGCATGATGCTTAACGTCGTAATGGATGTGTCAATTTTAACTTTGATTTCATTTTAATGCTGTTTTGTAGCATGATGATTCAAATTCTATGGTGAATATGATTTCATTTCTAGAGTAGTTACAAAAATAGTTTAGAGAATCTTTGAATGCAGAACTAATAGCCATGTCTGATATTAATGTAATTTTGCTTTCTGTGGTGTGTTTAGTTGTTGAATCCAAAAGATTGTCATCTTTGGAATATGATTGTTGATATAGACACCAAGGATACGTGAACCTGTTTCTGTAAAAAAAAAAGTTTATCCGGAATATCTTGTAGGTTTTTGAGTACTCGGTTATCAATTTATTTTACTTGCATGACAATTTTACAGATAAGTTGACCATCTTCACTGCCAACAAAAAGAAATATTTATTGAAAAATGCACTGCAAGACAAGGTAATTATTTTAGATTTGTAATATCGCAAATCTGTAATTGTAATTAGCTATTAATGTAATTTAACCAGTACTCTCAATTCAATATCCTGACAGTTAAGCTGTTGTTACTTTTCCCTTTTATGGATCGAGTTAACTTGTTATGTTTATTTTTCCATTCTATCAAATCAAATATGTTGACAAGCACCATTGTCCAAGTGGTTAATTGATTCGACTTTGGTGCAAGAGGTCACAAGTTCGAAACTTGCTTTTGAACGTTTATTGACATGGGATATGTTGTCCCAATGATTTGTTGTATATAAAGTACAATTTCAAAAAAAATGTTAACTGAATATCAGAAGTTGCAAGATGCTTAATCTTGTCATGGATATTGCAATTTTAGGTTCAATGTTATTCTAATGCTAATTTGTAGCCCGAAGATGCAAATTATAAGGTGAATTGCTCTCCTTGTTTTATCATTTTCCAAAGGAATAGCTCAAAATACGGGTCAGAAAGTGTTTGAATGCGGAAGTAATAGCCATGTCTGATATTTATGTAATTTTGCTTTTTCCTGTATCCAGTCGGTGAAGAATGTTGAGACAAAGTCGTCTTTGGAATACGATTGTTGATGTAGATACCAACTCAGTTTGTAGGCTTTCAGAAACTCAGCTATCAACTTATTTACATTTGAGAAATCAGCTATGAACATATGTAACGTAGGTGACTATGTTGCAGATCGATTTGTCATCTTCAGTCCTAAGAAAAAGGAGAAATGGTAGAAAAATGCAGTGCAAGGCAAGGTAAATAGGCTAAATCCGTTGCAAAATATTTAGGGATCGCCGTCTGTGGGAATCGAACCCTACCACACGGTTAAAAGCCGTGCGCTCTACCAGCTGAGCTAAGACGGCAAGTTACAAAAAAACTAGAATTGACTTTTGCCACTGAAATATGCAAACTTGAATCAAACCACTAGGGAAAAAAGTCAATTTTTTTATCTAACTACAAACGTAGACTGATTGATCTAAGTCGAGCATGATCTGCACAAATATCATAAAAGGTTATCAAATCTGACATGGAGACAATACAATAGTAATGAGAAATATAACAAGTAAGCGGTATAATTATCTATACAGGATAAACTTCAAGTCGGGTGGATTGAGGTGTTGAAATGTATAATTTGAATATGAGAAAACTTGACAAAAAACCGAAATACCTTACTAGACCCAAGTTTGATAGATCCGAGGCCTGTCGGTTTCGATTGGAGTATGGTATAGCCACCCTTTTTAAGAATATTTTAGGTAAATCATCCTTTGTTGCATCTTATCTTCTTTTTAGTTTGTTTAATAACAGTCATCTTTCACGACATCTAATTTAGATTAACGAAAATGTATACGTCATCGAAAATGTAAATGTCATCAATGTTGAATATTCTCTCTTAGATTGCGCATGCGTTTCGTGTATTATTATTGTTTATAAAAAGGTAAAACAAGTTATCACCTGTGGTAGGATTACTCTCGATCCCGAGGCTTTGAGTTTTGGTCTCACGCCCAGCTCTAATCTCACCAAAGTGTTGATACTTAATGCGTGAAAGTTTATGAAGCTAATGCCAAGCGGGGGCCAGGGTATGCACATTTCGAAGGTTTAACAACCCGTGATTGCTTGGCTCCTCCTTCCTCTAAAAAATAAATAATATTAAATTAGCCACTAATTAACATCAATTTTCATGTCATCATTTCATTTTAATTCAAGGAATAATATTAGTTTGAAAAATCTTAAAAATAATTTAAAAATAATAATTAAAAAAATGAAATGCAAACATTTATTCTTTTTTTTAACTCGACAAAATAAAACAGTATCGCCGTCTGTGGGAATCGAACCCACGACCACACGGTTAAAAGCCGTGCGCTCTACCAGCTGAGCTAAGACAGCAAGTTACATAAAAAATGGAATTGACAATTGCCACTGATGGAAGATGGGGCTATGCGGTAGGATCGTATAATATGAAATAGTGGAATGATATAGATAAATAACGATAAGCAATTAATAAAGTAGACACCAAGACTTTATACTGGTTCGGACCTCTTGTCCTACGTCCAGTCCCTAAGCTTCTCTTAGAAATTCTACTAACAACCCTCACTTAATCCGGAGGAATAGGTTTACAGCTTACCCAAACAACCGAACGGGATATCTTGCCTCAACTACCGAAGAGGACTTCCACTCAATTGCTAAAAAACAATATTTGACTTGTTGTGTTCTTGTCAACACTAATGAGTCTAATGTAGCACAATATTCCTATAATCTTATCCTCGAGAGTATGCAATGTGTTTGTGAAGATTTAGAAAATGTGAATTGCTATGAATCAAAAGAATTGTTATAAACAAAACAGTGATTCAAGCAATAGATTGGTGATTGCTTTGAGAATATCTAGAGAATATGATCAAGAAAATAGTAAGATTAAAGCAAGAGAATTCGGTAAATTAAATGATGTTAGAATCATGTATATATACTTGTAGAAGAGGTGCATTTGTTGTCAAAGGTTGCAAACAAGAGATGCTTCCATTTCCATTGGAGAATGGTTGCAACTCTTGGGAGGAAGAAGGTGTCTTTTCAGAGAAAATTCGCAGGTTTAAATTCAGTCGACTGAGCAGGGAATTCAGTCAACTGAAAATATGAAGTAAAATTTTCAGGAACAAATTCAGTCGACTGTGCAGGAAATTCAGTCGACTGAAACTGTGCATGTTTATATATTTGTACCAGTTTCAGTCGACTGACTATTCCTGTTCAGTCGACTGAACTTATACAATATGCACAATGAAAGCTTAAATAAAACTGAAGTTTATAAAATGTTTTCTAGTGTTCGTGCAAGCCTCTTGAGGATAGATTTTAACAATAAATATAGACTAAGACCTATATAAAAAATCATACTTATGTTTGTTTGGTGTTCATCGATCTTTCTTTAGCTTTGCACATATCTCTTCCTTTTGAAGTACATTATCATTGATCAAAATCTTCGCGTATCAACATTCTCCCCCTTTTTCATTGATGACAATACTGATGTGTGTAGAGATGTAATTATTTTTCCTCCCCCTGAATATATGCACTATCTTTCCTACAAAACAAAGTTAGTGACATAGACTTTTCTCCCCCTTTGTCATCGACAAAAATGAAGTAATAATTTGTAGATGTATATAATTGTCAAACAATGAACCACTATCCAAAATCCATTTTCTTTTCTTGAGTGGGACCTCAGAATCTTGAGCCATGAAGCATACATTTGCCCGTTCATTGTCGCTATCACTATCATTTTCGGATGAAGATGAATCCGAATCGTCCCATGTTATAGAAAATGCCTTCTTTTTGAATTTATTCTTCTTGTTTTTGTTGTTGAAGCTTTTCTAATTTCCTTCATTTGTTCTTGACAATCTTTTTGCATGTGTCCTTTCTTGTGACAATTGAAACATTATATATTTGAGGATGAAAATTTGTTCAAGAAATTCTTTTTGAATCCATTTTTGTTTCCTTTTCAATACTTTAAGAATTTCTTGAAATTTTTGGCTATAAATGCTAGATCCTCATCTTCAGACTCTGATTCTTCCTTTTCCGCATGAAAAGCAATATTCTTTCTTTCTTGAGCTTGATCTTTCTTAGCTTGCATATTTACTTCATACGACATAAGATTTCCAATCAATTCTTTAGGTTTCATTGTAGATAGATCATTTTCTTACTCGATTGCTAGTACTTTTCTCTCCCATTCATCAGTGAGTGAATTTAGAACTTTAGACACAATGTCAAAATCCGTGCATTTTCTCCTAGTCCTATTAAGGAATGATGAATGTCTTGAAATCTCGAGTACATGTCATTGATGGATTCATTTTGTCGCATTCTAAAGTTTTGGAATTGGTTCTTCAGCATGGATATCTTTGTTCGTTTAACTTTGTTTGTGCCTTCATGTATGACTTTAAGTGTTTCCCATATCTGATATGCGGTAATACATATGCTAACACGGTTGAATTCATTTCTATCCAGGGCGTAAAATAGCATATTCATAGCTTTGGCATTTGCACTAGCTTCATTCTTCTGAGTTTGTGTCCATGTAGGATAATCGGTCGTGGGTACAACAAACTCTGCTTGAGTAGCATTCCAGGCTTCGAAACTTGTTGCTTGCATATATATTCTCATCCTTGTAGCCCAATAGTTGTAGTTTAGTCCATTGAATAGAGGGGGTCTTTGGGTAAATTGTCCTTCCGCAAATGTAGAACTATAGGAAGATGTTGTGCTTGTACTTGCGTTATTTTCCATATTATCAATATGTCTGATAACGGTGTTATGGTTATAGGACAACCTCGCTCTGATACCAATTGAAAGATGGGGCTATGCGGTAGGATCGTATAATATGGAATAGTGGAATGATATAGATAAATAACGATAAGCAATAAGTAAAGTAGACACCAAGACTTTATACTGGTTCGGACCTCTTGTCCTCCGTCCAGTCCCTAAGCTTCTCTTAGAAATTCTACTAACAACCCTCACTTAACCCGGAGGAATAGATTTACAACTTACCCGATCAACCGAACGGGATTTCTTGCCTCAACTACCGAAGAGGACTTCAACTCAATTACTAAAAAAAATATTTGACTTGTGTTCTTGTCAACACTAATGAGTCTAATGTAGTACAATATTCCTATAATCTTATCCTCGAGAGTATGCAATGTGTTTGTGAAGATTTAGGAAATGTGAATTGCTATGAATCGAAAGAATGTTATAAACAAAATAGTGATTCAAGCAATAGATTGGTGATTGCTTTGAGAATATCTAGAGAATATGATCAAGAAAATAGTAAGATTAAAGCAAGAGAATTCGGTAAATTAAACGATGTTAGAATCATGTATATATACTTGTAGAAGAGGTGCATTTGTTGTCAAAGGTTGCAAACAAGAGATGTTTCCATTTTCATTGGAGAATGGTTGCAACTCTTGAGAGGAAGAAGGTGTCTTTTCAGAGAAAATTAGCAGGTTCAAATTTAGTCGACTGAGCAGGGAATTCAGCCACCTGAAAATATGAAGTAAAATTTTCAGGAACAAATTCAGTCGACTGTGCAGGAAATTCAGTCGACTGAAACTGTGCATGTTCATATATTTGTACCAATTTCAGTCGAGTGGCTATTCCTGTTCAGTCGACTGAACTTATACAATATGCACAGTGAAAGCTTAAATAAAAATGAAGTTTATAAAATGTTTTCTAGTGTTCGTGCAAGCCTCTTGAGGATAGATTTTAACAATAAATCTAGACTAAGACCAATATAAAAAATCATACTTATGTTTGTTTGGTCTTCATCAATCTTTCTTTAGCTTTGCACATATCTCTTCCTTTTGAAGCACATTGTCATTGATCAAAATCTTCGCGTATCAACAACTGAAACATGCAAACTCGAATCAAAACGACAGAAAAAATTCAATATTTGTTTCAAACTGCAAACATAGACTGATTGATCTAAGTCGAGTATGATCTACACAAGTATCACAAAAACTTATCAAATCTGAAAAATCTAACATGGAGACAATACGACTTTAATCTTTATTAATAGCTGACTTGGAAGCGCAAATTTTTGGTCCGACCGCAAACTTCCGAAAATACCCTTCACTCCTGTATGCTTTTACCAAATCCCATAAAAATTGGATCTAACAAATAAATCCACTTTACAAATTCAACACATGCCTTTACAAAAATTAATAAACATTAATATCACTTTAAAATAGGACTTGATAAATAGTTTTTTTTTACAAATTCAGAATGCTCAAATATAATCAAATCTTAACGTCACTTTAAAATAGGATATACCAAATGAAATCCTTTACAAATTCTTTCTTTATTAACTAATAACAGAAATATAAATTCAAACTATCAAAAAAATTAGATACTGAAACTTAGAAATAAAAATTCAAACAAACTATCTATGAGTTCAATGCAAAATATGACTAAATATTTTTGAAAATTATTTTTCCATTCTGACAAATCAAATATGTTAACTGAATATCAGAAGTTGCAAGATGCTTAATCTTGTCATGGATATCGCAATTTTAGGTTCAATGTTATTCTAACGCTAATTTGTAGCCCGAAGATGCAAATTATAAGGTGAATTGCTCTCCTTATTTTATCATTTTCCAAAGGAATAGCTCTAAATACGGGTTAGAAAGTTTTTGAATGCGGAAGTAATAGCCATGTCTGATATTTATGTAATTTTGCTTTTTCCTGTATTCAGTCGGTGAAGAATGTTGAGACAAATTCGTCTTTGGAATACAATTGTTGATGTAGATACCAATTCATTTTGTAGGCTTTCAGGAACTCAGCTATCAACTTATTTATATTTGAGAAATCAGTTATGAACATATGTAACGTAGGTGACTATGTTGCAGATCGATTTGTCATCTTCAGTCCTAACAAAAAGGAGAAGTGGTAGAAAAATGCAGTGCAAGACAAGGTAAATAGGCTAAATCCGTTGCAAAATATTAAGGGATCGCCGTCTGTGGGAATCGAACCCACGACCACATGGTTAAAAGCCGTGCGCTCTACCAGCTGAGCTAAGACGGCAAGTTACAAAAAAATTGGAATTGACTATTGCCACTGAAACATGCAAACTTGAATCAAACCACTAGGGAAAAAAATCAATTTTTGTTTCAAACTACAAACGTAGACTGATTGATCTAAGTCGAGCATGATCTGCACAAATATCATAAAAGCTTATCAAATCTGACATGGAGACAATACAATGGTAATGAGATATATAACAAGTAAGCAGTATAATTATCTATACAGGCTAAACTTCAAGTCGGGTGGATTGAGGTTTTGAAATGTATAATTTGAATGTGAGAAAACTTGATAAAACCGAAATACCTTACTAGACCCAAGTTTGATAGATCCGAGGCCTGTCGGTTTCGATTTGAGTACGGTATAACCACCTTTTCTAAGAATATTTTAGGTACAACATCCTTTGTTGCATCTTATATTCTTTTTAGTCTGTTTAATAACAATCAACTTTCATGACATCTAATTTAGATTAACGAAAATGTGTACGTCTTCGAAAATGTAAATGTCATCAATGTTGAATGATGCCTCTTAGATTGCTCATGCGTTTCATGTATTATTATTGTTTATTAAAAGGTAAAACAAGTTATCACTAATGACTAGGCACTGGGGTACCACCTGTCACAGTACGAGGCCTAGATCACCGTGCCGAAGAGTACTCCCGCTTCCCTGTAACACAAGACCGGGACTACCCCTTACTGGATAATCCCGAGTGAGATCACCCCGCGGTTGGGATCAGCAACCGCCCACTAAGCCGAAATAAAAAGGGACATCTAGACAGGGATGGCCTCACCCTGCTTGGGTGCTACCCACATAGCCTTGCTGCATAACCCCTGATCTTCAGTCATTCCCATTTGATGAGGCTTGAGGCTAAGCATTACCTTTTTAGAACATATCTCTTAGAATGCCCATCGTCCACCTGACGATGTTTCACAAGCATTCATCCATACAAGTCTGTCCCGGGTTCGAACGGAACCGAAGGCACTATTCCTACTACATCCATTTTGGAAATATCCTCAGGATTAGTAGCAATTAGCCCTTGCACTTCACTGCTCCATCTTCGAATCCAAAATCGTTTTTCACGAAAACATACAAACCGAATCGATGTGGTTTCCGAGAAATAAATCTCGATCCCGGTCTCTTCGAAACGGTCAGCGCAATTGGCTAATATTGATAGTCGGTGATTTAACTATCAATATATATTCACAAACAACCATCCAACAATAAATAATTTTCCAAATTATTTATTTACCTCAAAATATCTTTACAAGATATATTTTCACTTTCAAACCCTTTGAAAACAGTTTTAAACTATCTTCCTTTTCTCAGAATAAATTCTGAGTATTTCCATTTCCACTGGAATCACCAAGCACAAACTTTAGATTTTTAAAATAATTTTAAAAACATTTTATTGTCAAATATATTTAACATTTAATTTAGAAAAAATTACTTTAATACTTAATTTATAATAATACTTTAGAAATAACTACAATAAGGTTACCTTATAACTATAAATTAGATTTCTTCTTTAAAATACCAAATCATTCTTTAAATAATTATTACGATAATAGACTAAAATAAAATACTTACTTCGGAATTTACTTTAAAACATTTAAGTTAAGACTACTTCGATAATTGACTAAAATATATACCATATGAATATTTAAAATAAGGTTACTTTATAAAATATAAAACTCGGTTTTCACTTTAAAAAAAACATAATAGTAAGTTATTCTTTAAATAATTACTATCATAATAGATTGGAAGGAAGTACATAATTTAGAAATTTAAATTTAAGAAATGATAAATTTACCAGAACTTGCCTTTTAAAAACAACTTTAAGACCTTTAATTTATAAAATTTTACTTTAATAGCGTACTTGGTTATCCAGGGAGAATTTCCAATCTCAATTACTTAAATCAATTTCCCAAATTGATTTCCAATTTATTCTATTCGAAATAAATCTCTTAAATTACTCAATTCATTTGAAAATTCATTAATTATGGATTTTATTTCTATAGTTATTATCTTCCGTTTGATTTTAAATCCTTTAACGGAAATATACAAATTCCAGATTTTCCCAATTTCTTCCTTATTCTTTTCAATAATTTAAATCTTAAATTTTAAATAAACGTTTTCTTATTTTAATTAATATCATTGAAGATTTAATATTCATTAACTTTCTGTTTATTCAAATTTCCTTTTTATATTCAAGATCTATTAATTAGAATTTTACAGTCACTTTATTCCTTTTCCAATTCATTTTTTTAATTTATTCTATAATTATTTTATATACAAATTCACTTCTTTTAATTTCTTTCCAAAATTTAATTTATATGATTATACCCAATCATACTGAATCAAACCATAGCGTTCAACATTCCAATAAAGTTCATCATAAAATAGCAAATAATCACAACAGAGGGTATAGAATAATTAAATAAACGTTGAGGGATCCAGTTGGATCCCTCCAACCTGCTTTTCCCTGCATCCACAGATGTTAGCACGATATAATATGCCAATTTCAAAATATCCCATACTATAGGCACACCAATCAATTCAAGCATTCAAACAATTATTTAAATTTAATCATTTAAATTTAAATTTAAGTTCAGCTAAGTGAGATTAACTCACCTTTGATTTCATTTGCACTCCAATCCAAACTGGCTCGTTTCCATGACTTTTAGACCTTGTCACACATTAGATGATTTTATTAATATTCGAACCATTCGAATAATTATATTACCATTTAATAAATTTAATTTAATTTTTTTTCTTAAATAAATTACTTAGTCACTAAAATGATTTAACTAGGTTGATTTGGAAAAATTTATCCCTAAATTCAGTAATTAAAATAAATTAATATATTAAGATATGTGAATGTATATTTATTTGTTTTTGAAAAAATATACTCTTGTGGAAATAGTTTGTATAGATTTCAAAAATCTATATACATATATGCCTATAAAAATCATCTATCTTACCGTTTTAAAATTTCTATTTCCTGAATCTTAAGTGCATATATCATTTTCTGTTTAAACAAACTTATCTCTACTGCTAAAATCAACACTGAGCTATATATTTCTTTTTCTTTTTTTCCCTTTTAAATTTGAATTAACAGGAACAGTACCTTGCTCCTCTGTAAAATAGTTCTCGAATATATATATAAATATCCACTTAAATAAAAGAAATCACTACCTTAGGCGAACTCCACGATGCAGCCTTCAACCAAAATCGATCGTTCAACCCCTTGCGCGAACCCCAAGCCACCAGTCGAAAGCCGCTGCACAACCCAAACTTCGAGCACGGCATGAACACAAACCCTAATCATCTCACCCCTCCTCTTATCTAGCATTGACGCGATCGAAATCGCCTCCAACTTGCACGCAACCACCATCAAGCCCAAACCCCAACTCAATTTCCACTTCTGGCCACGCGAAGTCGAGATTCACATCGCCAAGATTCGACGTCGCGTCCCATCAAATCACGAACTTCAAGAACAACATAGCTCGACCCCTAATCGATCGCGAATTTGAAGAAATGGTTACAGCCATTTATTTATTTTTTCGATGAGAATTCAATTTGAAATGAAAGGGGGTTCGGCCCCCCTTAAAACTTGATTTTATTCGACTCTCTCGGCTTCGGCCATTATTCTCTTTTTTTTTCCTTTCTCACGTGAGGAACGAAAATGATTTGAAGACGTGAAGTGAAGAATATTAGGTGAGAAACTGGCGTACAAGAGAAGGTTGGAAAAGGGTTGATGTGAAAAGAAATTGACAGGTGAAATGACGAGAGATATTTTAAATTAAAATGATAAATTATTCATTAGGCGTTTTAATCTCGTACGGTCACAGGGTAGCTCCGACAATTACGAAATTTAAAATCCGACAGTAATTCAATATTACGGATCCATCGGAACTGGTTTCGTCGGAGTCCGAGACTGTCCCTTGGAAGGCTATTTTTTTTAAACGTCTATTTAAACGATGCAATATTAAAATTGAACAAACGACTGATGAATTCAATTTTAATGTATCTATTACCTCCAATATTATCAATATTAATTTTATGGGCCTTTAAAATATTTTTGACAAGCTTACAACTCTAGATTTAAATAATTTACCCAATATCAAATTATCACTTTAATACTTAATTAATTCAATTGATTGTTATATTTAAATTCTGAATCCCCTTTTTATTAAATGAAACCATTCTATTCAAATCCAAAATCATATTATAATTCAAATTAAATATGTAAATTCATTTTAAATGTCGCAAATTAACCGTACAAAAATCCGGGTTGTTACAACCTGTGGTAGGATTACTCTCGATCCCGAGGCTTTGAGTTTGGGTCTCACGCCCAACGCTAATCTCACCAAAGTGTTGATACTTAATGCATGAAAGTTTATGAAGCTAATGCCAAGCGGGGGCCAGGGTATGCACATTCCAAAGGTTTAACAACCCGTGTTTGCTTGGCTCCTCCTTCCTCTAAAAAATAAATAATATTAAATTAGCCACTAATTAACATCAATTTTCATGTCATCGATTTCATTTTAATTCAAGGAATAATATTAGTTTGAAAAATCTTAAAAATAAATTAAAAACAATAATTAAAAAAATGAAATGCAAACATTTATTCTTTTTTTTAACTCGACAAAATAAAACAGTATCGCCGTCTGTGGGAATCGAACCCATGACCACACGGTTAAAAGCCGTGCGCTCTACCAGCTGAGCTAAGATGGCAAGTTACATTAAAAATGGAATTGACAATTGCCACTGAAACATGCAAACTCGAATCAAAACGACAGAAAAAATTCAATATTTGTTTCATACTGCAAACATAGACTGATTGATCTAAGTCGAGTATGATCTACACAAGTATCACAAAAACTTATCAAATCTGAAAAATCTAACATGGAGACAATACGACTTTAATCTTTATTAATATTTGACTTGGAAGCGCAAACTTTTGGTCCGACCGCAAACTTTCGAAAATAGTCTTCACTCCTGTATGATTTTACCAAATCCCATAAAAATTGGATCTAACAAATAAATCCACTTTACAAATTCAATACATGCCTTTACAAAAATGAATAAACATTAATATCACTTGAAAATAGGACTTGATAAATAGTTTTTTTTTTTACAAATTCAAAATGCTCGAATATAATCAAATCTTAACGTCACTTTAAATAGGATATAACAAATGAAATCCTTTACAAATTCTTTCTTTATTAACTAATAACAGAAATATAAATTCAAACTATCAAAAAAAATTAGATACTGAAACTTAGAAATAAAAATTCAAACAAACTATCTATGAGTTCAATGCAAAATATGACTAAATATTTTTGAAAATTATTTTTCCATTCTGACAAATCAAATATGTTAACTGAATATCAGAAGTTGCAAGATGCTTAATCTTGTCATGGATATCGCAATTTTAGGTTCAATGTTATTCTAATGCTAATTTGTAGCCCGAAGATGCAAATTATAAGGTGAATTGCTCTCCTTGTTTTATCATTTTCCAAAGGAATAAATCTAAATACGGGTCGGAAAGTTTTTGAATGCAGAAGTAATAGCCATGTCTGATATTTATGTAATTTTGCTTTTTCCTATATTCAGTCGGTGAAGAATGTTGAGACAAAGTCGTCTTTGGAATACGATTGTTGATGTAGATACCAACTCATTTTGTAGGCTTTCAGGAACTCAGCTATCAACTTATTTATATTTGAGAAATCAGTTATGAACATATGTAACGTAAGTGACTATGTTGCAGATCGATTTTTCATCTTCAGTCCTAACAAAAAGGAGAAATGGTAGAAAAATGCAGTGCAAGACAAGGTAAATAGGCTAAATCCGTTGCAAAATATTAAGGGATCGCCGTTTGTGGGAATCGAACCCACGACCACACGGTTAAAAGCCGTGCGCTCTACCAGCTGAGCTAAGACGGCAAGTTACAAAAAACTGGAATCGACTATTGCCACTGAAACATGAAAACTTGAATCAAACCACTAGGGAAAAAAATCAATTTTTGTTTCAAACTACAAACGTAGACTGATTGATCTAAGTCGAGCATGATCTACACAAATACCATAAAAGCTTATCAATTCTGACATGGAGACAATACAATAGTAATGAGAAATATAACAAGTAAGCAGTATAATTATCTATACAGGCTAAATTCAAGTCAGGTGGATTGAGGTTTTGAAATGTATAATTTGAATATGAGAAAACTTGACAAAAAACCGAAAAACCTTACTAGACCCAAGTTTGATAGATCCGAGGCCTGTCGGTTTCGATTCGAGTATGGTATAACCACCCTTTCTAAGAATATTTTAGGTACATCATCCCTTGTTGCATCTTATCTTCTTTTTAGTCTTTTTAATAACATTCATCTTTCACGACATCTAATTTAGATTAACGAAAATGTGTACATCATCGAAAATGTAAATGTCATCAATGTTGAATATTCTCTCTTAGATTGCTCATGCGTTTCATGTATTATTATTGTTTATAAAAAGGTAAAACAAGTTATCACCTGTGGTAGGATTACTCTCGATCTCGAGGCTTTGAGTTTGGGTCTCACGCCCAGCGCTAATCTCACCAAAGTGTTGATACTTAATGTGTGAAAGTTTATGAAGCTAATGCCAAGCGGGGGCCAGGGTATACACATTCCGAAGGTTTAACAACCCATGTTTGCTTGGCTCCTCCTTCAACTAAAAAATAAATAATATTAAATTAGCCACTAATTAACATCAATTTTCATGTCATCGATTTCATTTTAATTCAAGGAATAATATTAGCTTGAAAAATCATAAAAACAATAATTAAAAAAATGAAATGCAAACATTAATTATTATTTTTAACTCGACAAAATAAAACAGTATCGCCGTCTATGGGAATCGAGTCCACGACCACACGGTTAAAAGCCGTGCGCTCTACCAGCTGAGCTAAGACGGCAAGTTACATTAAAAATGGAATTGACAATTGCCACTGAAACATGCAAACTCGAATCAAAACGACAGAAAAAATTCAATATTTGTTTCAAACTGCAAACATAGACTGATTGATCTAAGTCAAGTATGATCTACACAAGTGTCACAAAAACTTATCAAATCCGAAAAATCTAACATGGAGACAATACGACTTTATTCTTTATTAATAGTTGACTTGGAAGCGCAAACTTTTGGTCCGACCGCAAACTTTCAAAAATATCCATCACTCCTGTATGATTTTACCAAATCTCATAAAAATTGGATCTAACAAATAAATTCACTTTACAAATTCAACACATGCCTTTACAAAAATTAATAAACATTAATATCACTTGAAAATAGGACTTGATAAATAGTGTTGTGTTTTTTTACAAATTCAGAATGCTCAAATATAATCAAATCTTAACGTCAGTTTAAAGTAGGATATAACAAATGAAATCTTTACAAATTCTTTCTTTATTAACTAATAACAGAAATATAAATTCAAACTATCAAAAAAAAATTGATACTGAAACTTAGAAATATAAATTCAAACAAACTATCTATGAGTTCAATGCAAAATATGACTAAATATTTTTGAAAATTATTTTTCCAATCTGACAAATCAAATATGTTAACTGAATATCAGAACTTGCAAGGTGCTTAATCTTGTCATGGATATCGCAACTTTAGGTTCAATGTTATTCTAATGCTAATTTGTAGCCCGAAGATGCAAATTATAAGGTGAATTGCTCTCCTTGTTTTATCATTTTCCAAAGGAATAGCTCTAAATACGGGTCAGAAAGTTTTTGAATGCAGAAGTAATAGCCATGTCTGATATTTAAGTGATTTTGCTTTTTCCTGTATTCAGTCGGTGAAGAATGTTGAGACAAAGTCGTCTTTGGAATACGATTGTTGATGTAGATACCAACTCATTTTGTAGGCTTTCATGAACTCAGCTATCAACTTATTTATATTTGAGAAATCTGTTATGAACATATGTAACGTAGGTGACTATGTTGCAGATCGATTTGTCATCTTCAGTCCTAACAAAAAGGAGAAATGGTAGAAAAATGCAGTGCAAGCCAAGGTAAATTGGCTAAATCCATTGCAAAATATTAAGGGATCGCCGTCTGTGGGAATCGAACCCACGACCACACGGTAAAAAGCCATGCGCTCTACCAGCTGAGCTAAGACGGCAAGTTACAAAAAAACTGGAATCGACTATTGCCACTGAAACATGAAAACTTGAACCAAACCACTAGGGAAAAATAATCAATTTTTGTTTCAAACTACAAACGTAGACTGATTGATCTAAGTCGAGCATGATCTACACAAATATCATAAAAGCTTATCAATTCTGACATGGAGACAATACAATAGTAATGAGAAATATAACAAGTAAGCAGTATAATTATCTATACAGGCTAAACTTCAAGTCGGGTGGATTGAGGTTTTGAAATGTATAATTTGAATATGAGAAAACTTGACAAAAAACCGAAAAACCTTACTAGACCCAAGTTTGGTAGATCTGAGGCCTGTCGGTTTCGATTCGAGTATGGTATAACCACCCTTTCTAAGAATATTTTAGGTACATCATCCTTTGTTGCATCTTATCTTCTTTTTAGTCTGTTTAATAACAATCATCTTTCACAACATCTAATTTAGATCATCGAAAATGTAAATGTCATCAATGTTGAATATTCTCTCTTAGATTGCTCATGCGTTTCATGTATTACTATTGTTTATAAAAAGGTAAAACAAGTTATCACCTGTGGTAGGATTACTCTCGATCCCGAGGCTTTGAGTTTGGGTCTCACGCCCAGCGCTAATCTCACCAAAGTGTTGATACTTAATGCGTGAAAGTTTATGAAGCTAATGTCAAGCGGGGGCCAGGGTATGCACATTCCGAAGGTTTAACAACCCGTGTTTGCTTGGCTCCTCCTTCCTCTAAAAAATAAATAATATTAAATTAGCCACTAATTAACATCAATTTTCATGTCATCGATTTCATTTTAATTCAAGGAATAATATTAGTTTGAGAAATCTTAAAAACAAATTAAAAACAATAATTAAAAAAATGAAATGCTAACATTTATTCTTTTTGTTTAACTCGACAAAATAAAACAGTATCACCGTCTGTGGGAATCGAACCCACGACCACACGGTTAAAAGCCGTGCGCTCTACCAGCTGAGCTAAGACGGCAAGTTACATTAAAAATGGAATTGACAATTGCCACTGAAACATGCAAACTCGAATCAAAACGACAGAAAAAATTCAATATTTGTTTCAAACTGCAAACATAGACTGATTGATCTAAGTCAAGTATGATCTACACAAGTGTCACAAAAACTTATCAAATCCGAAAAATCTAACATGGAGACAATACGACTTTAATGAGAAATATAACAAGTGGTGTTATTATCCATAACCAACACAGGCTAAACCCAAATGTCACACTAGTTCTGTAGAAGAGACAGTTTGATAAAGTCTGGTCCAATGCTTTAAAAAAGGAGGCAAGAGACTGCTTGAGAATGGGTTTATTATAGAAACTTTCAACCCGAAATGACTAGCTAATTCAGTGTTAGTCAAGAAGTCAAATGGAAAGTGAAGGATGTGTGTTGATTATACCGACTTGAACAAAGCATGCCCAAAAGACTGCTATTCACTTTCGAGGATTGATCAGTTAGTCTATTCAACGAGCGGACATCAACTTTTATCTTTCATGGATGCATATTCTGGATATAATCAAATTTCAATATTCAAATCAGATGAAGAAAACACCAGTTTTACAACTGATTGGGGAACGCATTGCTATAAGGTGATGCCCTTTGGATTGAAGAATGCATGAGTAACGTATCAGAGACTAGTAAATAGAAAGTTGAGGAAACAAATTGGTCGAAACATGGTCCGACAAATTTTTGGAATATATCGTTGGTGCTAGAGGAATTGAAATAAACCCCAACCAAATTCAAGCTCCTGGAGGAATGACGAAACCAAAGATAAGCAAAGACATAATGAGCTTGAATGAAAAAGTGGCATTTGGATCGATTTATTTCCCAAGCTATCGACAAATGCATTCCCTTGTTCAACATTATTAGGAAGAAGAAACGCTTCGAATGAAGTGAGGATTGCCAAAAGGTTTTTCAAGAATTAAAAGATCATTTGGAAAAGCTGGCGATTCTCTCTAGTCATGTGAATGGAGAAAGTCTTTATCTCTATTAGCAGTTTTCGAACATGCCGTTAGCTAAGTACTAATAAGAGAAGAAAAAGGAATTCAACTTACTGTATATAACACTAGTAAAAGACTCAGCGATGCAGAGACTAGGTACCCAGTTATAGAGAAATCGGCATACTGTATAAATTTATACTTCGATTATGATCAAGCGTATAATAATTAGGATTGTATTACAGTCATGATTGGGTAGAAGCCGTAACATAATAAATAAAATACTTTTCAAGACATAATTCATCTTATTCTATAAAAAAGTTAGTGCCAATGTAATTGATAGTCAACTTAAAATCAAAATTTCTGACCAGAATAAATCGATTAATTGACAAATGTTATCAGATTGAACCAAGAACTTTATAATTTGGACTTCCTTATTAACTACAGACATTACTAGACGGTTGAACAAATTTTAGATGTCTTAATGACATAGTGACGACGAAGAGAAAATGTGCATAATATATCATTACTTAAATGTATAGCTAAAAGTGTTAGGAATTAAATTTCACCTAACAGATGGTGCATTTACCAGGTTAAAATCTACGTACTCACTCTAATACAATACGAGCGACACCTAACAGATGGTGTTAGTCACTATTAGTGGAGCTATGATTTTTCTTAACATAATATATCATTGCTAGACAGATGATCATGTTTAACCTCAGGCTCTAGCTGACAGAGCTCATAACTTGGTGTTAGTCACTATTAGTGGAGCTATAATTTTTAGCGGATTGCATCCCTAGAAAAAAACATCAGTGGAGCTATAATTTTTTGAATTTGGATGGAGTAAAATTCATACATTGCTCTCAGATTTTATTGGAAGATCTAGCGACTGCATTTTAGAGAAAATAAATTTGTTAAAATTCACTAATATATATATACAAATTAGAGAGCAGATAACCCAATTCTGCTACTTTCAGAAAATGAATATGCTGATACATGCTCATTTCCCTGCAATACAGAGCTGGATTTTATGTTTATGTTTTTACTCACGTTCTTGATTATCCAGTTTACACAAACCCTGTCCATGTTGTTACGTAGCCCCTAACATGTTCTGTTATGTCCTGGCTCTTAACGTGTCAATGTTGATACGTGCTTTTCTATGTTACATAGTCACTTTTCTCACCTGGTCTTGCTACTTAATATTCTTGCCTTTTTATCTTAAAACTGCACTTCATTTTAATTTGTACTAGATTTATTTTTAAAAATTTCTTTACATTTGATTGTATGCATTAACTCTTCTTTTGGTTTGCTATTTGATTTGTTTTCAACTTCGGTCTACACTTATCTTTCATTTGTTATCCTTTTAAAAATACTCACTAATGCTCTTTTAAAAACAGTTATAGATAGTACCATTAGGATCCAGTTTATGTCTGGGCTATATATTTGTCCAAGTCATTTCATGATTCAGGGCTATATATCGATTGATTCTTCTTTGCTCGTATATCATTTAATTAAGGTATTTCTTTAAAGGAGTAGAGCTTAGAAATATGTTATTAAATTCGATGGCATGCTTATTATTCTTCCATTTTTGGTTCTCTTTCTTGCTTTTAAATCATTATTCATTCAATGTGCATGGAACACTTGATGGTGGCCTTAATGTTCTCCACAGTGAGAAGAGATTCATAGGCTTCAAAAAAGATGAGAAGCAACTAGATGTTGAGATGCACCTCAACAATGTTTTTGGTGGTCATGTTGCTAACCAAATGACGTATTATTGGTGATTAAAAATCTTGACTAGTATAGTGGATTTGTGATAAAATGGTCTTGATTCTTGCATTGGAGCAGCTGATTGCCAACTAAGTTCAAGTCTACGCTTGTGCCTGGGAAAATTCAAGCACATTACTAGGAATCTTTATGTTAATTTTCTTTGTATCTTTAAAGCTGTAGTAGGATATGAATTTTTATTTGAATATAAATACTGCAGTTTCGTAGAGTATTTGTTTATTTATTCATTGAAAAATTTTTGTTTAAGGGTTGGGTTAGTTTGTCATTTCAAGGTGGCTAGGTTGTGTGCTTGTGCTTGTGCATTTTTTTTTTCCGAACTGGTACTTTATATACAACAAATCATTGGGACAACATATCCCATGTCAAATAAACGTTCGAAAGAAAGTTTCGAACTTGTGACATTCTACACCAAAGCCGAATCAATTAACCACTTGGACAAAGGTGTTTGTCTTGTGCTTGTGCTTTGCACATGGAGCACACTGCATTTTCATTGCCTTGATGTAAATAGTTAGAATACGAAGGTGGTGGATTTTTCTTCATAATGCAAGTTTCTCAAATTCACAATACTTGATTCCAAAAATGTCCATCTTATATTATAGATACAAAGTTATAATTCTCCTACATAGGCTATAGTATATGTTATGCAACTTAATAAACCTTTGGTTAAGCTACCACTTTCTGATTACCATTGACTTACCAACTTATATTTCACACTAATTATTAAAGTATACCTAACACTTGTACTTTGTGATTACCTTTTTGAAAGTGAGTTCTATTTACAAAATTGAAATGAAGTTAATCTAGAACTTTGGAAGTAATTACAAAAATTAGGTAGCGTTTGGTTTGTTGTTTTTACTTTTGGGTTTTCATCCATACAAAAATGCACATGACGCGTGTATATTGCCGAAAGCAATCAATTTAGAAAACGAAATTAACATACAAAGTAGAAAATAGTTATTTTTTCTCAATGTTTTGGGAAATAACACAAACACGTGAAATAATCCATTCTTCCGTCGTTCCTCTATCCATTTTGTCATTTCTTCCGTCTTTTTTTCATCTCCTCCGTCGTCTCTCTATTCTTCTCATGTTTGACATACATATGGAAAACCGAAAACACAAAATTCATTAAACCAAACACTACCTTATATATGACGTTTTGTGATTACAATAGACTTTCATAGGATCTGTAATAGTGCGAAGAGACTTTCGAGTGTCAAAATTCAATATTTAATGTTGCTTCTTGATTGGGACACGAAGTTGATCCCTTGGATCATCGGTTTGTGGAATATTCAACTTTGCTAGTAAAATCTCCAATTTGTCATCATCAATTCACAGTTAGTTTTCTTTTGAATTTTCTCCATTTTGGAATTGCATCGGTACATTTTTCTATTCAACATTTTGTGTGAATCTATGACACCATTTTCACTTCCCATTCCAACAGCGACACAACTTTACTTTGAACCACTGGTAGACTTAGCTGTTATTAAAAGAAAATGGTTATAATGATTTATTTCTATATTTACCATGCATTCATCTACTAATCGTTGCAAAGATAGAAATTTACAAAGATAGAAAGTATTCATGTTGCAATATTCTTGCAACTGAATTATTGTTATTGTCGACAAATCTAAGCAATATGAAATTGGTTAATCAGAACGTGTAATATGAGTTTTCTTATGCTAAATGAAATTATATACTATATTGAGTTGTGTTATTAAGCAATATCAATCAAGCACAACCATGATTATTGAAAACAAAATTTATAGTTTGAGCAATGCAATGAATGCGTTTAAAATAGTTCCATTTTAAAAATACAAATCAACTTTGACTTCCTAATTGCATCTTAACAAGTTTTATAAAAGTTAAATAAGTTTATAAGTATTTAAGTAAATTGACAAAGTTCTATAAAAGTTAAATTAGTTTATACAAATTGACCAATTTTTTAAAAAAGGCAACATTGTTAAATAATTTATAAAAAAAATTAAACAAGTTTATAAAAATAAACTACTTTTCATAAATTTTTAACAAAGTTTTATAAAAGCAACTAAGTTTAAAAATAATAATTGAGTTTTACAAAATTTAACTAGGCTGGCTAAGCTTATAAAAATTAACCAATTATTATAAAATTTAACTAAGTTAATTAAATTTTATAGAAGTAAATCAAGGCAACTAAATTTTATAGATATTAATAAAGTTAACCAAGTTCCATAAAATTAAATAAGTTTCTAAATGTTACTAAGTTTTATGAGAACTAAATAAATTCATAAAATTAACTAAATCTATATAAAAATTTAACTAAGTTTTACAAAAATTAATTAAATTTATTGAAATTAAATATATTTTTATAAAATTAACTAAGTTTCATAAAAATTAAATAATTTTATAAAGATAACCAAGTTTGTAAAAATAACTATGTTTATAAATATTAATTAAGTTTAAAAAAATAATCAAGTTTATAAATTTAATTAAGTTTTATAAAAGTTAACTAAGTT
Organism: Allium cepa; assembly: GCA_030765085.1. Taxonomy (NCBI): domain Eukaryota; kingdom Viridiplantae; phylum Streptophyta; class Magnoliopsida; order Asparagales; family Amaryllidaceae; genus Allium; species Allium cepa. Next base: position 93,291,031 of record CM060928.1, read on the forward strand.
TTACAAAAATCAATTAAGTTAACCAAGTTCTATAAAAACTAAATAAGTTTATAAAAGTTAACATTGTTTTATAAAAATTTAACTATGTTAACCAAGTTTTTAAAAATTTACCAAGTTTTATTTTAACAAAGTTAACTAATTTTATAAAATTAACTGAAGTTTTACAAACATTAACTAAGTTTTATAAATATTAAACAAGTTTATAAAAATTAGTATTAATATTAGTATATATGATAATACTTAGTATTATTAATAATAGCAATAATAATTTTAAACTAGGTTTGCCAACTTCTACTTATGTTATTGTTCAAGGTGTTTTTTCTTTTCTTGTAGAGCACGAATTTTTGAAGAGAGCAAGCTCTATGGTCATGACATTTCACTGCTTTGGCAAAAAACATTTGTTGAATATCTGTGGTGATATCATGTATTTTTAAAGCATTTCCAACAAATACTTTATATATAACTATTAATTATTTGGTGTATGGACTTGTGTAAGTTTGCTTATGTTTAATATATAACGTGCACAAATTGTTAAATTTCTAGCGATGCTATGTGAATTGACTGATCCTCATTTGTGTTTTCATTTATATGCGTTAATGTTTAGAAATTCTATGTAAACCAAACAAGCAAAGGTCTAATGCTATAGCAGCTTTATAGTATTTTTAAAACGTTCAGGTTGCCTTTTAGAAATCGCTATTATGGAATTTGAACCTATCATAACATGTTACACAACGTTTACAATATGCTATGAAAAGTTTCTAAAGCGTTTTTAAAATGCTTTATAAGTTCTAACATGACAATGACAAAAATGCTATGATAGGATAACTTTTGGGAGCGTTTCAAAAATGCTATTATAAGGTCTAAACCTATTATAGTATGTCGTTATGCAGCGTTTTTCGTAATACTGCGATAAGTTTTAACAACGTTTAAACCTATCAGCATTATAAAACACTGAAAAACCTCTTCTGTTGTAGTGTCTTGGACGCAGATTTTGTAGGTATCAAATTTAGCATATGTGTTGCGGTTTCTAATGCATGTCTCCAATAGGGCAGAGGTAACTCAGCCTTACTCATCACGAACCATATCTAATAAAGTACGATTCCTTCTCTTCGAAACACCCTCGTGTTATAGAGTATAAGGTAGAGTAAATTGAGAGATAATCTCATCATCTTTTAAGCACTGTTGGAGTTCTTGTTCAACGTGCTCACCTCCTCGATTGGATTGAAGTATTTTAATCTTTCGGTTCATCTGATTTTCTATCTTATTCTTGTATTCAATAAATTTCTCGTAGATATCAGATTTATTTTTTATAAGGTACACATCATAGTCTTGAGAAATCGGCAGTAAAGGTTACAAAACAAGAACAAATATCTTTACTTATTATAGGCATTGGGCCACATACATCACTATGCACGAGACCCATGAGTTCATCAAACCCTTCCATTTATTCCACTAAAGGGTGATTGGTCATCTTACCTTTGAGACACGACCAACACGTTTCAAATGTGTCAAAATTAGAGGATGGTAGGAAACCTTCGGTTTTTATTTTATATAGTCGTTTCTCACCTATATGACCCAGCTTACAATGCCAAAGTTAATTTTTATTTATATGGTTATTCGAAGAAGAACATACATAATTTTATTTATCGCATAAATGACAGTATCTAAAATACCATCACATACTTTATTACCATCTAAAATAATGTTCATAACATTAGTAGTGGAGTGAAAAATATAACCAGTCTTAGACAATTAAGACACAGAAATAATTCCACAAATAATGCCTTTTACATAATAGCAATTATTTAATATCAAAAAAATCCACCTGATAAACTCAAATGAAAACCTTTAACCATCGTTGCATCTATAATAGTCCCATTTGCAAATTGAAGCCTAACGAATTACAAATATGAGTTCCAGATCCAATGTATAAAACCTAAAATAATTTATTGATTGCAAAAAAAATTTGAATCATAAATATACATGATGGAGCGACAAGACCATTCTGTTTCTTCTCTTTAACTGTCTTCAAGTACTCCAAACAATTCTGCTTTTTCTCTTTAACTTGGTCATTTTAGTATTGAACGGATTCTTCGAAAGTTCGTACATTGCGAAACGGGACTGTTCATCATATAGATCTTTGAGACTATCAATAATCTCATGGACACACATGTTTTTATGCTCCCTCTACAACGGCTTGTCTAGCATAGACAACAAGAAAACTTGGGCACTCTTTAGGTTCGAAACTCATTTATCATTCGTAGGTCAAAGTTTGTTGAGTGCATCATCGGTGGTTGTTCTTTTAGAGGTGCAGCTATCGAGGACCAAAGATATTTTAATCGCTCTTAGCAAATCGACTTGGTTGGGTCCGGTAAGTCTGTCGCTTTTAGAAAACAATTTTGGATGTAGACATTTTTCTATAAGTTTTAACTTAGTGAATTAGGACAATTTCATGGTAGATGTCCTTATAATATTAGTAAGGTTATACTTTATGTTTCATTTTACTATTAAGCTCTCACTGGTATTTTGAGTTTTTCAAACACTAAGATGAAACACGGAAGTCTTTCGACTTCACTGGTGGGTGCTAAGACTCATCTGTCTTGGGATTCTGACCTTGATTTTTCTTAACAAGTCATAGCCTCAGATGATGGACAACCCCTTATCGTTTATATCATATCCAGCTCCTAATCCATACCAACATTTCGCGATGGCCTAAGTATAATATATATACCTTGAGTTTACTCAACAAATAACTATCTTACCCCGTCTATTATATATCTTAACAATACTACACATAACATATCTAGCTTGAGTTTGCTCAAGAACTAAATAGTATGCAAGTAATTTATTAATATATAAATGGTAAAGGACAACTTTATGTTAAAGATTCATGATCTTTAATATATTTATTTAGAATGATATTGATTTATGAGATAGTATACTTTATGAAATACCCTTATAATTCATGAGTTTGACAAATCCAAAATCACGGTATACATATTATACGTATGTATTTATCCCTAAGCCTATTTAAGATTTCTTAAATGTTACACCTTTAATTTATACATTCATATTACATACATTTAATTATTTTATAACTTTTATAAGTTAATTGACATATATAACGGTCTTATGAATAACATTATATTAATTAAATATTATTTAATTAATTTAATTAATTAACATTTTAATTAATCATATATTATTCAATTGTAATATTTTATATCGAATGTATATACTATAACATTTATAGCTATACACATATATTTTTATGTATTTATTTACTTATAAATTAACTTTTAATTAATTTATTTAATTAAATCCTATTAATTTCATAAATTCTTTTATATACTTACATTGTCTAGTACAATTAAACACAACATAACATTTACCATTATATATTATATATATGTATGTATTTTAATTAATTAACCATATAATTTATTTATTTTATTAAGCTTATTAATACTTAAAATTTTGAAAATTAATTTTATAAGTATGTTCAGGCCAAAAATGGCCACAAACACCATGTTGTATGTGAAAGCACCAATATCCAATATTTAGATCCATACAGGGAAGTATAGATTCACAAATTACACAATAGGTTGCAGAAAAGTAAAAGAACAAGTAAGTTTTATAATGGTTCGGAAAACTCTGGCCTATGTCCACTCCAATAAACTTTTATTTATACTATAAGATTACAAGTACGATTGTTTTTGCCTTAGAAAAATAATGGAGGAAGAGGTAGGAAATGATGAACGAGAGCCCCGTAGAAAAAAGTCCTTTGCAATGAACCAAGTCCGTTGTATTTATAGGGAGAGGTGATGAGATATTTCACTAAGATTTCGGCAGAAGGCTCTCTAGATCCATAGAGGTCCACCATGACGATCGGCGAACCTAACTCGGCGATTTGGAACGATCAGCTAAAGTATCACCAATCGATATTTTTTATCCCCTACTAACGTGTGATCATTTTTGGAGGGTCCCACATGCCTCTTCACATTGCTCCTAAAATATGGAATCATTCTAACTTATAGATTGTGAGATACGGATCAATTCTTGTTGAAATTAGAATATGCACAAGAGGATACCGATCGTTTTTAGGACTTAGCCAAAACGATCGACCAATAACGGTCGACTAAACCCTAAATGCAACTTTTAGACTCGTGATCGTTTTTGGGGGTTCCCACGTGTCTCTTGATACTGTTTTTGAAATATGGAACCACTTTGACTTGTAACTTAGGAGATATGGATTGATCTTGGTTGAAATTGAACCGTTCATTGAGTCATACCGATCGTTGTTAAGGATCGGCAATAACAATCGGCCTAAAACGATCGGCCATCCTTGAATTTCAATGTTTTGACCTACGATCAATTTTGTAGGCTCCATTTTCCATTTTATTGATGCTCTAAAAGTTTCGAGTGAATTGGTTTTGTGGATCTTAAGCTATTGATCGATCTTCATCGATTTAAGCTCTTTTATGGATCGTTCTAAATCGATCCATATAAATTCTTCATTTGTCCATAATTTGAGCTTACAAACTCCGATTGACTTTGAAATTTGAAATGCGGGCTCATGGAGCCTTCCTTGTCACCTCATACTGATTACACCTTGATTGGATAATTAGCAATTTTTTGAGCGTTTCCATCTAAATCCATTCAATCATCGTCCATAATTTCAAATGTAGTCGATTTCCAATCCATCCACCTAAGCCAAATCCGTGATATCCCGGCCTAGCCAAAAGGTGGGATAATATTTGCCCCCCAAAACATGCCTTGCGGTAGGAAGGCGTGTTTTGAATTGCTATAATGCCAAAATAGCAATTCCATAATCCGTTGATAGCCATATTATCCAATCCAGAATCCAATCTGTTGCCAGTAATATTCCTTGATCTCTCTGGATCGCTAGCGAAATCCATGACTATTTTGAGTCGATATCCGATTCTAAATCCATTCCAAGTAGGGCTGTCAATTTCCTACACGACCCGAAACCCGCACGGAAATTAGAAGGTTAACCCGACCCATTTAATTGGCGGGTCATTTTCGGGTCAACCCGAATTTGACCCGTTTATAAACGGGTGGGTTTCGGGTTGACCCGCTAACCCGAAACTGACCCGTTAACTACCCGTTTATACAGTATATAGGTTGAGCTGACCCATTTACGACCCGCTCCGACCCGTTTATGACCAGTTTGTACCTTTAACGGGTTGACCCGACCCATTTTACGACCCGTTCCGACCCATTTACGACCCAATTATACCCCATACGGGTTGACACGACCCGTTTACACCTTATACGGGTTGACCTGACCCATTTACGACCCGACCCGACCCGTTTATAATCGGGTTACACGGGTTGGGTCGGGTCAACCCGTTTATACGGGTTCGGGTTGAACTTTTTCGACCCGTTTAATAAACGGGTTGACCCGACCCATTTAAAATCAACCCGAACCCGACTTGACCCGACCAAAACCCGACCCGACCCGACCCATTGACAGCCCTAATACCAAGTTTATTAACCAAATTCATGATCTCTCCAGATCATTTTATCCAAATCTGAGACCGCTCCGGGTCCATATCCAAATCCATATACCTCTCCGGGTCGTTTTATCCAAATCTAGGACCACATCCGATCCATATCAAAATCCATAGACCTCTCTAGGTCATCTTATCCAAATCCTTGATCTCACTGGATCCTTGCCGAGCATAATCCATACTTAACGACTTGAGTAGGCTGATCTTGTCGCTCTTAGACGAAACGTCCTACCCCATACCAGGCATAGTCCATACCTGATGAACTTGATCTCTCTGAATCCTTACCGAGCATAATCCATACTTGACAACCTATTGGGTTTTATTCTCCGGCCTTGACTCTCCAGTCGAGGGCTTAATCCGTGGGGTGTCTTTCTTCGACCTTGGTTCCCAATTGAGGACTTAATCTGTCGGGTATCCTTCTCTGGCCTCGGTTCCCAATCAAGGACTTAATCCATGAGATATCCTTCTTCGGCCTCGATTCCCAATCAAAGATTTAACACGTAGGGTATCCTTCTCCTGCCTTGATCCCAGTCGAGGACTTAATCCGTGTTAGAATCCATCTTGTCACTCTTCGGCGAAGGAACTTGTGACTCACTGTTATTGTCGTGTCTCTCCGGTCGAGACCATAACTGTGACCTCTGTTGTTCATTGCATTACCGTGGATCCAAATGTTTTGAGATTCATTGGTTATGGTGATTTATCACCATCTCAGAGCATGCCTAGGGATCGTCCTCGATCCCGTACATTTGTAAGTGACTTAGCCGTTTTACTGTAGAGTTGATTATTAGTTATTTAGTTTATGCCATACCGATTAAGAGATGACGGCCTATGCCCTTAAGCCGAGCTCACTCTAATTTGTGGCGGATGATGGATGCACCTGTTGCATTACCGTTATCCATTTCCATACAAAGCCATCCAAAGCCATGCCCCTAGTTCCATGGAGAGTAGTGCCAATCCATTTTCCTTAGCCAGGGTTTGCCCTCACTTGCTCCAATCCATATCCAATCCCGCTAGTTTTTGCTCCAAGTCCTAGATTCCAATTTCCAACTATTCCAGCATCCTTAAGTGGTTTTCGATTGTCATTTCCATCCTACATCCCGCGTCCACGAGGGGATTTCCTCTGGACGAGCATCCAAATTCTGATTCGCACCAAGCTCCATGGGATTGACCATAAATCCTCCAACATCGCGACCAACCAGACCCAGTGGCATGCCCCTAGTCTTTGGAGATAAAGATTGAGGTTTGATTAGCACTTGAGGAAGCCTCCTAACTCCCTTAATGATGGCTCATATCCACACTCTGTCTCCTTGTTGATGGTTTCACCATTACTCTATTTTCATAGCCGATTCCAAATCTGAACTCCAAATTCACGGGGATAGCTCTTCTAATGAAAGCACCAAAATATTTGCGCCAAAAATGACCACAAACACCCTGTTGTATGTGAAAGCACCAATATCCAATATTTAGATCCAAACAGAGAAGTATAGATTCACAGATCACAGACTATATTGTAGAATAGTAAATAAACAAGCAAGTTTTATAGTAGTTCAGCAAACTCCGGCTTATGTCGACTCCAATAATCTTTTATTTATACTGCAAGATTACAAGTATAGTTGTTTTTGCCCTATAAAAATAATGGAGGAAAAGGTAGGAAATGGTGAAGGAGATCCTCGTAGAAAAAAGTCCCTTGCAATGAACAAAGTCAGCTGTTTATAGGGAGAGATGATGAGATATTTTGCTAAGATTTCGGCAAAAGGCTCTCTAGATCTATAGGGGTCCACCATAATGATTGGCGAACCTAACTGGACGATTTGGAACGATCGACCAAAGTATCACCGATCGAAATTTTTATCTCCTACTAACGTGCGATCGTTTTTGGAGGGTCCCACATGCCTCTTGACATTACTCCTAAGATATGAAATCATTCTTAGTTGTAGATATTGAGATATGGATCAATCCTTGTTGAAATTGGATTATGCATTGGTGGATACCGATCATTTTTAGGACTTGGCCAAAACGATTGGCTAAACCCTAACGCAACTTTAAGATTTGCGTTCGTTCTTTAGGGTCCCACTTGTCTCTTGATACTGCTTCTAAAATATGGAATCATTCTGTCTTATAACTTGGGAGATATGGATTGATCTCGGTTGAAATTGGACCATTCATTGAGTCATACCGACCGTTGTTAAGGATCGACGAAAACGGTCAGCCTAAAACGATCGACCATCCATGAATTTCAATGTTCTGACCTACATTCGTTCGTGTAGGCTCCACTCTTTATTTTGTTGATGCTGTGAAAGTTTCAAGTGAATTGGTTTTGTAGATCTTGAGATATTGATCGATCTTCACCGATCTAGCTGTTTTCTGGATTGTTCTAAATCGATCCATACAAATCATTCATTTGTCCGTAACTCGAGCATACGAACGCCTATTGATTTGAAATTTGAAATGCGGCCTCATTGGGCGTTCCTTGTCACCTCATACTGATTACAACTTGGTTGGATACTTAGCTATTTTTTTAGCGTTGTCCATCCGAATCCATTCAATCATCGTCCATTATTTCAACTGCAGTCAATTTCCAAACCATCCACCTTAGCCTAATCCGTAATATCCCAGCCTAACCAAAAAGCGGGATAACAAAGTACATTTTAAAAACTATACTATAACATTTATAATATGTTTCTTATTTTAAATTTAACTATCAAATTTAAATTTTCATTTTAAGTTCAAAATAATTTTGAAAAATTAGCCCAAGGCCCAATTCGAGTTGGACCTTTTCTGTTGGGGTAACCTTTGGGATAACTTTACCTTTCAGGCTAGGTTGGTAGCTAGGTAGGACAGAGTACTTAATTGCCCAAACCCAGCATTCGACATTACCTTTCTAGACACACACACACATATATACATAATCATATATATATATATATATATATATATGCATATTGAATCTATATTAAGAATTCCGTATATAGTACAAAATATATAAATATATTTTGATGTAAATAAACAAATAAATACATACACACATTAGGCCAAAATAATAGTAATTTTTTAAATTTAAATTGTATGGTTTAAAATTTGTTTATTTATTTTTGATTTCAATAGGGAAACCATTTATACATATTTGAAAGCAATTTAAAACATGTATAAATTTTATTCAATTAATATTTGCATATTACATGCAACAATCCAAGTTTTTAGGGGTAAATAATATTTAATTAATTAAAAATAAATTTTTGGAATTTAAAATAAATAATTTGAATTTATTTTAGAATATCATAATTTTATAACAAGATAATTAGTGATGGAATTATATTATTTATTCTGGTAATAAATGTTTGTTTAAGAATTGAGAAATTATATTAATTTGGGAATTGTTTAGTGTTGGGTTTAAAATGAGTAATGTACATATTTGAATTTTAAACGAGCTGAAATATAAGGAAATAAACACTAGGAAGAGGGAATAATTGAACATTATGAATATACAATTTTGTTTAGAATTTTGTGGTAATTTGTTTTAAACAAAAAATAGTTTATTAAAGAAGAAAAAAACAAATAAATATATACACACACTTAACAATTTTATATCATGGCCCAAGCTCAACTATCCTTGATCCCAATCACAAATTGGTGTATCTTGAAGTTTCAATGCCTAGAGTTTTCTTTTCCAGACCCTTCTTCTTCGTTCATAAATACATTACCAATGATTACGTTATATGGCTTTAGAATATCTGTCCCTCCTGTTATTTCTTCCTCTTCAAGCTTCCCCTTCAAAAATTCAAAACAAATTTAATAAATTATTAAAAATTTCAAAATTCAAGTATATGATTTCTAGCAAGGTCGTGTGTGTATATTGGGAGTTGAATCGAGTTGCACTGTAGTGTTAGGGATTTGCATGCGTTCGTGTAATGGAAAAAAGGAAAGAATGCTTGTTCGGCATCGTATTTAGCTGATACCACAACATCTTCCTGATTGTGATTTATCCAAGGAAAGGATAGTATGAATAATTAGGAATACAAGGAAAATTGAAACAGAAATAGCTGGTTAGAGTTGTCGTCATTAGTCATGTTTGTGGAACGAACTTTGATCATTTTTGCAATTATAAGTACACATCATCATTTCTTGATTATTGCATCTGAAGCATGTATCTGCTATATTATTAGTATTCAGTATAATCCTATGCTCGAAATTGGTGCATGAACACACTTATCTTTACCCATTCATTCTTCACCTTGTTAATGTCATTTACTGTGATGCTTACAATTGAGAAAAATTAAATCAGATAAGTTGTTGGACGTTCAAAAATTGTGATGTTTACTTTTTAAGCTTATATAGCTGAGGCATACCCATTTTTCTAATGAAGGCTAACTTTTTGTCAGACTACCCGATGGACACTTTTATCTCTAAGTATTTTCCAATTTGTAGTCATATAAAAAGGTTCAGTTAAATTGTTGAATAAGTTCCCCACATTATTTAAAGAAGTAAAATATAGTTAAATTAGTAGTGCGGTAATTTTTATATCAAAAATTAGTTCAACACTTTTTTCGCAGCTTTATATTAGACAATAACTACAATATGTTAAATTTTGGATGTAATGTGTGATCAGGTGTGGGTGAACTTATTATTGGATGTGATAGCTGATTCCATCGTCGACGAAGAAGAAGGAAGTCGCGGAGGCAGAGGCTTGACATCATCATCGATGAAGTAGAGGAGGAATTCGTGAAGCCCTAAATTAGAGCTAGGGCTTGTTGAACCAAAAGTTTGATTTGATAGTGGAGGAGCAGCTACCGCTCCAAATCCGGAGCGGTGAAGTGGAGGACTAGACGATATTTCTCGCATGATGATAGAGTTTGTTTAATAAAGTAGTGAACGAAATGGAGCGGTGATGATGTCGAACTAGTATTTTCATTCGGCGTGGTAAAGCATGTCGGTCCAGACTATTGAAGTTGTCGGTCCAGATGTTGAAGTGCCTGATGCCGAACCAACCTATGCCGACCATTTTTTTTGGGCTTTGCCGAACCAAAGTGATGCCGAACGAAATGTCTCATTCAGTATGTGGACCATGCCAGTCCAGAGTTTGAGTATTGTTCACCGAACCAAATGATATTGAGCTGTGCCGAACCAGCTTCGTATGTCTCTGTTAAACCAAATGTGTGCCGCACCAAATGACGCCAAACCATATTGTTGATCTGCTATATAGCAGCTACCCCTCAACATAACTTCACTATATAAATAGTAGAGCTTCTGAACAACAATGGCAGCCATCATAGAGAGCTGAAACTCTGTAGAATTTTGTTTGTATTGTTAATTCTTCTTATATATAGCCTCCAAAAGTTAATCGATCTTGTAACTCTAATCTTTCAGTGATTAATAAAATCTCCTCTCCCCAAGTGGATATATACTGCCTCGTGGTACTAGAACCATACAAATACTTGTGTTATTTATTTTTCTACATCGCATTGATCTGTGACTGTCTGTTCTGATGTTTATCTCTATTTGTTTCGTCTCGCTACAATCATGATTCAATTGATTTCCGCTGTGTTGGGTTTTTTATTCCCTTAAACTGATCATCCAAAGGGATTTTTCCTGACGGATTGATATCAGATCCAATTTTATTGAGGAGTGTTATACGCTATGGCAGGAGATGAAGCGACTCCAGTTGTTACAAGACCCTATGCTAAAGGGATGTAAATAGCGTTAGGATCATAATTGGCTATTGAGAAATTGAATGGGGATAAAGACTTCGAGAGGTACCAATGGAGGATGAAGGCTATTCTAATTAGAAATGAAGTCCATCCAATAATGTTTGCCCCAGAGGAGCTGATGGCTGACATCTCAGTCGCGAAAAAGGAAGGAGATGGAGAAATGGGCATTTACTACTTTATAGCTTGCTATGGGTAAGAATATTATCTCAGAGATTAGCAGTGAGACCACTGCTAGGGGCATTTGGACTAAGCTAGAAAATCTCTACTTGAAGAAACCTCAAACTAATCGTTGATATTACTGAAGACTTTTTTCGTCATGTAGATGAGAGAGGGTACTTCAGTGAAGGAACATTTTAATTTCTTTGATAATCTCTTGATGAAGATGAAGACTGTTGACTTGACGATGGATGCGGAGCAAATGACAATGATTCTTTTGTGTTCTCTTCCAGAGCGATACATAGGTTTTGCTAACAGCATTATCTTTGCTAGAGACACACTGACAGTGGAAGATGTGAAGTCGGACCTTCTATCGAAGGGCTTGAGAGATTAGATAAAGGAGATAAGTGAAGGAAGTAGGGTGGAAGTAGTAGTCACGGCCTATTTTTTGAAAGAAATAGAGAAGATAAGAAGAATTGGAACTCTAGAGGGGGTTCCAAGTCCAGAAAGCCCGGTAATAGCAGGAGAGGAAAGTCTAAGAATGGAAAGTGCTTTATCTGCAAGAAACCTGGTTAATGGAAAAAGGATTTTCTAGATTTGAAGAAGAAGGAAGAAGATGGATCTTCATCGTTTTTGCGATAGAGAAGTCTGTATCTGACGATGTGTTATCTACAGCAGTATCGGATGTCTCAGACCATTAGGTGCTGGACTTGGGGGTGTCTTTCCATATGATGCCTAATAAGGATTACTTCAGTTCTTTCATTGGACTAGAGGGAAGCTCTATTCTAATGGGTAATGATGCTAGCTGTAGAGCAATGGGTAAAGGTACAATGAGGATCAGGATGTTTCGCGGAGTGATACGCACTTTAACAGGTGTACGGTATGTTCCAGGTCTTCGAAAGTCCTTAATTTTTTTGGGACAGTTGACATCTTTGGAATGCAGGGTAACCATCAAGAAGGATAGTCTGAAGGTTTCGAGAGGTGCACTAGTTCTTATGAAAGGAGATGTGTTCTAAAATATGTATTTGCTGAAAGGAACCACGATTCTTAGAGAATACAAGGTGATAACAAGTAGGAGGCAAGAGCATACAAGGGCACACTAATGGGATACACCGATGTATCAAAGGGTATCGAATTTGGAACCCTGTTGATTGAAAGATTGTTCCTTCCAGACATGTTGCTTTGATAAGTCTGCTATGTTCAATCTGAAGGAGAAGCTACCTACCACATCAGAAGATTCTGATAGGCCTGAAGAAATGGAAGAAGTTCCCATGTTCCAGCCAAATAGTAGAGTTGTTGTTGATGCTGTTAAGGAAAATCCAGTTGATGAAACATCACAGGATAGTCCACAGGTACCTTCTAGTAGTACTAGTGACGTGCATGAATCTATAGGAAGTTCGGTTCAAGGTGGAGTTGAAAGGAGTTTAGGTAAAGTAGTACCTACCCGGGTCAGTCATAGGACTATTAAGCCGCCCGAAAGGTACGGTGATTGGAAGTTTTCGAATCTTAGCCTTGGTTATCGGTTTGACTATGCACTATATGTGGTTCATGAGGGGCCGTTTGACCTTGATGAAGCTTTAAAGTCATGTGATAGTTCGAAGTGGATGTGCGCTATGGAAGAGGAGTTAGAGTCATTGAAGAAGAACAAGACTTAGGATTTGGTGCCACCTCCTTAAGGAAGCCGAGCCATAGGTTGCTAGTGGTGTTCAAGGTGAAGGATGATGGGAGATACAAGGCTAGATTAGTTGTTAAAGGGTTTTCCAAAGAAAGGGATTGGGGTATGATGAGATATTCTCTCCAATAGTGAGGCATACGTCTATCCTCTTTTTGCTCGCTATTATCGTAGCTCATGACTTGGAGCTGGAGCAACTGGACGTGAAAACCGCTTTCTTGCATGGAGACTTGGATGAGACCATCTACATGAAGTAGCCAGAAGGATTTGTTGTAGATGGGAAAGAAAATTGGGTTCGCAAATTGAAGAAATCATTGTATGGACTTAAGCAGTCGCCTATACAGTGGTACAAGAGGTTTGACTCTTTTATGTTTCACTTGGTTTTGATCGTAGCATCAAAGACGCTTGTGTGTACTTCAAGCATTTAAAGAATGATAGATGGGTGTACCTACTCTTGTACGTGGATGATATGTTGATTGCCTCCAAGGATAAGGCTGAAATCGATAGTTAAAGTGAAAGCTAAAAGCGGAATTCAAAATGAAAGACTTTGAAGAAGTAAAGAAAATTTTGGGTATGGAAATCCAAAAGTATAGAAAGCTAGGACTTTTAAGCCTTAATCAAAAGGAGTACATTCAAAAGATGCTTGCTCGGTTTAGCATGGAAGGGGCAAAGACAATCAGCACACCTATGCCTTTGCACATATAGCTTTCTATTAAAGGCTCTCCGATCTCGGAAAAGGACAAGGCTTATATGATGAAGGTCCCATATGAAAGTGCAATTGGCAGCTTGATGTATGCCATGGTCTGCACTAGGCCTAACATCGCACATGCGGTTGGATTGGTGAGTAGATTCATAGCAAATTCAGGAAAGACGCATTAGGAAGCAGTGAAGTGTATCTTCAGATACCTTAGATGAACTTCAAACCATGGACTTGTCTTTGGCGGTGGAGATGGAGATTTCATATTGGTTGGATTGCGATTCCGACTAAGCCAGTGATAGAGGTTGAAGGAAGTCAACCTTCGGATATGTGTTCACCATTGGTGGGACAGCGATCAGTTGGAGAGCGAGGTTGCAAATGATTATGACTTTGTCCACTACAGAGGCAAAGCTCATAGCTACGGTTGAAGCAGCTAAGGAGGCACATTATTTTAGAGGACCACTGTGATAGTTAGAGTGCAATTCACTTAGCTAAAAATCTAGCATTCAGCTCAAGGACAAAGCATATTGAGGTGAAATAGTCATTCCTTGTCTCGATGATTGAAGAGAAGTCAGTTCGTCTTCAAAAAGTTCTTATAAAGGAGAATGCAGCAGGCAGGTTTACCAAGTCGTTGTCTGTTGCTAAGTTCGAGCATTGCTTGGACTTGATTCGCTTATTGAAGTGCTAGGTGCCACGGTGTGGCACGGGGGGAGAATTGAGTAAGATCATGAAGGCATTTTTTTCATGTTGGATATTTATATGTTCTACACGGACTGGGAGCTTCAAACACTTTGTTGATGGACGGTGGCCTTGCCGGAGTTCGTTGACAAAGTGTAATGGGTGATGGCACTATCGAAGTTTATTGGATAAGTATCCATTGCTTGGAGCATGAAGGTATAGATGGAGTTGGAAGGTTTATATAGAATTCAGTATCAAGGTAGAGAATTTGCGAAGCCTTAAATCAGAGCTAGGGCTTGCCAAAGCAAAAGTTTGGTTCGGCAGTGGAGGAGCAGCTGCCGCTCCAAATCTGGAGTGGTGGAGTGGAGGACCGGATGGATTTCTCGTCCGGTGGTGGAGTTCGTTCAGTGAAGTAGTGAATGATGTGGAGCGGTGTCAGTCCAGACTATTAAAGTTGCCGATCCAGATGTCGAAGTGCCTGATGTTGAACCAACCTATGCTGACCAGTTTTTTTGGACTTTGCCGAACCAAAGTGATGCCGAACGAAATGTCTTGTTCAGTATGTGGACCATGCTGGTCCAGAGTTTGAGTATTGTTTGCCGAACCAAATGATATTGAGCTGTGTCGAACCAGCTTTGTATGTCTCTGCCAAGCCAAATGTGTGCCGAACCAAATGATGTCGAACTAGATTGTTGAGCTACTATAAGCAGCTACCCTTCCTCTTACCTTCACTATATAAATAGTGGAGGTACTAGACAACAGAGGTAGCCATCCAAGAGGCCTGAAACTATGTAGAATTTTGTCTATATTGTTAATTCTTCTTATGTATGGCCTCCAGAAGTGAATCAATCTTGCCACTCTAATCTTTCAGTGATTAATAAAATATCCTCTCCCCAAGTGGACGTACACTGCCTCGTGGTAGTGGAAATACTATAAATACTGGTGTTATTTATTTTTCTGCATTGTATTAATCTGTGACCGTCTGTTCTGGTGTTTATCTATGTTTGTTTCATCTCACTACAATCAAGATCCAGTTGATTTCCACTCTGTTAGTTTTTTTTATTCCCTTAGACTGATCATCAGAAGAGATTTTTTCCAACATATATAAGCATATATGTGATCTTGTATTTGAGTGAGTGGTGCTTTGGGTGATTTACTGTTGTGTTCTAAGAGAGGGTGCATGTGTGTCAGTGTGTGTGTGTGTATTTATGTGTGTGTGTATGTGTTGTGGGTTAGAGTGTGCGTGGGTGTGTGTGTGTGACAGTTTGAGTTTGTGTGAATGTGTGTTTATGTGTGTGCATTCATGTATGAGTTTTGCTATTGTGTTTAGATGGAGTTGTCGTTTGTGTGTATGTATGTATGTATGTATTCTTATGTGTGTATATTATTGAGTTGCTGTTACATATGAGTGGTTGTTAAGAGCATAGTTACGTTCATGTGAATGAGGATGTCCTAGGTGTGTGTTGTGCTTATATATTAGTATATGTTGGGTGCATGATAGTGGCTTAGTGTGTGGGGGTGTCAATTTGAGTGGTATTAAAGCCGTGTAATACTTTGCATTATGTCATGACCTAAACTCGGGTTTGAAACATAAGTATCTGTATCCTTTCCACTGAGTGACATATGCATCTTGTATACCCATCTTGTTGTTAGGTTTTGTTTGTATACGGACGGGATTTTATTTATGAGCATATCGATTTATTTATATGAATTAGTGTGTGTATCCTCTTGCGTGTATTCAACGTGTGTGGTTGGTTGAGTGTGGGTATGTTGATATAGTAAATTGTGCGTTTATTAGCATATGAATGTGCCCTGTACCTTCTATCTATAATGTTTTAAGTACTTGTCCTTGCATCGTTTTCCATTTCCTATGTTTTGATCTCTTTAGTTAGGCTATTTTGCTGTATAGAAATCACCGTAACACCCTGTCTTGTCGAACTTTATCACGTTAATGAAGATAAATATTTATTTATAGTGTTTTCACTTGTGTGTATGTACAATCCTATATGTAAGTTAAATACACACATTCACACATATTTCTATTTAAAATAAACTAAGTTAAACATACTTAAATTCTAACACACACACACACACACATATATTAGTACTCATTTTGTTATATAAATTCATATGTTGAGAATTGTTTGCACCAAAAATGGTCCAAACCCCAATATGTCGTGAAAGCACCAAAGTATGAATGTGAATCAGCAATATTCCAAACACAAATCACAGCAAACAGCAAGCAATAATCCAGAAATAATGAATAGGGACACAAGTTTTATAATGGTTCGGCTATCTCCGGCCTACGTCCACTCTAAATTTTTATCCTTTTATTAATAATCCTTGCTGGTTACAGAAGATTACAGCGGTACGTATGAAGAATTTCGAGTACAACAGTAGTGTTGAAGTTTAGAAAGGAATCCGGCAGAGTCTCAACGTTTTTGCAGGCCAAAGATCCCCTTTCTGTAGGCTTCAGGAGGCTATTTATAGGCGTTGGAGACTAAGACCGAGCTAAAATTTTGGGAGACTTCTTCTGGCACGGGAGTGGGCCCACGTGACCGACCCCACCAAGTTTTGACTCGATCTGCGATCGATATGAATCCATTTCGCATCCATCAAAAAATGGTCCAATCGAGCTGAAACTTGGTAGGAACATTCCTTACTTTGTATACAAGCTGCTGTGAAAATTTCATTGCATTTGGATCGGTCGTTTGGGAGATATGATCGATACGAATTGCATTTGCATGAGTGATGTTGCATTCGTATCCACTGGTTCGAATCCATCCTATTCGACTAGATCAGAAGCACGCGCGCGCAATGACGTGGCGCTAGCCTACTGGATCGATTCGACTTTTGCGGCGTGTTGAATGGGTTGATCCACTTGGTGCGCCGAGTTGAACGCTTCTTTCCTGGAGACGTGCACGTATCCACGCTTCACGCTTGTACGTGTCCGTCACTTCTCCATGTACTCAACTGTTTGCATCGCATGTTCTCTCGTATCGATCGCAGGAGAATATTTCGTATCGATCCGATCGATATGAAATGATGAATTTGATCGATACGAGTGAAAGGCCGACAGATGGGTACGAAACCAAACTCAATGATGGATACGAACGAAGCCTTACCTGATGGATACGAGCGAGATCTTACCTGATGGAGTCGAACTAAGCTCCGGTGATCGATACGAGATCATGGACTCGAAATACACCACCTGTCCCAATCCTGATCGATACGAGTCGTATCGATTCGAACAAGCCTCTGCATGCTTGCCTACCAATCTCGGTGCGTTTCCACTGAGTCGAAATCCATCTAGCCTTCCAACCTGATCGATTCGAATGAGGCGCTGCACCATGGATACGAACTGCCGAGCATGGATGAACTATCTCCTTCCTTCCTGACCGATACGAAATCATTGAGCCGTGTCCATGCTGATCGATACGAACAGTATCGATTCGAAGTCCTTCACCCTGCTCTGCCTTTGATCGATACGAACACTATCGATTCGAAACACCAACTTTCGATCGATACGAAATGTATCGATGCGAAACATCCTCTGCTGATCGATGCGAACGTGATCGAATCGAACCTGTGCCAATCGATATGAACGGTACCGATTCGAAATACTTGATGATCGATACGAAATGTATCGATTCGAACCGTGCCTTGTGCATCCTAATCCATCCATATCTTATGCATACGACCTCCGATTGATATGAAACTTGAAACATAGCCTTCCCTAGTCCTCATCATCATCTCCAATCGATTCCGTCCTGATCGGAGTTCGGCCAAATTTTAACGACATCGATTGCAACCTTGTTTCCAATTGATCTCCAATCCTGACATCCATCATTCCTTGCCAATTTGTTGATATTCCAGCTTTGATCAAAAAGTGGGATAACAAGAATGATTCATTATTAAGTATTGATTTATAATATGTATATATATTGTTTTTTATACATTTATATTTGTATTTAAATGTTTTTCTTGCTTTTCTGATTTTACCTTCTTTCAGTTATTGAATTGGATTATATAAATGATTCACCATTGATATTGATTTAGTTAATGATTTGATATGATACGGTGATGACATCCTTTTATATGAATTTGTGGCAATTTATATCGATGAGGTTTAATTTCTATGTGATTAGACACTTGAATAAACAGTTTAATGATATCGTCTGGTATGAGACTTTTAGTAACACTTTCCCGGTTATTCATTGGACTTGTCATATAGAGATATCTAATGTAGATTGAGTGCAGTTATGAGCATCGAATAATTATCCAAGCAATATGCAGTGGTATGGGATGCCATTATGTTATTCATTTGATTATTCTTTTGTAAGTAAATATCACTCGAATGAGGATATGCTCATATGTATATGGTAATACTCACTATGGTGAGTATATTGTAGCCATGTGGGTGCTTATGAGTAGAGTTGTATGTTGGCATGGGATTAGAGCTCTAATATATTATAGTCATGTGTTGAAATAAACGGAGCTGTGTATCGGCTTACGTCTAGAGCTATGTGTGGATATAGGATATGAGTACTATATGCTATCCAACTATGTCCAGCTCCCTTTATGGTTCAGGAGTAAACTAGATTGGCCATAATCCACCCTGGCGGCATGATCGTAGGGTCGCTCTCCAGATCTGCGATACCGTTATTGGATATTAATAATTACGATGCGCATCACAGGATTGGTAATTAGCAGGGTAGGTTCCCTACATCCTCTTGTGTCGCATATGCCAACAATCTGTTACCTATAGGGGCAAAGCAAGGTCGTGATCAGGGCTACGTTTAAAAGATCCACTGGTGGATGGGGTTACGCTATCTATCGAGGTAACCGAAGACTGCAGGAATAGTTCTGGCTACCAATAGGAAGCAAGATCCTGGGTTCCTAGAGCATGTCGTATGCTATTAGTCTCCCTTTATGATTCAGGATTGTGAATGTATAGTGGATTGACATATATGTCCATTTCCTATAATTAGTTGACTAAACTAGAGACTGTTTGAGCCTCAAGTGTAACCAATCCCCGTTATATCCATATTGTTCGATGATTTGACTTTTTTAAGATAGCCTTTAATATTGATTGTGATTTGGATTACCTCACTACAACAAAAAAGAGCTTTTGCAGCGTTTTAAAAGTGCTTCTATAATCAGTAGCGGCGTTTCAAAGAACATTGTATAATACCATGTTGCATTAGAGTCAAGAAATTCCGCAGCGTTTTTGAAATTTTGCTAAATAAATGGCTATCGAAGCTTTTAAAAAACGCTGTAGAAAAATAACTTTGCAGCCTTAATTAAACGCTGCAAATTAATTTAGCAACGTTTTAGGAACGTAGGCTAACTGTATGACTTCAGGAAGACAATAATACAATAGCAGTTTTAAAACGCTGCAAAAATAAATCATGCAACGTTTTTGAAACGCTCAGTATATCAATGTTTTTGCTACATTTTACAACTATTGCAACATGATCGACTTATAAAGCACTAGTAGATATAATTTGATCTTATAAATAGTTACAAAGGTTAAGCATAATCAAAGACACAATCAAAGCTGCATCAATTTCATACATCATAAATTTTAGTTATATGCAACGTTTCATGAAAAATGTTTTAAGCATAAATGTTAACGACATAGAATTTTACAAAAAGAGCTTGCTAATTAAGAAAATATAAATCGTGGAAAGTCTAATCTTGTCTCCTTCAAAAGTCCAACATGCCTATAAGAAGAAAAAAATGCAATTAGAGATTAGCGGTAGAAGAGAACAAATGTTCCCATATAAATAGACTATTTGCGTTAATAGCACGTAGCTTAATGTTACATGCTAGCCAAAACTGAGAAGTATCTTGACAGCTTTGATATTATAAAAAGTAACATTGATTACTTAGGCAGCGTCTATGGAAAATAATTAAGACTTATTGTACATTCTGGCCCACTGGTTCTTCCCAAGACTAACTAACATAGTGGCATTCTAACATGAAGAAAAAAAATGCATTAATGGATGATATCAACTTTCTTTAAGCCGGTACATTTCCCTTCGACTTTTATTATTAACTATTTTTTTAACAGTCATGGACGTATGGAATGGCTGGTAAAATTTAGATGTACAATGAATTAGCACAAAGCAAAATTTTGCCAAAGCTACAGGATGTTTAGTTCCCAAATAGAAAATGTGTTTATATGTATGTATGTATGCTCAACAAAAAGGCATATATGGTTACTATATTGAATTCTTGTAGCTACAAAATAATAAACATAATATGATGCCAACTTGTAAAACATCCTACCTGACCAAGATCATTATTCTTATGATATTATGGCATACAAAATTATGATATTCATGTGTCTCGGTATTTATGTGCTTGAATACATTAAAAAACGGATTAATCTTACAGTTTATAGTCATAATCTTGATCATCGTTGTCATTCTCTTCTTGTTGATGAAACCTTTCTTCTCTTGCCTTGTCTTTCATTTATTTACTCTATCTTTCCATTCTATGTTGCTCTTTATTTCGCTCTCACCTTCCAATTCTTTACCCACAACTGTACGACACTAATATATGAACGCAAATGTATATGGAAGCAATTTATATCTCACATCAATTTGACAAAACTTACAACTTCCCATAGAGGATGAGAATGCAGCCCCATTGGTCAGCTTCCATTGTTGTATCCGTTTCCTGTATTCCTATAATAAATTGTAATTTTTAACCAGCGATGATGATGATGGTATAAAAGAAATATAAAATCAAGCTGATATGATCAAATTTTAGAGATTTGTCTGTCAGCTTGTGATTTATCTACCATTGTTGTCTTCGTCTTAATTTGAAATTCATCTTTCGAATCTTCCAAACCTGTGTCCTCATCATCTCCCTCTTCTCTGGAATAGCCTAATCAATATGATTTCTTCATTTCGATCGCATAATTTTTGGTCTTACTAAAAAAAAGTTGACATCTTATGTATGAACATCAAGTATAATCTGACACACAATATCGCTGTCAAGTTGCACAATAAAACTGTATTTTTATTAATTCATCAAATGAACATTATTCTTCAGGCCAATCCAGACGAGAGAGAACATTATATCAAAAAATTCAGGTTTATCAAAATATTTTTTCCACCATCAAATCTAGGTCGCTATGTTGAAAAAACACATGATAACGTTTCAACTCTGGTCAACAACGTAAAATCACTTTAAACAAACAACAGGCAAAGGATTTTATTTCAATATGATCAAAAATGAAAAACATACCCATAAATATCATGATTTCATTATCATTTGTGTTGATAATATAAAACTTAGCTAGCATACCTCCTCTTCATTTCCATAAATCGTAGCATAACCGATGTGACAGTACCCAGCCTGCATTGATCCAAAAAACAATCACATTTGTAAAATCTTTGATAAAATTGCTTTTGTGTTGACTAGAGAGCTAAATGACTTTTATCACATAAATGGAACTAACATAACTATTTAGAAAAACCAATTGGTGACACGATGAATCAGTAAGTTACGAGCAGATATAAAAATGCTTTAGGTGTCTTGGTATTTTCTATTTTTATTGATAAAGGCCAAGATCCTAAGCATTATTAATAGTTATATTCATTTTAATAATTGCATGTGCAGACGTACTAGCAGCGATAATAAATAGATCTCTTATTATTTATATCAATAGATCGAAGTATTGTACCAAGTTTTGTGGCAACTATTTAGTCCACCATCTGCAAATTATCAATCCACATCCTACTAATTCTAATTGACACTGCTGTCCATGTCTTTTAAATACTTAAGCTACTATTTGATTCCAACAAGTGCTCATGTTATTAGTCTTAGTAATCAAAATCAATGTTTTGATAACAAAAAAGTATAACCTTACTGACAAAATGGTATTCTCTTTCTATTTAATGACTTTTGTAAACAATATAGGCCTCTCCTCTCTTCAAGGCAAAAACTATACTCCTACGTGTTAGGTGTGGCTCGCATTAGTGGTGTATGGATTGGACTTGATGAAATATCACATCGCAAGAAATATAAACTAGTGCAGTATATATGTGCTTGTGTGTGGGTGTGTAAGAATTTATCAAGTCATTGTAAATGAGAATGGTAATACGTAACATTGATTATTCCTTTTGTTACAATCAAGTGTTACTAAAACCAAGTCTATGTCCATTGAGCTCCCGAGATAGGGATGCTCAATCGTGATAAGTATTACAAGGGCAATAAAATTAAAAACCATTTGGCATTGTTACAAGATAACAGATATACAACAACGTTGAAGAGTTAAAAGCATGAATTTTTTGTAAATTGCATTACAGTAACATGTGTTGTCATGGCCCATAAATAATCTTTAGGTTTATATTTAGTAATTGTGTTCTTTGCAAATAAAGCATGAAATTTTTGCAAATTGTAGTACAGTAACATGTATCATCATGGATCGTGTATAGTTTTTGGGTTTATATTTAGTAATTGTGTTACTCTACAAATATTATATTTGACTGATTCATGGTTCAATCAATTATTCGCCGGATTCCGCAAAGCCTAAAACTAGTAAGAGAAGAGAACAAAATTGGATTCTAATAGAAAACCAACTACTTGTAATCTCCTTAAATGTTATGTGAAAACTATTAAAAAATGAGCCTAATTTACAACCATAATGATTACCATATTACATGATTGTTAACATTTATACTTCAAACTATAACTAGTTATCTGATGAAAACATTAAGACTATAAATTAAGATTTTAAGATGTAGTTAATATCAAAAAACATTAGTGACTTGAATGAATTAAACTGTTGCTTACAATTAAGATTTAAGAGGCTCTACAAAGGATAAAATAGGATGCGACAAACCTACAAACTATGATTTTTCTGTAGACTAATAGGTGGAAGAGATTGCAAAAGAATTTGATGTCAAAATAAAAAAATAAAAGATGAACATTAGATGCAAATCAGATTAATTTTTACTTTCTACATGTCTACTTTTTCAGATGTTACTTTGAAACGCCCCCTCTGTTGTATAACTGGAGGTTTTGACTTATTATCAAGCTCATCGGCTAATGAATCTACAGATTAATGGTCAGCCTAGTATTGTGTGTGTACTATTATATAATGCAAAATGAATTTTCAGATTCAAAGACAGTATATTATATGCATACCTGATGATATCGATTGAATCACTTTAGGAGTAGTCTCGTTTGTGGTTTGACACACATCTCCATTACAATTTCCAATATTATGTTGATTTTGTTGCCTATAAATACAGATCCATATGACATAACTATTGATAATTTAGAAAAAGCATAATAAATTCATCTGAACATACAAATTTATAGTTAAACAAACATATAAACATCTCACCCAAAATAACAATAAATTTTATTAACCAACAAAATGTAAAAAGAATATTTCAAAGTTATAGAAAAGGCCATTTTTAGCATAGGTAAAATATTGGTGTAACCGAAAATATTGTTGCTGTTATGATAACCAACTTATAATTTGGATTGATACATCACTACCTCAGTAATAGCTCCATTCCTCGTGTTAATTTGGTCTCTTTCACACAAAGTAATTTTTTTCTCTTAAGCATATGAAATGTTTAATCGAGAGACGAATCCATGTGAATGAAAATATTACTCAACGGTAGTGATTTTATATTTGTTTAGTAATTTCTTCTTATTCTACAACTAATTATATTTTAGCATTTATATTTTACAAAATACTATAGCAAAGAGTTTAGGTCATTCTTTAATAATTACTTATTGTATATACTAAATTGTTTTTTATCATATAACAATTCTTAACTTTAATTTTATCTATAATTTAGTATTTAACATTTATTTATATTGCGAATTAATTTTTGTATTTGTCATCCTAAAGAAAGAGCTTAATACCCATGAATAGATGATATATAACTTCTGTTTGTAGTGTAAAGTGATATTTATCGTTTATTTGTCAAATTTATATTTCATATTTGGCACTCTAGAAGAGATTAAAATATATATTTTTATCTTTATTGCAAACTGATATTTTACTATGCGAAAGATATGCTATAGAAATTAATTTACACTGTAAATTAATATTCTACATTTGTTTATATTCTAAATCAATTTTTATTGTCCTTCCTGAAGTAGCTCTTAATATATCCTGAAGAGATGTGCATAGTTTTTTCTAATGCAAACTGTCATTTATTTTTGCTACAATACAAAATTTATTTACATCGACCATTATTCACATCGTAAGGTGACATCTACTTATATTACAAGCTAACATTTACTTATAGTACATACAGAAATTGTTCTTAAATTGCAGGATCGAATTTTATTGCATCATATATTAGCATAGCACCCGCGAAGTTGCAGTTGTAAAATATTTCCAAGAATAAATATTATATGTTCATTAGTATGACCTGAGTAGAAGCCAGGGGTGGATGAATTGCTCGATCTAAAGCAGCAAGAGTCTCTAAGACCTACAAATTGTGAGTATCATTATAATAGATATAACAGGTGTAAATTAGCGTACATAGCTTGCGTAGTTACAAGAAAATATCATGCAAGCATACTAAAACCATAACGGGCCAAGAATTTTATGCAGGCTATGTGCCACAATAAAAAGTGTTCTCAAAGCCTATAGTCACAAATAGAAAAACAAATGTAACATTATGGGATTATAGACATAGATAAAAAAAATGAAGTCAGAAAAATATAGATTGCATGACTTCTCTAAACATGAAACTTGAACATTCTTTGGTGTGAGAACAATATAAGACTTGCGAAAGTAATCCAAGTTGTAGTTGAGTGGGGAGACTGGCGGAATCATTTGCTTTCCACTTAGAGTTAGAGTATCTTACTGCTATTCTAACTCATATATGTAAATATAAATATGATAGAAAACTTAAAATATAAGCAAAAAACTAGAAAACGTTGAGTGAGGTAAGATTAGATATAGTTGTAGAAAACATATAATGACAACTAACTGTAAATGAAGTATTATTATTAATTTGCATCCAATAATTATAGCTTGCTCCGTACTATGTTTTTCTATTTTAAATCAAAATATTATTATGATTTATTACTTGAACACACAATAACAAAAGTAGTAACAAAATCTTAAATAACTCAAATTACATTCTAGAAAGGCAACCAACCTTTCCCAATGCTCTTTACCTACTATACTTTAGCAGATTCACAGCTTCCACCTTCCAAATAAACATCAATTTTAAAGCAAACCAAAATATTAGTAGTTTAATACTACAAGAAAACTCAATCATGGAAAATCATTGTAAAATTCAGTTTATGAACTTGAATTTATCATTATTAGAATAATTTAAGTCGATAACTGTAACTTATCAATCATTACGATGTTAGGAA
Organism: Allium cepa; assembly: GCA_030765085.1. Lineage (NCBI taxonomy): Eukaryota > Viridiplantae > Streptophyta > Magnoliopsida > Asparagales > Amaryllidaceae > Allium > Allium cepa. The sequence continues at coordinate 93,316,849 of CM060928.1, forward strand.
TGATTTGCATACAACATTTTAATATGGATAACACAAATTAAAATGACATAATTGATCAAAAGCTTCGATTATTCACTACAAGGTGCTAATTGAATTTGTTCCTCACTATTAATTATCGTGGACCAAGATCCAAAATAAGCAGTCAATTTAAGACTGTAAACAATGTTATATCATCAAAAAGACATAATTGGTACTAAAAAAAGCAAATGCAACGTCTTGTAAACATCAACTTTCATGTTGAATCTTTCCAGATGGAATTACTACCACCATTGTCTAATTCTTTTATTAATTAATTATATAATAAAAAAGTCTTGCTTAGTTAATTTTTTTATTATCATTATAAATTCACTTAATTTTTATAAAACTTAGTTCACGAAGTTAATTTTTTTTGAACTTAGTTAATTTAATATTATTAGTGTTATTATATAAATTTAGTAACTTTTTATAAAATTTTGATAACTTGGTTAATATTTTCTAATAGTGATTGAAAATATCAACATAATATGTTACATAGGAAAACAATGTAGACAAAGGTAACAGCTTGTCTCGAAGAGACATTTGTAACAAACAACATGAATATATATCACTTAAAAGAATAGACGAAAGAATTGTGAAAATTTTCAAAAATGGACCAAGTTCAATTTAGTTTCCACAAACAGAAATGAAAGAAAATAAAAAAACCAGAAACATGAAATTTGATTTAAGGGGTCCAAAATTTATATTGATGCACAGTAATGTCTACACAATTACATAACTCTTACTCTGACCATCTGATTGCCAAAGTGTTTGTAGGCTAAACTCACCCAAACACTATATAGCTTCCTGGGACAAGATTGGGAAAAGAGTTAAAAAAGGGAAGAAAACCGATAGAGTATGAATATGATTTATGAAACAATTAGAGTATGAATATAAAATTAAATTTTGGTTAATTTGAACATAAAATTAAATTAGCTTCAAGGCATAGAATTCTTCCACGTTAACCGTAAAATATTCCTATGTGAATAAAATATGAGAAAAAATTGAAATTTATTTAATTCATTTAGCTCTAATTTTATATGGCGTCTTTTAAACAATACACATACATACATATGTGTGTGTGTGTGTGTGTTTATATTTATAGAACTTAAGTAAATAATAAAATAAGATGAATATAAGAATGTAAAGCGCCACTGTGAAGAAAGAAATAATTTCCAAGTTTCAGTAGTTATTGTTAATGAGAATATTATAACCAAATAAAATTAAAAAAAATTAGAAAGAAAGAATTGTATTGATTTGCTACTTTTGTTGAGATAAATATTTAATGGTTGAATTTTTGCAATAATGTAGATCCAAAACTGAAAAATTCATATGTAAAGTAAGGTTATTATAAAGTATATGATTTATGAGATAATATAGATAACAATAGTAAAATGAGTTGATGAAATATTTCTTAAACTGGAATTTCAATGAAAACATTGATAAGTGATTAAGGAACGTGGATAAAATTATTGAAGATATGAACGGTTTTAATTGAAGTATTAATGATAAAGTTATGAAGATATGAGAAAATGCTTCTGGGTAATACTACAGGTAAGTTTGAGCATCGATGGGACTAGAGAACATGATCACTTAAAAATAAATTCCATGGCACACAACATTTAGCTCACCTCAAAAAGGAGTATTCATTCAAATCCCACATTGAATCGTCCAATTCAATGTCAGCTGCGCACTCCTCTATAGATATAGGAGGAAGCTACCTTGTCTTCCTCCATATATATAATTACCGAATGGCAAATGCATAAAAGGATAGTGTTTTACTAATTTACAAAAAAAAATTATATACATACTAACCTTGTGGTTTTATTTATTTAGAATAAAAACATGATGGAATATATGGAAGTTGTTATTTATTTACTAAAAGAGCTCGTGGGTAGGAAAACAAAATATAGAAAGCATTGAAAACAAAGTTAATATTACTATAATAATTATTAGTTTAGCTTTCCACCATAAATAAACTACCTTCATGTTAACTTCAGAATTGACAAGGACAAGGATATGGGTGATCAAGGCAGAAGTCCCTGATTCAAGAACTGATATATGTAGTGTATGAACATTTGTGGGGATAGCTGGAAGCTTTCATCTTATATGTAGGAGAAATCATGAAAATCTGTCACCACGGATGTCAAAACACTTGAAATGGACAATTATTTACCACAGACAAAGTAAACAGGTTAAATAGTCAATGGAAGACAAAAACGGTATAAAAAATTAGATCAGGGTAAAGAATTAAAATTAGTTTTAGGAACAACAACTGCTTGTGATTCTCTAAAAATGACGCTTCGCTTATATTTGTAAACTAACAGCTAAGGACAACCAAGATTTCTTAGGAAAGACATTCACCCATAATGTATTATATTTGCTAACCGTTCCTTTTAAGCGGAACTATAAGGACCCAAACAAAAATAATTTTGTACTACAAATTTTCATAATTATTTTTTACATTGTAAGTAGAATTTCAGCCAAATTCCTCATACACAGAGCTTTCTAAAGACTACCGAATAACTGGACATAAATTTTTATATTGTAAGTAGATTTTCAGCAAGACATTCGCCCATAATCTCAAAATTTCAGCAAGAATCTCAAGTATTGAGTTACAAATGGATAACTGAACATAATTTACATTTATCGTACCTCATCTAGCTGAATCAATGATTCCTCTAACACACGAGCTTTCTGAAGACTCATGTTATCAGTGGCAGCAGCTATGTAAATCCGTGGAATAACCCTATCTTTCTGGAGAAATCAACGGTTGAGCGTGTATTCTTGAGTTCGCGTTGAAGAGTTTATTTTTTAATTGGATCATGGATAGGGACTAACAGGAGAGAGGGAGAGAGGTCATGTTGAGTGGTAAAGGTGCGCGACATTTTTATTTTCCCCCTATTTTCACATTCACTTACAGGAAGCGTTTTGGATATTGATTTTTTTGTTATTTTTAATAATTCATCCACATAATCGCAGCATTTTTATTAAAACGCTGCTTAATTCTAACGACACGCCTTCCATACTACAGAAAGACTCATCATTAAGAAGAAAGAAAGGGATAGAAAAGAGAAAAGATAGAAAAGAAAGAACCAAACAACATCAGAATCTCACAACGGAACGAATAAATTATATTAATCAAATAAAATATTACATAGTATCACATACATCAGAGTTATACAGCTCAAACTACATAAACTAGATAGTTATAACACATGTCTAGATATTACAACTCAAGTACATAACAGGAAACAGATACAACTCAAACACAGCGGAAACACTATATATATATATATATATATATATATATATATATATATATATATCTTCACGCTGAAGCCACCTACTCCATATCTCCTCCAGAACTCGTCAAAGCAAACCTGAATCCCTCGACTACTCATACGTAATATGAGTACCCAAGAGTTTAATAAAACAGAAAATAAATACTTGGGTCAGATAGGGGTCTGGTGTGAGTAAACGGTTTAGATTTGCTTAACTTTAGAAATCCTTTGAAAGAAAAAGGTATCACGTAAGACTTCCCACACATAAACATTGGTAAGTTTTTACCTTACGCTAACCAAAAATTTGATAGAAAATCCAGTGATATTATAATAGGGTCTAGGGTTTTCAAAATAAAATACAGAAATAGTTCGAATGCTTACATCTCACGTTCCAACATAGTTGGGCACAATCAAAACCGTACAGGCACTTATTGGATTTTGGATTCCATACAATGGTAGGGCTACTGGGGTACCTCCCGTCACAGTACGTGGCCTAGATCACCGTACCGAGGAGTACGCCCGCTCCCCTGCAACACAAGACCGGAACCATCCCTTACTGGACAGTCCCGAACAAGACCACCCCGGCAGTTGTCATGATCAACCGCCCATATAGCCGAAATAAAAAGGGACCTCTAGACAGGGGTAAATCTCGTCCTACTTGGGTATGACTCACTTAGCTTGCTACACCTCTCCTGTTTTAGCCATTCTCGGTTGATGAGGCTTGAGGCTACGATTACCTTTATAGGACACATCTATCTTAGAATGTTCATCATCCACCTGACGATGTCCTGAAAGCATTCAATCCATACAAGTTCGTTCCGGGTTCGAACGAAACCGAAGGCACTATCTCGTTACACTCATTTTGGAATCACCCAAAGAGTTAACGACAATAGCCCTTGCACTCTGAATCACCATCTCGAACCTGTAAGTACTATTTCCGTCAAACTCATCTCGGAATCACCCCCAGAGTTATACTGACGAATAGTTCTTACACCTCGGGTCTTCACTTGCACTCCCCTTTGATTCACGACCTAACATTTAACTTAGATCGATGTGGTTTTCGGAATTCCAAATTTGGAAACCCGATCCCGGTCTCATCGAATCCAAACGCCATCTTAATATCCAAGTGATTTAAGTTTAACAAATTAATTCAATTTTAAACATTGAATTCACACAGCATCATTCACAGATAAATATCACACATTTATCACTGATATATCAAATATCATATCACAGAATATCACAACATATCATCCAATAGATATCAACCAATCCAGATATTCCACAAACAATCATACACAAACAGGCATCATTAATCCCTTTATAATTAATTTAATCATTTTAAAATTAAATTAAATTAATTACTTGAGAATTAACAACTAATCCTGCTTAAGCAATCATTAGTTAATTATAATTAATTAATTAATCACTCTTTAATCACCATCAAAATCCAATTAATTAATCTTCAATCACAGATTAACTATCCTTTAATCATATTCTTAATTAATCACCTAGATTAATTATTCTTTAATTATCTTATGTAATTATCCTTAAATTAATTTACACAGATTAATTTATCTTTAAGCATTAATTAATCTTAATTAATTAAATACATAAATCCTTAATTAATTACATTAATTAATTATTACTTCTTTCACACTTCATTGATTAATTATCTTATAATTAATCACATTTATTAATTAATTAAACAATTAATTATTCATTAATTTCATTTATTAATGACCCTCTAATTTCTTTTATTAATCAACTTTTCTCACAGTTACATTTAATAATTAATTATAAACTTAATTTCAATTATTAATCAAACTTGACTAATCACAATCAGTAATTAACTTCCTTAATTACTTCACCAATTAAACCAACTCCTTGATTAATTACATTAATCAATTCTTTAATTAGTTCCCTTAAGTAATTATACCTCTTTATTTACTATCCATCAAGTAATTTCCTCAATTAATTACATTCAGTAATTATTCATTAATTACTTCACTAAGTAATTACACATTTTTAATTACATTATCTAATTATACTTAATCCTATATTAAGTAATTCTTTTTAATTAATTAAACTTAATTAATTAACTAAATTATCCATAATAACTTAATTAATTACACGGAGTAATTAATTACTTTAATTACTTCATTAAGTAATTATGTTTAAACAACTCTTCTTAATGATTAAGTAATTAACTTCTTAATTACTTATTAACTAATTATTTCTTAATTAATTAAACTTGATTAATAAATTTTTAATTAAGTAATTAATTACACTTAATTAATTACACTAACTAATTTACCTTAATTTAATTACTCACATTAACCAATTTAATTTAATTAAGTAATCTACTTTAATTTCCTTTATAATTAAACTTGATTAATATAAACCATACTTCATTAACCTTTATCAATCATTCTAAAAATTAAATTTAAAAATCCATAAACTTGTATTTGGTTTACACTAAAACATCATCTTTTAATTTATCACTATTAAATACTTTACCTTAATCATATTTAAATTACTTCAAATACATTTTTATTTGAAAACATTATTTTATCATTTAACAAATAAAAAATGAAACAAACAATTTTTAAAACAAAAGTTTACATTTAAAAAAATCCAATCTTTAAAAACTAAAATTCTTCTAAAGTCAAACATTCATTCTTATAAAATTAATTCAAACACTTTGTTTAAACATCAATTTGCTTTCAAACTTGAAACTTCATTTTATAAAGTACAAACCTGGTTACTATTAAACTTTTTTAAAAACAAATTATTTTAAAAAAAAAGCAAGATTAACTTAAACTTGTTAAAACACAAGGTTTTAAATTAAAACATCTCAAACATCTTTAAACTACTTAAAGCTTTGTTTTATAACTCAGTTTGCTTTGAATTTCAGAAAAAATCAATTTGCAGTTAAAAATTGAACAGGATATAAATCCTGTAACCAAGCTTACTCGAAAACCAGAACACACGCGACGCTCCCTCCTACCTCTTCGAGTTGCACGCGATCGAACACGAGACCCACTTCGAGAATGCAACGAAATCCATGGCCAATGCTTCCCAAACGAAACAGATGCACCCAAATAAGCTCGTGCACGTGCACACTAGGATCGGTCGACGACGACCATCGTCGGCATGCCCCACAAGTCGCCTCTGACCCCTTCAACTACTTTGTCCCCTTGGATCGATGAAACCACCAAAGAAAAAGAAACAAGCCATTCAACTCAAAGCTTACAGCAATTCGGAAAAAAAAAGCATCAGCACCTCATCAGGAAAATACACTCGAACAATAAATGCCAAACGCCGATGAACTAGATGAACGGAGACCACGGCTTCACTTCTAGAGCCACCTTGCACTTCGACAACGCGATCCCCCTTTATGCGATCCACCCCGAAGCATCAACGACGACGAACTCATGTCGTTTCCGATCCAAACAAAAACAGGTTCAAAACCCTACTAACCACCTTCACGGCCACCACGGTCATCATAAAAATCTATCACCATTTTTCCTGCATCACGAGTCATCATGACCACCTCCATGCCGAAGCTCGACCTCCAACTCAACTCCAATCAACGGCAATCGACCAATAACCCAATTCTAAGTAATTCTAATTTCCTCTCTAAATACTAAATTATAAATTACAATCTTCATCTTAAATTTCATGAATTTGGACAACAATTCAGATCATATGAACAGAAGCTTAAATTATTAAATTTGATTTATACCCAATTTTGATTTTTCCACTGTAAATCCAAAATTTACAGTTTATTGTTCAATATAAATTTTAAGATTTACTTTTAAACGCAAATTTACCTCATTACGATCAGATTTCCCTCAATGATCAATGATTGATAGTGTTTAACTTGGAAGATAAAAAAATTTCTATTTATAAACTGGAACATGAATAAGAACAGAATTTTAAAACTTTCGTAACTACAGGTATTCAAACAGCTAAATAAACATGCATGTAAATCAACAAATCAAACAAGCAAATATTGATATTATGTTTATTATATTATTCATTTCACAGAACAACATATAAAAGATTTAAAACTGTTTTTAATAAAGTGATCTACTCACAAAATTTTAGGAGCAGAGAACACTTAATTAGCACATTTTGATTCCTGGAATTATGAATTTGCTTTGCAACCTGTTGTTTGAATTGTTGTAGTAGTTGATTCTCAGTTGAACATTGAATTTTTTCTGAAATCTTGCTTGATGAATTTGCATGTTCTTCAGATTGCAAATTGGATCTGAGTTGTACATAGCTTCAGATTTCTTTTTTTCTTCTTTGGTTACAGTTTTGAATTTTGTTTTCTTTTTTATTTCAGTTTGAATCTTCTTGCATTTGATTTCTTCTCTTTTTTATTTTAGTTGAAGAAAAATTAAATAATGTCTTAGTTGAAGAAAACAAACAAACATATCCTTTCTTTCAAATTAATAAAAACAAAACTTTGTGTTTAATTAATAAAAACAAACAAAACTTTGTGTTTAATTTATAATCATTTAAAACTCTATTTCTAAGGAAAATTTTTAAAAGAAGAAAATAAACATTTATTTAAATTTTATTTTAAAAGTTTAAACATAAATTACTATAACTAACATTGATATTATATATAAAAATCTAAATTTATTTCAAAAACCAATTTAAAGAAAACAAATTAAATTTTATAACAATGTACTATTTCAAACTATTATTCTTTTAATAAAAATAAATTTTCCTTTAAGTGTTTTGTGAATAAAAATTAATTTTAAATTGCTTTTGAAAAGCATTTTTATTAAACCAGATCAAAAACCTTCCAATCACCCTAAAAACATATGTACACTATAAATTTGAAAACACATTTTCTGTTTAAGTTTAATCCATATTTTTTTTTTTGAAAAGCAAGCAGGGTTGAATGGACCCTTACCATATTTATTAATCAGAGAAACACAAGTTACAAGTGAGCACTAACATACTAGAGCACACAAATGAGAAAATAGGGAAGACTAAGAAAGAAGAAATGAAAGACTGAAACCAGAAAATACAAAAACCAAAGACATGAAAGGGAAAAACAAGACCCTAAACCAGAGAACCATAAGCAATGTGATGATCAGACTTTTCCTTGACCCTAGAAATGATTCTGTTTATTAAAGAACTTTCAAGCTTCATCTTATTTTCAAAGACTCAGGCATTTCTCTCTTCCCATATCACATGCACAAACACCTTCAGAATGAGTAGCAGCTTGTAAGTAGTAGCATTCTTCCATCTTGTTCTTGTAAACAGTCTGTTCCATTCAGCATCACCATGTAATACCATCTCAGTATAACCACAACTGATAAGACTAGTTTTCCAGATTCTATTAGTAATCAAACAATCAAAAAAGAGGTGAGCACCATCCTCAATCACGTTATTACAGTATGCACACATCAGGTCAACATTATAACCTCTCCCACACAATTTAGCCTTAGTCATGAGAGCATTACGAAGAACTTTCCAAAGAAGGAAATTCAGTTTTTGTGAGGTAAGAGAGTTCCAAACTCTAGCATGCCATCTAAAAATGAGGCTACTGTCATCAAGTCTCAAAGCCTTATAAACCCCAGCAATGGAGTACTGACCATGGCTAGTAAACCAAACATACCCATGATCACCAGAGGGGATGTTCATGCACTGCACTTCAGCCCACAGCTGCTGGATGATAGGATTGGATGTGTATGGCAGAGTAATTTGACCATTATGACAATAATCTAAGGCACTGGCATTCAAAGGTATGCCAGTTTGAAACCTCTAGTCATAGGAGAACAGATTGTACAATATTATTCCTCTTCCAACCCATGGATGGTTCCAAAATTTGGCATTGCTGTGAGGGCCAAGCACAAGCTGAACAAGAAGGAGTAATATGTCTCTGATCTTGAGAATAGATCTCCAAACCCAACCACACAGAGGAGATGGTTCCATAGACCAAAAATTTTTATTGCCAAGATGATGATGCCTAGCCCACTTAACCCACAAATTTGGCTTATCATTAATCAAATTGTCAACATGCTTAGAGAAGGCAGCTTGATTCCAGGTTCTCATACATTTTATTCCCAAACCACCATATATTCGTGGTTTCTCTAATTTAGCAAAGGCAATAGGAATTAGTTTTTTAGAATACATACTCCCTGTCCATAAAAAATGATTCATAGCTTTTCTAATACTAGATAGAAGAGAAGCAGGTAAGATGAAACATCTACACCAATAAACAGTCATAGCATGGATTATAGAATTGATGATGGTGGTTCTGCCTGCTTGGGATAATTTATTGCTGGCCCATCTATTCATTGCTTCAGTAATTCTTTCAAACAGAGGCAGACAAGCAGTAACACCAATTCTTCTAGTGCACAAAGGGATACCAAGGTGCATAGAACCCACAGGAAGATTTGGCAGTTGAATATAATTGTGGATGTTATGATTATCACTATCAGTGAGACCAGCCACCAAAAGGGAAGACTTGCTTCTATTGACCTGAAGACCAGTGCATTTCTCAAAGGTGAGAAGGATACTATTGACACATTCCATAGTAGACACAGTAGGCTTAATAAAAAGTAAAACATCATCAGCATAAAGTAGAGAGGTAATGAGGGGATTCCTGCATTTGGGATGAAGATCATAGTTATTGCTCACCACCTGTTGATTAACAAGCTGAGTAAAAAATTCCATCACAACGATGAACAAATATGAAGACATTGGGTCACCTTGCCTTATGCCCCTCTGACTTTTAAAATAACCAACCGTACCCCCATTGTAGCATAAAGAGTAGTTAACAGTAGAAATGCATGTATAGATCCAGCTGACAAAGTGACCAGGGAACCCCATTATTCCCATAATACCACTCAAAGCTTCCCAACTAATAGTATCAAAAGCTCTTCTTATATCAAGCTTAATCATAGCTCTAGGGGAAACATGAGTTCTACCATACCCATTGAGAAGCTCATGAGTAACCAGCACATTATCCAATATACTTCTGTTATTCAAAAAGGCAGCTTGATTGTCAGATATTACAGTGTGAAGCACATGCCTAAGCCTAGCAGCAATAACTTTAGAAATGCATTTGTAGATTATGTTACAGCATGCAATAGGACGATAAGCATGCAGAGTACCCGGTTCTTTTCCTTTAGGCACCAGACACAAGTTGGTAGCATTAATGGAAGAAGGTAATTTATTGTGCTAAAAAAAATTATGCATAGCATTTTTGAAGTCAGTAGCAATGACATCCCAATAATGAATAAAGAAAAAGGCATTAAAGCCATCAGGTCCACAACAGGAATCCCTCTTCATACCAAACATAGCATTATATATTTCCTCATCAGTGACTTTAGAAGATAAGAGTTGTATGTCAGATTCATTAAGCATAGGAAAAGGAGTTGACAAGAGTTCATTATAGTCTGGGTTCCAAGCATCATTGGTGGAATAAAGATTGGTACAAAGGTGAATGAAGGCACTGTCAATGTCTTCCTACTTGTTTAAAATCCTACCTTCATCATCAAGAAGCCGACAAATGTTCCTGTTGGCATTTTTGACCTGTAGAGTAGAATGGTACATACTAGAATTTCTGTCACCAAACAAATCCCACTCCTTCCTCAACTTTTGTTTCTTCATACTTAACTCAATGGCCATAGCTTCAGATAGTAGTTGTGTTAGCTCATGTTCCTGCTCTGAAAGGCTAATATTACCAGGGTCGTCAATCATACTTAATCGAATAGCTGATAGTTGGTTCTGCAGATTAGTTGAGTTTTGTCACCATCACCATATTTGCTTCTAGCCCAAATCCTTAAAGCCACCTTGGTTGCCTTCAATTTTTGCTGCAAAATAGACATTTTATTTCCAAATTTAGGTTGTTTCCAAACAGTAACCACTAAAGGCATAAATTCTGGATCATTGATCCATGAGTTAAAAAATTTAAAACTTGAGTTCCTTTTAATGGCAATTCATTACAAGGCTATAAAGACAGGAGAATGGTCAGAGAGAAAGGGGGAGGATATGGTTAAGGGACATGGGAAAGAGGGTAATGGCTTTGGTGTTGAGAAAAGTTAAATCAAGTCTGCTCATAGTTCTTACTCCAGATCTACTCTTATTGTTCCATGTGTATTTAGGTCCAACAAAGGCAGCTTCATGTAAATTGGAGGAAGAGATAGCATGATTGAGAGGAATGATATCAGAAATTGTAAGGGGAGAGCCACCACAACGGTCGTCAGCAGCTAACATACAATTAAAGTCACCTAACACAAACCATGAATGTGTTTCCTGTCTAAAATGTGGTAAGTAGTTAAGCATTTCTTGTCTAGCAGCAACATGGTTATCCCCATAAATAAAGGTAAGGTAGAATGTGGTAGCAGATGGAATATGTATAGCATGGAAATGGATAAATTGTTTGTGGGATAAAATTGGGGTGAGGGTGTAAATGGAAGGGTCAGACATAACCATAATTCTTCCATATGGTGCCTCAACCAGATTATGATGAAGACTCCATAATGGATTAATTAGCTTTGCAGCTTTGTGGGTAAGGTCATGGTTGATTTTGGTTTCCAGCATGCCAAAAATGCCAAGATTATTGTCAGAGATAGTACGTTTTGCTTGCACAAGTTTATTTCCATATGAGCACCTCTAATATTCCAAAATCCAAAATTTTGTAACATGGATTAACTTATGGGAGAGAAGTAAGTAATCTCATAGACCTTCTGAGGCCTGAATTAGGGGTTATATCCTTTTCAGGTAAAGTTTCAGCAAAATCAATATTCTTGCTTTGTCAAAATCTGACATGTTGCTTTGCTTTTTCCTCTTAAAATTGCTGTGATGCTTAAGAATAGGGATTGGAGTTATGGGTTTAGAGGGAGGAGGGTTCACTTGATTAACCAAAAATCCAGGAGGGGGAGGAATGTGTGAATAAGGAAGATTTGTTTGATGGCCAGGGGATAAGGGTACTTCAGATACATGTACACAGAAATTGTGTGCATGTGCATGATTAAGTTGCTCAGGAAGAGTGTTCATGTTACTGGGCTGTGATGCTTTGGATGTTAAAATATGAGTTTTTTCACTGGGTAATTGGGATGTCATCCCATCCAATAAGTCTTTTTTTCCATTATATTCTGTATGCAAAAAAGCATCATCATGCTTTTGTTCTTGCTTACTCAATTCATGCTCTCTTGCTATTCTGACCCCAATCAGTTCTTGAACTAGAATACCATAATTTTTTGCTAGTTGTATATTACCTTCTACATCTGCCACATTACTAGGTACCTCCAAGTTCTTCTCCTGACATGTTCCTATACTTTCAATATCCATTGTTGTTTCATCATCAATCAGAACAGTAGCATTATCATACCCTCCACAGTTATTTTTATCTCCGCTTCCTTCAATACTTAAATCCCCATTATCTTCAGTCAAGTAGTTAAGCACCTGAAATTTATTGCCAATATTCATATCTAAATCCTCAAGTACTTCACCATCTTCAACTAAGTTAATCACATTGTCCCTGTTATTATCTGTTGCAATACCTTCTTTTCTTACTTCATGCTCTCTACCAATTCCATGTTTGTCACTCCCACTATCTACTTTAGTCTTCAAAAATACACTCTTTCTTTTACTTCCATGCTCAACTCTCCTCCAAAACACTTGGGGCTTTATTATGCATTAATTTGGTGTTTTGATTTTTCACCATGGTGACTCCTTCAGGAATTTGATTAGGAAAAGTATCCGATACCCTTATTTTAACTACATCTGACCTGTCAGTATTTTTACAATTAGAAATGTCATGCCCAAACACTTTACATATTTTACATGCTTGTGGCCTCCACTGATAATCCACAAAAACAGTTTGTTTTGTACCATCCTTAAACAGTACTTGAAAGCTATCAACCAGTTCGGTGATGGGGTCACTTCCACCAAAGCTTTAGCATAAGTCAACCTGTCCATCCTTTCTGTACTTTCATCCAAGCATTTAACACAACCTATTCTTCCAGCTAGCCAATTGATTCCAAGAGGGGACCATGCTGCCAAAGGTATGTTGTAAATATGTATCCAGATGGGCACTGAAGTGACAGAGCCATAAATATTGCTTATAGTGGGGTCCCATTGTTTAACAATAAACAATTTATTCCTTATGATTATCGGGTCAGCTTGTAAAACCCTCCTCCGATCATCATCACAAGAAAATAGGAACATAAAGACAACACCATCTGATTTAACTTTAATGCTTCCCTTTAGCCTCCATGCACGCTTAAGATGTTGCACCACAGCAGTGAATGATAGTGGTTCATCAAGGAAGAATCCAACAACATACTCGTGCCATATACTATAACCAGCTTCTTGAACAGAGTCAGGTAAAACCAAAGCATCATCGACAAATTCATTAACAAAGTTAACAAGCATGTACTTCCCCGCGTTGTGCGGTTTGTTCTTAAAGAGAGAAGACCATGGTAGTTGACTTGAGGTGATGATGGGAGGGACAGGCAGGGGAGCTGGTGGGGTAGGATTGGTTAATGAGGACGAGCAAAGAGGTTGGCCAGGGAGTAAAGGTGGTGGATCAGGTTCAGGGATAGGAGGGACACGGGAAGGTAAAATCAGGGATGGAAAGGAGGGGGGAAGGAAACACTCTGCCATTAAAAGGAAAAAATAAAAAAGTGAAAACTTTGGGGCCGAAAACTTTGGGACCAAGGAAACTATGTTTGCCCTGGCCTTCGGTTAGCCGGTTTTATAAGTGGTCGTGCACTATGTCTCATTATTGTGGCCGCTGGGATTCAAACCGGTGTCACTACAACCACATGTAGCAACTCCACTATGTCTTAACCACTGGACCACTAGAACTTGACAAAACTTTGGGGCCAAGGAAACTATGTTTGCCATGGCCTTTGGTTAAGCCGGTTTTATAAGTGGCCGTGCACTATGTCTCATTATTGTGGCCGCTGGAATTCGAACCGGTGCCACTACAACCACATGTAGCAACTCCACTATGTCTTAACCACTGGACCACTAGAACTTGACTAAACTTTGGGGCCAAGGAAACTATGTTTGCCCTGGCCTTTGGTTAAGCCGGTTTTATAAGTGGTCGTGCACTATGTCTCATTATTGTGGCCGTTGGGATTCGAACCGGTGCTACTACAACCACATGTAGCAACTCCACTATGTCTTAACCACTGGACCACACATTCCTCCCCCCTTAAAAGATTTGGGCTAGAAGCAAATATGGTGATGGTGACAAAATCCCGGGACATCACATTCCTCCCCCCTTAAAAGAATTTCGTCCCCGAAATTAAAAGCAAAGATAAATTAGTAAATCCATACCGATTTTAATTTATAATAGCAACAAATGCTATCAACCATACTAGAAACCATAACATCCAATTCAAATAATCAATTCTAACTATCCAGACAAAATTCTGGACAGAATTTCCTAGAGTTTCCCAGGTACAAACACCGGGTTACTCACCTTACAGAATCTAAACTAGCCGCTCTACTCAGATATAGAACTCCTATATATCCAGATCTATAATCTAAACAGGACACCGGACAACAGACAATCCCGATCAATTTCCAAATCTCCATGATCTGCTGGTTCTAAACCAGTGATAGATCAAACACTTATCCTTAAGAGAATACAGAAAGATTCCAATACACTCTTGAGCTAGCTTCCCATCTTATCCAATCTCATTGCTCTTATGATCGGATAAAACTTATCCAAAAATTAAATCTTCGACTTCGAATTCCGAATCTCTTCGTCTCTCGTCCACAACCTCTGCTGATCCTGGGCTGCCCTTAATCTTCTTGATCATCCAAACTTCACAGATGCTTCACAAATCAAAACTGGATCAAGAATGAGATGACCTCTTGATTCTACTCAACAAGATGGTTCTCCCAAAATCCATCAAAATCCAAAACACCAATCTACCATACAAGCATTAAGAACTTCAAACTTGTTTCTCCTATCCGGGAAATAGAACAGATGCTCTCGACATCCAAGCCTTCAGATCCCGAAAGAACTTCCTGAAGAAAACCTTAAATCCAAGGAAACACAAATCTTTCGATGAATCTGAGGTTGTTTCTATTCTGGAATAGCTGCCACCATGCTTTTGATGAACACAAACACAAACTTGATCAACTCATCTAGTAACATTGTCCATCAAATTCCATAAAAGTTTAATGACCTATCCGATTTGGTCGCAAATATTACAACAGAAATCCATTCGAAAAACTAGATCCAATCAACCATGATTGCTCACAAAATCCTCTCTCCTGGAATCTTCTCTCTACTAGGCCAAAACACCAGAAAATCCAAGAACCAAATCGAAACAGAACTCCATCTCCCGATGCGGACAAACTCCTTTGACTTCCTCGAAGATATTTAGAAAGTCTCAAACCACCTCAATAGCTCCAACATTCTTTAGAGATGCCTCAAACTAAAGCAAAGATTACTAAAAGAACTTCTGAATCATCGCAAGTCACTTTTGCGATAACACCCAGTTCATGTTCCAAAGAAACTATTCCCTCTTACACAACAGAACAACTTAAGCCCTTCAAAAAAAGAAACTGATGGTCCACCTCAACCACAAACACCTTCCCTAGATGAGCTTTCAGAAGAAGGAACAAGCCTTTACCATTTTCCTGATCCACTGACAGAAGAATCTCAAAAGACTTCTGAACCATCAAAGAAACGGACCACACAACTGCTTTCGAACTCCACCTCTAGGATACTGCTGAGCCAAAAGATCTTCCCGACAGCACATTCAACACCCCTGAGCTACCCTTGCTACCACATACCTCCTATCCAAAAGCTCCTTAAATCCCAAATCTATATCAGCCACTTCCACAATAGAGGCTTCAAGATAGACAGATATCTCTCAGAAAACTCGATTTCAGACCAAGCACAAACACCTAGCTGAACTAAGTCTCCCACTCCAATACAGATAAGACTCCTTCCTATGGTTGCCAAAATACCAATACTTGCTTCAGCTCTTCCGACTGATCCAAACTCTAGAAAATCCACTCGCACGAGCGCAATTCAAACTTATACTTCAAAGATAAACTCCGAACCTTTAAAAGATTTCCTTCAAAGATCGATGAAATACATATACCCAGCTTCCAAACTTACTCAAGATGCCCAAAATTGTCCTGGCAGATACTCTTCCAACCTCAAATACTCGGACTTCTTCCATTGATAGTCGTGCTATACGCACCACTATCTCTCCTACTTCTAAAACTTATGTTGGCAAACCCGAACAGGTAACCCAAAAAAATAGGTAGGAATATATATATATATATATATATATATATATATATTCAAAATTACAAATACGCTCTCCGAAGAAAGACATCACTCCAGAGCGTAGGTATTCGCTCAACCTAGCGCTCTGATATCACAATGTAACGACCCGCCTTCCATACTACAGAAAGACGCATCATTAAGAAGAAAGAAATGGATAGAAAAGAGAAAAGAAAGAAAAGAAAGAACCAAACAACATCAGGATCTCACAGCGGAATGAATAAATTATATTAATCAAATAAAATGTTACATAGTATCACATACATCAGAGTTATATAGCTCAAACTACACAAACTAGACAGTTATAACACCTGTCTAGATATTACAACTCAAGTACATAACAGGAAACAGATACAACTCAAACACAGCGGAACCACTATATATATCTAAACGCTGAAGCCACCTGCTCCATATCTCCTCCAGAACTCGTCATAGCAAACCTGAATCCCTCGACTACTCATACGTAATATGAGTACCCAAGAGTTTAATAAAACAGAAAATAAACACTCGGGTCAGACAGGGGTCTGGTGTGAGTAAACGGTTTAAATTTTCTTAACTTTAGAAAATCCTTTAAAAGAAAAAGGTGTCACGTAAGACTTCCCACACATAAACATGGGTAACTTTTACCTTACGCTAACCAAAACATTTGATAGGAAATCCAGTGATATTATAACAGGGTCTAGGGTTTTCAAAATAAAATACAGAAATAGCTGGAATGCTTACATCTCACGTTCCAACATAGTTGGGCACGGTCAAAACCGTACAGACACTTATTGGATTTTGGATTCCATACAATGGTAGGGCTACTTAGGTACTTCCCGTCACAGTACGTGGCCTAGATCACCGTACCGAGGAGTACGCCCGCTCCCTTGCAACACAAGACCGGAACCATCCCTTACTGGACAGTCCCGAACAAGACCACCTCGGCAGTTGTCATGATCAACCGCCCACACAGCCGAAATAAAAAGGGACCTACAGACAGGGGTAAATCTCATCCTACTTGGGTATGACCCACTTAGCCTTGCTGCACCTCCCCTATTTTAGCCATTCCCGGTTGATGAGGCTTGAGGCTGCGATTACCTTTATAGGACATATCTATCTTAGAATGCTCATCGTCCACCTGACGATGTCCTGAAAGCATTCAATCCATACAAGTTCGTTCCGGGTTCGAACGAAACCGAAGGCACTATCTCGTTACACTCATAATTACATTTAATAATTAATTATAAACTTTATTTCAGTTATTAATCAAACCTGATTAATCACAATCAGTAATTAACTTCCTTAGTTACTTCACCAATTAAACCAACTCCTTGATTAATTACATTAATCAATTCTTTAATACTTCCCTTAAGTAATTATACCTCTTTAATTACTATCCATCAAGTACTTTCTTCAATTAATTACATTCAGTAATTATTCATTAATTACTTCACTAAGTAATTACACATTTTTAGTTAATTAGGTAATTATACTTAAACCTATCATTAAGTAATTATTTTTTGTAATTAATTAAACTTAATTAATTAACTAAATTATCCATAATAAATTAATTAATTTCACGGAGTAATTAATTACTTTAATTACTTTATTAAGTAATTATGTTTAAATAACTCTTCTTAATGATTAAGTAATTAACTTCTTAATTACTTATTAATTAATTATTTCTTAATTAACTAAACTTGATTAATAAATTTTTAATTAAGTAATTAATTACACTTAATTAATTACACTAACTAATTTACCTTAATTTAATTACTCACATTAACCAATTTAAGTTAATTAAGTAATTTACTTTAATTTCCTTTATAATTAAACTTGAATATAAACCATACTTTATTAACCTTTATCAATCATTTTAAAAATTAAATTTGAAATTCAAAAACTTGTATTTGGTTTGCACTAAAACATCATCTTTTAATTTATCATTATTAAATACCATACCTTAATCACATTTAAATTACTTCAAATACATTTTTATTTGAAAACATTATTTTATCATTTAACAAAGCAAAAATGAAACAAACCATTTTTAAAACAAAAGTTTATATTTAAAAAAATCCAATCTTTAAAAACTAAAATTCTTTTAAAGTCAAACATTCATTCTTATAAAACTAATTTAAACACTTTGTTTAAACATCAATTTGCTTTCAAACTTGAAACTTCATTTTATAAAGCACAAACCCGGTTAATATTAAACTTTTTTAAAAACAAACTATTTTTAAAAAAAACAAGATTAACTTAAACTTGTTAAAACACAAGGTTCTAAATTAAAACATCTCAAACATCTTTAAACTACTTAAAGCTTTTTCTTAAAACTCAGTTTGCTTTGAATTTCAGAAAAACTCAATTTGCAGTTAAAAATTGAACAGGATATAAATCCTGTAACCAAGCTTACTCGAAAACCAGAACACACGCGACGTTCCCTCCTACCTCTTCGAGTTGCACGCGATCGAACACGAGACCCACTTTGAGAATGCAATGAAATCCATGGCCAATGCTTCCCAAACGAAACAGATGCACCCAAATAAGCTCGTGCACGTGCACACTAGGATCGGTCGACGGCGACGATCGCCGGCATGCCCCACAAGTCGCCTCTGACGCCTTCAACTACTTCGTCCCCTTGGATCGATGAAACCACCAAAGAAAACGAAATGATCCATTCAACCCAAAGCTTACAACAATTCAAAAAAAAAAGCATCAGCACCTCATCAGGAAAATACACTCGAACAACAATTGCCAAACGCCGATGAACTAGATGACCAGAGACCACGGCTTCACTTCCAGAGCCACCTTGCACTTCGACAACGCGATCCCCCTCTATGCGATCCACCCCGAAGCATCAACGACGACGAACTCATGTAGTTTCCGATCCAAACAAAAACAGGTTCAAAACCGTACAAACCCCCTTTACGGCCACCACGGTCATCATAAAAATCTATCACCATTTTTCCTGCATCACCAGTCATCATGACCACCTCCATGCCGAAGCTCGACCTCCAACTCAACTCCAATCAACGGCAATCGACCAATAACCCAATTCCAAGTAATTCTAATTTCCTCTCTAAATACTAAATTATAAATTACAATCTTCATCTTAAAATTCATGAATTTGGACAACAATTCAGATCATATGAACAGAATTAAATTATTAAATTTAATTTCTACCCAATTTTGTTTTTTCCACTGTAAATCCAAAAGTTACAGTTTATTGTTCAATATAAATTTTAAGATTTACTTTTAAATGCAAATTTACCTCATTACGATCAGATTTCCCTCAATGATCAATGATTGATAGTGTTTAACTTGGAAGATAAATTTTTTTCTATTTATAAACCGGAACATGAATAAGAACAGAATTTTAAAACTTTCATAACTACAGGTATCTAAACAGCTAAATAAACATGCATTTAAATCATCAAATCAAACATGCAAATATTGATATTATGTTCATTATATTATTCATTTCACAGAACAACATATAAAAGATTTAAAACTGTTTTTAAAAAAGGGATTTACACAAAATTTTAGGAGCAGAGAACACTTAATTACTACATTTTGATTCCTGGAATTATGAATTTGCTTTGCAACCTGCTGTTTGAATTGTTGTAGTAGTTGATTCTCAGTTGAACATTGAATTTTTTCTGAAATCTTGCTTGATGAATTTGCATGTTCTTAAGATTGCAAATTAGATCTGAGTTGTACATAGCTTCAGATTTCTTTTGTTTTCTTTGGTTACAGTTTTGAATTTTGTTTTCTTTTTTATTTCAGTTTGAATCTTCTTGCATTTGATTTCTTCTCTTTTTTATTTTAGTTGAAGAAAAATTAAAGAATGTCTTAGCTGAAGAAAACAAACAAACAAATCCTTTCTTTTAAATTTTAATAAAAACAAAACTTTCTTTTAAAAGATAGAATGCCGCTTGTTTCATGAATAAACCCATGTGTTAACAAATGTCTAAACCTTTATTAATTTGTATACAAGTGTGTTTCCTAAGTTCTTATGATGCCATGTGTTTTAAGAATTACATTAATTACTTTTTTATTAATGAATTAAAACTTAATTACCATATTAATCTAATACTCATGTTATATATATAAATATGCAATGCATTTATAACCTTGTGTTTAATTTATAGTTATTTAAAACTCCATTTCTAAGGATAAATTTTAAAAGAAGAAAATAAACATTTATTTAAATTTTATTTTAAAAGTTTAAACATAAATTACTATAACTAACATTGATATTATATATAAAGTCTAAATTTATTTCAAAAACCAATTTAAAGAAAACAAATTAAATTTTATAACAATGTACTATTTCAAGCTATTATTCTTTTAATAAAAATAAATTTTCCTTTAAGTGTTTTATAAATAAAAATTAATTTTAAATTGCTTTTGAAAAGCATTTTTATTAAACCAGATCAAAAACCTTCCAAATCACCATAAAAACATATGTACATTATAAATTTGAAAACACATTTTCTGTTTAAGTTTAATCCATATATTTCTATTTACAATATATATATATATATATATATATATACACAAATATATTTATACATTATAAATAGAACATTTTAAGTATTAACTTCAGAAATTATTGGAATTTTAAAACAGAACATCAAATCACAATATATAAACATATATATATATATTATAATTTGAAAATATTTTTATTAAATTTAAATTGAACCAATTCCTTTTTACAATGTATACATATATATTTTACAAATAGAATATTTTTATTAACTTAAAAAGATTAATTATTATTAATTAGATATATATTATTATCTTTGAAAAGAATGAACATTTCAAATTAGATTATCATTATTATTGAGTTTTTAAAAGATAACATTTGTTAAATTAGATTAGTTATTAGTTTTGAATATATAATATTTGGTTAAATTAGATTTTTAAATCAATATAACATAATTTAAAATAAATTATAAATGAAAATTATTAAATAAGTATTGCCAAAATCCCGGGACATCACATTAATCGTGCTGCGAAAAACAAATTTTGTTGTAATGTCTTTGTGATTTGTATAGTATTGGATATCATTTTGATGATTTGATCGGTTATCGCACATTTTCTTTTGATATATGATTTTATGATATTATATTAAGGCATTTAAATCAGTTAGCCCTATTCTCTTGATGATTTCATTTTACATGATGAGGTTGTATTGCATGGACGATTCATCTATTGGATATAGTCTTCTTGATTTCTATTGATTTGTTTTAGATGGATGATGACATCTTTTGATATCGGTTCTAATTATTAATATGAATTTGAGATATCTGAGGATTGTGATGCCTTGAGGATTATTTTATACATTTTGACATGTCGCTTGATGTTTTGAGTATCTTTGGTAGTCATATTATGTTTTTCTTCTTTATTTATACTGTATCACTTTATTTATGATCCTTGATTAAACATAGTCTGACCTGTATGTTATTTTACAATATTTGGGTCAGTTCGAGACATTTTATGTATAGGGACAACTTGACTAGCATTTGTTTTAGTTGGCTTAGAGGTGGCATATTAGGATGTACGATATTTAGAAGACATTGATTCACTATATGTTGTGCATTATTCTATCCTGGAAGCACACGTGTTTATTGCTTTGTGTGAATACTAAGTATGTTTTGTGGTAAGTTATATTCAATGTTTAAATACATATCAGTATTAGCCTAAGGGAATATTTACGTGTATACCCGATATCGTCTTATTCTCTGTATTATCCGACAGTATTACTTTGTAGTACTCTTGGATAATATGAGTATACAGGTGGGGTGTCACATTATATATATATATATATATATATTGTAAAACTTAGGTTTATATTTATATAAATTATATATAATATACACACACACCCGACTTTAATTTTTTTGATTCGAAGTATATATATGCGTATACATTGATAAAATTTAATATATGCATACATACATATATATATATATATGTATGTATTTTACAATTAAACTTGTCTTAATTATTATTTTCTAAAATCAAAATAAAAATTAATTTTTTAGTTGTCGAATGATATAAGAATGTGTGTGTATGTATAAATTATTTTTAATCAACACACGTATAAACAAACATATTCATTTGATGTTGATTGCATTAACATATATGGATTCAGGATAGTATATGTATAACTAAAGACAGCATAATGACATGATATATATATATATATATATATATTAGATTATTACCTTCCTATGGCCTATAAGTAACACCTTGTAATGTTGAATCGTTCACTCCATGAACCAGTATCCAATCCTTCATAGAGAGCAACCAAACTTAAAGTAGCAACCATCGGTCTTCGATTTGTATTTAATTCATGTTTTAGTGGCCTGAAAACTTTGGAGAAGGATGGAAAATAGGCTAGGCCATGATTGGTCTATAGCAGCAAAAAGAGCGCAATCTAACTATTTCATGTATGATCTCCTCACATGGTTGGCCATCCTAGATACATTTTTGGGCCTCCAAACTATTTCATGTTCGATCAAATAAATATGCAATTAAATCTAATTCAAATGCACATCGATATCGTATATCGATATGTGTGTCTTTAACTATTATATACACATTATTTAGTATTCGCTCAACGCAAATTAAATAAATTTTTACAATCATTTTTTATTACTATTAATTAATCAATATAATTATATAATCATAATTAATTAAATCATGTGGTAGTAGGAGTATTCAACGTTTCCGTTGTATGACACTTAAGTATAAATTCGATCAATGGTTAATATCGAACAATCTGAATATTAACGTTCACACGTCACTTAGCAGGTGGTATGACGTTATAGCCAAATTTATCGCATACATAGGTTCGGTGAAATCCAATTTTACTTTATTTAAGTAATTCTCTTCGTCAAAACTATATCGCATTATGAATTATGGAATTTGGTAATGGTCAAAATTCCAATATCGTCGTATTCAACTTTATAGTCCTAACATAGAGTTCTTTGTTCAATAGTAACAACTATTATTAACTGAACTACTAGCCAAAGATTTTGACTTTGAGTTGATTGCAGTTGACCGTGACACTAGCCTCATGTAACCGAGAAATAAATCCTCTCTTAAATAGGTTTTATTTCTAATGCTTCTAATCGATCCAACTATGTTGCTCGATAAATTTCATGCCACGTTTTAACCATAATTAGAGTAGAGCTTCCAGAATGAAGATCAATGGTATTATCAGATCAAGAGAACCGTGTAATATTGTCATATTGGTATTTTGACAATAGTTATCCAAAAGTTATTTTATAACCAAAAGAAAACTATCGAGTGAGTCATTCCATAGTTATCCAATAACTATCAGTATGTAATCTCTAGGTTCTCCGGTAATGAGTACTCGACTGCCAAACATTTAGAAAGCAATACGTACTCTAGTCTCAAATGATGCATCAATATCCAATCTCGTTATATCTTACTATAAATTTTTAAAATAACGTGTTTATTACGTTGTGATAAAATATACATGATTACAACAATTGTAATAACCATCACAAACACACCGTTCATGGATTTTCTGTTTAATATATATAAATTAATTAGTTATAACATATTGCAACAAGTATATAATAGAAAGAAAGCACCTTATTTACGAACCAGATTTTATTATAGAGTTAATAATTCACAATAAATTATAGAATTTCCCATGGTTATACCCTTAAATCTTTTAGGAAGTTCGTTCCATATTTAAGCACGTATAAAAGTGATGCGGTGAACAATCTCGTTCTACGTGGTACGAGATCTTATGGAAATTGTTTCATACAAAAATGAGCAAGCGAATTCCCATCCAAAATCGCGTACCTAATATTATTGGGTACATAAAAGATTGACTGAGTTGGGAATGATGCTTTATCAAGGGTTATAGATCGATTGGATTCTTGGATACTGACTCCATCTTTGATTAGTTAACTTGAACTTCCATATGAACTCGTTGAAGGGTGTTGTGTGGATCTCGTTAATATGTTATGGATAACCAAAAGTACATTTATGATGGGTTAGGTGTTGCACTCGTTGTCAAGGAAAAATCCTCTTTGAATAGTTTGAAAAATAGAAAACGTAGGTCGAAGGGTAGCAAAGGTAAAGCTAAGACTAATGAAGTGAAAGGTGAATGTCACCATGTCTCTAAAGGGGACACTGTAAGGGGAGCTGTCTAGGTTATTTGAAGATTCTCAAAGGACAGGAATTCAATTCTTCTCCTATTGGTATTTTGTTATAGAGAAATGTTTACCTATAAGCGCTTCACCTTGGATTTTAGATATTGGATCAAGAATTCATACCAGTAACTCATTGTAGGGACTTAGGAGTGAAAAGGCTTAAAGAAAGAGGGAACATGGAATATAGCAAGAGGGAACATGGAATTCTAAGTTGCAAACGGAGCTATTGTAGCAATAAGAGATTGCCATATGAAGCCTGTTAGTGGACATGATTTAGTTTTATACAATTGATAGTTTGTACCAAACTTTACTAGTGGGATAATCTTCATTCCCAATTTGATGGAAAAACAGTTATAGTATATTGTAATGAAAACCTTGTGAACATTTGTTATGATAATAAAACCGGGTATTTTGGTACTCTTAAAGTTGACATTTACAAACTTAACCGATAGAGGTAGGGGTATGCCTAAGGGCAATTATATAATTTGTTACATATATCTAACTTGATAACCAAGCTTGTTCAAACCAAAAGGTGGTTGCTTTCTATTATATAATTGATATAATGTGTTATATTAATTAATTGATTTAATTAAAAATATATTTAATAGAAAATCCATAAACGATATGTTTTGTGATAATAGTTACGAAGTATTGTAACCGTGAGTAATCTATCACAATGAAAACAGATATGCCATTTTAAAGATTACTAGTCAAGATGTATCGAGACTGGATATCGACACATCCGTCGAGACTACAGTACGTAATGCTCTTCAAAAGTTGGGCAGTGTATTGATCACGACTGCTGGGGCACTAAGGCGTTGCGTACTGATAGTTATTGGATAACTGTGGAATGACTCACCCGATAGTTTTTTATTGGTTAATATGACCAAGGTCGCGCAGAGAATATCGATATGACTAATTTACACGGTTTTCCCGACTTGAGAATACCATTGATCTTCAATGTGTAATTTCCGCTTTGATTATAGCTAAATCATAGCACAGCGTCCATCAAACTATAGTTGGGTCGAATGGAAGCATTGAAAGTGAAACACTATTCAAGAGAGGGTTTGTCTCCTCGATTATATGAGGTTGGTATCACGGTCAACTAAAGTCAAAGTCTCTGGCCAGAGCATTCCGGTTAATAATAATTGTTATTATTGAACTAAGGACTTTGTGTTTGAACTATAAATGTAGAAATATTGGAATTTTGACCATTATCAAATTTCATAAGTCCTAATGCGATATAGTTTTGACGAACAAAATTGGTGTAAATAATTGTCACTATTAGGTATCGCTTATAAGTAAATTTGGATTTTATCTAAAAGATGTGTAAGCGATAATTTCGACCGAAATGTCACATCGTCTGCTAAGTGACATATGAACGTTAATATTCGAATAGTTTGATATTAATCGCTGACTGAATTTACAACTTTAAGTTGCACAACCATAATGATGAATGCTTCGAAAACCACATGATTTAATTAATTTATAACCATTCTAAATTAATTAATATTTATGAAAAAAATTATTTTATTTGTTTGAATGCCATTAGTATTTAATAAAGTATGTACATAAATGTTATGTATGTACGTATCGACATTTGATATTGACAAAATATTTAAACTGGACTTAAATGGATTAATTACTAAATGAGTTTGGGAATATTTTTGGCACATATAGCCTCATTCGTAGAAGGCCATAAGAAGAGGCTCAAAATCCAATGGTTGGATCTAGAAAATAAAAGGAGGAGATTAAGGAAACATCCCTTTATAAATATGTTACCTTCCTTTTACTTGCCTCTCTTAATCACTTTCCTTCTAAACCCTAGCCTTCATCTTCATTTTTCTATCTTCTTGGCTGAAATTTCATGGCTTCCAAGCTAAATAAAATTCCCAAAACAAAATCAAAACAAATCAAATAAATCAAATACAAAAGTGGCGCTTTCGATTGTTGCAATTTCTAGAGGAGAGCTAGCAGAGCAGAACAACCTTTATTAGAAGATACCTCTCCGGACATAAGTTACATCTTCTCAAGCGATTCTGAAGATATGTTCTCGTTACTTTACTGGATACGTATATGTTATAGGACCCGATCAGCTAGACGTGGTTAATGACACCTCTACTTCCGAGGAGGGTTAGGTAGCAGATAGAGCAATTCGACTCTATTCTATACCTTAAATGTTTAAGTTAAGTAATAAAATATGGATGGATCACTATAAAATCCAGCTAGCTTTACTATAAAAGCCCAAATTAGACCATTGCCTCGCATGTCAGCTACCATAAAAAAAGAAGTGTTAATAGATGTCAACAACCATAATTCCACTCGGATTTAACTGAAAACAAAGTAACAATTCCTTTGTGAAGCACTTGCCTTAATTTTTGAAGGAGAGTCAGTCGAGTGGAACGACCTTTTATTGGAAGATACCTCTTGGGACAGAAGTTGCATCCACTCAAGCGATTTTGAAGACTGTGTTCCCGATCTTGCTTGTTGCTTTGTTGGACACGTAAATGTTATATAAGGGGACCAGTCAGATGTGGTTAGTGACATATTTTCTATGGTGGGTTAGCTGTTAAGGTTGCCTTGCATGTTGCATTATAGAGGAAGGCATGGTTGGTTAACCGAACCGATCAGTTAATTACTGATTTAACCAAACAAACTATATGGTTCGGTTAACCGACTGAAAATAAATATAGGCAATTCATACCGACTGAACCACCCAAGTTTAACTGAGGTTAACCGTGAATCTTGACCGGTTAAAACGATAATAGGTTAACTGCGTGTAACGAATAATTAACCGCATTTTTGCAATTAAAAATTAACTAAAACCATACAATAGGAATAAGCACATAAAGCACAATGCCTTAGCTAAAAAAGAAAACCACTGCATAATACATACATTACATACTAATGGGAATAAAAACATAAGAAATTATTCAAGTTAACTCCAGTTTCAGCAAGCACGGTATTATAGTGCATACATTACATAATATTCAGAGCATGCAACTCAGCATAATAGCATATTACATAGTACATAATCATGCATTACATACTAAGTTACTAACCAGTAACGAGACCAGAGAAAACATATTACATAGTAATACAGTTCAGATCAACTAGACCAGAGGAAGCAACTCAACATGTTACATAGGACTCGCTGACTCAACACAGTTCGAAGACAAATCCAGCAAGCAACTCAGCAACCGGACAACAACTCAACAATTACATGTTACATGGTACATACTTTACCAAAGATCAAAGTTGCTACAAATGATGAAAACCCAAGCAAGTTAGCATATAAAAACCAACAACTAAACAAGCAAGAGAACTCCAAGCTTCAAACTAATGATGAAATTGATCATAAAACTAATAATGAAATTGATGATAATCATAAAACTGATGATAATACTAGATCATTAATGATTGAAACTAAATAAGCAAGAAAACTTCAATATATGTTAATGAAACTACTAATGAACCGAATACGTTAAAGCGTGTGTG
Source organism: Allium cepa (assembly GCA_030765085.1). NCBI lineage: Eukaryota > Viridiplantae > Streptophyta > Magnoliopsida > Asparagales > Amaryllidaceae > Allium > Allium cepa. Next base: position 93,345,135 of record CM060928.1, read on the forward strand.
TACACACATTCCCTCTCTAACATACCTATTTAGTTACATGTTAAGTTCATTAGTTACTATTAAGTTTAGTAATACAAAATAGTTTAGTTATATCCATACATGTATTCAGTTACATACTAAGTTAAATAATACAACATAGTCCAATTATGTTCGGTTATGGTGTACAATGCAATATACACATAATCAATTATATTAGTTACTAAGTATGTAATCTTATATATATATATAGTTTAGCTACATACTAAGTTCATACTTAGTATGTAGTTGAATATATATAGTAATTGGATATTTATATACGAAATATATAGTTGTACATACATAGATCATTAGTTCAGCATAAAAGTTTATATCTGATAATCTCATAGTCGAGCTAGCAATTCAAACTTAAGTATCCTTTGCATATATACTTACTGTACTTACATGTGTGCATCGTTGATTGAAGAACTATGTAAACTGAAATGAAATAAACTGACCGTCTCAAAATTGGAACCCACAATTGTTTTCTTACATTATTGTGATCCACCATTGGTTCTTCTTCATCATCGGTTTCATCATCATCTACTTCTTCCACCTATAAATCTGCATTTCTTGATTCCCTAGAATATTTGCCTATTTTCACCTATTAAAATGAAATGTGTGAACAAATATGAGTTATAAGCGTATTAAATTAAATTAAAAGCCAATGTAAAGAAATTAACTTTATCAACTATGAAGCAAGCAAGGGGCCATGAGTTGTATGGGTTGTAATTCGTATATGAACATTATGAATGGAACTCGTATTCATATAGCTATATAAACCGTGTACTCATATTTATACTCGATGAATATACCTAACTGAACATATTCATACACCTTATATAATTCATGTTCATACTTCAATTATATATAGTTCAATTTATATGTTAAATATACACTAGGAAAACAATATGTACTATTTATTAAGGACATTTAAAGAGAGAAAGCAATGATAATACATGCATCAAATAAACTTATACATGCAACCTTCTTGTAAAACATTAATCCAAGCATAGTTCATAAATTAATATAGTTTACGTGGATAAATGAACATAAAACTTTATAGCGTATCCCAAAATCGAGTTTTATAAATCATCAAAACGATCGAACAATCAATTTTTTTTTTAAATGTAAAGCAAAATCACTGCAAGCCACGCACGCGCACATTCATATGTAACATTTGAACTTTTCTTAGACTAATTAATACTGATTTTAATACATATATTTCTCAGAAGAATAACAGTATCATCTTTCACATTTAGTTTATGAAGTTACCAAATTAGCATGATTCGGGGTGGGTTTGTAATTGCTAATTCTAGAATTAACAATATAATAAACTCTTTACTTCAGTACATGTTCATGGTAATTAACATGTGAACAAATACGCAGTTCATGTAATTAAGTAAGAATCAATTAATTAAGAATTGATGCTATTGTTTCAGCTTAAGAATATCCTTATTGACTTGAACAAATATAGTGTCCATGGAACAAAAATACCGCACACAATTTCCCTTATTACAACTTAAAAATTGATTAAGAAATGATTTAAGGTAAATATACTCACATGTTTCATGTCCATCCTCGATTCCGTTGTTCTCTTCAATACCTCAGATGGAGGCCGTCACTAGCATGATGCATCGTGACGTTGGTGACTGAAATAGTTAAAGGTCTTTGGGACGTCGACGATTAGAAGATAAAGATGAGCAGATCTAGGGTTTTCCAGTTTCTCATGTTATTTTCTTTTGATTTTGTCTGAGTCGATAGTTGATACTCTAAAGAAGGTTTTCCAGTTTCTCATGTTATTTTCTTTTGATTTTTTCTGAGTCGATAGTTGAGACTCTAAAGAAAGATTAATTATGGCACGAGATCAGGTTGAGTTTGGTTTGTATATTGCATATGGGCCAACATTGGGGTCGGGCTGTGCTGTATGGAAAAAAATAATCTTTGGTCGGTTAATAATCGATAGGACGAATTTTATTAACAGTTAACCGAACCGAAACTGATCGGTTAGTATCGGTTGGTTAACAATGACGTCGGTTAACCATGTTTATTGGTTAATTCGGTTAAATCAGGTAAATGCTCACCCTACATTGCAAGAGAAAACGACGGTTTGAAATTGAAATAGTCCCACAATACTAAATAACTTGAAAAAATGATTTATAAATATGAGTCCGTAGATACATGACATCTACAGATGTGCTAAATCTGAAATATGCCATTAGTTGGGGCTGGCCCGTAATTGTTTTAATATTTTTTTCAAGGAAAAAAATAAAATAAAAACAAAGTAGTTGGTTAATATATCCCCTTAAATAATACGTCATTAAACGTGCCTAATTAATGGTCGTCATAGTTATGCATCTGGGAATGGAAACCCTCGCCTTTGAAACTTCTCGCAATTGCACTCCCCCTCTTCTCCTCCATTACCTTCAAATTTTCTGCTAAATCATGCTACCACTATCGCCTATCAGTAGCTTCCTTCCTCCCCAAGTCAATATTTCCGTTCTTAACCGAACCTAATAAATTAATCGTGGTGTTCTTCTTTCGCATATGCGTCCGTCTGTTTGCACATTGATTTCCAGAAGTTAAGCACGTAGTAATGATGATAGTTCGTCTCGATCTACCGATTCGATTTATTCTGCCAGGGTTCTGGCGGATGTGCATCGGCCAATTGCCAGCCTGTCAATCTAACTGTGATTCTTTATTATTTAAGTTCATTTTATCTGAGTTTATCAATGTATCATGCAGTTTACGTTTGTTCTTAATTAGTTACAGCCGGCAAAAAATTGACAAAAAATACGAGATATTCTCCTATACGATGTCGACAAAAATGAATTAGACGTATGATATTTTAAAAAGACGAACTCTGTTTTATTTGCAGATGTTACTGTCATAAACCACCGAATTATACAGTAAAGTGGTAGTGAAGAATCATTAGAGCATAAGAATTGAGTAAGTTATCCGAATCTTTCACAAGTAACTTTTTACTTTCTCTAATTTTGGATTTGTTTACAATAAAAAAGGAGAAGTCTGAAAGTGTAGAAAATATGAATGGGTGATAAAAATAGTATGGATTATGATTAAACAAGTCACTGAAGATAGATGGGCCAAATCCTTGAAGGGCTTAGTAGTTAGGGATATTGATGTTTTTGAATACTGGCATGGGCTGAACATAGACCAGTCACTATTCCTTTTGATTTTTATTTCTATCTCTTTAATGTGTATGGTTAGAACTTGATATGGATTTTTTCAAACTTAATTGTTAAGACAAATCGATAATACTCTATCTTAAAATAAGTGGTCCAAGGAATTTACATTAACAACTGTAAACATTTTTTTCATCTTTATTAAGATTAGTAACGCTTAAAACTTGTATAGAAATATACAGACATAAAATAAAATACTTACTAGACATTGTGATAACCGGTTAGCAATAAACAATCTAACTACCTATTGAATTTTTTAGTCTGACCTGCTTCCCCTCCGTGTATGTTATACTTATTTGACGATAATGATCTTTACCTTCCCACAGCACGAAATACATATTTCTCTTGAGAGTCTCAGTGAATTATAGCATCATTTTTTTTTCCGTCTACTTGATTATTTATGGATACCTATGCCGACTTTAGGATTTGTTATGAGTTGTACAGCTTGTATTTAGGCTTAACTATTATGATAAATTGATAAATAATATTGAAAATGATTCTGACTGCCACAGGTCAGTCATATATGAATACCTTTTCAGCAATTTAGTTTTTACGTGTATAGAAATAATAAAAATGAATACGAGTACGACTACCAATGTCATCTTAATAAGCCTCTTGAATTAAGTTATATTGTTAGCTAACAGATGTGTTTTTGTTGATGCAACTAGCATTTCAAAAACTTAGGTTGGATTGTGCATATTGGACAAAACCAATACACGCCGATCCGATAAGGTAAGTTTTAGATTATAAGATTAGGAAAAAAGAACCTAAAACGTAACGTTTTGTTTTTGATCAATGTTACTGTCAGCATCATTATTACTATTTGTACTGTTATCATCATTTTATTTATTTATTTTATTATATTATATTATATTATTATTATTATTATTTTTTTATTTTTTTTACATACATTTGTATTTCTATCTTTATTTTACTTAGTTACTATTATTATCAATTTACCTATTTGACATAATTTTATTATTGTTATTGCTATTGTTATTGTTATAACCTTTAAATTATTTTTGTCATTTAGTTTCGGGTTCCATCTCTAGCCGACCTCAACTTGTTTGGGAATAATGGCTTTGTTGTTGTTGTTGTTGTTGTTGTATTTGACTAGTTCTGTTTCTTGACATTCTGTTATCAAATTCTAGCATCTATGAATATGATTACTTCAAGGTCCCAAGGGAGCTAATTTCTTGTGACTGGAATTGACATAATTGAATTGCAGGTAACCTTATTTATGTTATTGCAGTGCTTCTTAACCTGTACCATCTCCGAAGATAGATAATTTGTCTACTGGTTTGAGGGCGAGCAAATTTATTTCCAGAAAGGCCTGTGGGGATGAAGAATGAATGATTACCTTTTTTATTTAAACAAAGGTACGTTTTTGCATCTGTAGAAAGTAGATTATCTTGCAAGCATTGTACATGCTTACAGGAGGTGACGTAAGCTTCTAGTTTAGTAGTTTATAAGTTGTTTATTCAGGTCACTTGACATGGATAAATTAGCCATTAATATTCAAACTCGTGCTCTCAATTCAGTCTTCTAATAGTTATGCTGTTGCTATCATCATCATCACAATCAGCAGCAGCTCTTCCGTTTCCTTTTTGTGGACTCATTTATACATACATACATACATGTATATATATCCATTCTGAAAGAGTTTTTGACACTCTGTAAAATTGTTTGATTGTATTTTTACTGAGGAGAAAAGTGAACTTGTTATTATTTCTCAAAATGATAATTCCTTTACAAGCATCAGGTTGCCACTGTTTTATAATACAGTTTATACATAATGGGCTTCGGCCCAGAGATCAGAAAATAAGAATAAAGCAATCTGTGGCTGGGATGAAAGCTTGAGATCCAACGGTGCAGAGGACATAGCAGTTGCATAAAATACATCAACGGATGAAGGGTTTACTCATTTCAACAGCCCCCCGCAAACCCTTCATTAACTAGGGTTCGTGAAATCCCCAAATTGCAATCATGCTGTTAAATCTAGATCCTTGCTCTTAAAAGAAACTTGAGATTTTCAGAGTGGATCTAAATCATTCTCAATCAAACAGTTCTCAACCACTGATTTTGCTGCTATGTCATTTCAGTGAGTATTGCCTCGATCGAATGTTGATTCAGACTTGGTTAGATCCTGAATTTTGCTCAGATTTGGTGAGAATTGCATTGCTGGATGCTTGAGTCTTCTCAATTTTACAACGTTTTAAGTGTAAATTTCTGGAAGCGTTTAGAGCTTGAGTCTTCTGAGTTGAATGATCTTCGAAGTTTGCAGATCTGTTATCCTGTGTCTTATCAGGTTCTGCTAAGGTAGGTTTCAACTTGAGGCTGACTCTGGTTGACGACTTGAGTAAGATCTGAGACTCATGTAAGTTGTTGACCTTCAACTTCTCCCTGAAGTTCATAAAGCTAGTCTTCGACAGTGGTTTGGTTAAAATATCGGCTATTTGGTAAGTTGAAGGTACGTGATTGATGTTTAATTTCCCTTTTGCAACTTGCTCTCGAACAAAGTATAGGTCAAGTTCCATGTGTTTGGTTCTAGAGTGTAATATGGGATTTGCTGTAAGATGAACTGTACTTAAATTGTCACACCATATTGTAGCTTTGCTGTCTGTTTTAAACTGTAGTTCATCAAGTAGTGACTGAATCCACATTACTTCTGCTGTTGCATTGGCAACGCTCCTGTATTCTGCTTCAGTACTAGATCTTGACACGGTTGGTTGTTTCTTTGAACACCAAGATATAGGACTGTTTCCCAAAAATATACAATAACCAGTAGTGGATCTTCTGTCGTCAGGGTCACTGGCCCAGTCAGCATCTGCATATCCTGTAACATTGATGCATTTGCTTGAACTCAAAGTTAGGCCCAAGTTTAGAGTCCCTTTAAGATATCTTAATATTCTTTTCACCATTTTCCAGTGTTCAGTAGTTGGTTTTTGCATGAATTGACTGACTTTGTTAACACTGTAGGCAATGTCTGGTCTTGTAATTGTTGCATATTGTAGGGCACCAACAATACTTCTGTATTGTTTCTCATTTGGTATAGCATCACCTTTATACTTTGAGATGTGAAGGTTGCTGATCATGGGTGTTGAAATAGGATTGGCTTGATTCATCTTTGCTCTATTCAGTATTTCATTAATGTAGTTCTGTTGGCTTAGCTGTAAAGATGAATCTGACAGTCTCTTGACTTGAATGCCGAGAAAATAACTTAAGTTTCCAAGATCTTTAACACTGAACTTTTGATCAAGTTGATTTATAAGTGCATTAATTTCTTCAGCATTGTTACCTGTAATAATAAAGTCATCCACATATATTAGTACATATACTATTGTGGTTTTAGTGAATTTTGTAAATAGAGAGTTGTCAGATTTTGTAGATTTGTAGCCTAGCCCAATAAGAGTTGTCCTGAGCTCCTCAAACCACACTCTTGGGGCTTGTTTGAGACCATAAATGGCTTTATTCATCTTGCAAACCAGATTCTCTTTTTCTTTTTGTACAAAGCCAGGTGGCTGCTCCATGTAGACTTCCTCCTGTAAAACACCATTCAAAAAGGCATTATTAATGTCTATTTGCTTGATGGTCCAATTTCTGTATAAGGCAATTGTAATTACTGTTCTTATAGTAGTGGGTTTTACAACAGGTGAAAAGGTCTCATTAAAATCAAAGCCACTCTGTTGTGAAAAACCCTTTGCTACTAGCCTTGCCTTATACTTAGAGATTGTACCATCAGCATTCTTCTTTAATCTGAAAGTCCACTTGCAACCAACAATGTTTTTATTTTTTGGTAATGGAACAAGACTCCAAGTCTTGTTTTTTAAAAGAGCATTATATTCATCTGACATAGCAGATTTCCAGTTCTGATTTTCAATAGCTTGGCAGTAATTACTTGGCTCTTCAGTATCCAAAGTGATGTTATAAGTTTTGGGTTTAAAGATACCACTCTTTGACCTTGTCATCATATGATGACCTGTTCTAGTGTTTTGTTGTTGAGGGACACTTTCACTTGACTGTGATTGCTCATCGTGATGCATTGTTTCATCTGAACTCTGTTGTGTATCATACTGCTCACTAACTCTTTGCTGAGGTGTATCTACATCAGTTACCTCATGACCTGGTCCACAACTGGACACTGTGTGTTGTGAGTGGGCACTGACTCCTGTCTGATCTCTGTTGGCTTGCACAACTTCCTCAGGTAAAACAGGTATAGAAGGTAGGGTTTCTTTTGAGTTGTAAACCTTTTTGGATGTTTTGATATCTGTATCCTTAAATGGAAACACTCTTTCATTGAAGACAACATGTCTGGACATAATTATTTTTCCAGTACTGTCTAAGCATTTATATCCTTTCTGATTAGTTGCATAACCAAGAAAAGTACAGGGTGCAGATCTAAAATTTAACTTATGAGAGTTATATGGCCTAAGATAGGGAAAACATAAACAACCAAAAACTCTTAAACTTAAGTAGTCAGGTTTGACATTATATAACATTTCCAAAGGGCTTTTAAACTTCAAGACTTTGGTTGGTAGCCTATTTATTAAATAGACTGTTGTAGAAAAAGCATCAGGCCAAAATTTTAAAGGCATAGCTGCTTGAGCTAATAATGTAAGACCAGTTTCAACAATTTGCCTATGTCTTCTCTCAATTATTCCATTTTGTTCAGAAGTGTATGGGCAAGTAGTTCTATGAACTATACCCTTCTTCTGAAAATAAGATTTCAAAGGCATATATTCTGTTCCCCCATCAGATTGAATTATTTTGACCTGACAATTAGTTTGTTTTTCAGCATGAGTAATAAACTGCAACACAGCATTATGAGTTTCACTTTTTGATTTCAAAAAATATATCCAAACATGCCTAGTAAAGGCATCTATGAATGATATGTAATATTTATACCCATAATCACTGTGAATAGGTGCAGGACCCCATAAGTCTGTAGCTACTAATTCAAGTGGTTTACTATAAACTGTTTCTGAATTCAGAAAGGGTAGTTTATGTGCTTTACCCATTTGACAGAATGTACATACATATGGCACAGAAACATCTTCATAAGAAATATTATTATTACTCAATATGTGTCTTACAATTGTAGCATTTGGATGTCCCAATTTATAATGCCACATGTCAAAAGCCTTACAAATTTCTTCTTGTTTGAACTCAGAGTTATTACACCAATTTCTTATAGTTTCTGCATTTCCTGAATTAGCCACTTTGAACTTGTATAGCCCTTTATGTTCACTACCCTGCAAGAGAATTTCTTTAGTTAGGATATCCTTAACTAGACAGTATTGTGGGTAGAACTCAAAATACACACTGTTGTCCTTAGCAAATTGAGACACACTTAGAAGATTTTTCTTAATTAATGGTACTCTAAGCAAGTTGTTTAAATATAATTGTCTTTTTCCCATAATATATGATCTGCCAGTGTGAGTTATAGCAATTGACTTACCATTACCTACATGTATAGAATTCATACCTTTATATTCCCTGTTTCCAAGATTCAGCTTGCTCAGATTGTTTGTAATGTGATTTGTTGCTCCAGAATCTGGATACCAATCTTCATCATATATATGTTCTGGTTTAGCTGTTTCTGCTGATTGATAATCCTTGCTATCTGATTGACTACTTGAATTGTTTTGAACCTGAGCAACATTTGCACTGAGATTTTGATTTCTTTGATTGTTGGAATTTTGTGCTGGATCATAAGTCAGATTCAATCTGAAGTAACATTTAGCAGCAGTATGGCCAAGTTTTTCACATATCTGACATCTTGGCCTATTGTTGTTGTTGTTCCATCTGCCTCTGCCCCTGGATCTGTTAGTGTATGCACCTCTTTGAGCTGTTTGATCATTTCTTTTGTTGCCTTGATTTCTACTTTTGCTGTTTGCTGCATAATTAGCTGTAAAATCCGAGTCTTGAGTTTTCTTGTTGTCAATTCTTGCTTCATGAGCAAGCAGAACAGAGTGAACATCATCAATGGTTGGCAAACTTTTTTGTGATGATATTACTGCTACCACAGCTTCATATTCATCGTTCAGACCATTTAGTACTGTCATAATTTGTTCTGAATCACTGACTTTATGACCTGCTGCCTCAAGCAGATCACAGGTGGTTTTGATTTTAGAGAGATACTCTCTCATATTCTGATTGTCTTTCTTTGCATTGTGCAACTGTCTTTTATAAAACATGACTTTGGCTGCAGATTGTGTATTGAAAACCTTGTCGATAGTTATCCAAATTTCATTAGCTGTTTTGCATCCAATAACATGTGACAACAGATTTACATTGATTGATGATAGTAACCAAGAACATATAAGTTTATCTTGTCTATGATACTTGATGTATTCTTCGTTGCTGACAATCTTGTCTTCTTTGTTTGTGATGCACACAGGAGGAACTTGTATGGTTCCCTGAATGTAGCTTTCAAGTCCATACCCTTGAATGGCTGTTTCGACTTGAAGCTTCCACAACAGATAATTGTCTTCATTTAAATGTACTGTCACCAATTGGCTTTGAGGACTGACCACAGTCTTGATTAGGTTTTCAGCAGAATTGACATGCTGAGAGGAATTTGCTGCCGATGATGTCTCAGAACCACCTTCTTCAGTCATGATGATCAAAGTATTCTTGTCAGATCAGAATGAAAAACTAGAGAAGTGAGCAGTCAATTTGAATTGGAGTTCAAGAATACAGAAAAGAATGCAAAAACAGGTTTGTGCAACCAAAGAAAATCTTAAATGATGAGTGTGAAAAGTTTTTCTGATGAGATTTCTTTTTGGATGGCACTTCTCTGTTTCTTGAATTGTTTTCTTGATTTCTTGATCTAGTTTTTTGAGATTTTGACTGTAATCTTCACAATTCAGCGAGGAAATTCTGTTGCAGCCTGTTGAAATACTGGCGAGGCACAGAATTGAGTTGAATAAATTCTTCAAGTGATGAAATGATTGATTTCTGATGGAGAATAATGCTCAGATGATGAGAATATCCTCTGATGAGTTTCTTTATCTCTTCTTCGTAAAGATTTGCTGTTAAGCAATTGTATAATGGCTCTGATACCATGAAAGAGTTTTTGACACTCTGTAAAATTGTTTGATTGTATTTTTACTGAGGAGAAAAGTGAACTTGTTATTATTTCTCAAAATGATAATTCCTTTACAAGCATCAGGTTGCCACTGTTTTATAATACAGTTTATACATAATGGGCTTCGGCCCAGAGATCAGAAAATAAGAATAAAGCAATCTGTGGCTGGGATGAAAGCTTGAGATCCAACGGTGCAGAGGACATAGCAGTTGCATAAAATACATCAACGGATGAAGGGTTTACTCATTTCAACACATTCTGATAAACCAAAAATGTCAACTGAACGTGAGAAGTTGCATGATGCTTCATTTCGTAATGGATATTTCTATTTTAACTTCGATTTCCTTATAATGCTAATTTGTAGCGTGATGATGCAAATTATACAGTGATCTGTTGTTCGAATTATACCATTTTTAAAGGAATAGTTACAAAAATAGTTCAGACAATTTTGCATGCAGTAGCCATGTCTGATATTAATGTAATTTTACTTTTTGTGGTGTGTTTAGTTGTTGAAACTGGCTAATATTTGGAATATGATTGTTGATATAGACACCAAAGATACGCGAACCTGCTTTCGTAAAAATAGTTTATCTGGAATGTCTTGTAGGTTTTTGAGAACTCTGTCATCAATTTTACCTGCACGACTCTTTTACAGATTAGTTGACCATCTTCATTGCCCCTTTTGCTCGGGATAAGGCAAATATTTTAGATTTGTAATACCAAAAATCTGTAATTGTATTCGTAGTTGTAATCAGCTATTAATATATTCTAACCTGTATGCTCAAATTCAACATTCTGATAGCTTAGTCGTTATTTTCCCCTTTTTATGGATTGATTTACCTTCATAGATTTATATTTCCATTCTGACAAATCAGATATGTTAACTGAATATCAGAAGTTGCAAGATGCTTAACCTTGTCATGGATATCTTAATTTTAGCTTCAATATTATTTTAATGCTAATTTGTGGCCTGAAGATGCAAATTATACGGTGAATTGCTCTCTTATTATATCATTTTTCAAAGTAATAGTTCCAATACAGGTCAGAAAGATTTTGAATGCAGAAGTAATAGCCATGTTTGATATTAATGTGATTTTGCTTTTGTCCAGTATTTAGTTGAGAGAAGAAAAGTCATCTTTGGGATATAATTGTTGATGTTAATGCCAAAGATACTTGAACCTGCTTGGCTGTTCCATAAAAAAGTTTATTCATAATATCCTGTAGATTTTTGAGAACTCAGTAATCAAATTATCATATTTATGAGAAATCAGTTATCAATTTATCTTGCATGACTATTGTACAGATCGATTCATTCTCAATAAAAGAGGAAAAATTGTAGAAAATTGCAATGCAAGAAAAGGTAAATAGTTTGAATTTGTTACGACCAAAGTTATCAATGTCCTAGTAAAACATTTCTGAGTTGTTACAACTGAAGCTCCAACTGCAACTGTAATTTTACCCATTTAGCAGGTAAAATGATACAATGTTTGATATTAATGTGATTTTGCTGTTGTGCTGTATTTAATTGAGACAAGAAAAGTCACCTTTGGGATATAATTGTTGATATTGATATGAAAGATACGTGCAAGCATCATTGTCATAGTGGTTAAGTAATTTGGCTTTGGTGCGAGAGGTCACAAGTTCGAAACTTGCCTAGCTTGATTCGAACGTTTATTGACATGTGATACGTTGTCACAATGATTTGTTGTATATAAAGTACCATTCAAAAAAAAAAAAAAAAAGAAGAAGAAGAAGATACGTGAACATAAATTTTTTTTTATTCAGAATAGAAAACTCAGACAATATGAACATTGTCCAAAGCCTGTGGAAATCGAACCCAGGACCGCATGGGTAAGAGCAGTGCACTCTACCAGCTTAGATAAAATAGCAATTTGCTATAAAGTTGGAGCTGACAATTGTACTGAAACATGCGAACTTGAATTTAACCATCCTACACAATCAATATTTGTTTCAAACTGCAAAGTTTGACTGATTGATATAAGTCCGAGTATGATTTATACGAATATCGCAAAGACTTGTCAAATCCGAAAGATTTGACATGGAGACAATACAAATATAATGAAAATATAATTAGCAGGCGGTGTTATTATCTGTAACCAACTCGAACTAAATCCCAAGTGGGGTCGAATTGAGCTTTTGAAAATGTATATTTTGGATATGATAAAACTTGACAAAAATCCGACAAGATCCAAATCTGAAAGGCCCGAGGCCTTCAGTTTTGGTTTGAGTATGGCATAGCCACCCTTATTAAGGATATTTAAGATGTTGCATTGTTTTCTTCTTTTTAATATGTTTAGTGACAATTGTAAAATAGCATTATGAATGCCTAACACCAAGTGGGGTATGCACGTCCTAAAGTTTTAACTAGTTGCGGTTGCTAGGTTCCTTCTTCCTCTAAAGAAATAATTAACATTAAATTTAGTAGTAATTAACATCAATTTTCATAACGTTGATTTTATTTTAAGTAAACTAATAATATTAATTTTTTAAAATCGCAAAACAAATCAAAAGTATAATTATTATAAAACAAAATAAACGAAAAATAAACAATTTTTTTGTTTTGTCTATGGAATCAAACCCACGACCACACGGTTAAAAGCCGTGCACTCTGGCAACTAAGCTAAGAGTGCAACTTATATTCAAAGTAGGGATGAAATTACAATTGGAACATGCAAGCTCAAACTAAGCCGACCTAAAAAAGTAAATAGCTCATTCAAACCGTTAACATAAAAAATTTGATGAAAAACTGATTGATCTAAGTTGAGTACGGTTTACACAAATGCAGTAAAGATTGATCAAAATCCAAGAGATCCAGCATGAAGATAATAAAAATATCTTCTTAATAGTTGGAATAACTTTACAATTTATGATCGGCTGAACGTCCCAAATTGCCCTTATTATATACATGCCCTTATTAAGCACATGATGATATGAGGTCACAAGCTAGAATCTCGATCATGATAAAAATTAATCTTTATTTCTATTTGAAAAGTTTGGAATACTATTAAGATCACACGTTCAAATTCTAATGACTACAAATTTGCACATGTTTTTTTATTTGTTTGAAGTGTTTTTCCTTTCTATTCCTAGTATCAATAAATAACCATTTATTCATCATTTATTTCAGTTTTACATCGAATGCATTTTTATTTGATTGTTGTGCGATTTTATTCATCATTTTTTGTTGACAATTGATTTTGTGGAGATTAGAGATGAAGAAAATAGTGATGGTGGAAACCCTTAGAGCAATAGCACGAACCCTAGCCTTCAATCGATGCCTTAATTTTGTTCACATCATCTCTTTTATAGTACAAGAGAATTACAATTGAAAATGACAAAAATGCCCGTGGAAATGCCATTTAAGAGTCTCCGCAACAGCTGATCAGTTGACTGACCAAAACAAGCTGTCGACTAATCCCTCTAATCCAAACTCCACCATTAGCTAAATATTCGAGTGTTTGCGGGTCGATCATTTGCTTTCCAAACAGTCAACAAAATTCAGCTAGAAAACACTTTGAAAATTATATAGGACGAGCGTTATGGCATGCGCTACGCGCGTGATGGTAGCACCTTAATTGTTTTTCAATAAATTATATATGTTTAATATAGTCAAAAGAAAATGTTTTGCATAAATATTTAGCATGTTTTTGTGTTGAATCATATGTAGTTAATTTGAATTTTTATTTCTAAGTTTCAATATCTAATTTTTTGTTAGTTTAAAATTTTATTTATATCATTAATTAAATCAAAAAATGAATTTGTAAAGTAGTTTATTTGTTAGATTATATTTTTAAGTGATATCAAGACTTGGTTAATATTTATAGAGGAAATTTTGAAGTTGTAAAACGAAGCTTAATTTTCAGATCCTATGTTTTAAGTGATGCTAATTTTTGATGATATCTCTAAAGATATATTTTTGGTAATTCACTCTGATATAAGAAAAATATGACATCAAATGTATTATAACTATTAATAAACAAATGCATATAACGGTATTTTTGGTACTTCACGGTCGGACCAAAAGTTGTGTTTCTATTCCAATTATTTATAAAGATATGCTACAACCAAATGGTCAACTGTTTAAGGCCAACTGATCGACAATTTTGCAGCATCAAATTTTTTCAGGCTATTTGCAAGCTTCTTCTTCTTTCGAACAACGGTAATTGTTCCATATGTGCTTCAAATCATAAACCGTAAGAAAGCTTATTCCATTAGTATATCCAATCTCCATCTCATTTCGATGCACCAAATGACATCATGCCATCATATCAACAACCATCTCACCAAAAGACAATCGCCATCTCGTATCTTTTCTTCAACAGATATAAGCACTGCTCCTTAAACCATGCGACTAAGTGGGACCTTTCTCTTAATTAAGCAAACAGGTTGAGCAATGTTAGAACTTTTCAACTGGCAATTCCTTGATCAACATATCCATCACGTTGTACTTCATGTGTACTTTTCGAAGATAAATAAACCTATCTTCGTCTACGGTAACAAGAAAAGACCATCTCACCACAGTATGCCTCATCTGAGAGCAAAACACCAAGGTTTACGCCAAATGTGTAACACTTTGGCTATCACTATGTACATCAACACTATCATGCATAGATCCCAAATCGCTCACCAACCTCCTCAAATAAAGTGTCTCATTTGACACTTCAACGCTGCAATCAACGCTGCCTCCGTGGTCGAAAGAGAAACCACAGTTTGCAGTCTAGATCTTCAACTAATGGCCATGTCATCAAAAGTAAATACATATCCACAAATTGATTTTATTTTACTCTAGCCTCGACATAGTCTAAATTACAATAACAAACCAACTTGCAGTCTCTACCAACACTACCACCG
Source organism: Allium cepa (assembly GCA_030765085.1). Classification (NCBI taxonomy): domain Eukaryota; kingdom Viridiplantae; phylum Streptophyta; class Magnoliopsida; order Asparagales; family Amaryllidaceae; genus Allium; species Allium cepa. The sequence goes on from CM060928.1 coordinate 93,360,315, forward strand.
AACACAAGGCCATGAATGGAAGTCCCTCTAAGATATCTCGAGGTAACATTTTTGGCATTCCAATGCGATTTACTCGGATTAGTCCGATAATGACTAGCCTACGCGATAGTGTTTGCAATGTCAAACATTGTACACCATTGCATACATTAAGCTACCAATCATACTTGCATATGACACCCTTGATGTAGGCCTTATCCTCATTTGAAATTGATAAATCCTTAGACGAAAGCTTTATATACAAAGGTAATGTGTACTAGCTACCCTTCCCTTATTCTTGCTAAACTGAGAAACCACCTTTTGAATATATATCTTTTGAGTTAATTTCAACTCACATTGCTTTCGATTCCTAACGATTTCCATGTCCAATATTTTTCTTGCTTCACCAAGATCCTTCGTATCAATTTCTAATTCTAAATATAATTTTAACTTGTTGATTTCATTCTTGTACTTAGAAACTATGAGCATATCATCTACATACAATAGTAAGTGCACCTAACAATCATTTTTCAAATACTTGAAATAAACGTAAGCATCCTTGATGCTTCTATCAAAACCAATGTCAAACATAAATTCATCGATCTCTTATACCATTGCCAGGTGACTGCTTCAAACCATACAGTGATATTTTTATTTTGCATACCAAATTCTACTTCTCTACCACAAACCATTTCAGCTGCTCCATGTAGATGAATTCATCCAAGTCTCAATGCAAGAAAACGATTTTCACATCTAGTTGTTTAAATTCCAAGCCTTGACTTGTAACTATAGCCAATAAAATACGAATTGAAGTATGGTGCACCACCAATGCACGATCTCATCATATTCCTTTATCTTCCGTTGTGCAAACTCCGTAGCCGCCAATCTAATATTGAAAATAGCATTGTCCTTCATCTTATATATCTATTTGTTCTTAGCAGCATGGTTTCTTTTAGGAAGTGAAATCCAATCTCGAGTTTCATTCGTGTACAAAAATTGCATCTCTTCCTTCATGACAAAAATCCATTTTGAATTATCATTCAATTTCATGACGTCTTATGGTTCATCAGACCAACTTGGATTACATGAAGAGAATAGTCTAAATGATTACCAAAGCTAATATAATTCTGACCGTTGTACCTCGTGTGTGGCCTTATAGTGCGATGACGCATTCATTTGGTTATTGCATCGCTTGAACTTTCGTCCGCTTCACCTTGAATCGTATCAACTTCGGCTCCATCTTTAACCAAACTCTCTGTAGTCATGCACATCACCAGTCTCACTAGAAGAGACATGTGGACTACCATATGATGTAACATCAACTGCTTTACCACTGCCAACATAATTTGCTATACTACTAGGTCGAAAAGTGGAAATGATTTCCATCTCCTTTTATTTGCCACCAATCAAATCTAGAATATCTAGTGAGCTCTTACTATCCTTGAACAAAGCTCACTCATCAAAAGTAACATGACATGAGTTAATCACCTTATTCGTTCTACATTCTAGATATGATATCCCTTCGTACCATTTGTGTAGCATAGCATAACTGCCATGATATCCTTTGGCTCAAACTTATCATTTTCTGAATCATGCACATAAAACGGAATGCCAAATACATGAAGATAAACTCAAGTTGACATCCTTCCTATTCCACACTTCTTCTGGCTCGAGATTGATACCTTGAGAATTAATTTTGTGAATAATACCTAAGAGAGAGATTGATTTGCAATAATTTCACCTTGAGAATTAATTTTGTGAAGATAAGAGATGAAAAAAATTGTAATTGTGGAAACCTTAGAACAATAACACAAACTCTAGCCTTTAATCGATACCTCACTTCCATTTACAGCTTTTATTTTATAGTACCTAAGAATTATGGTTGAGCTAATGCAAATACCCTTGGAAGTGTCATTTTAGATTTGCTTCAGAAAGTCTCTGCGGTAGCTGATCAGTTGTGACATACCAAAACAAACGGTCGATCGATCCCTTCAAATTGAATTTCACCATCGGCTAAACAGTCGACTGTTTGGAGGCAAACAACCCACTGACTTTTTAAGCAATCAAACTATTTGCCTTCTAAATAATTGATTGAATTCGGTCCAAAAAACCCTTGAAAAATTATACGTGGTTGCTACAGCCAAATGATTGACTGTTTTTTTGTACCAAAATTTTCCAAGATAATTCCAAGCTTCTTCCTCATTCGAACGACGATAACTCTTCCATACGAACTCTAAATCATGAACCTTTAGAAAGCTTATTCGATACTCTACATTTTTCATATATAGTATTGCAAAAATTTAATACGTCTTTGATAGTTCAAGGCGCGAGCTATGCTTGAGGCGCACAAGAAGCACAAAAATCCCAAGAGAAGCGCAAGGCATAGAAAAGTGTGACTTACATATATACATGATGAATTCTAAGTATTTCATTATTGTAGACTAAAGTACAACATCTTTGCGTCTTCTATTTTGATTTGTGTTAAAATCATGATGTTTTATTTTCAAAATTGCATGTATACGTAGTTTTGATATTGTTTAAAGCTCGATTTAATAGTGGTTTATAACTTTCGAAATTTGTATTGGAAGTACCAAAAAATTATGCACAGAAAGGTGGAAGGCTTTTTTGTGTTTTTTGGCCTTTGGTATATTGGATGGTTTCAATTCGAATATCGTATAACCATCCTTGCTAGGGATACTTTAGACGTAAATCCTTTGTTGGGTATCTTCTCTTTAGCATATTTAGTGACAATAATTTGAGTATGCTCTAGGGACAATTATGTAATTCGATTATACAACCATGGTTTTAAATCTTCTATATATCGTCCGAGATCTCCTTCGAGATCTCCTTTTCACACCTAAACGAAACGAGACATCAAATCTCTTCCATATTTCCCTTGACACTCATCTCGTCCGAGATATTCATATCTCACATGAAATATGTATCAAAATCTCAATCCGAGATCTCATCCGAAATTATAAATTTTTCTTATTTTGCATAATTTTTTTATTTTCATATTGATTCAAAAGAAACCACTCAATCTAATTATAATTTACCAACTTCACGAACATATTCTTTACTTTTTATCTTAATGAGTCATAACGAAATGTTTCACTTCTTTATTATGTTTAAATAAAAGGATATTATTCAATCATTACCAAATCAATTAAGCTAATCAAGTTGCTTCTACTCTAGAAATATTCATTTTTCCATGTAAATCTAGTATGTTACCATTTTTATTTTTACTATGAAAGTTATAACCGTTAAATAAATTTTTAAGACATCAATTTTAGACGCATTAGTACATCCGAGATATTCTCGGGATGCATTATAAGATCCGAGATGTCGATCCGAGATCTACACCCGGTATATACTTATCTCGTCCGAGATCTCGCCCGATACGAGATAACTTATGTAAAAATTTCGACACGAAACGTGATCGAATTTCGATATTTAAAACCTTTCATACAACTTAATTCTAAAAATAAATGTTGTTCGAAATAAAGTAGAAATTTGATTTTATTTTATGCTGTATGTACAAGTATATATAAGTAACCATCGGTATTAGATCGTACAAATAAAACTTGTGATTAAAATTTTCTAATCAAGTTGTATCGAAAATGAGATATAATACATCTTTTGAAACTAATTTACGTAACCTTTCCATACAATGTGTGATAATTTACTTATGACCTACGGAAATACCAAAGGGTTATGTACTTATAGTTGTTTGGAACAATTGTAGAACGACACATTGAAAGTCTTTTACATGTTAAATATATAAGTTAAATGGAAGATCTCACATGATGGTATAAAGTAGTCTTTTCACTTGAGAATACTATGGATCTTATATGCATAAAACTGCACTTTCATTATAATCAATCATCCGATAATTAGGAATCTATTATGGGTATAGTTAGGTACAAGTCAAAGCATATGAATAAAACACTATTTAAGAGCGGATTCATTTCTTTCGATGTAGAAGATTAATGCCACTGTAATTGGTAGTCATTTTAAAATCAAAATCTCTAGGTAAGTTTATTAATCAATAACATTACTAGGTAAATGTTATCAGACTGAACCAAGCATTTTATAGTTTGGACTTCGCAGTTAACTACAGACATTATTAGAGTACTGACCATTGATCATGCTGGATGTCTTAATGACATAGGGACGATGAAAAGAAAATATACACAATATATTGTTGTTTAAGGATGTAGCTTAAAAAAGCTAGAAATTAAACTTCATCTAGATGATCTGTAAGTAATGAACTCGTGAACAACAAAGTCCGTAATATATATGATAATAACATTTTTGCTAATGCTGGTTCAACCGGCTTTACAACCGGATCTAGCTACAGGAAAAATCACAACCACGTAAGTATTAACCACCCTCTAATTTCCTCCATTTATTTTCAGATCCATACATCTCGTTCTCAGATTCACCGATCGATGTAGCATAACCCTTAATTTTTTATGTTTTATTTATTTATTCATTTATTGCAGGACTTAAAATTAATTGAAATGTTGTATAATTGTTATATCAAGATTTAATTAACTAAACAAGCGAAACTAAATATTTAGTTAACTATTCAAGAAGCTCTAGCTCAAGTGATTAGGGGTATGTTGTTTTAGACAGATGTTCTACATGTCATGAGTTTGAACTATTGAGACATCATAATAAGTGCTCTTTTTGAAAAAAGTATAACTTTTATTATCAAAAAGTTAATTAGCTAATATTGGATTTTAATTAGCTTCAAATTTTAATTAAATATTTGAGTTATTTAGACTGACCATGGGGTTTTTATGGTGATAACACATGTGCTTTAATTGACATTTGGTAGATGGATTACTAGGTATTAGTTAGATGAAAGAAAATGACTAGAGTATCTGGATATGTTTGGTCCAAGAGAGGATTAGATAAAGGTCTTTAGCTAAAGACATCAAAAACTTACAACTATAACCTCCATTAAACAAAGTTGAAACCAATAGATATGCCTTGCTGACCGAAATATAATAGTGTTTTTAAATAATGACATGGGCTGTGACCCAGGTCAACCATTAATTAGCCAAGTTAACTAAAACATAGACTGGTCACCGTTCTTTTTGATATTAGAATTTGATATTGATTATTTCTAAAACTTAACCATCAAGGTAAACCGATAATATATTATCGTGGTTTTAAATCTTCTATATCTCACCCGAGATCTCATTCGAGATCCCTTTTTCATACATAGACAAAATAAGACATCAAATCTTCTTCATATCTTCTTCAACATCTTCTTCAACATCATCTTGTTCTCACTCCAAATATAGTTAAAAAAGTCAATCTGAGATCTCACCTAAAATTATTTTTTTTCTCTCTTTTATATAATATTTTTTTCATTATTATATAGGTTCGAAAGAAATTACTCGATATAATTAATATTCACAACTCCTTGAACATATTTTTTACCTTTTATCCTGATGAGTCCCAACAAAAGACTTCATTTCTTTTTTATCTTCAAATTAGAGAATATTATTCAATCATTATCAAATGAATTAAGCCAATCAATTTGCCACTCTTTCTCAAAACCATGGTTTGAGAACTCGGTTTCGATTTTTGTCATTTGAAATTTTATTAGTTTCGACCAATTTCGAAAATTTCAAAAGTTTCGGTTTTTGTTTTGGTTTCGGTCTTTATTTTGCATTTTGGTATCTTTTGAAACATAGACAACGGTAAACCATTTAAACATAATGCAAAATGTAGCTTTTAATGAAATAAAATATAACATATAACATATAACAACATTATATCAAAACCCTAACTAGTATGAATTAGCAATTTTGAACCATCAGCTGTTTCCAATTGTCCAAATCAGATCCACGTATTAGAGAAATTAGCACTTTTGAGTTAACTAAATAAGTTTTACTCAAACCAAATGAGCCCATTTATCAAAATAAGTAATTTCCATTTTCATCAGCACAAAACCCTAAGTATATTCAAAGCGGCCCGATCTTCAAATCTCTTTCCTTATTTCGTTTATTACAGCTGCGAATCAAGCTATGGCAGGAAAAAAATCAGCATGCTGCTCGGCTTGCTTCGATTCGAGAAAGAAGCACGAGAGAAGCTTAAATCTGGAAGAAATAAATACGAGGTAGGTTTTTGTTCTTGAAATTCTTTTATTTTCTCTCAATTTCCCTCGACTTTGAGTAGCATCTTAAACGAGACGAGTTTGTAGGTTGATTTCATCTCGTCTGCCGCGGAAACCGGCCCGAATCGATCGGAATTTCGAGGTTATGACCGAGACCTTATACCTGGCTCAAAACATTAATTTTAATTTTTTTTTCTATGCAAATCAAGTACATTACAACTTTAATTTTTTTACTTTGAAAATTAATATTGTTAAGTGAATCATTAAAACACCAATTTTAGACATATAAGTTATTCTTGGATATTCCCGAGATGTATTTTAAGACCTGAGAGGTACACACAAGATACACTCAACTCATCTAATATTTCGTTCGATACGAGATAGCTTGTGAAAATGCCGAGATGAAACGTGATAAAAATCCGATATTTTAAACCTTAACAAGTGGTCCGAGGATTTTAAATTAACAATTGTAAACATTTTTTTCATCATTTTTAAGATCATTAACGTTTGAAACTTCTATAGAAATATATACAGTCATGAAATAAAATACTTATTAGACATTGATAATCGGTCAGCAATAAACAATCTGACTACGTATTGCATTTTTTTAGTCTGACCTGCTTCCCTTCTTTGTACATTATAATTATTAGATGTTAATGATCTTTACCCTGTGTGCTTTACCATAACACGAAACACATTCTCTCTTGACAGTCTCAGTGAATTGTAGCATTAATTTCAATTTTTTTCCATCTCCTTGATTATCTATTGATACCTATTCTAACTTTAGGTTTTGTCACGAGTTGTATTTAGACTTAGCTATTTTGGTTAACTGATAAATAATATTGAAAATGATTCTGGCCACAATAGGTCTGAATACCTTTTCAGCGATTTAATTTTTTGATGCAGCGCATACCTTGCGAATCGCTCCAACCCTATGTCGCTCCGCCTTGAGTCGCAACGAAGTCCCTAGGTCGCAAATCGTCCCTAGGTCACAAATCGCTCCAACCCTATGTCCTCCACCTTTAGTTTCGACAAATTCCTAGGTCGCGAATCTCCTCCAGTAGGTCGCGAACGACACAACGTTGTCACTGAAGATCCTTAAGTCGCGGCAAATACTTATGTCGCGAATGAGCTCCTTAGGTCGCGATTCTCCTCCAGTAGGTCGCGAACGACACAACGTTGTCACTGAAGATCCTTAAGTCGCGGCAAATACTTATGTCGCGAACGAGCTCCTTAGGTCGCGAACGACATGACATTGTTACTGAAGATCCTTAAGTCGTGACAAATTCTTATGTCGCGAACGAGCGTTGGTAGGTCGTTGTTTCTTAGGTCGCGAGTCTTTTGTTACTGTTGATTTTTTTTTAGGTCGACTGTGTGTTTGGTAAGTCATTTGTACTGATTGTGATGTACCTTTCTTAGGTCGTGTGAAGTATTGTAACGTGTGTTGAGTTGTAAATTGCTATAAATAGGGGCGTGGTGTCACTTGTAAAGGGGTTGATTTTGGGAATAAAATTTTGGTTTGTGCTTTGTGCCACCATTAAAATTGGAAGTTGAGTGTTATCTCCTTTCTCCATCTTCGTTTATTCGAGTGCGCTTGAATCAACGATTTTGAAGCCGATTCACAGAATCTCGTGCGTTGGATCAACGTCGAAGAATCGTAGATCTTTTAACATGGTATCGTGCGCGATCAACGTGTTGGAGATAGATAGAATCCGGTATCCCGCTAGATCAACGGATTTGGGCATTCGGGTATCTTTAAACCATCGATTTATATTGTTTCACCTAATCGTTTCATCGATTAGTTTGACATGAAATCTTCATTTCGTTGTCATCCGTTATATCCGCTGCGTCAGTTTGATATCAGAGCTAGACTTAGCCAATCATAGCTAAGCCGAGCCTATTGGGAGCCGAGTTGAAGTGTTGGAGTTGAGGATCCGAGCTAGTTTGATCAAGACCGAGAGTTAAAGTTTGATTCAGATCCGAGAGTAGGTTCAGTGAAGGAGCCATGCATTACTTTGTATCAAAGTACGTCATTCCAGAGTTAAAGCCGAGAGTTAGATCAGTTGTTGTTTGACAAACATGCCTCCGAGACGTGCTAATCAATTTCAAAATATTAAAGATGTGTATAGAAGACAAGAAGCTGAGCAAATGGAACAACGTATCAATGAAAAGTTTGATGAAAGCATTGGGAAGTTAGAAAAATTGATGATCGATATGAATCAAAGTTAAAGGAGAAGGTCACCAGTATCGAACCACAGAGGAAACTGAGTTTCGCCATCGGTTACGGAAGCGAGGAGGGTGTCACCACAATCTTATCAAGATAGAAGAGAATCATCAGTTTCACTGAGGCGAGATCACCATGAGTACAGAAATGAAGAGAGAAGGACTCCACGAGAGTTTGGAGATGAGCCATATCGTGATGCTGAAAGACACAGTAGAAGAGATATGCGTGATCATAGAGAGGTTGATGGTCGAGATCAATATCGAAATACATTTGATTATGATAAAGATGGTGATAGAGGTAGTATTCATTATCGAGATCATGGCCAAGTACGAGAACGATATAGAGATTTTGAAGATGATCATAAATGGGAGTTGGGGATGAAAACAGAGATTCCAGAATTCAAAGGAGGAATGATAGCTGAAGAATTTTTGGATTGGTTATCGAATGTTGAAGAAATTTTTGACTCTAAGGAAGTACCCGAGCATCGTAGAGTTAAGTTGGTTGCTACACGATTAAGGGGAAGAGCTATGGCATGGTGGCAACAAACTAAACTTACACGGGAAAGAATGGGAAAGTCGAAGATAGTTTCATGGGAGAAGATGAAGAAGTTGATGAAGGCTACTTTCTTGCCTTATAATTATCAGTCTCTTATGTATCAGCGCTTACAGAATTTGAGACAAGGGACAAAGTCGGTAAATGATTATGCAGATGAGTTTTATCAACTGATTGCTAGAAATGATATCATGGAGACGGAGAAACAGTTGACAACTAGATTTATTGGAGGATTAAGAATGCAAATTCAGGGTATGGTGAATATGTTTGATCCAAGATCCGTTGCTGAAGCACACCAGAAGGCTCTAGCTTGGAAGAGGCAAGGCAGAAGAGGAGGTGGTGTGTTTACAAATTCCAACAAGCAAGTGAAAGAGGCTAGTAGCAATACGAATGTTTCCAAGACTGTGGGAAAACCGGTTGTCAATGAAGTTGCTAAGACCAAGGTCAACAACAATTTCAAGTGTTATAACTGTCAGGAGTTTGGTCATAAGAGCAATGAATGTCCGAAGCCTAAGAAGCGAACGATGGTTGCTGAGGTTGAGGATGAGGATGCAGAAGTAGAATGTTCAAATTCACCACAAGTTGAGGATGAAGAAGAATTGCCGGGAGACGAAGGATGTAATTTGATGATGAGGAGGTCGTGTTTGACACCAAAGCAAGAGGATGATTCAAGTTGGTTGAGGAGTAACATTTTTCAGTCAACGTGCACTATTTTGGGACGAGTTTGCAAGTTTGTTATCGATGCAGGAAGTTGTGGTAACATAATCTCTATATAAGCTGTAAAGAAGTTGGCGTTAAAGACAGAGAAGCATCCCAAACTCTACAAATTAGCTTGGTTGAGGAAAGGTGTGGAAGTGAAGGTTAGTCGGAGAGCTTGTGCAACTTTTTCCATCGGAAAGAAGTACAAGGATGAAATTGTAGGATCGATTTCACCCTAGAGGGGGGGTGAATAAGATGATAGTATTAATTATAAAAATTAATTGCGGAAGCTTATTTCAACACAGATCACAGAATAATAGCAGCACAGAAATAAATAGCAGAATAATAAAATGAAGAAATAGAACGACACAGAATTTACCCAGCTTCGGCAAAACCCTACCTACGTGCTGCCCCCAAGGTTTCTACTAGAAATTAAGTAGTCACACGCTTATACACGTAAACTCGCGACACCCGCTACTCACTAACCTAACTCTACGCTCAAAACCCTGCCACAACTCAGCCACTGAGTTGCGAATTCTCAAGCTACGCCACGTAGCTTGTCCCCTAGTCACACGACTAGCAAATACAACGGTTTGAAAAGAGTTTTAAAATTAAAAACAAATTTAAAACAAAATAAAGCCCTTATTTTTAAAACAATAACCCTAATTCTTAAAGGCTGGCCCCTTTTATTATTTAGACCCGATCCTTTTTTATTTGTTCCTTTGGCAAAATGGCGGTCGTTGCTTTCTTTGTTCGATCTGAATTAGGGTTTCGTTCCCTTGTGGAAATTAGGGCTCTTCAATTGAAACCGCGCTTTTGATTGCTGGTAGTTTGCCTTGTCGATCACTTATTTCTCTGATTAGCTCAGGGCACTTCAATTGAATCGAGTTCGTATACGATTTTGGTATGTACTTTTCTCCTTTTGTTTTCTGGTTTGATGCTTGCTTAAACTCTGATGCTTTTAAATTGCCAATGATGACGATTGGAGTTTTAATGCTTGAACTCGATCGGTGGTTATTGCCAATGATGATTGTGGGTTTATATATGGATTTCGATTCCTTTAATACATTCGTCTGATTTGTTCAACATAGTGCTTCGGCCATTTGATTGATGTTGGACGTTGATGATTTATCTAACGAATTCATTTCGAATAATTTCCTTTACTTTACAGTTACGGCTTTAACTTGAGATTGTTCGATCCTTTCTTGATTGTTACAACAGCTACTTTCCTATTTTATTTTTGACCTTTTCAATTCTTTTCTTGCGTTGAATTCTGACTTGGTTTAATATTCATCTGTCCTCGACTTTGTCTTTGTATAAGCTATTTCATGACTTCGGCTTCCATAGATTTGTTCACTAATGTTCCCTGCAGTGTATTGATTGTCTACACTCTATCATGTATCACTTGTGTCACTGGTGTATGTGAGTTAGTGGTTTCTTCATTACTGATTTGCTGTTGCATCTGCCAATTGTGTCTGCACTGTGCATTGAGCACTTTGGTGTCATGATGTACTTGCTGCCTAGTAATTGTGATGTCATATCTCGTAATTGTAGACTAGCTTGTAGTTTATGTGTTCACATTGATGTACATGTATTTCCCACTTGTTTATTCACTTTGATTCTGCCGTGTCTTTTGAACATTGTTCTTGTATCACTTGAGTCATTGGAGTCAGTTGGCATGCTAGTTAATGTTGTGTCTAGTGTGCACTGTGTGTTTTGTTGAAGTGGTCGAGACTGGTTTCTTTGTGGTTGGGTCTACATATTCACTGGTCTGGATTGCTTTTGATCTGGTTGGCACTTGATGGCATTTGCTTCACTGCATCTGTTGCACTTGGTCCCTGACCTTTGTTGCCTCTTTGTGTATGCACTTGCATACTGCTGCTTGTTGTTTGCATTGAGGATTTCCAGTTGCAGTCTTTTGTGGTTTCAATCATGTAATTTGTTCTGTGCACACTTTGATCTTGGTTTGCATGTCAGTTGGCTTTGATGCATTGCCCTGTACAATTTGTTGCTTGATTATGGTCTCTGACTTCACTTTGATTTTGTGGTGGCAACAGTTTGCTGTGCATTGAGTATTGTTTGAATTGACTATGTTATTTGCTTATGCTATTTGTATGCACTGCGCATTGATCTAGATTTGCAGTTTGAATTGCTGACTTCATGTCGCCTTGACTTTGATTTTTACATTGAGTTGAGTCATGATTGCAGTGACTTGACCTTTGCATTTTGTTTATTTTTCAAAATTTCACCTGAGTTGAATTCAGCTTAAGCTCGGATTTGACCTTGTGCTGAGATCGAGATTTTATTTATATTGCACCTGAGTTGAATCCAATAATTTGGGTTTGACCTGTGCTTACATGTCCTTGTAAATCAATCAAGTGTATATCGGTGTGCACGGCCTTGTGGCATGTACAATGATACACTGTGCATGTCACATTGTTCGTGTGTGATGAATTTAAATGTAAATGATGACGAACAACCCAAATAACTGAGGCAAATAATATTTTCAAAATTCATATTTTATTTTATATTGCAAAAATATTTCTTTTTCAATTTTACCGCGTTAGTGAATATTTTTGCAGATTGCTCAGATGCTGGATTCTAATTGGAATGAAGTTGAAGATAAAATACGAGTGTGAGTGATATGTAGTGAGGAATTTATGTAAATTAAATTGTGATGTAATTAGAATCAAAATTGTATATGTATAGTGAGAGCTTGAATTTGTACTATTCAAAATTGTAATAAATATTTGTTTGAATAAAATTTCTGTCTGAGTTCAAATTCTATGCTATTTAATTTTATTCAGCAAATATTTATTTAACCTGTGAAAAATAAAATAGTACATTAACAAATACATTTAAACAAATGTATATATGTTTATTATCATCAAACAAAAATCATATAAGTGCATATTCAACAGAAATTTGGTGCGACGTGGTTGATATGAATGTATGCCATTTGTTGTTGGGGAGACCGTGGCAATACGATAGAGCTGTGCAACATGATGGGCTATAGTTTCATGTTCGAGGGCAACAAAATCACCGTAATTCCTAAAAAGCGACAACAGGATGAAAACAAGTTGGAGGAGATTGAAGAACTAAAGACTCTGTTATCTTTGAAGGAATTTGTCAAAGAAGTAGAAGATGAGCCTAAAGTATTTTTGTTGATTGGACGTGAAAGTGGTGAAGCGGTAGAAATTCCGGAGGAAGTCAAGCCAGTGTTGAAGGAGTTTAAAGATGTATTTCCTGAAGAATTGTCGAAAGAGTTACCACCGTTGAGAGACATACAACATCAAATTGATCTTGTTTCGGGAGCAGTGTTACCACATAGACCACATTATAGAATGAGTCCAAAGGAGCACGAGGAGTTGAGAAGGCAAGTGGAAGAGTTGCTTGAACAAGGGCGCGTACAAGAAAGTTTAAGTCCTTGTGCAGTACCAGCTTTGTTAGCGTCGAAGAAGGATGGGACTTGGAGAATGTGTACAGATAGTCGGGCGCTAAACAAGATTACAGTGAGGTATAGATTTCCAATGCCAAGATTGGATGACTTGTTAGATCAGCTGAGTGGTGCTGCTATCTTTACAAAGATTGATCTGAAGAGCGGGTATCATCAAATTCGAATTCGACCAGGGGACGAATGGAAGACAGCTTTCAAGACACGGGAAGAGTTGTATGAATGGCTGGTCATGCCATTTGGTCTTTCGAATGCATCTAGTACTTTTATGCGAGTGATGAATCAGATCTTTCGACCGTTTATTGGAAAGTTCGTGGTGGTATACTTTGATGATATTTTGATATACAGTGAAAGCACATAAGAACATCTACAACACTTGCGTGAAGTGTTGATGATACTTCGTCGGGAGCAATTTTATGCGACAACAAAGAAATGCGTGTTCAAGACGCATAGTGTTTTGTTTTTCGGGTATGTATTGTCCAAGGAAGGTATCCAGGTGGATCAAAGTAAAGTTGAAGCAATAAGAAATTGGCCACAGCCTAGTACTATAACTGAAGTGAGAAGTTTTCATGGTTTAGCATCATTCTACCGAAGGTTTATTCCACATTTCAGTTGCGTGATGGTGTCTGTTACTGATTGTATGAAGGGCAAGCAGTTTTCATGGTCGAAGGAAGCAGGATTTGCTTTTGAGCGAATCAAGGAACTTTTGACGTCAGCACCAATTCTAGTTTTGTCGGATTTTCACTTGCTATTTGAATTATATACTGATGCATCTAAAGTTGGAATTAGAGGAGTGTAGAGTCAGAGGGGACGTCCAATTTCTTATTTCAGTGAAAAGCTTCCGGGAGCAAAGATGAGATATAATACTTATGACGTGGAATTCTATGCTATAGTTCAAGCCATAAAACATTGGAGACACTATTTGTTTCATAAAGAGTTTGTGTTGTATACTGATCATGAAGCCTTGAAACATTTACGGGGACAGGATAAGGTTGCAGCTAGGCATGCTTCATGGATCGCATACTTGCAACAGTTTACATTTGTGGTAAATCATAAGTCGGGAGCTACAAATCGTGTGGCAGATGCATTGAGTAGAAGAAATCATTTGTTGACTACAATGAGAGTTGAAGTGACGGGGTTTGATGTTTTGCCAGAATTGTTTGTTGAGGATCCTTACTTTGCTAAGATTATAGATGAAGTCGAGAAAGGGAAGACGGACGAGTATCTGTTGGTGGATGGTTTTCTCTTCAAAGGAAATCGATTGTGTATACTAGAGTGCAGTTTGCGAATGAAGATTGTGAAATAATTGCATGAAGAAGGTCATGTAGGAAGAGATCGTACTTTGCAGTTGATTTCTCAGTCGTATTTTTGGTCTTCCATAAGGAAAGAAGTTGAAAGATTTGGGGAGAGATGTCACATATGTCAAGTTTCCAAAGGGACAGCTACGAATGCAGGATTGTATATGCCATTGTCTGTGCTTTCTAGACCATGGGTCGATGTTAGCAAGGATTTTGTTTTAGGTTTGCCAAGAACTCAACGAGGGAATGATTCTATATATGTTGTGGTGGATAGATTTTTGAAGATGGAACATTTCATAGCTTGTAAAAAGACCGTCGATGTAGTCCATGTTGCTCAATTGTTCTTTAAAGAGGTTTATCAACTACATGGGCTACCTGAGACCATTGTTTCTGACCGGGATACTCATTTTCTAAGTCATTTTTGGTTGAGTCTGTGGAAGATAGTTGAGACTAAGTTGAATTTTAGTAGCGCCTATCATCCACAAACGGATGGGCAAACGGAAGTGGTGAACAGATCTTTGGAAAACTTGTTAGGATGTCTTGTGAAAGATAATCTGAAGAGCTGGGATGTGAAGTTGTGTCAGGCAGAATTCGCACATAATCATGCTGTTAATCGAAGTATTGGATTCAGTCCATTTCAAGTAGTATATTCAGCAATTCCGAAGGGACCGTTGGATTTGTCGACAGTTTCATTTCAGAAAGGGGTTGTTAAACGAGCTTGTGATTTCGTGAATGAGTTGCAGGAGTGTCACAGGATTGTTCATGAACTATTGCTTAAGTCAAATGAGAAGTATAAGCAACTAGCAGATAGGAAGCGAAGGAGTGTGGACTTCAAAGAGGGTGATTTTGTTTACGCAGTATTGACGAAAGATCGTTTTCCAGTTGGAACTTACAACAAGTTGAAAGCACGAAAGATTGGTCCAGTAGAATTCTTGAAGAAGATCAATGATAATGCGTACCGGTTAAGGTTGCCGGAAGAGGTTCATACTTTTGATGTTTTCAATGTCAAACACTAGGTGAAGCTTGTCGAAGAAGAGGAGAGCGTGAACTTGAGGACGAATTCTTTCCAACCAGGGAAGGACGATGCAGCGCATACCTCGCGAATCGCTCCAACCGTATGTCGCTCCGCCTTGAGTCGCGACGAAGTCCCTAGGTCGCAAATCGCTCCAACCCTATGTCGCTCCACCTTAAGTCGCGACGAATTCCTAGGTCGCGGATCTCCTCCAGTAGGTCGCGAACGACATAACGTTATCATTGAAGATCCTTAAGTCGCGGCAAATACTTATGTCGCGAATGAGCTCCTTAAGTCGCGAATCTCCTCCAGTAGGTCGCGAACGACACAACGTTGTCACTGAAGATCCTTAAGTCGTGACAAATACTTATGTCGCGAACGAGCTCCTTAGGTCGCGAACGACATGACAATGTTACTGAAGATCCTTAAGTCGCGGCAAATTCTTATGTCGCGAACGAGCGTTGGTAGGTTGTTGTTTCTTAGGTCGCGAGTCTTTTGTTACTCTTGATTTTTTTTTAGGTCGACTGTGTGTTTGCTAAGTCGTTTGTACTGATTGTGATGTACCTTTCTTAGGTCAGGTCGTGTGAAGTATTGTAACGTGTGTTGAGTTTTAAATTGCTATAAATAGGGTGTGGTGTCACTTGTAAAGGGGTTGATTTTGGGAACAAAATTTTGCTTTGTGCTTTGTGCCACCATTAAAATTGGAAGTTGAGTGTTATCTCCTTTCTCCATCTTCGTTTATTCGAGCGCGCTCGAATCAACGATTTTGAAGCCGATTCACGGAATCTCGTGCGTTGGATCAACGTCGAAGAATAGTAGATCTTTTAACACGGTATCGTGCGCGATCAACGTGTTGGAGATAGCTAGAATCCGGTATCCCGCGAGATCAACGGATTTGGGCATTTGGGTATCTTTAAACCATCGATTTATATTGTTTCACCTAATCGTTTCATCGATTAGTTTGACACGAAATGTTCATTTTGTTGTCATCCGTTATATCCGCTGCGTCATTTTTACATGTAAAGAAAGAATAATAAATAATATGACTACTAATTTTATTTTAGTAAACCTCTTTTATCGAGTTATATTGTTAGCTAATTGTGCTTTTGTTAATGCAACTAGCATTTAGAACACTTAGTTTCGATCATGCATATTGGACAAAATCTATATGTACTGATTCGATAAGGTACACTGAAACCTTTTTGTCGCCCTTTGACTAGTTGCGTTTCTTGACTTTCTGTTATGAAATTCTGTTATCTATGAATACGATCACTGCATGGTCCTGAGGAAGCTAATTTATTGTGGCTGGAATCGACATAACTGAATTGCAGGTATCCTCATTTATGTCACTGCAGTGCTTTATCTGCACCGCCTTTGAAGATAACTTGTTTACTGATTTGAGGGCGAGCGAAATTATTTTTCCACAAAGGCCTGTGGAGATGAAGAATGAATGATTGCCTTTTTTAAAATAAGAGTATGTATCTACATCTGTAGAAAGTAGATTATCTTGCAAGCATTTGACATGCTTACATGAGGTGACATAGGCCAGTAGTTTATACGCTGCTATTCAGGTTACTTGACATGGATAAATTAGCTATTAATATATTCAACCCTGTGCTCTCAAATTCAGTACTTTAATAGATAAGCTGTTTTTTTTAATCTTTTTTATGCACTCGTTTACCTTATTAGGTATATGTTTCCATTCTGATAAATCAGCAATTCCAGCTGAACATTAGAAGTTGCATGATGCTTAACGTTGTAATGGATGTCTTAATTTTAACTTTGGTTTCATTTTAATGCTATTTTGTAGCATGATGATGCAAATTCTTCGATGAATATGATTTCATTTCTAGAGGAGTAGTTACAAAAATAGTTTAGAGAATCTTTGAATGCAGAACTAATAGCCATGTCTGATATTAATGTAATTTTGCTTTATGTGGTTATAAGAAAACTTGAATTGGAGAGAAAAGAAAATATATCAGACTTTTATTATTCTTTGTTGTTACAAACTAACATGCTTCAGTTTTCCTTTATAATGTTACAATACACGAAAATGTGATATTGGGCTATGATGTTTGGCCCAAGCCCGTATGTACACACTACAGAGGTTATAATACAATACTAAGATATCTATTACTTCATAATTCGCCCCTTCAATTAGATCTAAGGTTTTCTTCCTCGTCTCTCTCTGCGCCGTCACTTCTAACCTTGAGATCCTCCTTTAATCTAATAAAATTTGCAGTCGATAATGGCTTTGTGAGCACGTCTAATCTTTGGTAGAAGGCTGGAATGTGGTTGACCTTCAGTCTCTTGCTTATCACCTTCTCACGAACAAAATAAAGATCGACCTCAATGTGTTTCGTTCGAAAATGTAAAATTGGGTTTGCTATGAGAGAGACGGAACTAAGATTGTCGCACCAAATAATTGGTGTGCTATCGAGATTAATCTTGATCTCTTGCAGAAGAGACTCTATCCATGTGATCTCTGCTGCAGTGCTTGCTATAGATCTGTACTCAGACTCTGTGCTAGATCGTGAGACTGTAGCTTGTTTCTTCGAGCTCCATGAGATTGGATTGTCTCCTAGGTAAACGCAGTACCCTGATGTCGATCTTCGATCATCGGGGTCTGAAGCCCAGTCAGCATCAGAGTAAGCCTGTATCCTTAGTTGTTTTGTGCTGTTGAAAGTTAGACCATGATTCAGAGTTCCCTTCAGGTATCTCAAAACTCTTTTAACTGCTCTCCTGTGTTTACTGAGAGGTTTGTGCATATATTGACATACTTTGTTCACGTTGTAGCATATGTCAGGTCTGGTTATTGTAATATATTGTAATGCTTCCACGATGCATCTGTATTGCTTTTCATTTTCAATCGCTTCACCTCTGTCTTTTGAGAGTCGAAAGTTACTGGTCATAGGAGTAGGTAATGATTTGGCATTATCCATGTTTGCTCGCTTTAGAATATCAACAATGTATTTTTTCTGGCATAGGAATAGTTATGTACTTGATCTCTATGTGACTTCTATACCTAGAAAGTACCTTAAATCACCCAGATTCTTGATGGAGAATGTCTGGTCTAAGTATTTTATTGTCTGATCTATGATTTTGCTGCTACTTCCAGTGATGATAATGTCATCAGCATATATCAGTATATATGTGATACTGTCTTCTTGCATTGTACATAGAGAGAATTATCCGATTTTATTGGTATGAAGTCTTGTTTCATCAGTGTTGTCTTGAGTTTTTCATTCTATACACGTGGAGCCTGCTTTAGACCGTAGATGGCTTTATGTAGCTTACATACAAGTCTGTTATTGTTCCCCTTTTCATATCCTTCTGGTTGTTCCATAGTACAACCTCTTTTAAGTCCCCATTGAAGAATGCAATGTTTACATCTAGTTGCTTGATTTTCCATTTCTTATATAGAGCAATGGTCAATATGATTCTTATTGTTATTGGCTTAACCATTGGATAAAAGTCTCATAAAAATCAAATCCATATTGTTGATTATAACCTTTAGCCATAAGTCTTGCTTTATACTTGTTGATGCTCCCATCAGGATTTCTTCTGATCTTGTATGTCCATTTACACCCAACCACATTGTTGTCTTTAGTTCTGGTTGTGAGACTCCAAGTTTTGTTTTTAATGAGTGCTTTATATTCTTCATTCATTGCTTGCTTCCAGTTGATGTTTGTAACAACATCTTTATAGTTGCTTGGCTCTGTCTGATTAGTTGAACATTGTATATTTTTGGCTTATATATTCCACTTTTGGACCTTATTGTCATATGATGCCCTGTTTTTGCAGATTGGGACTCATGTGTGTTGATGATGTCATCTGCATGTTGAGACCCAGAAGGAGATTACTCTTCCACTGATTATATATCATTGTTCAGGCTTGTGTTACTAGGAGGAGGGTTGGAGATTCTTTCAAGATCATGACCTGACCTAGTATCTTCTCTGAATACAGTGAGTTGTGATTCATTGTCTCTCTGCCTGCCTCCTTCAGTGGCACTGATATTCTGGTCAGGTACAATACGTATTGATGGTAGTAATGCATTGCCTTTATCATATACTTTCTTTGTGGTTCTGAAGTTTTTATCTGCAAAAGGAAATATTTCTTCATCAAATACTACATGTCTTGAAACAAATATTATACCATCATTACTTAAGCATCTATATCCCTTTTGATTATTTCCATAACCAAGAAATGTACAGGGGGTGGATCTTAGACTTAATTTATGATTATTATATGGTCTAAGACATGGGAAGCACAAGCAACCAAATGTCTTTAGACTTTGATATTCTGGTTTAGCCCCAAATAATACTTCAGTGGGATTTAGATGTTTGAGTACTTTGGTAGGTAGATTATTAATCAAATATACTGCAGTGTTGAAGGCATCTGGCCAGAATTTTATTGGCATAGATGCTTGAGCTAGCATTGTCAGCCCTGTCTCTACTATATGTCTGTGCTTTCTTTCAACAAGCCCATTCTGTTCTAAGTGTATGGGCAGGTTGTTCTTTGAACAATTTGCAACGACCCCGAATTTTACTAAATTTAAATTGATAATTAAATTAATTTTTGAACTAAAATCTATAAAATTTATTAGTAAATTGATTCGAGTTTCCCTAAATTCAAATAGAAAATATATTAAGTCATATGAATTTAAATATTGTACTTGTTTGCACCAAAATCGGGCAACACCCTTCAGAAGTTTTTGAAGAGATAATAAATGAAGAAATTAAATTGAAAATGAGGATTATCTAACAAAAACTCCAAGTCACAGAAAAGTAAATTGCACGGGAGACAAAAATTTAGAGTGGTTCGGCGTTTTGCCTACATCCACTGTGAAGTTTTATCACTTTATTGCTTAATACTTGAAGATTACAAGTGTTCTAGAGCGAAATACAGCAGATGATAGACTTAAATTCGAAATCAATGGCAGTGATGACGATGTAGAGTGATTCTGGCAGCGTCCGGGCGTACTTTATCTCTAGCACTTCTCCCATCCGCTTTCTGAATGACCAGGGGCTCTATTTATAGGTGTAGGAGGCTGATATTTCGTCTAAAATCCGGGGAGACCACTTCTGGCACGTGAGGGGGGCCCATATGCCCGGCCTCAAGAAATCCGGGCCCACTTTAGGATCGATTCGAAGTCTAGTTCGAGTCGATCAAAAAAGTGTCCAATCGAGGTGAAATTTGGTGTGGACATTCTTCAACATGCATGCAAGCTCCTGTGAAAATTTCATAGCATTTGGACTTGTAGATCTCGAGTTATGACGATTCAAGGTTGCATTCTCGGTTGACGCGCTTGGTTCGATTCGATCCCTTCGAATCGATAGGGCCGAATCGATGACTCGAGCATGTGCCTGGTGACGTGGCGTGCGCGCTTCTCGGGTTGATCCATCTTTTTCTCCGTGTTTACTGGGTCGAACCCATGGTTTTAGCCGCCTTGACTTGGTGGATTCGAAGGAGTGGATTCGAAGGAGTGGATTCGAAGACATGCTCCTTTGATTTGATTGAATGGATGTTCCTTCGTATCGATCAAGGTATGCGATAGTTGATCGACACGAAGGCTTCTCAGCTGAATGAATTCGAAGATGATCATGGGATGGAGTCGTAGTTCTTCAACTGCATGGATTCGAAGGTCTTCCTCTTGATGGATTCGAAGTGAGGCCCTGTCCTGATGGACTTGAACCAAGGCTTGCTCGATGGATTCGAACCAAGGTTATGTCTTATGGATTCGATCTTATATGCTCTGATGGAGGCGAAGTAACGTACGCCGATGGATACGAACTTATGTGCTCTGATGGAGGCGAAGTGAAGCAAGTTCATGGACTCGAAGGACTTCAACCCGATGGATACGAAGTGGAGTGATCCCATGGATTCGAAGTAAGAGGAACTCGATGGATTCGAACTCATGCTCTCCTGATGGATTCGAACTTAGGGTTATTTCCTCCAACTTGCATCGATGATAGCTTGAGCATACGAACTCGGATTGACTTGAAATTTGAGATACCGACTTCTACGATCTTTCTTGTCATATCCTATCAATTGTAGCTCAATCTGGACTCGAACAAAATTCATCGATATCCATAGTGAAGCGAAGCATGACCAAACCGTCCTTTTTTGTCGATCGATCTTTTGGTATCACGGCTTTGCCAAGAAGCGGATAACATTTTCCCCCCAAAGTACGTCTTGTAGAAACATGGCGTGCTTTGAAAAGCTGTAATTCCTCTCTGAACAATCATTGTTCCTTTGTCGAAGGTTGTAACCTTGCGTTGAAATGATTTATTGCTGCAGAACATTGCTTAGCTGTTGATTGTTGTAATCGTAACAAGATGAATGTTTGATCCCTATAAGTGTTTAAAACCGAGTATTAGTTTGACATATATGCACATACGTTAATTTGACTCTCATTAACACTGTGTGTTCACGAGTCGTTGTCGGTTTTGTTTGTTATTGAATTTCGTATCGATTCTCTCCTGAACCGATTTGGAAATTTGAGTTCGAAACAATGTTTTGACAATTGTTTTTGATTATCCTCTTGTATCGACCCTCTTCTGAATCGATGTAAAAGGTTGACAAGCAGTTTTTCACGTTGGTGCGGGTTGGATTGATGGATACGAGGTGTTCACCCTCATCGATGGTTTTTGATGGATTTGTTGTGATCATTCGTATCGATAGTCTTCGAATTGTTGTGAGCTGATGGTCGTGAAACTCATGCTTCAAATCGATAAGGTTTTGGCGATTTCAGGTCAGCTCTCGTTAATTGCTTCGTATCGATGAATCCTTGTGGTCACGTCGCTTTGATGGATTCGAAGTGCAACGGATTTGAACACAATCGTTCGAATCCATCCTGTGTTTTGACCGGTAATGATCGGTTGAAGTGACCGGAAGGTGAATCGCCCCGTTTCCTTTCTAGGATCCATATAAATACCTGGGACTCGGCTCACTTTCACTTTTTACTTTTTATCTTCGTCTTCCTGCGTCTTCGAACCCATCTCGGTCCTTCAAGAACAAGGCTGAACTACTCTTCCTTCCTTCGAGTCGAGGCAATATCCAACTCTTTCGGATCGATTCATACATTCAGGTAGACGAAATTTCTTAGATTCGAAGATTTAAAGAAAACAATCTTTTCCATCGTGTTTCGTTCGTTTCGATCTTGGCTGGCCGGAGAAGGAACACAGATGGGTCCTTCGTATCGATCCTTTGCAATCGATTTGAACATCTTACCTATGCGATCGATACAAAGCTTAAGTCATTCATCCATCTTTTGATGCCGGTAATCGATTTGATGCCTTCATTGACGATGGATGTGATGCTTGATTTGCTGATCGATTCGAAGGGTTCCAGTTACCATCGATTCGAATCGCATCGATTCGAACGGAGTTGATTCAAAGCTTCATCTCTTCGATCGATTCGAACAATTGAAACCTGGCCCTAATCAATTCAAAGGATTATTTTTTCGATCGATTCGAAGTATTGTCCCTTCGATCGGTTCAAAGTGACTTATATGGATCCATAACTTTTGCATATTTAGCGGCATAATTCCGACGAGCTTTATCTCTGCATATCTGGACTAAAATTTTATTGTGCATACTTGATTGCCCTTCAAGGCTCGTCGATGGAACTATAACTTATCACTGTGACAACAAACTTTAACTTGAATCAACTGTCAACATCGGGATGGTTCAGTGATGGCGGTCAGCGATGACGGCCATCTCGACCGGATCTCTGATGTCTTCGCTGTCTGCAAATTTTCTTTAACTCTGTTGAATTTTTCCAAGTAATGCACAACACTGCACTGCACATCACACACTTTATACTGGGAAGGAACGGGTTTTTTACGTACTTAATGTTGCTTTCTGATGAGTTAGTTAGTTATGGAATCTTCGAGCTCTCAACAACAAGAAGTACAGAGTTAGCCCCCTCCAGAAATACTTGAAATCCCTAACATTCCTCCCGAAGTAGTTGGGCCGGCTCTGGACGAAGTGCCGGAATCCATATTTATCGATGATCCTATCGACTCCGTTTCGTCCAGTATTTCTGAAGCCTTACTGGGCCGGATCTGCTTGAAACATAACTTATCCCTGGACGACGTTTTGCTACCGGGCGTTGATGACAGACCTCACAACCCGCCCGAGGGGTATACTGCTTTCTATCGTCACGCCTGTGCGGCTGGAACTCTCCCTCCATTTAACCAATATATCAGGGAGATGTTATCGTTCATTGCAATCGTCCCCTCACAACTTCATCCCAATGGACACGCATTGCTGAACCGTGTTTTCCTTCTATTTATGGATCATCTCTTTCGTCCGCCAAGGCCAACCGAGATTAGACACATATTCAACTTCAAGAGCAGGGGCGATAGCCCATCTTTCACCTTTTTGGAAGCAGTTAAAAACTGTCAGATTGTGACGGGAGCCTGGACCAGACTCAATTATTTTAAAAATGAATAGTTTTTTGTTCGATGCCCCTCAGGGTTCGCTAGGCGATGGCTGTCTAGACGTAAGTGTTGTAGATCGCATAAGCCTTCTTTAACAGTCGTTATCAACACTTGAACTAATATCAGGCGTTTTTCTTGCAGCTATCATCTCAAGGCCTGACGGTGGACATTACAAAGGCATTGTCCGAAGTTTACAAGGGGTCCTGAGTGATTTGCGACACATCGACTCGGTGTTAATTGATGATAACTTAAGGACGCTGGGTTTAATTGAGATGAACCAAAGTATTGTCATCGAGGGGTTGGCGAAACCGACTTTGAAGACAAAGAAGAAGACCGTGAAAAGAGAACCCGACATAGTGATAAGAGAAATGAGCGATGATGAGAGGACGCCTACTGATACCGAGTTAGCGGCTGATCTTTCCCGAGTAGAAGAAAAACGGAAAGGCAAGGCTGTTGTCCCTAAACTTAAGAGATGGAAGTCTGTAGTCGTATCTCGTTTGATCCCCGGAATTACTACCTCCGACGCTGGTCCTTGTTAATCAGGAAACATGTTTATAGGACTGGATGACATTCCCATCCCGGAATACGTATCTCTCCA
This sequence comes from Allium cepa, assembly GCA_030765085.1. Taxonomy (NCBI): domain Eukaryota; kingdom Viridiplantae; phylum Streptophyta; class Magnoliopsida; order Asparagales; family Amaryllidaceae; genus Allium; species Allium cepa. The sequence continues at coordinate 93,384,707 of CM060928.1, forward strand.
CCACGAGTTCGGGTTGGATGAACGCTGGGAAGCTTTAGAAATAAGCGAGCCTTTACCTGTTAGTGCAGTCGACACTTCTGGTTGGTCGGGGGTTTTGCACATTTGCATACACTTTCATAACACTACACGACTTCCGCACAAATCGTATTGCTTTTGCCTGGTATTTAACTGAATTGTTTCTCTTTTTCAGGTGCTATGTCTGGCCGTCAATCTACACTAGACAAACTCCGAAGAGTGCATCACCCTTCGTCTTATTATGAATCTTGACGTGGAGACTCCGATCGCGATCGTGAATGGAGGCATCATGGCCAGGAACATTATGCAAGGGATCATCATCGTAGTTACTCTAGTCAGGAGCGATCAGATAGAGATCGGAGAAACCGCTCCCCTTCTCATTCTCCTCCGCCACCCCGAAGCCATATTCAGGTATCTGAGCCTCTACGACATCAACCGTCTTTGCAGGTTTCGACGCTCGAGCCACATCATTCTAGAACTGAGGTTGTTACGACCACGGCTGCGGAGGAAGCTCCTATTGAACCATCTAGTGAAGGGGCTATCAAACTTGCTCAATTGAAGAGGGACTTCCCGAAGATTTGCTTCGATGCTTGTATTTTTCCTCCTAATCTTAAAAGAATTCCTAAAGACGCCGTGACCACAGCACTTAGCTATACCCGCGATTTCTATGCTCAGTACAAAGAACGGTATAAGGCGGCCGTTAAAGCTTTAAAAGTAGCCTTTGATCGAGCCAAAATTATCGAGAAACTGGAAGCGGACTTGGCTCAGAAGAATCGTATTGTTGATATACTTCAATCTGAGGCTGAATCCTCCCGTAAGGCCGAAGTTGAGTTGCTAAAAAAGGTTGATGAGACATTAGCTGAGATGGCAAAGATGCAGCAAGTACATTGCACTTTAGTTGAAGACTTAGGCCATCGATACAAAAATGTTGTGGCCGAGCGGGACGCGGCAGTCAAAGAACTAGAGGAGTTAAAGGCTTAGTTTGCCGATATAAACAAGGAAAAAGACGATGCTAATACGGCCGCGCAAGAAGCATGTGAGCAAGCTGTGTCTCTCCGAGCTGAGCATGACGCGGCAGTCGTAAGGGTTAAGGAGGTTGAAACGGAGGTGGAGGAGAGAGTCCAGGCAGAGAGGTTCAAGATGGAGGCCGAATTTGACGAACTCTTGGACACATATAATGCCAACGTGTTAGAGCATAGAAATCTCTCCTGGCTAGGAGATAACTCGATGCTTCTCTTTAATGCCTGGAATAAATTATTGGAGAACAAGAGGATGTCTTGTTCGGATGGAGTATTAGATGAGTTTGGGCTCGAGTCACGTCTGCTTAGCGAGGATGAGAGGAGAACTCTTCACGAGGCGATAATTTCTGTTGAGAAAGAAAGACTTGGCATCCATCAAACGGAGATCGACGAAGGTTCGGGTGTCGCGCATCATAGTGAGAATATCGAAGTCCCTATCTCGACTTCATCCGAAGCTATCGCCGCGGTTGATCCACAAGTTATTCCTGCTTATAACCCGGACCAACCGGAGTTGTCTTCTTGCAAGACTGCTGCCTCCGATCCTGTTCAAGCTCCAAGGCAAGGTAAAGAAGGTACTTTGATTATTTCCCTCGTGTCTTAAAGTATCGATTTTCGAGAGAATTTTCTGGACTGATTACTTTTGCTCTCCTTTGTTCAGTGACTGAGAGTGCTGCATTCGTGCCCCCAGTTCCTCCGGTTCTATATCCTACGCATGGAGTTATTATCACCGAGGTGATTTTAACTGCTGCCATGGCCGGTGATATTGGAGAGGGGAGCTCGATGCTCAAATGATTGAAGAGCTACTTGGTCACTCTCTTGACCCTATTCCCGATCCTTCATTTGCGATGAGTGGAGCTGCCCCAGTTTTCAGTTCTGTCGTGACGACCACCAGCGTATCCAGCGCAGCTCAGTTGTCTCGAGAAGAAGAGATTTTAGCTGAGATAAGTGCTGAGATGGCCACGATGGTAACGGTTGGTGGTCCTGGTAGCGACATTGCCCCTTCAAGCTTATATTCTTTAATGGTGATCTCTCCCGGTGACACGGTAACTATCTCGAGCATTGCTGAACAAACACCTGTCACCGCTCCCATGCCTTTAGTTCATCCTCACAAAAGGATCTCTATCCCTTCCAGCTCTGAGGAAGACGTTGACATCATGCCAGATCCGGAGGATGTTCCAAAGAAGGGCAAAAAGTCTCGTAGGAAGCCGGGTAGTGGGTCCAGCGGCTCGACTCCGAAGAAAAAGCCCCGGAAGAAGATGGAGTGAGCTTCTTGTTTTATCATATGGTTGTGAATAGCACTTCTTTTACCTTTTCCTTTGTTCTTTTAGAGCCATGTATATGTGTGGATTCGGCCTCCACTTAATTGAAACTTTTTGACTTGCCATGTAATCGAACCTGTTTTTGTTGGTTGATGAAATGGAAAGTTGCTCTTTTCTTTTACTTAAGTGTTTTGCAGTGTTTGGTTTTTTTTTTATCTGCCAAGTATGAAAACATAACTTCGTGTCATGATTTGATGCATGAGTTGAACTCTGGACATAGTATCACTTAGGTTAGTGATTAACACTTAGCTTTTTTGCCCCCTAGTCTCGGGGAAGAACATTTGTATTTTGGTGGTTGATCGCATTTATTGCAAATCTTAAGCACATGTTCACATTCTGGGGACTTAGGATAATTTGAGATCGATAATCTGGTTCGCACTCCGGGAATTTGAGAGTTATCGATACTTGTAACACGGTTCGTGCTCCGGGAACTTGGAATTGATGTTTATACTCTGCTTCACGCTCTGGGAACTTGGAGTTAGTATTGATATTTCGGTTCGTACTTCGGGAACTTGTAATCTATGTTTATACTCCGTTCACGCTTTGGGAACGAATTGTTGGATGTTTATACTCCAATTCGCGCTCTGGGAATTCGGAGTCCGTTCGCGCTCTAGGAACGAGTTGTTGATTGTTTATACTCCAATTCACACTCTGGGAGGTTGGAGTCCGTTCGCACTCCGGGAACGAATTTCTGAATGTTTATACTCCAATTCGCACTCTGGGAATTTGGAGTCCATTCGCACTCCGGGAATGAATTGCTGAATGTTTATACTCCAATTCACACTCTGGGAAGTTGGAGTCCGTTCGCACTCCGTGAATGAATTGCTGAATGTTTATACTCCAATTCACACTCTGGGAAGTTGGAGTCTGTTCGCACTCCGGGAACGAATTGCTGAATGTTTATACTCCAATTCACACTCTGGGAAGTTGAAGTCCGTTCGCACTTCGGGAACGAATTTGTAACGACTCGGAAATTTCGATTCTGAAAATTCCAAATAGTAAGGAAAAGAAGAGGAGACAGAAGAAGAAGAAACAGAAAATCAAACCCAAAGTCTCACATACGCAGCGGATAAAATATCATATAACATGAATAATAGTTATATAAAGGAAACTGTACCTGTCAAATTACACTTTATTATATATCAGAGTTACAACAGATTTATAATCACAGAACAGATAAATCAATCTGTTTCAGATACTATAATATATCACATCAGAAGCTCTCCATGCGTTCCTGTTTTCCAGCTCGGCTCCTGAGCTCCAGAACATCCTTACCTGAAAATCTGTAATACTCGGTCTGACCCAAGCATTACATCAAAGTAACACCCGGGTCAGGCTGGAAAACAGCGTGAGTAAACCCAACTAACAAGGAATACAAAAGCATACATCTTATATAAACCCGTGGTAACTTATCAATTTACAACTTCACAAGTTTCTATCAACATCATTTATTTCACACATCAATTTCTAAGTACCAAAACTTAGATTAAATGGTTTCATTCATTTAAATTATTCCAGCTTATAGATTTCACCTAGCAATTTATAAGAATCGAAGTGGTTTCGGGTATTTACTAATACCCGACTCCGGTCTCTTCGAAATCAATATCAACTTAACTTATACTATTCAAGTGAAATACGGCTTGATGTTAAATACAGGATGTCACCTTATTCATCAACAATAGATAATCATATCATCACAGTTTAAATCAACATATCATATCACATAGCATCACGAACCACCTATTAAGGATAACAATTAATCAAGGCTTATCATTCTATTTATCCTTTAATTACATTTAAGTAATTAACCCTTAATTAATTTCACAAACTAATTATCCTTATCCCAAAACGGTAATTAATCTTTATTAGATATCAATTCAATAGATATCATCTAAATTCAGACATTCAACATTCCATCATCCATAAGCAAGTATTATCGATTCATATCATAATTAATTTAATTACTTAAATTAACTCCTTATGAATTAATCACTTAATCTTGCTTATATAATCATTAATTAATTACTAACCTTAATTAATTAGTTACATCCTTGATTAACTCACTTAATCAATTAATCAATCCTTAATCCCAGATTAATTACCCTTTATTTATTAATTAATAATCCTTAATTAGCTGTTAATCCATCCTTGATTAACAGATAATTAATCCTTAATTACCATTTGATTAATCCTTAATCATCATTTATTAATCAATTAATTACCACTTAACCGTTTCTTAATTAATCCTTAATTACGGATTAATTATTCTTTAATAAATTGCATAAATTATACCTTAATTACTATCATTAATTATATTAATTTATGATCCTTTAACTACTTCATTAATTACTCTCTTAATTAATTACATTTAACAAGTAATCACCTTTATTAGTTACCTTAATTAATCACATTTGGTAATTACTTTATTAAATTATTTAATCAAATTCTCCCTTAATTATCTTTTATTTGATTAATTAAATCCTCAGCCATCAAATTTTACTTTAATTATTTTGAATCATGTTCATCATTTTCTTATTTTCCCTTCTCTTCTAATAACTTATTCACAATTCATTTATATTCCTATATATTTGGGCCTTGGAAACTGGTAAAAACTGCTTCTAATATCAAAACTGGTCAAGAGTTTTTTTCTTTATACCATTTCCTTTATTATAAAACGTGTTTAGAATGAAGACCACACAGTCTCAAAGCCTAAATAGAAACCGAAACCCAAACGTTTTTTTTACAGCACAATCGGGCCGAAGCCCATATTGGCTACCCAACTCCAAAATTCTTCACTCCTTCTTCCTTACCACCAGATCCTGATTCAGACATCCTAAATTACGCTTACTTACGACCGAATATAGAAAACAAACCTAAAATCGATCGAAAAACGGTCACCACTTCGAAAAAACTCGAGACCCATCGATCACATATTCCCAATCACGAGAAATACTTCTCCATTAATAAGATCACCTGTGCACCGAGTTGAACGTGCACGTGCACACTCCTCCCTCTGGCCATCTTATCGTCGCTCCATTGCCGATGAGCCACAACTTATCCCCTGATCCAATATTCCATATTGCCGAAGCCTGTCGCTTTATTGATCGAAAATTGATCAATTCCTCAAACCATCAGAATCCAAAAACCCAACTACTTCCACTAGTCAATCGAACTGCACTTGCCGTACGCCACCGTACACCACGCCTCCACCACCGATCGAAAGCCCTTCCAATGCGCGACCCTCATGCCGATCTCCATTAACTCCGGTTACATCCTCGTTCCACAACAACACCACGATCTTCATCCAAAGCCAATACACGCTAAACCCTAAAAACAACCCTCTCTCTCAATCAAAAACTTAATCGAAAATGTCGCCGCGGTTAGGACTTCCGCTACATCCACCAGGCCCTTCCAAACCCAACTGCACCACCTTACGATAATTGGATCGCCTGAAATAAATTTTCGAAGGGAAATGGTTTATCCCTAAATCTCTTACAACCTAGATTGCTAAAAATCATGAATTACCCTCTAAAAATTCCAATTTCGCAAAGTAATTCAACTAGCATGCTCGAATCTTTGATTCCATTATTTTTATATTTACCAAAAACCCAGTTATCCACGGTAAAGTCTAACATTCGCTAAGTATATAACAATATTCACTATCAAACTATTTTTAACTTAAACTCTACAGAAAATTTAACAATTTCCTAGTTAATATCATCATCAACCATGAACTAGATTAAGTGATTTATATTTTTGAAACAGGAATGCACAATAAAACTTGTTTAACCCATTTGAATTTTGAAACAGAGACGTATCACTTTATCCAGGTATATATACAGTATGACAACATTTAAACCAGACAAGACTCAACTATATACACATGCAAGAGTTAAAATTTATCCATAGTATCATACCTACACTTTACTCAAAACCTTATCACAAGAATCAAGGTAAAACAGAGATAAGTTGGGTAGAAGGTGATGTTTACTCACCTGCATTTTAAAGAAGAACGGAGCCTCCATTTTGTTTTGAAAAAAAAAACCTGAAGACTGAAACCCTTTTGTTTTAAATTTTGCACTTCAATGCTTTTGCTTTTTTTTTTTGAAAAAAAACTGCATGCATGCTTGTTTGAAAGATGCAGACTTCCTAAATTTCCAAGTTTGAAAAGAATCAGGCTTCATGATTTCCAGAAAAAATGTAGGCTTGCAGACTTGATTATGATTTGCAAAATTGGTCTTTGAAAAACGAGTTTCTGTTGAGTTGATTATGGTTGCTGTTTTGCACTTGATTTTCCAGTTTCCAGTTCCTCTTCTTTTTTATATATTAGAAAGAAGATGAAGGAAGAAAGAAACATTGAACTGAAAAAGAATTCCAATAATTTTTCTAACAAATTTTACTTATTTTCATTTAAATGAGAAATTTCCACTTGTAACAAATGTACCATCCATTTGTTCCTTAATTGACAAATGTATTTCTCATTTCTTCTTAAGTTGCCAAGTGTTTTTGAACTTATTTATATATAATTTTTTTACATATATATATATATATATATATATATAATGTATTAGATTCTAATATATATATATGCCTTAAAATTTTAAATGCTTACACTATGGTTTAAATGTATACAAATCAATTAGTACTTCATTCATAAGATGTTTTAAAAGAAAGAATAATTTAAACCTATACATATATATTTTATAAACTATTATTGTTTAAGAACTTTCAAAAAGAAATCAAAATAGAAATTTTATTAAATTTGTATATGCTATCATACCCTCTTTTTTCCTATTTAAAATCTACTCATCTATATATATAAATATAAATATATATATATATATATATATATATATTCCATCTTTGTTATTTGTTTTAAAAGAATAACTTATAAATTTAAAATAATTATATTGGGAGATTGTTGAATGAATATTTATCCAAATATTCATAATTCAACATAAATTATAGTTTGAATTTATATACGCATATTCAGATATACATTTATATCAGAATTTCATTTGTTCTATTAACAAGTAAGTATTTTAACAATTTTAATTCTATTAAGTTCCAATTAATAGATGTCCAAAATTCGGATTATCGCATTCCTTCCCCCTTTGAATCTTTTCGTCCTCGAAAAGGATCAAAGCCAGAATTTATTAAATAATTTAAAACCAGTTAAAACATTCTTTGATTATTTGAAAATACTTTTAAAATCTATAATACTGTCAAAATAGTTTTATAGAAATACTTCTATAACTCGATGTTTCAACAAATCCATCCTTGTTCTTATAGAGATTCGGTCATACGTTGATCAGGCGTAAGACTGAAAATCTATAAGTACTCGGTAAACCCATTTCCAACATCCGGTGAAAATATTTTGAAAAATAATTTTATTGAAAATATTGAAAACAGTTTTTGAAAATAGAGGATATATCTTTGGTGAGAATGCTCTGGAAATCATCACCCCCGTCCAAGGTCACAGTTACATTCTATGGTTACGTTGCCGTCGCAGCAAAAGTCCATGAAACTGCAGGCTCTCAGCGGCCTCTCGATTACGCCATGGATCCCACACAACAGATCACAGTTACATCCAGGGTTACGTTGCCGTCATAGCAAAAGTCCATGTAACTGCAAGCTCTCGGCGGCCTCTGATTTTCGCTGTCGAAATGAAACTCCTCCACTCCTACATAGGTCGCAGTCTGCCGATATAAAATCAAACGCAGACTGTTGGCTCTCAGCGGCACACACGACTTTCTCTTTGTTATATCATAGGTCGCAGTCTACCGATATAAAATCAAACACAGACTGTTGGCTCTCAGCGGCACACATGACTTTCGCTATGTTATACTCTACTCATAATCCCTAGGAACTAGTTTCGTTTGGACTCCTCACCGGATCAACTTTAGAACGCCCCCCATTGGGGCTCAAGGCAGCACCACCCGGTGGTACTCCTGAGAAGTTCATTTCAAGGAAGCGCTTTTTTCCCCAGAGCCATCATCAAAACATTTTATACTATACACATATAGTATCTTCAAATCATACACCTAGTACGATCTCATACAAAGCTCCTTTACACAAAATCGATTATCCCAAAATCGATAATTCTCAAACTAGGCTTTCCAAATTCAATATTGATTTTACCCAAAAATCAAAAACCTTTCCAAATCCAAAGGTTCCCAAAACCTTTTCCCAAAATCCTCATAAGATCCTTTATATATATATACAGATATATATAATTTTTAAAACTTTGGATCATTTCAAACTTGTATAAAACTCCTTTAATACTTCAAACACTTTCAAAATCCTTTCCTTCTGGCAATAGATTCATCAAGGGGAGTTTTATCTTATAAAACAAAGATATTTACTTTATTTACTCAAAAATAGATATTCAAATTTGATTACTCTTTTCAATATCATTTTCATTCAAATCCGTACGATGTACACATATCATCCGTACGCTATGCTAATCTGATCGCTTACTCGATCACACAATTTCACTTCCGAACTAGTATCGTCCACCCGACTTTCTAGTGCAGACACAGATCTGGTTTCTTGATCAGAAACCGTCATTCTCCTTGCATAGTCATAACTACGATAGAGAACATCTAGAACCAATCAACAATCCATATCCAGATTCGCCATCGAAAATCGAGTGAAAAATCCCACTCGAATCGATATAACTATCTCGAAATTTTGTGCTCGAATCTGGATCAAATCACTATGCGAATAGAATAACATACGTACACCCTACGTATTTGTCTTATTGGTTATTAGCCCAATTTTCCATTACTGTTCACATTCACTTTGATTTTCATTCACTAACTCACAATTGCTTCAATCTATTTGGATTATCCCCTCTATTCTTATCTCGATTGGGTATTTAACCATTAACAGTTTGAACTCCGACCAGTTTATTTAGACAATAGTTTGAAATTTTAAAAATAGATAAGTAGTTGGAAAATAATTACTAGTTTGTAAAATAGGTGTAAAATAGGTAAAAAATAGTTAAAATAATTATAGAAATTTTAGATAATTGCAAAATAATAGTAAGATAGTAATTTGTTTTGTAAAATAGTTGGAATATAGTAATAAGTTTATAAAACAGTTGGAAAATTGTTAAACGATTTCAAAAATAATTGTAAACAAATATAAGATAGTTTGGCTTTTAAAAGAAAAGTTGTATATATAATAAATAGCTTGGGAAAAAATAGGTTTATATTAAAACAATTTATACTAAAAATAGTCCAGAGTCAAAACTGCTCACTTCCCAATCTCCATTCTCATCAATTCAATTTAAATTTCCACTTCCATTTAAATTGACCCAATTTCAATTTAAATAACTTCAATTTTCATTGAAATTTATTCAATCCCAATTTCAAATTCCATTTCCAAATCAAGTTGAATTATTCTTGATTTCCTCCCAAATTCAATTCAAATTCCGTTTGAATCTAAAATTATTCAATTTTAATTTTAATTATAATTCCAAATTATTCAAATCAGTTTGGACTAATTTCAAATTGAACCCACTTCAATTTCAAATCGTTTCCAATTAATCCAATTCAATTTTCCCTTTGAATCTTATACTCATACATCTTCGATCACCATTTCAATTAATTCAAATCAAATTCAATTTGAACTAATTCAAATTTCAAATCCAAATCATCTCGAATTATATAAATTCGAGTTAATACCTCAAATGTTGATTTAATTCCTTAAATCAATTTTCCTTTAAAGTTTTTAAACCATTCAATTCTGAGTCCAAATTTCAAAATTCCATTTTAAAATCATTCATCAAATTCCAAATTCCAGATCTCAAACCCATTTGAGATCACACAAACTCCCCGTTCAGATTAACCATTTAACTTCCCAAGTTAAATTCCAATTTCATCTTGAAATTTCCAAATCAGGTTGATCATTCCAACTTATTTAATCTCTTCCGAGTTAAATTCAATCAATCCCGTTTAACCTTACTCAAATTTGAATTCTCCATTTCAAATTTCAAAATTCTTTCACATCTATAAGTTTAAAAACTTATCACTTTGGGTTTTCACATCACATTCCCAATTTAAAACTCAATATTTAGAGTTTATCTCAAACCATCCACACACACACACACACACACACACACACACACACACACACACATATATATATATACACACACACACATTTTACTTCTTTTACATACCAAGTTATACTTTGAAATTTTAAACCACCTTTGGTTTTTAATTCAAAACAAATTTCTTTTAAATTTTCAAACAACACTTGTTTGAAATAGGACCATTTCATTCGATATATTAAATAACACTATTATTTTAAAATAAGATCATATTCAAAATATTATCTCCTTTCACATTTTGAAACCAATTCAAAATTTTAAACTTAGAATTCAGGACTTCACAATTTGAAACCCACTTTTATTTATATCCTTTCACATTTACAAATTATTTTCTTTTTAAATGGTTACTTCCTTAAAACATTTTATTGTTTATTGAAAAAAATCATCCCATTATTAAACACAATATCCATTCTATTTTCTGGTTTGAAACCAATTCTAATTCATCTTATTCTGAATACTTCTCCAATTCAAGATTTTAATTTAAGTTTGAATCCATTTCAATCTTGTCTTTAATTTCAATTCGGTTGTAATTCTATTACCATTAATTCTTACTATTACTTTTAATTTAATTAATACTACAACCAATTTACTTAATATAATAGATAATCTATTTCTTATATAAGATTCATTTACTTTTGAAATCATTTAAAAACCTTTATATAAGAAAATAACAAGTACGCTCTCTCACACACACACACACACTTAACTCATTCTAGGGTACCACTTACCCTATCCTTAATGAGTAATCCCACCAGAGCCAAGGTTCTCACTTAACCTTCAGCTTTGATACCAAATGTAACGACCCGGAAATTTCGATTCCGAAAATTCCAGATAGTAAGGAAAAGAAGAGGAGATAGAAGAAGAAGAAACAGAAAACCAAACCCAAAGTCTCACATACACAGCGGATAAAATATAATATAACATGAATAATAGTTATATAAAGGAAACTGTAATTGTCAAATTACACTTTATTGTATATCAGAGTTACAACAGATTTATAATCACAGAACAGATAAATCAATCTGTTTCAGATACTATAATATATCACATCAGAAGCTCTCCATACGTTCCTGCTTTCCAGCTCGCCTCCTGAGCTCCAGAACATCCTTACCTGAAAATCTGTAATACTCGGTCTGACCCAAGCATTACATCAAAGTAACACCCGGGTCAGGCTGGAAAACAGCGTGAGTAAACTCAACTAACAAGGAATACAAAAGCATACATCTTATATAAACCCGGGGTAACTTATCAATTTACAACTTCACAAGTTGCTATCGACATCATTTATTTCACACATCAATTTCTAAGTACCAAAACTTAGATTAAATGGTTTCATTCATTTAAATTATTCCAGCTTATAGATTTCACCTAGCAATTTATAAGAATCGAAGTGGTTTCGGGTATTTACTAATACCCGACTCCGGTCTCTTCGAAATCAATATCAACTTAACTTATACTATTCAAGTGAAATACGTCTCGATGTTAAATACAGGATATCACCTAATTCATCAACAATAGATAATCATATCATCACAGTTTAAATCAACATATCATATCACATAGCATCACGAACCACCTATTAAGGATAACAATTAATCAAGGCTTATCATTCTATTTATCCTTTAATTACATTTAAGTAATTAATCCTTAATTAATTTCACAAACTAATTATCCTTAACCCAAAACGGTAATTAATCTTTATTAGATATCAATTCAATAGATATCATCTAAATTCAGACATTCAACATTCCATCATCCATAAGCAAGTATTATCAATTCATATCATAATTAATTTAATTACTTAAATTAACTCCTTATGAATTAATCACTTAATCTTGCTTATATAATCATTAATTAATTACTAACCTTAATTAATTAATTACATCCTTGATTAACTCACTTAATCAATTAATCAATCCTTAATCCCAGATTAATTACCCTTTATTTATTAATTAATAATCCTTAATTAGCTGTTAATCCATCCTTGATTAACAGATGATTAATACTTAATTACCATTTGATTAATCCTTAATCATCATTTATTAATCAATTAATTACCACTTAACAGTTTCTTAATTAATCCTTAATTACGGATTAATTATTCTTTAATAAATTGCATAAATTAAGCCTTAATTACTATCATTAATTATATTAATTTATGATCCTCTAACTACTTCATTAATTACTCTCTTAATTAATTACATTTAACAAGTAATCACCTTTATTACTTACCTTAATTAATCACATTTGGTAATTACTTTATTAAATTATTTAATCAAATACTCCCTTAATTATCTTTTATTTGATTAATTAAATCCTTAGTCATCAAATTTTACTTTAATTATTTTGAATCGTGTTCAACATTTTCTTATTTTCCCTTCTCTTCTAATAACTTATTCACAATTCATTTATATTCCTATATATTTGGGCCTTGGAAACTTGGTAAAAACTGCTTTACCATTTCCTTTATTATAAAACATGTTTAGAATGAAGACCACACAGTCTCAAAGCCTAAATAGAAACCGAAGCCCAAACGTTTTTTTTACAGCACAATCGGGCCGAAGCCCATATTGGCTACCCAACTCCAAAATTCTTTTACTCCTTCTTCCTTACCACCAGATCCTGATTCAGACATCCTAAATTACGCTTACTTACGACCGAATATAGAAAACAAACCTAAAATCGATCGAAAAACGGTCACCACTTCGAAAAAACTCGAGACCCACCGATCACATACTCCCAATCACGAGAAATACTTCTCCATTAATAGGATCAACTGTGCACCGAGTTGAACGTGCACATGCACACTCCTCCCTCTGGCCATTTATCGTCGCTCCATTGCCGATGAGCCATAACTTATCCCCTGATCCAATATTCCATATCGCCGAAGCCTGTCGCTTTATTGATCGAAAATTGATCAATGCCTCAAATCATCAGAATCCAAAAACCCAACTACTTCCACTAGTCAATCGAACTGCACTTGCCGTACGCCACCGTACACCATGCCTCCACCACCGATCGAAAGCCCTTCCAATGCGCGACCCTCATGCCGATCTCCATTAACTCCGGTTACATCCTCGTTCCACAACAACACCACGAACTTCATCCAAAGCCAATACACGCTAAACCCTAAAAACACCCTCTCTCTCAATCAAAAACTTAATCGAAAATGTCGCCACGGTTAGGACTTCCGCTACATTCACCAGGCCCTTCCAAACCCAGCTGCACCACCTTACGATAATTGGATCGCCTGAAATAAATTTTCGAAGGGAAATGGTTTATCCCCAAATCTCTTACAACCTTGATTGCTAAAAATCATGAATTACCCTCTAAAAATTCCAATTTCGCAAAGTAATTCAACTAGCATGCTCGAATCTTTGATTCCATTATTTTTATTTTTTTCCAAAAACCCAGTTATCCACTGTAAAGTCTAATATTCACTAAGTATATAACAATATTCACTATCAAACTATTTTTAACTTAAACTCTACAGAAAATTTAACAATTTCCTAGTTAATATCATCATCAACCATGAACTAGATTAAGAGATTTATATTTTTGAAACAGGAATGCACAATAAAACTTGTTTAACCTATTTGAATTTTGAAACAGAGACGTATCACTTTATCCAGGTATATATACAGTATGACAACATTTAAACCAGACAAGACTCAACTATATACACATGCAAGAGTTAAAATTTATCCATAGTATCATACCTACACTTTACTCAAAACCTTATCACAAGAATCAAGGTAAAACAGAGATAAGTTGGGTAGAAGGTGATGTTTACTCACCTGCATTTTAAAGAAGAACGGAGCCTCCATTTTGTTTTGAAAAAAAAAACCTGAAGACTGAAACCCTTTTGTTTTAAATTTTGCACTTCAATGCTTTTGCTTTTTTTTTTTTGAAAAAAAACTGCATGCATGCTTGTTTGAAAGATGCAGACTTCCTAAATTTCCAAGTTTGAAAAGAATCAGGCTTCATGATTTCCAGAAAAAATGTAGGCTTGCAGACTTGATTATGATTTGCAAAATTGGTCTTTGAAAAATGAGTTTCTGTTGAGTTGATTATGGTTGCTGTTTTGCACTTGATTTTCCAGTTTCCAGTTCCTCTTCTTTTTTATATATTAGAAAGAAGATGAAGGAAGAAAGAAACATTGAACTGAAAAAGAATTCCAATAATTTTTCTAACAAATTTTACTTATTTTCATTTAAATGAGAAATTTCCACTTGTAACAAATGTACCATCCATTTGTTCCTTAATTGACAAATGTATTTCTCATTTCTTCTTAAGTTGCCAAGTGTTTTTGAACTTATTTATATATAATTTTTTTACATATATATATATATATATATAATGTATTAGATTCTAATATATATATATGCCTTAAAACTTTAAATGCTTACACTATGGTTTAAATGTATACAAATCAATTAGTACTTCATTCATAAGATGTTTTAAAAGAAAGAATAATTTAAACCTATACATATATATTTTATAAACAATTCTTGTTTAAGAACTTTCAAAAAGAAATCAAAATAGAAATTTAATTAAATTTGTATATGCTATCATACCCTCTTTTTTCCTATTTAAAATCTACTCATCTATATATATAAATATAAATATATATATATATATATATATATATATATATATATATATTCCATCTTTGTTATTTGTTTTAAAAGAATAACTTATAAATTTAAAATAATTATATTAGGAGATTGTTGAATGAATATTTATCCAAATATTCATAATTCAACATAAATTATAGTTTGAATTTATATACGCATATTCAGATATACATTTATATCAGAATTTCATTTGTTCTATTAACAAGTAAGTATTTTAACAATTTTAATTCTATTAAGTTCCAATTAATAGATGTCCAAAATTCGGATTATCGCATTCCTTCCCCCTTTGAATCTTTTCGTCCTCGAAAAGGATCAAAGCCAGAATTTATTAAATAATTTAAAACCAGTTAAAACATTCTTTGATTATTTGAAAATACTTTTAAAATCTATAATACTGTCAAAATAGTTTTATAGAAATACTTCTATAACTCGATGTTTCAACAAATCCATCCTTGTTCTTATAGAGATTCGGTCATACGTTGATCAGGCGTAAGACTGAAAATCTATAAGTACTCGGTAAACCCATTTCCAACATCCGGTGAAAATATTTTGAAAAATAATTTTATTGAAAATATTGAAAACAGTTTTTGAAAATAGAGGATATATCTTTGGTGAGAATGCTCTGGAAATCATCACCCCCGTCCAAGGTCACAGTTACATTCTATGGTTACGTTGCCGTTGCAGCAAAAGTCCATGAAACTGCAGGCTCTCAGCGGCCTCTCGATTACGCCATGGATCCCACACAACAGATCACAGTTACATCCAGGGTTACGTTGCCGTCATAGCAACAGTCCATGTAACTGCAAGCTCTCGGCGGCCTCTGATTTTCGCTGTCGAAATGAAACTCCTCCACTCCTACATAGGTCGCAGTCTGCCGATATAAAATCAAACGCAGACTGTTGGCTCTCAGCGGCACACACGACTTTCTCTATGTTATATCATAGGTCGCAGTCTACCGATATAAAATCAAACACAGACTGTTGGCTCTCAGCGGCACACATGACTTTCGCTATGTTATACTCTACTCATAATCCCTAGGAACTAGTTTCGTTTGGACTCCTCACCGGATCAACTTTAGAACGCCCCCCATTGGGGCTCAAGGCAGCACCACCCGGTGGTACTCCTGAGAAGTTCATTTCAAGGAAGCGCTTTTTTCCCCAGAGCCATCATCAAAACATTTTATACTATACACATATAGTATCTTCAAATCATACACCTAGTACGATCTCATACAAAGCTCCTTTACACAAAATCGATTATCCCAAAATCGATAATTCTCAAACTAGGCTTTCCAAATTCAATATTGATTTTACCCAAAAATCAAAAACCTTTCCAAATCCAAAGGTTCCCAAAACCTTTTCCCAAAATCCTCATAAGATCCTTTATATATATATACAGATATATATAATTTTTAAAACTTTGGATCATTTCAAACTTGTATAAAACTCCTTTAATACTTCAAACACTTTCAAAATCCTTTCCTTCTGGCAATAGATTCATCAAGGGGAGTTTTATCTTATGAAACAAAGATATTTACTTTGTTTACTCAAAAATAGATATTCAAATTTGATTACTCTTTTCAATATCATTTTCATTCAAATCCGTACGATGTACACATATCATCCGTACGCTATGCTAATCTGATCGCTCACTCGATCACACAATTTCACTTCCGAACTAGTATCGTCCACCCGACTTTCTAGTGCAGACACAGATCTGGTTTCTTGATCAGAAACCGTCATTCTCCTTGCATAGTCATAACTACGATAGAGAACATCTAGAACCAATCAACAATCCATATCCAGATTCGCCATCGAAAATCGAGTGAAAAATCCCACTCGAATCGATATAACTATCTCGAAATTTTGTGCTCGAATCTGGATCAAATCACTATGCGAATAGAATAACATACGTACACCCTACGTATTTGTCTTATTGGTTATTAGCCCAATTTTCCATTACTGTTCACATTCACTTTGATTTTCATTCACTAACTCACAATTGCTTCAATCTATTTGGATTATCCCCTCTATTCTTATCTCGATTGGGTATTTAACCATTAACAGTTTGAACTCCGACCAGTTTATTTAGACAATAGTTTGAAATTTTAAAAATAGATAAGTAGTTGGAAAATAATTACTAGTTTGTAAAATAGGTAAAAAATAGTTAAAATAATTATAGAAATTTTAGATAATTGCAAAATAATAGTAAGATAGTAATTTGTTTTGTAAAATAGTTGAAATATAGTAATTAGTTTATAAAACAGTTGGAAAATTGTTAAACGATTTCAAAAATAATTGTAAACAAATATAAGATTGAAACCCTTTTGTTTTAAATTTTGCACTTCAACGCTTTTGCTTTTTTTTTTTGAAAAAAAACTGCATGCATGCTTGTTTGAAAGATGCAGACTTCCTTAATTTCCAAGTTTGAAAAGAATCGGGCTTCATGATTTCCAGAAAAAATGTGGGCTTGCAGACTTGATTATGATTTGCAAAATTGGTCTTTGAAAAACGAGTTTCTGTTGAGTTGATTATGCTTGCTGTTTTGCACTTTATTTTCCAGTTTCCAGTTCCTTTTTTTTATATATTAGAAAGAATGAGAAGAAAGAAGATGAAGGAAGAAAGAAACATTGAACTGAAAAAGAATTCCAATAATTTTTCTAACAAATTTTACTTATTTCCATTTAAATGAGAAATTTCCACTTGTGACAAATGTACCATCCATTTGTTCCTTAATTGACAAATGTATTTCTCATTGCTTCTTAAGTTTTGAACTTATTTATATATAAATTTCTATTATTTTTTTACATATATATATAATGTATTAGATTCTAATATATATATATATATATATATATAATTTATTTTATACATATGCCTTAAAACTTTAAACGGTTACACTATGGTTTAAATGTATACAAATCAATTAGTACTTCACTCATAAGATGTTTTAAAAGAAAGAATAATTTAAACCTATACATATATATTTTATAAACTATTCTTGTTTAAGAACTTTCAAAAAGAAATCAAAATAGAAATTTTATTAAATTTGTATATGCTATCATACCCTCTTTTTTCCTATTTAAAATCTACTCATATATATATATATTCCATCTTTGTTATTTGTTTAAAAGAATAACTTGTAAATTTAAAATAATTATATTAGGAGATTGTTAAATGAATATTTATCCAAATATTCATAATTCAACATAAATTATAGTTTGAATTTATATACGCATATTCAGATATACATTTATATCAGAATTTCATTTGTTCTATTAACAAGTAAGTATTTTAACAATTTTAATTCTATTAATTTCCAATTAATAGATGTCCAAAATTTGGGTTATCACAGAATTGCTGAATATTTATACTCCAATTCACACTCTGGGAAGTTGGAGCGCGTTCGCACTCCGGGAACGAATTGCTGAATGTTTATACTACAATTCACACTCTGGGAAGTTGGAGTCCGTTCGCACTGCGAGAACGATTTGCTAAATGTTTGTACTCCAATTCACACTCTAGGAAGTTGGAGTCCGTTCGCACTCCGGGAACGAATTGCTGAATGTTTATACTCCAATTCACACTCTGGGAAGTTGGAGTTAGTAAAAGGATTGTCGTGTATCAGTCCTTGTAAACGCTGGTGTAGTGTTCTATCCCCGAGCTCGGGTTTCACTTAGTAAGTGACCGGTCGTATCACAGTCACTCCCTATTCGAATAAATCCCACCGCGTGATGGAATTTAGCTCTCCGTGCATTGTGATATTATGCGTCGTTTTCAGTTAATCACAACTTTTGGATCGAAGAGATGGTTTTATTGCTGAAATAAAACAAATATGGCAAAGTCAGTTGCCTTATTACAAGTTCAAACTTCGAAATGAAAAAATAAAATGCTAAGGAAGAAATTGACTAAAAATAGATAAATAAAGCCTGTCATGTGTAGTAGCGACGGAGACTTTCGCTATTCCAAGCTCTCGGCAAAGTAAGATCGTCAATGGTTGACAACTTGAACGTGCCATCTCCAAGTTTTTGTGAAATCACATATGGCCCTTCCCAATTTGGCTTCATGTGCGAAGGGACCGGATAAATTCTCTTGAGTACAAGATCGCCGGGTTCAAAGGTTCGCGGGCGGACCTTGGCATTGTATATTCGAGCGACTCAACTCCGATATGCGGCTACCCTCAAATCAGCTTCTTCATGCTTCTCATCAAGTAGATCTAGAGATTCAGCAAGTAATATGGCATTCGTTTTCGGATCATAATATGTAACACGATGAGAGCGAACTTCCGATTCGACTGGAATAACGGCTTTAGAGCTATAGGGTAGAGAAAGTGGAGTGTGTCCGGTTGTACTTTTGTAAGTCGTTCGGTAAGCCCATAGAGCCATAGGCAGTTCATCAACCCACTTACCCCCGGCTTTTTCCAGTCGTTTCTTCAAAATAGGCTTGATAACCTTATTGACGGCTTCAACTTGACCATTTGCTTGAGGGTGTGCTACTGCAGAGAATTTCTTGTGGATGTGAAATCGTTGACAGAAGTTCTTGAATTCAACACTGTCGAATTGGGCTCCATTATCGGTGATAATAGTATGCGGGAGACCAAACCGGCAGATGATATTGCATACCACGAAGTTGATCACCTTCTTTGTTGTAATTGTTGCGAGAGGTTTAGCTTCAGCCCATTTGGTGAAGTAATCAACTGCGACGATGGCGTACTTCGCACCACCTTTAGCTAAAGGCGATGCACCAATTATATCAACTCCCCATATTGCAAATGGCCATGGGCTGACCATTTGGGTTATCTCAATAGGTGGAGCTCTGGGAATTCCAGCGTGTTTTTGGCATTTATCACACCTTTTGGCATAGTCCATAGCATCGCGATTTATGGTAGGCCAATAATATCCATATCGGAGTATTTTCTTGGCAAGTGCTTGCCCCCAATGTGATTGCCACATTCTCCTTCGTGCACATCGTGTAACACTCGTTTGACTTCGTCGTGTGCGATACACCGGAGAAGAGCAACAAAATATCCCCTTCGATACATAACTCCATTCTGAATGACAAATCGTGAAGCTTTTCGAAGAATTTGTCTTTTCTCACTTCGACGCTCAGGTAATATGCCACGCTCAATGTAATCTCGGTAGGGGGTCATCCACGATTCCCTGCTGGAAGTTGCTTCAAATGTGAATTCATTTTCTGCTCGATCAATGCTTGGAGAGGATAAAGTCTCGATAGGAACGAGTCCCAAGTGTTGGGCTTCGCCTGTACTTGCCAACTTTGCCAACGAATCGGCTTTCTGATTGTGCTCTCGAGGTACGTAAAAAATGGTATAATAATCGAACTGATCAAGTATTTCCCAGACTCGGGCTAGATAAGTGGCTAATCTTCGATCTTTGGCCTGGTATTCACCCCGAACTTGGCATACTACTAACTGGTAATCACAGTAGATTTCCACAGCAATAATTCTTAGGTCACGGGCCAACTTCAACCCAGTAAGCAAAGCTTCGTATTCGGCTTCATTGTTGGTTGCATGGAAATCAAACTTTAAAGCGAAGCATATGGATCGGCCTTTGGGAGTTTCAAGCACTATCCCTGCGCCCGAGCACCGATCGTTGGATGCACCATCAGTATATAGCTTCCATATGTATTTGGGTGATTTACTAGTTTCAGGTAAGTCTTCAGGAGTAGTGAATTCAGCAATGAAATCTGCAAGGACTTGACCGTGTATGGCTCGCCTTGGAGTATAGGTGATGTCGAACTGACTCAGTTCAATGTTCCATTTTAGTAACCTGCCAGACGTCTCTGGTCAAGTGAGGACTTGTCGTAACGGCTGATCGGTGTACACGGTGATGGGATGAGCCTGAAAATATGGATGGAGCTTCCTCGAGGTGATGACTAGGCAGTATGCCAATTTTTCTAACCTTGGATAATTTCTCTCGGCTCCGATTAACCGTTTGCTAACATAATAGACTGGTTTCTGTACTCGGTCTTCCTCCCGAACTAACGCAGCACTGATTGCGTTTTCAGATACGGCCAGATAGAGGTACAGCTGTTCATGATCAACAGGTTTTGAAAGAATCGGTGGCGTGGAAAGATGCTGAATCAATGATTGAAATGCGCCCTCACATTCTGTAGTCCATTCGAAGTTTCGTTTTCCTTTTCGGATCAGGTCGAAGAAGGGTATGCATTTGTCAGTTGATTTCAAGATGAACCTGCTCAGTGCTGCAACCTTTCCATTAAGGCTCTAAACCTGTTTTATGGTCCTTGGAGTTTGAAGATTACTGATCGCCCAAATCTTTTCGGGGTTGGCCTCTATTCCTCGGGCGTTGACGATGAACCCAAGGAATTTTCCGAATGCGACTCCAAAATGACATTTTAGCGAATTAAGCTTCATCCTGTATCTCCGGAGGACATCGAACATTGACTCTAAGTCTTTGACGTGATCAGTGGAGTATCGCGATTTTACCAACATATCATCTACATAAACTTCCATAGTTTTCCCGATCTGGTTGGCAAACATTCAACTGACTAAGCGCTGGTAAGTTAATCCGGCATTCTTTAATCCAAAAGGCATGACCTTGTAGCAGTATAGTCCCAGGTCAGTTACGAAGTTCATATTTTCTTGATCGGGCACATGCATTGGTATTTGATTGTAACCAGAATAAGCATCCATGAAAGATAATAATTCGTTCCCGGCCGTTGAATCCACAAGTTGATCGATTCGAGGAAGTGGAAAGCTGTCTTTCGGACAAGCCTTATTTAAGTCAGAGTAATCGATGCACGTTCTCCATTTCCCATTCGGTTTTCGGACAAGTACAGGGTTAGATACCCACTCCGGGCACAAAGCATCCCGGATAAACCCATTCGCTCTTAGCTTATCAAATTATTCTTTGAGGGCGGCAGATCTCTCTGGATCCATACCGCGTCTTTTTTGTTTGACCGGGATATATCGTGGGTCAATATTCAAGGCGTGGCTCATGATGTCTAGCGAGATTCCACACATATTAGAGTGCGTCCAAGCGAATACATCATTTGCTTGGAGAAATTCAACCAATTCCCGTTGCGCTTGTGGGTTTAGTTGAGACCCAATTTTTAACTTTTTGAATCATCA
This sequence comes from Allium cepa, assembly GCA_030765085.1. Taxonomy (NCBI): domain Eukaryota; kingdom Viridiplantae; phylum Streptophyta; class Magnoliopsida; order Asparagales; family Amaryllidaceae; genus Allium; species Allium cepa. Next base: position 93,406,923 of record CM060928.1, read on the forward strand.
TCATCATTAACTGGAATGTCAATTGTCAGCTCGGCGGGGGAAGCTTGACTTTCTTTAGATTCATCATTACCTTTAGTGTCTCTGGGGTCTAGATCTTTCTGGAATTGGTCGTGGTGCCCGGGCTGAGGCCCAGGCACTATTGTTAATCATCGGCGAAACAGACGTAGAGAGATTCCTCCACGTCCTTTCCTTTCTCCTTTCTCTGCGCTTCTCGCAGTTCGGCAACATAGCAGGCTCTCCCATCAGCCTGATCTCCCTGAATGACCCCAATCCCACGATCAGTGGGAAATTTCAAAGTTAAACACCACGGGGCAATCGCTGCCCTGAATTCGGCAAGGGCCGGTCGGCCCAAAAAAGCATTGTATGGAGAGTGGATATCTAAGACAACAAATTGTAACATTCGGACCCTTCGGCGTTCTCCAACTCCCAACTCCACTGGCAACTCCACCACTCCAGTGGGTATATTAGCACTTCCATCAAAGCCATGGATTCTAGATTGACAAGGCTTTAAATCTTTGGCTTCCATCTTCATTTGATCGTATGCTCTCTTAAACAAGATATTTACTGAACTCCCACTATCCACCAGGATCCTCTTCATCCAAGCAGGACCAACCTGGGCAGATATGACTAGTGGGTCTATAGTTAGGGCTTCGACTTTATCAGCATCTCGGTTTCTAATTACGATGTCATCTGCCATCGTCCTCTGTTGTTTGGCCGGAGCCCCTTCATCAAGTGTACTGCAGCTTTCGAAACTCACATGTCTGATCGAATTGGCGTATGATTCCATTTCCCTCCAGCTTCGATCCGCTGGATGAGGACCACCACTAACTGTATTTATGACCAACCTCCCGCCTGTACGAGCGGGATTCTCCTGTCTCTCTTGGTTTTGTGCACGATTTTGGTTTGACGGGCCTACACCACCAGCCTACGGTGCCCGCACGAATCGATCTAACTTCCTTTCCCTGATCAATTTTTCAATAAGGTCTTTCAAATGCCTGCAATCATTGGTATTGTGTTCATAACTTTCATGGAATCTACAGAACTTCCCCGTTTGAATCTGTCTCTCCGACGATGGCTTCGGAGTTGGCTTCTTATATTGCATCGCATTACATGTTTATAGATACACGTTTTCCAGTGATGTATTCAATGGTGTATAGCTTTCAAACATTTGCGCCCTACGCCGCGGGCCAAGATTCTGATCCTGCTTCTTATTTCTATTATCGCCGTTCCTCGGCTGGGTTTGCTTATTTTGAATACTCAACTGTACTTTTCCTGAGCTCTCTCCTGACTGTTTAACCGCCACATTGCTTTGAATCCCTTCATTGTTGGGTCTCGCTTCGTCCTACTTCCTAGATTATTTCGCATCCTCATGCCTTAAGAAATGGGCGGCTTTGGAGTAGAAACGATCCAACGATGCGGGAGGTTTCCCAGCTAGCCAATTTCCAAATTCAGAGTCGGGGTCAATCCCCTTAGTCAAGGCCATCAAGATTGAATTATCATTGGGGTTAGTGATCTTTGCACAAGCGGCATTGAATCTTTCCAAATATCGTCTGAGTGTCTCTCCTGGAGCTTGAGTGACACTAGACAAAGTATTTACGTCTTTAGGCCTGGCAATGTGCATACGGAACTGTTCAACAAATTCAGTAGCCAATTGGTCAAATGAAGAAATAGATCGTGGTGGTAATCGTGTAAACCACATCGTCGCAATCCCCCCTAAAGAAATGGGAAAACTACGGCACTTTACTGCATCATCGGCTCTTACAGCAGTCATCGACCATTCGTATTTCAGAATATGTTGGTTAGGGTCTGAATTTCCTTCATACATGGGGAGAGTCGGCATCCTGAATCACCGAGGAGGTTCAGCATATAATATGTCGTCGGTAAACGGGGTATGATTTCGGGAGATTCCCCAATCATCATTTGTTAAGCCCTGACTTTCGCGGATCATTTGGCGTACCATAGCTGAGAGGTCAGGTGTTGCTATATTCGGAGGGTGGCAAGCCAAAGTGCGGTCGGGTTCCACAGTGCGAGGTAGGATCGGGCGCTGTCGACGATCCATGTCTCGCCTCCTTGGCTCGGTGTCTTTTGGGACATATGGCCCCGGAGTGTGTTCCTGCTGGTGGTAGTTCTGATTGGAGTGATTTCGGGTATCAACTCCTATGTCAACTGCAGTGGCGGTGGCTTGGTTATCTGTAGTATGTTGTGGAACAGTGCCTCCTCGCGAGGAGGGTCCTGTATGAAAACTAGCAGAAGGGCCAACTCTTATCTGCCCAACAGTTAATGCTTGTTGGCGACCGGCAGTATGCGCATGGTTTCCGTCTAGCCTGGGACGTGTAGATCTACCGCTGTAATCAGATGAGGCAGAGCTTTCAGCGGAGGAATGAGGGGCGTGGTCCCTTCTGGATCTTCTACGTCTTTGGCGGTTTAGTTCATTGGTCAACTCAGCATTGGCACGTAGTTGTTCAGTCGTCTGTTGCCGACTTTGGGTTAGTTCCTGGAGCAGTGTCTGGAACTCTTGTCGAGTGACCGGACCTGATGGATCTGAGTGCTCGGTATCATCTTCATTGGGTGGAGGGAGTTGCAGGGTATTTTGTCTATCACGGCCTTCTTGGCCGGCGGCAGTAGAAGTGGTTCTCGTGCTAACCATCTTCAGGTGTAGAATCCTTTCCAAGATTTCGGTAAATCTGAAGAGTACGGAAGGAGTCTGAAATTGAAGTCTGGATCTCTCTCTTAGATTTATGCAATCCGATATCGATAACAGATCCAATGAGAAGGAGAAAACCAAGGTTTTCTCAGTGAAAGCACCAAAGTGTTTGCGCCAAAATTGGGCAACACCCTTCGGAAGTTTTTGAAGAGATAATAAATGAAGAAATTAAATTGAAAATGAGGATTATCTAACAAAAACTCCAAGTCACAGAAAAGTAAATTGCACGGGAGACAAAAATTTATAGTGGTTCGGCATTTTGCCTACGTCCACTATGAAGTTTTATCACTTTATTGCTTAATACTTGAAGATTACAAGTGTTCTAGATCGAAATACAGCAGATAATAGACTTAAATTCGAAATCAATGGCAGTGATGACGATGTAGAGTGATTCTGGCAGCGTCCGGGTGTACTTTATCTCTAGCAATTCTCCCATCCCCTTTCTAAATGACCAGTGGCTCTATTTATAGGTGTAGGAGGCTGATATTTCTCCTAAAATCTGGGGAGACCACTTCTGGCATGTGAGGGGTCCCACATGCCCGGCCTCAGGAAATCCAGGCCCACTTTAGGATCGATTCGAACTCTAGTTAGAGTCGATCAATAAAGTGTCCAATCGAGGTGAAATTTGGTGTGGACATTCTTCAACATGCATGCAAGCTCCTGTGAAAATTTCATAGCATTTGGACTTGTAGATCTCGAGTTATGATCGATTCAAAGTTGCATTCTCGGTTGACGCGCTTGGTTCGAATCAATCCCTTCGAATCAATAGGGCCGAATCGATGACTCGAGCATGTGCCTGGTGACGTGGCGCACACGCTTCTCGGGTTGATCCATCTTTTTCTCCTTGTTTACTGGGTCGAACCCATGGTTTTAGCCGCCTTGACTTGGTGGATTCGAAGACATGCTCCTTTGATTCGATCGAATGGATGTTCCTTCGTATCGATCAAGGTATGCGATAGTTGATCGACATGAAGGCTTCACAGCTGAATGAATTCGAAGACGGTCGTGGGATGGAGTCGAAGTTCTTCAACTGCATGGATTCGAAGGTCTTCCCCTTGATGGATTCGAAGTGAGGCCCTGTCTTGATGGACTCGAACCAAGGCTTGCTCGATGGATTCGAACCAAGGTTATGTCTTATGGGTTCGATCTTATATGCTCTGATGGAGGCGAAGTAATGTACGCCGATGGATACGAACTTATGTGCTCTGATGGAGGCGAAGTGGAGCGACTTCATGGACTCGAAGGACTTCAACCCGATGGATACGAAGTGGAGTGATCCCATGGATTCGAAGTAAGAGGAACTCGATGGATTCGAACTCATGCTCTCCTGATGGATTCGAACTTAGGGTTATTTCCTCCAACTTGCATCGATGATAGCTTGAGCATACGAACTCGGATTGACTTGAAATTTGAGATACCGACTTCTACGATCTTTCTTGTCATATCCTATCAATTGTAGCTCAATCTGGACTCGAACAAAATTCATCGATATCCATAGTGAAGCGAAGCACGACCAAACCGTCCTTTTTTGTCGATCGATCTTTTGGTATCACGGCTTTGCCAAGAAGTGGGATAACAGTACCTATGTGATTTAGATTTAAATTTCAAGTAAATGGATTTATAATAATTTGAATATATATGTATATATGTACATACATTGAGTTTGAGTTAAATTTTAACTAAATGGTTTAAAGACAAATTATAATGATAAAAATAAAGTAAATAATTAATTGCTAAAATTTAAAATAAAAATCTAGAAATTCATCTGTGTTACAAAATAAATAAATATATAGTTTATACAAATTGAAGTAAAGATATAATTTTAATATCATAATACAAATAGAAATAAATAATAATAGTAAAAGGAAAAAAACAAAAGAAAACAAGTTCATATTCATTTACATTTGCAAAATGAAGGCATTAGCAAATAAATACAAAGTACGACAATCTTGTAATGGAACAAAGTATTGTAAAACAAGTAAAACAAAGTATATATGCATAAGGGAAAGCTGGCAAGGGAAGATCTAGCAAGAAGATATATATATGTACATATATTTTGTATAAATCATTAATGCAGCCCCAACAGAAAAACAGTTTTAGCAAATAAGAATTTTCTTCATGCATTGTACAAATGGGTTAAAAATAGTATAAGATACAAACTCATCAATGCAAATACACATCATCCCAAAACTCCATAGTAAAGTAAAGCAATACAAATATATACATATATTTTGTACAAGACATTAATGCAGCCCCCAAACACGTATATCTCAGCCAACAAATCCCTGCTATAAAAAAAGTGTACAATATCACCTTAAACAAAGCCTGCATATTTTTATATATATGCACATAGTCTCCATTTTGTTTACCCTATAACTGAGTAAAATCAAAGCAATATCATCATCATTATTCAAACAAATATCAGTCAATCAAACATCTCAAACTAAAACATCAAAGTAAGCAATCAAAGCCTGTGAATCAAGAAGGATTACAGTTTGAATTTGCAAAAGCTCTGTCATTTCTGGAACCATGATTTGGAAGGTGAGTAAACTTTTTTTTTTGTTTGTTTATTGAAACTTAAGTATATCTGGGATAAGTATGTTTATATAGGTGTATGTTTCTCAGAGTGTATATATATATAAGTATGAATGTATTCATGCCTGTACAAATTTGCGTATCTCTATTTTGTTTTAGCAGACCAGATTTTTAAACAAATTCGTATCTACTGTTCTAACTACTGTTAGCACTGGGAACATAAACAAAAGTTGATTGTTTGATTTTGAACCAAGTTTAAAAATTTATTTAAAGCAAAAACAACTTTTAAATACCTCTGAAACTCAAGAAACCTGAGTAAAACTTTAGCTTAATCCAAATTCAAATATTTTAATTTTCGAATTCAGGTATCCAAACTGAATTCTCATGCGAAGACATGATTTTTAAAGCATAAACCATAATTTTTAGAGTTTGGCTTCGAGGGCAGTTTGAATTCGTTTAAAAATTGGTTTTTGGCTAATTTCTGGTGATGGATCGACTCGTGGAGGTCGTGTTCGTGGCTGGAGATGGAGGAGGCTACGGGGTGTCGGCGAAAAATGGTCGGAGGTGGCGAAAACGTCGGAGGCGACGGCGGTGTAGAATTTAAATCTGTAAACCTAGTTTTGTCACGCATTGGAAACTCGCGCACTATTGTCTCGTGCAAGCATCGAGTGTCTCGAGGTCGTGGGCCATGGTAGGGGTCGAGTTGAAGAAGGCGAGGCCGGAGGCTGGGGTCCGCTGATGGTCGGGGCTGGGAAGACGTCGCGTTTAAAGAGTTGGGGATGTAATGGGTTTAAATGTTCCAGGTTTCGAGTTTCAACTCGAATCTCGATTTCAAGGTGGTGGAAGGGTTCAGGTGGTCGGAGCTCGTTCTGGAGTCGATCGGCGACGTGCTCAACGCCGCGGAGTTGCCAGAAGTCGGTCAACGGCGGCGTGCACTGCACGGGCCTTGGCGTTTGCCTGAGTGTTGTTTTCGTCTGGGGAGAACAGGAGTGATGCATGCGTTTTACTCAAGTAATTCAAGTCGTTTACTCGAAGCAAGGAACAAAGGGTCTCGGGTCAAGTTGTTCAAGGCTTTTCAACTTGAACCTGATCCTATTTTCTGAAATTTAAAACCAAATTTAAACTTATAAATCAAGGTTTTAAATTGAGTTGTAAACCAAAATATATGTATAATTCAAGTTGAATTGAAATTTAGTTTTGAACATAATTAAAGTTTAAAAATTCAAATTTGTTTAAATGACTCAAAAGCAACTAAATGTTTGAAGAAAATTGAATTTAAAATAGATTTGAAATTTGTAAATAAAAAATTTAAACAAGTTAAAATTAAAAGTTTAAATCTGGAATTAATTCTAAATAAGAATTTAAAGTTTTGCAATTTAATTAAGTTTCAGAACTTAAGTGTTTAAAAGAAGTTAAATATGCTAAAACTAAAAAGAAAAGTGATTTTTCTTTAAATTAAAATTAAAATTTGAAACAATGTTTTTAACATATTGTGAAGAACATATTAAATCATGAATGAGTGACTTTAAGTAATGAAGATTAATGATTTCAAATTCATTAACGAATGAGTTCTTAACGGTAAAGCGATTTATAATCAATAATGATAAATATAAGTAAATTTCTTTAGAGTGGTAATTAAAGAAATTCAATAGTCAATGAAGTCATTAACTACGGTTTTATTTGAATAATTAATTAATGTGATAAATTTTAACAATTAATAAGATTGATTAATTTTGATAATAATCAATCATGGAATTATTAATTATAATTGCTTAATGACAGTAATTATGGAATTAATTATTTAATGTAATTAATTGAGTTAATTGAATTTGTTTAAGTTAATTACTTAAGTTTAAATTAATTCAAAATAATCATTTGACAATTTGGAAAATATAATCACTTAGAAAGGTAATTAATAGATAATTACCGGATGTAATTAAATGAATGATAATCAGTAATTTGGGTATAAATATTGGTTATTAATTAAGGGGTTAATTAAATTTATTAATTAAAGGATTAATTAATAGTTGCGATTAATTAAGATTAATTAAATAATTAAAGGTAAATTGGTTCATCAATTAAAATTGATTGGTTAATAATAAAAGATTAACTAATAAATGACAAATGGGAAATTTATTTCAGATTCTTATGATAATTAACCCAGATTAATCAGTGATAAATAAATTTACTTGTGAATGTTTGGACTTGGTTGAATGATTTAACTGTCTGATATTCCTAATCTGTGATGCTTTGTGATATATTCTGATTTATATGCGTAATCTGTAATATAGTTTATTTATCTGGGATGAATGTAATTTATTATCTGTAATTGATATATTTGTGGTCTGTGATCTGTGAATAAAAGATAAGCGTTATAAGTTTATACCGCTTATCAACGATATTTCTGTATTTTGATCTGTGATGATTGAATGCTGTTGCACTATTGTGTTAAACCCCTGGACCACACCATACGTACACAAATGTGGATTTCACGAGGACATCGGTTAAGTCATAGATTTGTATCAAATTTAGAAATTGAATTCTTGAATCCAAAATAGTTTTGAAATTTGAATTAAGAACTTTTGAAATGTGTTTCAAAAATAAAAATTATTTTAAATAACTTGATAAAAACTTAGAATTTAAATAATTTGATTTAAATTTGAATTCAATGTTTGAAATTGAATTCAATGACTTGGAATTTTGGTCTAAAACATTATACAAGTCATAAAAGATGCTTATATGGGATCTTAACCATTTAAATAGTGTGGTTTTGGAAATGTAAATTTGAATTCAAGTTCTATACTTGAATGGCTTTAATTTATAATCAGTTTTTCCAAAAAAACGAAAACTATTTGTTTCCAAATAATGAAGCTTTCATATAAGGAATGAATTCCTAATTTGTGTTAAGACAATTTCAAGTTTGAAATGGAAACGTAAATAGTTGGAAGACTATAAATTGACCTTTGTAAGATGATTGAACTTTGTTTTGAAATCGAAGAGAATTTTGAAGGGTGAATCTTTTATATTATAAAAGATTTAAATTATAAATTGTTTTGAAAGCTATAAGTTAAATCTTTAACTTAAAGATTTTAAACGAGTTAATCCAATTGAAATGGAAATTGTTTTGAAATCCGTAAATGGATCTTTGTGAAAATGGGTGAACTTAGTGAAATAAATCCTTTGTTTAAAGGATTTGAGAATGGTAATTTGTTTAAACCATTTGAAAGAAAGTTTTGGATTATTAAGTTGTGACTTAATTGAAATCTCATATCCATATATTTTAAATGTTGTGCTCACTATTCGGCTTAGCCGGGGGAGGACCTTTATGTCATATAACCCATTCCGAATGTGTGATTCGACGTTATGGATAGAATTTGAAGACCGGTGGTGAAGCCCGGGTATTTGTGAGAACGATAGGATAACCTATCGATTGTCTCTGCACCGAGTCGCGCCGGTATAGAGATTCCTTAAGTGATGCGAAGTCTGATCGGGATTATGAATATCCGGATTGCAAAGGCTTCTTTTGATGTGCCTTCGGTTCTGTTCGAACCCGGAACAGACTTGTATGGTTACATGTCTGACACTACACTTTGAGATATAAAGCAGATTTATTTCAGATACGTATCTGTTGGTGGCGGAGAATTTATTCTCTTAGCTTAACACCCTTCTCTGAGACGTACGAGCTCAGACGGTATGTAGTTGAAGGTTATCAGCGATATATTCCCAATTTGGTAGTATGACATGCTGAGTGCTGCTGTGTGTTGATCATTTGTGATCAGAGAATGGCTTTTGTATAAAGCGTAGCATTGTGGATGAGACTGCATCAGGACCTCACAACCCGAAAATGGTCGAAACGGGAACGATGTGGCAAGGTTATGAGGGTCGCGCCCTTTAAGGTGTGTCATTCCCTTCCGGTAAAGGGTGGTATCATGGTATGGAGCCCAGATATTTACCTATGTGGTGGCTCTAATCTCATTTACTGTGTGGTTGTTGCTTTGGAGGCGCCTCGGATAAAGGTCCCAAAGGACCGGGGAGTGGCATGCTCGTGTAGTAGTTACCTAGTTACAAAGGTAACGTAGCCTTGTGTTGGCAGAGAGCTGGTTAAGTTCTCGGGACGTCCCGCCAGAGGCGTACCCGTGGACAGTGGGAAGTTCCTTAGCCCGACCATTTGTTGGAAAATCCAAACAAAACAATACGAACCTTCTACGGTTTTAGTTGTAGAACCTGCCATTTAAATGGTAGCTATAGCGGGCATAATATAATGGTACCAATGCTGGCTAAGATTTATATTCTACTTTCGAAATGTTTTCCACCGTGCACTTATAATAATAATATCAGAAATTTTCTCGTATCAAGCATGTTTGACTACCATAAGAAGAAATCTCCTCCAAGTCTGTGTTTGCATTGTGTGTGTGGCGGGAGGCCTTATGGTAGTTTCATTTTCTAAAAAGCATTGTGGATTCCTTTAAAAAAAAATCTCTTGTTGTTTGTTTAAAGACCAAACTGTTTTTGTTACTCATACCAGTCCCATGACTGACTCGGAGTTTATTGTTCCTATCCTAAACTCTGGGTGCCCACAATTTTCCGCATGGGCAGTCTAGAGTTGGGTTTTCAAATAGTCATGTTTAGTAGATTATCTGGAGTTAGTCCAATCTTTGGATGGGGACGATACTTGCTTATCTAGGTGCCACGTGATGTTGGTTCAAGCTAGCTTTGGATTGAAGCATTGGATCCGGGGATGCATTCTATTGAAGATATTATTCCGCTGTTGATATTATCATTATCTTTCTTTTCCGCTGCTATTTTATTGTATCATATCTCTGATGCATATTGATATCTATTGGATCATCCGTTGTATCGGATATTGTATCAATGCTGTATATCAATGTATTATTCTTTTTCTTTTGTTGTGTTGTTTACTCAATGGTGTTATAAGCTCCGACGACTCGGATTTGAACGATCGGATCTGCGGCATTCAAGTACGATGTAAAGTATGGATGTCGATTTTCGAACGCGAAAAATTCGTATCGTTACATTTGGTATCAGAGCTAAGGTTGAACTTTAGGTCTGGAGTATAACACATTAAGTAACTCATTAGAGATAGGGTGAAGTAAACCCTAGAATGAGTATATCCCTAAGATATCCATTCAAATGTCTCGATAAATTCTCTTACTATCCACTGATAGTGAGTATGAGTGCAAGAAGAGAACGAGATAGGGGACAGGGAAGTACCACTACAAATGGTCAATACCCTACAACAGTGGAAATAATTTTTTTCTCTATCAATTTTCTTTGATTCGTTTCCAAATTCTTTTGATTGCTTCTTACCGGCTATAAGAAGAAGTTTCGGTGTGAGGATGGCTCTACGAATCATTGTAGGAAAATTTTTACCTTGTATCTTCATCGATTTCTCATCGGTTTTTGATTTAAACTTTAATAAATTTGAAATTTGAAAAATTGGAAATTCTGAATAAATTGTAAATTTTAAATTGAGTTAAATTGGTTAATGAAATATAAGGATAAAATTGAACTGTATTGATAAAACAATTTTGTTTAAAACCAAATTTTGAAATTCTGTATAATTTCTTGAGTATAATAAATTTTGTAATATAAACTTTGATGTATTTCTTAGCCTATAAAATTCTAAACCTTAGAATCTTATTTTTTGGATTTTGGTTTTGATTGTAGAGAACCTATAGTATAAGTAGGGGAGGAGCACTTTCCAAAGCCAGAAGAGTCGGTGAGTATGGTTCATCTAGTAGGGTTCGAGATGATTTGGGTGAACCATCAGTACATAAGGAGATGCCAAAAGAGCTGGTGGAGCAGCCACAACCGCAGGTAGAAGAACCCAAAGAAGAAGTGGTTGAAGAACCCAAGAGGGAATCAGAAGAGGAACTCGAAGAAGAATTCGAAGGCGAAGAAGAATTCGAAGACGAAGAAGAATTCGAAGAGGAAGAAGAAGTTGAAGACGAGGAAGAGGTGGTGTCGGAAAATGACGATGCGGTCATTTGGAATTTGGATAATGCAGTGGAAGAACAAGACGATGGAGGGTATATTTTGGTAGAATCTGAACCAAAGGATGTTTATGAGATAGACAATGAGGCGAAGGTTAGAGAACTGTCAGGGCCTGAGAGAGGGAGCTCTGATAGTGAAGATATGTAGTTGGTTGGGTTGACTTCTTTTGGATAGGGTGTGTTTATGTACGTGTTTTGGATTTAGAACCGTAGTGAATGTTGGATGTTAATTGGGTAATGTATGACTATAACATATGTACGAATATTATGAGTAGTACTTAATATAAGATATATATTATGAATTACCCGTAAGAATCCATGTGTTTACTAGTATGGTTTGAGTTGTCATTGGTCTATTCTGTGTGTGTATAATTCATGAACGAGCTGTGTAATTTCGAGGACGAAATTCTTTTAAGGGGGAAGTCTGTAACGACCCCGAATTTTTACTAAATTTAAATTGATAATTAGATTAATTTTTGAATTAAAATCTGTAAAATTTATTAGTAAATTGATTCGAGTTTCCCTAAATTCAAATAGAAAATATATTAAATCATATGAATTTAAATATTGTACCATGTGATTTGGATTTAAATTTCAAGTAAATGGATTTATAATAATTTGAATATATATATATGTGTATATATGTACATACATTGAGTTTGAGTTAAATTTTAACTAAATGGTTTAAAGACAAATTATAATGATAAAAATAAAGTAAATAATTAATTGCTAAAATTTAAAATAAAAATCTAGAAATTCATCTATGTTACAAAATAAATAAATATATAGTTTATACAAATTGAAGTAAAGATATAATTTTAATATCATAATACAGATAGAAACAAACAATAATAATAAAAGGAAAAAAAAAAGAAAACAAGTTCATATTCATTTACATTTGCAAAATGAAGGCATTAGCAAATAAATACAAAGTATGGCATTCTTGTAATGGAACAAAGTATTGTAAAACAAGTAAAACAAAGTATATATGCATATGGGAAAGCTGGCAAGGGAAGATATAGCAAGAAGATATATATGTACATATATTTTGTACAAATCATTAATGCAGCCCCAAACAAAAAAATAGTTTTAGCAAACAAGAATTTTCTTCATGCATTGTACAAATGGGATAAAAATAGTATAAGGTACAAACTCATCAATGCAAATACACATCAGCCCCAAAACTGCATAGTAAAATAAAGCAATACAAATATATACATATATTTTGTACAAGACATTAATGCAGCCCCCAAACATGCATATCTCAGCCAACAAATCCCTGCTATAAAAAAAAGTGTACAAACAAATAATTCTTTTATCACCTTAAACAAAGCCTGCATATTTTTATATATATGCATATGGTCTCCATTTCGTTTACCATATAACTGAGTAAAACCAAAGTAATATCATCATCATCATTCAAACAAATATTAGTCAAACAAACATTTCAAACTAAAACATCAAAGCAAGCAATCAAAGCCTGTGAATCAAGAAGGATTACAGTTTGAATTTGCAAAAGCTCTATCATTTATGGAACCATGATTTGGAAGGTGAGTAAACTTGTTTTTTTTGTTTGTTTATTGAAACTTAAGAAAATTTGGGATAAGTATGTTTATATATGTGTGTGTTTCTCTGAGTGTGTGTGTGTGTGTGTGTATAAGTATGAATGTATTCATGCCTGTACAAATTTGGGTATCTCTGTTTTGTTTTCCCAGACCAGATTTGTAAACAAATTCGTATCTTCTGTTCTAACTACTGTTAGCAATGGGAACATAAACAAAAGTTGATTATTTGATTTTGAACCAAGTTAAAAAAATTATTTAAAGCAAAAACTACTTGTAAATACCTCTGAAACTCAAGAAACCTGAGTAAAACTTTAACTTAATCCAAATTCAAACATTTTAATTTTCGAATTCAGATATCCAAACTGAATTCTCATGCGAAGACATGATTTTTAAAGAATAAACCATAATTTTTAGAGTTAGGCTTCGAGGGCAGTTTGAATTCATTTGAAAATTGGTTTTTGGCCAATTTCTGGTGATGGATCAACTCGTGGAGGTCGTGTTCGTGGCTGGAGATGGAAGAGGCTATGGGGTGTCGGCGAAAAATGGTCGGAGGTGGCGAAAACGTCAGAGGCGACGACGGTGTAGAATTTAAATCTGTAAACCTAGTTTTGTCACGCATTGGAAACTCACGCACTATTGTCTCGTGCAAGCATCGAGTGTCTCGAGGTCGTGGGCCATGGCGGGGGTCGAGTTGATGAAGGCGAGGCCGGAGGCTGGGGTCCGCTGATGGTCGAGCCTGGGAAGACTTCGCGTTGACAGGGTTGGGGATGCAATGGGTTTAAATGTTTCAGGTTTCGAGTTTCAACTCGAATCTCAATTTCAAGGTGGTGGAAGGGTTCAGGTGGTCGGAGCCCGTTCTAGAGTCGATCGGCGACGTGCTCGACGCCGCGGAGATGCCAGAAGCCGGTCAACGGCGGCGTGCACTGCACGGGCCTTGGCGTTTGCCTGAGTGTTGTTGTCGTCTGGGGAGAACAGGAGTGATGCACGCATTTTACTCAAGTAACTCGAGTTGTTTACTCGAAGCAAGGAACAAAGGGTCTCGGGTCAAGTTATTCCAGGCTTTTCAACTTGAACCTGATCCTATTTTCTGAAATTTAAAACCAAATTTAAACTTATAAATCAAGGTTTTAAATTGAGGTGTAAACCAAAATATAAGTATAATTCAAGTTGAGTTGAAATAGTTTTGAACATAATTAAAGTTTAAAAATTCAAATTTGTTTAAATGACTCAAAAGCAACTAAATGTTTGAAGAAAATTGAATTTAAAATAGATTTGAAAATTGTAATTGAAAAATTTAAACAAGTTAAAATTAAAAGTTTAAATCTGGAATTAATTCTAAATCAGAATTTAAATTTTTGCAGTTTAATTAAGTTTTAGAACTTAAGTGTTTAAAAGAAGTTAAATATGCTAAAATTAAAAAGAAAAGTGATCTTTTTTTAAATTAAAATTAAAATTTGAAACAATGTTTTTAACATATTGTAAAGAACATATTAAATCATGAATGAGTGACTTTAAGTAATGAAGATTAATTATTTCAAATTCATTAACAAATGAGTTCTTAACGGTAAATCGATTTATAATCAATAATGATAAATATAAGTAAATTTCTTTAGAGTGGTAATTAAAGAAATTCAATAGTCAATGAAGTCATTAACTAAGGTTTTAATTGAATAATTAATTAATGTGATAAATTTTAACAATAAATAAGATTGATTAATTTAATAATAATCAATCATGGAATTATTAAGTATAATTGCTTAATGACAGTAATTATGGAAATAATTATTCGATGTAATTAATTGAGTTAATTGAATTTGTTTAAGTTAATTACTTAAGTTTAAATTAATTCAAATTTACTTGTGAATGTTTGGTCTTGATGGAATGATTTAACTATCTGATATTCCTAATCTGTAATGCTTTGTGATATATTCTGATTTATATGCGTAATCTGTAATATAGTTTATTTGTCTGGGATGAATGTAATTTATTATCTGTAATCGATATATTTGTGGTCTGTGATCTGTGAATAAAAGATAAGCGTTATAAGTTTATACCGCTTATCAACGATATTTCTTTATTTTGATATTTGATGATTGAATGCTGTTGCACTATTGTGTTAAACCCCTGGACCACACCATACACACACAAATGTGGATGTCACGAGGAAATCGGTTAAGTCACAGATTTGTATCAAATTTAGAAATTGAATTCTTGAATCCAAAATAGTTTTGAAATTTGAATTAAGAACTTTTGAAATGTGTTTCAAAAATAAAAGTTATTTTAAATAACTTGATAAAAACTTAGAATTTAAATAATTTGATTTAAATTTGAATTCAATGTTTGAAATTGAATTCAATGACTTGGAATTTTGGTCTAAAACATTATTCAAGTCATAAAAGGTGCTTATATGGGGTCTTAACCATTTAAATAATGTGGTTTTGGAAATGTAAATTTGAATTCAAGTTCTATACTTGAATGGCTTTAATTTGTAATCAGTTTTTCCAAAAAAACGAAAACTATTTGTTTCCAAATAATGAAGCTTTCATATAAGGAATGAATTCCTAATTTGTGTTAAGACAATTTCAAGTTTGAAATGGAAACGTAAATTGTTGGAAGACTATAAGTTGACCATTGTAAGATGATTGAACTTTGTTTTGAAATCGAAGAGAATTTTGAAGGGTGAATCTTTTATATTATAAAAGATTTAAATTGTAAATTGTTTTGAAAGCTATAAGTTAAATCTTTAACTTAAAGATTTTAAATGAGTTAATCCAATTGAAATGGAAATTGTTTTGAAATCCGTAAATGGATCTTTGTGAAAATGGATGAACTTAGTGAAATAAATCCTTTGTTTAAAGGATTTGAAAATGGTAATTTGTTTAAACAATTTGAAAGAAAGTTTTGGATTATTAAGTTGTGACTTAATTGAAATCTCATATCCATATATTTTAAATGTTGCACTCACTATTCGGTTTAGCCGGGAGAGGACCTTTGTGTCGTATAACCTATTCCGAATATGTGATTCGACGTTATGGATAGCATTTGAAGACCGGTGGTGAAGACTGGGTATTTGTGAGAACGATAAGATAACCTATCGATGTCTTTACACCGAGTCGCGTCGGTATAGAGATTTCCTAAGTGATGGGAAGTCTGATAGGGATTGTGAATACCCGGATTGCAAGGGCTTCTTTTGAAGTGCCTTCGGTTCTGTTCGAACCCGGAACAGACTTGTATGGTTACATGTCTGACACTACACTTCGAGATATAAAATAGATTTCTTTCAAATACGTATCTGTTGGTGGCGAAGAATTTATTCTCTTAGCTTAGCACCCTTCTCTGAGATGTACAAGCTCAGAGGTTATGTAGTTGAAAGTTATCATCGATATATTCCCAATTTGGTAGTGTGACATGCTGAGTGTTGCTGTGTGTTGATCATTTATTATCAGAGCATGGCTTTTGTATAAAGCGTAGCTTTGTGGACGAGACTACATCAGGACCTCACAACCCAAAAATGGTCGAAACAGGAATGATGCGGCAAGGTTATGAGGGTCGCGCCCTTTAGGGTGTGTCATTCCCTTCTGGTAAAGGGTGGTATCATGGTATGGAGCCTATGTGGTGGCTCCAATCTCATTTATTGTGTGGTTGTTGCTTTAGAGGCGCCTCGGATAAAGGTCCCAAAGGACCGAGGAGTGGCATGCTCGTGCAGTGGTTACCTAATTATAAAGGTAACCCGGCCTTGTGTTGGCAGAGAGCTGGTTAAGTTCTCGGGACGTCCCGCTAGAGGCGTACACATGGACAGTGGGAAGTTCCTTAGCCCGACCATTTGTTGGAAAATCCAAACAAAACAATACGAGCCTTGTACGGTTTTAGTTGTAGAACCTGCCATTTAAAATGGTTGCTATAGCGGGCATAATATAATGGTACCTATGCTGGCTAAGATTTATATTCTACTTTCAAAATGTTTTCCACTGTGCACTTATAATAATAATATCAGAAATTTTCTCGTATCAAGCATAAGAAGAAATCTCCGCCAAGTTTGTGTTTGCATTGTCTGTGTGCGGGAGGCCTTATGGTAGTTTCATTTTCTAAAAAGCATTGAGGATTCCTTTAAAAAAAATCTCTTGTTGTTTGTTTCAAAGACCAAACTATTTTTGTTACTCATACCAGTCCCATGACTGACTCAGAGTTTATTGTTCCTATCCTAAACTCTGGGTGTCCACAATTTTCCGCACGGACAGTCTAGAGTTGGGTTTTCATATAGTCAGGTTTAGTAGATTATCTGGAGTTAGTCCAATCTTTGGATGGGGACGAGACTTGCTTATCTAGGTATCATGTGATGTTGGTTCAAGCTAGCTTTGGATTGAAGCATTGGATTTGGGGATGCATTCTATTGAAGATATTGTTCCGCTGTTGATATTATCATTATCTTTCTTTTCCGCTGCTATTTTATTGTATCATATCTCTGATGTATATTGATATCTATTGGATCATCTGTTGTATCAGATATTGTATCAATGTTGTATATCAATGTATTATTCTTTTTCTTCCGTTGTGTTGTTTACTCAACGGTGTTATAAGCTCTGGCGACTCGGATTTGAACGATCGGATCTGCGACATTCAAGTACGATGTAAAGTATGGATGTCGATTTTCGAACGCGAAAAATTCGTATCGTCACACAATTTCCCTTTGTTGAAAGTACTCTTTCAGTGGTTTAAATTCACTGCCTCCATCAGTTTATATTATTTTGAGCTCATTGTTTATTTGTTTTTCTGCTTGTGTTATAAACTGTATAATAGTTTTTCTTGTATCTGCTTTTGACTTCAAAAAATATATCCATGTATATCTAGAATATGCATCAACAAAAGATATGTAGTACCTGTACCCATAGTCAGAACTCACTGGTGCTGGTCCCCATAGATCTGTGGCCACCAGTTCAAGTGGTTTATTGACTGTTGTGTTGGAATCTGTAAATGGCAGTTTGTGGCTTTTACCTAGTTGACAGTAGGTGCCTATATATGGTGTAGATACATCAAAAGCAATATTATTATTACTAAGTACTTGTTTTACAACATTTACACTAGGATGTCTAAGTTTACAATGCCACAAATCAAAGGTTTCTTTGTCTTTCCTAATATTTGACACAGAACTGTTGCACTATTCCTATTTTTTCCATTTCCAGTGTTCCAAACTTGAACTTGTATAGACCTTTATCCAGTTCACCCTGTAATAATGTTTCTTGATTCAGTAAGTCTTTAACAACACAAAATTTTAGGTGAAACTCAAAATACACATTGTTGTCATTAGCAAACTGAGATACACTCATTAAGTTTTTCTTAATTTTGGGAACTTTTAATAGATTATTAAGGTAAAGATGTCTTTTACCTTTGATACTGCTAGTTCCAACATGTGTGATGTTTATAGCTTCACCATTACCCAAACGTATAATATGCATACCTATGTATTCTTTGCTGCTAAGATTGAGATTTTGAAGATTACTTGTGAGGTGGTTGGTTACACCTGAGTCTGGATACCAATCCTTATTTGTTATGTCCTCTGTTTTGGTGAGTCTTTCTGAATTTGCCTGTTGCCTTCTTGCATCTTCTGAATTTCTGTTTGATTGATGTTTGCCATATTTTCCTTGATTCACCCTTTTTTTGATAACATGGATAATATTCAGTGTTAAGTCTGAAATAACATTGTCTTGCTGTGTGGCCAGGCTTTTCATAGATTTGACACTTTTCTCTATTGTTATTCCATCTGTTATTTCTTCCTCCTCCTCTCTGACTGCCACCACCTCTCTGGTTATATGAGTTTTGTCTGATATTTTGCTCATGTGCCTTATTCTTTCAATTGGATGCATAGTTGATTGACAGTTCTTTTTCCTTTCTTTGTTCTACCCTTCCTTCATGTGATAACAGAACTGAGTGCACATATTGTAAACTAGGTAGATTCTGTTGTGATGAGACAATTGCAACAACTGATTCATATTTAGTATCCAGACCATTCAATATACAGAGGATATGTTCTGTTTCTGACACTTTTTGTCCAACAGTATCAAGGTGATCAAAATATGATTTTATCTTTGTTAGATATTCTTGCATTGTCATGCTATCTTTCCTTAAGTTTTGCAATTGTCTCTTGTAGTACATGATTCTTGCTGCTGATTGAGTGCTGAATATTTGTTGTATTGCAGTCCATATCTCAAATGATGTCTTGCAACCAACAAGCTGACTGAGGAGAGATGGACTGGCTGATGATATTAGCCATGCTGCTAACAGACTGTCTTGTCTCTGATAATTGATGAATTCTTTATTGTCAACTCTGTCCCCTTTGCTGTCAGTGATCATCCTTGCTGGAACTTCCATAGTTCCATACAGGTAATCTTCCAAACCACAACCTTTAATGCTGGTTTCAACTTGATATTTCCATAATATGAAATTATTCTCATCAAGTGCAGTGGTCACCAAATTATTTTTTGGTTTGATGATATTACAGGAGTTTGTTTCAATGATTCGAGTTTCTTGATTGTCTGGTCTTGACCCTTCCTGATTCTTGATTCCACTCGAGGCAGTTGATGATACTTCATCGTCTCCTGCCATGGTGGAGCAATTGGAAGAGATGTTGAGATTCTAGATGACCGGACTGAAGCGGTGCAGCTGAGCTTGTGAATCTTGAAGCAAGATTCTTGGCGTGGAACTGTTTGTGAAGGTTCTTGATTAGTGAAAACCAAAAAGGAGATGATACTACACTCTCATACGATGAGAACGCATGTAACTGAGAGCAATAGAGTGGTGGATGATGAAACTGCTCTAACACCACTTCTGTATGGCTCTATGATGAGATAGGTTGATAGTCTCTGATAAGATTCGCTGGTGATCTTTTAGCTCCTTGTCGTTAGACAATTTCGAGATCTGATACCATATAAGAAAACTTGAATTGGAGAGGAAAGAAAATATATCAAACTTTTATTATTCTTTGTTGTTACAAACTGACATGCTTCAGTTTTCTTTTATAATGGTACAATACATGGAAATGTGATATTGGGCTGTAATGTTTGGCCCAAGCCCGTATGTACACAATACAGAGGTTATAATACAATTCTGAGATATCTATTACTTCATAATTGTGGTGTGTTTAGTTGTTGAAGCCAGAAGATTGTCACCTTTGGAATATGATTGTTGATATAGACACCAAGGATATGTGAACCTGCTTCTGTAAAAAAAAGTTTATCCCAAATATCTTGTAGGTTTTTGAGAACTCGGTTATCAATTTATTTTACTTGCATGACAGTTTCACAAAGAAGTTGACCATCTTCACTGCTAACAAAAAGGAATATTTGATGAAAAATGCACCGCGAGATAAGGTAATTATTTTAGATTTGTAATATCGCAAATCAGTAATTGTAATTAGCTATTAATGTCATTTAACATGTACTCTTAATTCAATATCCTGATAGTTAAGTTGTTGTTATTTTTCCCTTTTATGGACCGAGTTAACTTGTTATGGTTATGGATATCGCAATTTTAGCTTCAATGTTATTTTAATGCTAGTTTGTAGCCCAAAGATGCAAATTATAAGGTGAATTGCTCTCCTTGTTTTATCATTTTCCAATGGAATAGCTATAAATACGGGTCAGAAAGTTTTTGAATGCAGAAGTAATAGCCATGTCTGATATTTATGTAATTTTGCTTTTTTCTGTATTAAGTGGGTGAAAAAGGTTGAGACAAAGGCATCTTTGGAATACGATTGTTGATGTAGATACCAACTTATTTTGTAGGCTTTCAGGAACTCAGGTATCAACTTATTTATATTCGACAAATCAGTTATGAATATATCTAACGTAGGTGACCATGTTGCAGATTGATTTACCATCTTCAGTCCTAACAAAAAGGAGAAATTGCAGAAAAATGCAGTGCAAGACAAGGTAAATAGGCTGAATTCGTTGCAAAATGGCAAGGGATCGTCGTCTGTGGGAAGTGAACCCACGACCACACGGTTAAAAGCCGTGCGCTCTACCAGCTGAGCTAAGACGGCAAATTGCAAAAAAAATCTGGAATTGACTATTGCCATTGAAACATGCAAACTTGAATCAAACCACTAGGAAAAAGAAACTAATTTTTGTTTCAAACTACAAACGTAGATCGATTGATCTAAGTCGAGCATGATCTGCACAAATATCATAAAAGCTTATCAAATCTGACATGGAGACAATACAATAGTAATGAGAAATATAACAAGTAAGCAGTATTGTTATCCATACAGGCTAAACTTTAAGTTGGGTCGGATTGAGGTTTTGAAATGTATAATTAGAATATGAGATAAGTTGACAAAAAAATGAAAAAACCTTACTAGACCCAAATTTGATAGACCCGAGGCCTGTCGGTTTTGATTCGAGTATGGTATAACCACCCTTTCTAAGAATATTTTAGGTACATCATCCTTTGCTGCATCTTATCTTCTTTTTACTCTGTTTAATAACAATCATCTTTCATGACATCTAATTTATATTAACGACAATGTATACATCATCAAAAATGTAAATGTCATTAATGTTGAATATTCTCTCTTAGATTGCTCATGCATTTCATGTATTATTATTCTTTATAAAAAAGTAAAACAAGTTATCAAATATGTTAGGATTACTCTCCTCGATCCTGTGGCTTTGAGTTTGGGTCTCACGCCCAGCGCTAATCTCATCAAAGTGTTGATACTTAATGCGTGAAAGTTTATGAAGCTAATGCCAAGCGGGGGCCAAGGTATGCACATTCCAAAGGTTTAACAACCTGTGGTTGCTTGGCTCCTTCTCCCTCTAAAATATAAATAATATTAAATTAGCCACTAATTAACATAAATTTTCATGCCATCGATTTCATTTTAATTCAAGAAATAATATTAACTTTTAAAAAATTTAAAAACAATAATTAAAAAAATGCAATGCAAACATTTATTCCTTTTTTAACACGACAAAATAAAGCATTATCGCCGTCTGTGGGAATCGAACCCACGACCACACGGTTAAAAGCCGTGCGCTCTACCGGCTGAGATAAGACGGCAAGTTACATTAAAAATGGAATTGACAATTGCCACTGAAACATGCAAACTCGAATCAAAATGGCAGGAAAAATTCAATATTTGTTTCAAATTGCAAAAATAGACCGATTGATCTAAGTCGAGTATGATCTACACAAGTATCACAAAAACTTATCAAATCTGAAAAATCTAACATGGATACAATACGACTTTAATGAGAAATATAACAAGTGGTGTTATTATCCATAACCAACACAGGCTAAACCCAAATGTCACACCAGTTCGGTAGATGAGTTTGGTAAAGTCCGGTCTAATGTTTTAAAAAAGGAGGCAAGATACTACTTGAGAATGGGTTTATTATAGAAGTTTTCGACCCGAAATGACTAGCTAATTCGGTGTTAGTCAAGAAGTCAAATGGAAAGTGAAGGATGTGTGTTGATTATACCGACTTGAACAAAGTCCAAAAGACTGAAATCCACTTTTGAGGATAGATCAGTTAGTCTATTCAACGAGCGGACATCAACTCGTATCCTTCATAGATACATATTCTGGATATAATCAAATTTCAATGCTCAAACCAGATGAAGAAAACGCCAGTTTTACAACTGATTGGGGAACACATTTCTATAAGGTGATGCCATTTGGATTGAAGAATGCAGGAGTAACGTATCAAAGACTAGTAAATAGAATGTTGAGGGAACAAATTGGTCGAAACATGAAAGTATATATGGATGACATGTTGGTCAAGTCGCAGAAGAAAAACAATCATCTAAAAGACCTAGAAGAAATATTAGATGTGCTGCGAAGGTGTTAAATGAAGCAATCCACAAAAATGTTCTTTCGGAATCTGGTCCGACAAATTTTTGGAATATATCTTTAGTGCAAGAGGAATTGAAACAAACTTTAACCAAATTCAAGCTACTAGAGGAATGACGAAACCAAAGATAACCAAAGACGTACTGAGCTTGAATGAAAAAGTGGCATTTGGATCAATTTATTTCCCGAGCTATTGACAAATGCATTCCCTTGTTCAACATTATTAGGAAAAAAAGTGCTTCGAATGAAGTGATGATTGCCAAAAGGCTTTCTAGGAATTAAAAGATCATTTTGAAAAGCTGTCAATTCTCTTTAGTCATGTGGATGGAGAAAGTCTTTATCTCTATATAGTAGTTTTCGAACATGCCATCAGCTAAGTGCTAATATGAGAAGAAACCGTCCGCATTTTTTATTGAATCAAATTCTAGAATAATTCGTCAAAAAATATAGGAATTCAGCTTAGTGTATATAACACTAGTAAAAGACTCAGAGATGCAGAGACTAGGTACCCAGTTATAGAGAAATCGGCATACTGTATAAATTTGTACTTCGATTATGATCAAGCGTATAATAATTAGGATTGCATTACGGTCATGATTGTGTAAAAGCCATAACATAAGAAATAAAATACTTTCAAGAGATAAATCGTCTTATTCTATATAAAAAAGTTAGTGCCAGTGTAATTGACAGTCAACTTAAAATCAAAATTTCTGACCAGAATAAATCGATTAATTGACAAATGTTATCGGGTTGAACCAAGAACTTTATAATTTGGACTTCGTAATTAACTACGGATATTATTAGACGGTCGAACAAACTTTATATGTCTTAATGACATAGTGACGACGAAGAGAAAATGTGCATAATATATCATTACTTAAATGTATAGCTTAAAAGTGTTAGGAATTAAATTTCACCTAACAGATGGTACATTTACCAGGTTAAAATCCACGTACCCACTCTAATACAATGCGAGCCACACCTAACAGAGGGTAAATCTGGCTTTAAACTTAGTATTATGATCATGTTTAACCTCAGGCTCTAACTGACAGAGCTCATAACTTGTTGTTAGTAACATAAGTGGAGCTATAATTTTTAGCGGATTGCATCCCTAGAAAAGAACATCAGTGGAGCTATAATTTTTTGAATTTGGATGGAGTAAAATTCATACATTGCTCTCAGATTTTATTGGAAGATCTAGCGACTGCATTTTAGAGAAAATAAATATGTAAAAATTCACTAATATATCTGTATAAATTAGAGAGCAGATAATCCAATTCTGCTACTTTCAGAAAATAAATATGCTGATACATGCTCATTTCGCTGTAACACATAGCTGGATTTTATGTTTATGTTTTTACTCACGTTCATGATTATGCAGTTTACACAAGCCATGTCAATGTTGTTACGTAGCCCCTAACATGTTCTGTTATGTCCTGGCTCTTAACGTGTCAATATTGATACGTGCTTTTCTATGTTACATAGTCACTTTTCTCACCTGGCCTTGCTACTTAATATTCTTGCCTTTTTATCTTAAAACTGCACTTCATTTTTATTTGTACTAGATTTATTTTTAAAAATTTCTTTACATTTGATTGTATGCATTAACTCTTCTTTAGTTCTTTTGGTTTGCTCTTTGATTTATTTTGCACTTTGGTCTACACTTATCTTTCAATTGTTACCCTTTCAAAAATACTCACTAATGCTCTTTAAATGCCAAAAGCATTTCCAATCTGACTCTAGCTTTTGAACCCAGTGGTAAACAGTTATACATAGTACCATTAGGATCCAGTTTATGTCTGGGCTACATGTTTGTCCAAGTCATTCATGATTCAGGGCTATATATCTATTGATTCTTCTTTGCTCGTTGACAACCTGCATTTTTTTGAACCATGTTAAGGAAAAAAAGCACGACTGTTTCAAATAATGTAAGTTACTCTCCACTGAAGCAGCGATTAAATTTTAACAGCAGGTATGATTCAATATTCGTCTTAAGATCAGTACACGTTAACGAGAGAGGTCGAAGAAATTCAAAAGGTAAACAAACCCTCAAACATAATGTACGCACATTCCATGTACGCATGTACGTGTATGGGCCTATCATTTATCAAAATGTTGATGCTTGCTTTCACAATCGTAGTCATTTCACCATTCATATGAATTTACATTGACCACCAAGTCTAATACTATCGATGAAGCTTTGCATATTGAAAGCTTTGATGTAGATACACGCATGAAAGCGGTTATCTGTAACCTATCTATAGTACTTCTTTCTAATACTATAGTTTATATTTCAGCTTTTTATATATTACATTGCTATGCATGGACCCTTGGTTTTTTTTTTTTTTTGTCTATGTCATATATGAATTTCTTTTATCAAAAACCATCATAATTTTGCAAAAGTAACCCCTAACTTTTGACATTTTTCCGATTGTAAAGCAATAACGTATATCATAATTAAGGTATTTCTTTAAAGGACTAGAGCTTAGAATATGTTAATAAATTCGATGGCATGCTTATTATTCTCCCATTTTTGGTTCTCTTTCTTGCTTTTAAACCAATATCCATTTAATGTGCATGGAACACTTGATGGTGGCCTTAATGTTCTCCACAGTGAAATACAATTCACGCTTCAGCTGATTCACCTAGTTTAGCTTATCAGTATTGCCATGCGTTTGTTTGTAAGTATCATGTGCTTAGCTTGATTAGCTCAAACATTTTCTAATTACTTTTCTTTTTCAAATAAGATGTACTGCTAAACTGTGAATAATATTGAGAAAACGTATGTTGGAATTGTGCCTGTCCCACTATATAGCTGAAGCAGTAGTTAATAATTAGATGAGCTTACAAAGTTTGATTATACCAAGGTTCGAAGTCCCGGATTCCGTTTTTCGTTCCGGTCATCTGAAAAATTCAAAATTTCGGTCCCGTTTCGGAATTTCCGGAAATTCCGTTTTAAATCCGGTTTGTAAATTCCGGTTCATTTTTATTATAAATACGCAAATAAATACGCAATACTAGTAGTCAATTACACTAAATTATTCCAGTCACATAGAAGTTACAAAACATACAACATAAAATTTCAATACCAAAAGCTATTTCTCTGAGCATCATATAAATTTTGTCCATCGATCTCTTCATCTTGTGTCGGATTATAATATGCTGGAAATGCATACTGTTGTATCTGATCCGAACTTAAAAATGTCGTCATCATATTATCAAAGGGTGAGGGTTCATCTTGCCTACTTGATGGCTCAGCAGCATACGGTTGATTTAACCCACAATACGAATAACCTCCGGTATAGTCAGATGTAGAATACCTAAAACTGGGGACATTGTTAGAAGTATATCTGTCATCATAAAGTGGAACCAACGCCATAACCACTAGAACCAATACCGTCACCACCAGCATTGCCTGAATCATCATTTGATGAACTATCATTTTCAGTATTTTCTGCAGATACATTATCATTGTCCGACCAAGAATTATCGCTTGCATTATCAAGTAGTGGATTCTCAGCTTCTCTAGTCCATTCTGGAAGTGGATCCTCCTCATGAAAGATGTAATCTAAATCAATAAGTTGATCGGTTTTTTGTTGGCGTTTAGCATGTCGTACTCTTAATCGCATATTATAATGTACAAATACCAATTTTTCTAAGTTCTCCATTTTTATTCTGTTTCTTAACTTCGTGTGAATCATTGCAAATGTTGTCCAATTTCTTTCACAATTTGAAGAAGAAACTGTTTGGCTAAGAATACGCATAGCTATGCGTGTTAAATTTAGAGCAGCTTCCCTACCGATTATTGACCACCACATAGCTGGAAGACACGACTTAACTGCGCGTTTCGCTTTTGCAGAACCAAATACATCAAGTTTCATTCTATATTTTTCAACCTACGAATCATTCATAATAAACCAAGTTATTCTTTGCGCTAAACATTAAGTTTAATAACTTTTTTACTACCTCTTTTGAAATTTCAATTTGCATAGCAATATCAGGCACCATTTTTTCAAGAACATTTGTCCATCCATTTAGAACCTCATCATCATTTGTTGCATTATCTCCGTATTGTATATGAGGATTGAGAAAATAACCTAAAACAATTTGATATTTCAAAGAAATATTAACATGATATGTACTTTTATAATTGTGCAATAATTAAAAAAAATTACCTGCTGCATGAATAGGTCGATGCAATTGTCTTTCCCATCTTTTATCGATTATATTCCACCACTTTTGACACTGTCTTACACCAACATTTTTCTTAATTGATTTTTTCGCTCGATCCATTGCTTCATATAGATATCCCATCTCTGCTTTATCATCATTGTCCACCATTCTTAAAACTTTTACAAGTGGACCAAATACGAGAATTATAGCAGCAACATTGGCCCAAAATTTATCACTGTGAATCAAATTATAGATAAGAATTGCAGTTTTTTAATCTTTAGGACCGAGTTTAGGAATCTTTGCACTCCACTACCTTGAAGAAATCATTCTTCTTAGATTCTCTTTATGTGTGTATATGGATTCCAATGCAATAAAGTGAGTAGCAAACCTGGTTACTGCTGGCCGAATCAGCTCTTTATTATTGGTTTCTTTTCTCATTATGGTAAGCAACCAACCATGATTGTATATGAATCCTGTTATTGATTGACAATTTAAAATAATCGATTTTACCTCGGTTTCTTTTGAAATATCTTCAAGAATCAAATCGATACAATGTGCTGCGCATGGTGTCCAATATAGCTTTCTTCTTTTTTCCATCAATAGTTGGCCATCAGCTTCGTAATTTGCTCCATTGTCAGTTACTATTTGCACAATTCTATCTTCTCCAATAAAATTAACAACATTATCCATTAGACCACAAATATACTCGACACTTTGAAATTTGTCGGTAGCATCAACAGATTTAAGAAAGACAGTTCCTTGGGTAGAATACACAAGAAAATTTATGATTTTTCTTCTATTTTGTGTACTCCAACCGTCGCACATCAACGTACAACCATACTCATCCCAAAAGTTAGAGTAAGTGTCGATGTGTTGTTTGATTTCAGTGCACTCTAAATCTAAATATGTTTTTGATAATTCATGTGTTGTGGGTCCTTTAATTCCAGGACCAGCTTCTTGAATGGCCTCTACCATAGTTTCATAGTAAGGACTATTAGCAGCATTGTGTGGGATATGATTAAAGTAAAAAAAATTTGATATTGCACGACCTATGTGTTTTTTGGCATCTTTAATACCTTTTATTGCAGTTCTAATAGAAGGTTGAGTTCTACCTCCTCGTTTTTGTACATAGGGATCAATCCTTCCAGCTGCCCGTGTTGCTAAATCGTCATCTATTCTGATTGATTTAGAACAGTCATTGCGCTTTAGTCCGCTAGATCGTATACCTGTTCCACTAGATCCTACACCCGAGTTTATATAACTTTCTTTACTTTCTTGCAAGGCGTATCTTAGCTCTCTGTCATCTTCACCTCCATCACTGTCGGTATCTTCATTTTGTTGTTCGGGCATGCTCATTAACTCTTCTTGCACACGTTGTTTTTCGAGCTTCCCTTGATTTCGCTCGCTTCTCTTTTTATTCAGATGTTCTCGTATAAGTTTCCTGACTTCTCTGGGAACAGTCGGACATACTGCCACGTCGCCTGTTTGTCTTGCTAAATGTTCTTTCATACGTGTTATACCACCACCAGAAATTATTTTATGACAATAATTACATTTTTTTTTCTTTTTTCACCAATAACGGCCGTACAATAATTCCAAACGATGTCACGATTTGCCATAATCAGCCACCTAAATAAGAAACAAAATAATTTAACGTTTAATCACTTAATGCTAATACATTTTAATACTTTCACTGCGTATATTGATCGATTATCAACTACCTAAATGAACGATGAGGCAGACTAATGTTTAATACATTTTACTGCGTATACTTTAATATCTTTACTGCTTACATTTGCCATATATTTATTGTTTAATCACTTATTCAACCCCATTTTACTACGTATACTTTAAAACGATGAGGTAGACTATTGTTTTATCTTTATGCTAATTCCTTTCGCTAATACCTTAACCCTATTTTACTGCGTATGCTTTAAAATCTGCGTATACTTTAATACCAAATCCATTATTCTACTCAACCATCTTCCTCAAAGTCACGTACTTCAATGCCCTAATTAGCACGAGCAAAAATTACCTGATCGCCCAAAAATCAATCGTCGTTCCCAAGAGACGCTGCAAAAATCAATCGTCGTTGCCAAGAGACGTTGCAAGGAAGATCGACGCTGCAAGGAAGATCGACGCTGTTCCGAAGCTCGAACAAGAACCTGACAATGTCAGATGAAGCAGAAGCAGAAGCGAAGAGGTTAATTTGTTCTGTCTATTTAGTATGAATTATATCTGGTTTTATAGAGCAAAATCGAATCTTATTCACATGAATATGTTGGTTGTAATTTGTAAATGGCAGACAAGTTTTTTGATTGATTGGAATAAAGCTTCAATCTTTTGTTCATTTGCTTCACGAGTTGATTTGCTTCACGGGTTGATTTGCTTCTGTTGGATTTATTCTTTTTTTTTTTTTGGGGGGGGGGACGGTTTTCTTCGCAAGTTCCGGTCCGGTCCATGCCGGAACCGGGCCGAGATGGCCGGAACTCCGGCGTGCCGACCAGACTTTAATACCTTGGATTATACACCCATGTCAGTCTTAAAGCTGGCATGATTTTTTTTTCCTTTTGTACATTTCCTCACTTCCATATTCAATAAGCCAAAGTTAGTATGCAAAGAGGGTATATTATGAAAAAATAGAGATTTTTCATATCGTTCTCAACTAGCCATTGAATTAACTGAAATTTTCAGTTCATACTCCTTAGAAGATTCCTAAAATAGTTTTTTCTTTCTATTCATATTTGATGATCACATCAAATTTAGTCCTATAAGTTGCATGATTTGATTTTCGTAATGGGATTGCATATGTCGGTTAATCTATCAACTTTTTAGAACATAGTTTTGAATTGGACTGCTCTTATGTTTTGATACAAGCTTGTTTGAATTATTTGTATAACATTAAACCTGTAATTTTTCTATGAAATTTTAGGTATTGTTGGTGATTAAAAATCTTGATTAGTATAGTGGATTTGTGATAAAATGGTCTTGATTCTTGCATTAGAGCGGCTGATTGCCAACTAAGTTCAAGTCTACGCTTGTGCCTGGGAAAATTCAAGCACATTATTAGGAATCTTTGTGTTAATGTTCTTTGTATCCTTAAAGCTGTAGTAGGATATGAATTTTTATTTGAATATAAATACTGCAGTTTCGTAGAGTATTTGTTTATTTATTCATTTAAAATTTTTAGTTTAAGGGTTGGGTTAGTTTGTCTTTTCAAGATGGCTAGGTTGTGTGCTTGTGCTTTGCACATGGAGCATGCTGTGTTTTTATTGCCTTGATGTAACTAGTTAGAATACGAAGGTGGTGGACTTTTCTTCATAATGCAAGTTTCTCAAATTCACAATACTTAATTCCAAAAATGTCCATCTTATATTTTAGATACAAAGTTATAATTCTCCTACGTAGCATATAGTATATGTTATGCAACTTAATAAACCTTTGGTTAAGCTACCACTTTGTGATTACCGTTGACTTATCAACTTATATTTCACACTAAATATTAAAGTATACCTAACACTTGTATTTTGTGATTACCTTTTTCAAAGTGAGTTCTATTTACAAAATTGAAATGAATTTCATCTAGAACATTGGAAATAATTACAAAACTTAGCTAATGTTTGGTTTGTTGTTTTTACTTTTGGGTTTTCGTCCATGCGAAAATGCACATGACGCGTGCATATTGACGGAAACGATTAATTTAGAAAATGAAGTTAACACACAAAATAGAAAACAATTTTTTCTCTTCATGTTTTGGAAATAACACAAGCATGTGAAACAATCCATTCTTCCGTCGTTCTTCTATCCCTTTTGTCTTTTCATCCGTCTTTCTTTCATCCCCTCCATTGTTTCTCTATTCTTCTCATATTTGACATGCATATTGAAAACCAAAAACAAAAAATTCATTAAACCAAACACTATCTTATATTTGACATTTTGTGATTACCATCGACTTTTATAGGATCTGTAATAGTGCAAAGAGACTTTCAAATGTCAAAATTCAATATTGACTATTGCTTCCTGATTGGGACACGAAGTTGATTCCTTGGATCATTAGTTTGTGGAATATTCAACTTTGCTCATAAAATCTCCAATTTGTCATTATCGACTCACGGTTAGTTTTCTCTTGAATTTGCTCCATTTTGGAATTGCATCGGTACATTTTTCTGTTCAACATTTTGTGTGAACCTATGACACCATTTTCACTCCCATTTGCAACAGCGACGCAACTTTAGTTTGAACCGGTGGTAGACTTAGCTATTATTAAAAGAAAAGGGTTATAATGATTTATTTTATATTTACCAATGCATTCATCTACTAATCGTTGCAAAGACAGAAAGTTACAAAGATAGAAAGTATTCATGTTGCAATATTCTTGCAACTGAATTATTGTTATTGTCGGAAAAACTGAGTAATATGAAATTTGGTTAATCAAAACATGTAATAAGAGTTTTCTTAAGCTAAATGAAATTATATACTAATAAAGTACCTCTAGCTTAAATGGTTATGAGTGTGATGTTTTATAAAGAAATTATATACTATACTGAGTTGTGTTATTAAGCGATATCAATCAAGCACAACCACGTTTATTGAAAACAAAATTTATAGTTTAAGCAATGCAATGAATGCATTTAAAATAGTTTCATTTTAATTTTGACTTACAAATTACATCTTAACAAGTTTTATAAAAGTTAAATAAGTTTATAAGTATTTAAGTAAATTGACAAAGTTCTATAAAAGTTAACTAAGTTTATACAAATTAAACAATTTTTACAAAAAGGCAACATTGTTAAATAATTATAAAAAAATTAAACAAGTTTATAAAAATAAACTACTTTTCATAAATTTTTAACTAAGTTTTATAAAAAGAAATTAAGTTTAAAAATAATAATTATGTTTTACAAAAATTTAACTAGGCTGGTTAAGCTTATAAAAATTAAACAATTATTATAAAATTTAACTAAGTTAATTAAGTTTTATAAAAGTAAATCAATGTAACTAAGTTTTATAAATATTAATAAAGTTAACAAAGTTTCATAAAAATTAAATAAGTTTCTAAATGTCAATAAGTTTTATGAAAATTAAATAAAATTATAAAATTAACTAAATCTTATAAAAATTTAACTAAGTTTTATAAAAATTGACTAAATTTATTGAAATTAAATATTTTTTAATAAAATTAACTAAGTTAGCTAAGTTTTATGAAAATTAAATAATTTTATAAAGATAACCAAGTTTGTAAAAGTAACTATGTTTATAAAAATTAATTAAGTTTAAAAAAATTAATTAAGTTTATAAATTTAATTAAGTTTTATAGAAGTTAACAAAGTTTTACAAAAATCAATTAAGTTAACCAAGTTCTATAAAAACTAAATAAGTTTATAAAAGTTAACAATGTTTTATAAAATTTTAACTATGTTAATCAAGTTTCTAAAATTTACCAAGTTTTATTTTAACAAAGTTAACTAATTTTCTAAAAATTAACTGAAGGTTTACAAACATTAACTAAGTTTTAAAAATATCAAACAAGTTTATAAAAATTAGTATTAATATTAGTATATATGATAATAGTTTGTAGTATTAGTAATAATAGCAATAATAATTTTAAACTAGGCGGCTTCTACTTATGTTATTGTTCAAGGTGTTTTTTTCTTGTAGGGCACTAATTTTTGAAGAGAGCAAGTTCTATGGTCATGACATTTCACTGCTTTGGCAAAAAACATTTGTTGAATCTCTATGGTGATATCATGTATTTTTAAAGTATTTCCTATAAAATACTTTATATATATGACCTAGCCTACAATGCCAAAGACATTTTCATTGATATGGTTATTTGAAGAAGAACATACATAATTTTATTGATCGCTTAAATGCCATTATCTAAAATACCATCACATACTTTATTACCATCTAAAATAATGTTCATAATATTATTAGCAGAGTGAAAAATATAACCAGTCTTAGACAATCTGGGCACGGAAATAATTCCACAAATAATGTCTTTTACATAATAGCAATTATTTAATATCAAAACAAATCCACTTGGCAAACTCAAATGAAAACCTTTAACCATCGTTGCATCTATAATAGTCCCATTTGCAACTTGAAGCCCCACTTCTCCATTTTCCATGCGACACCAGTTTCTAAGCCCTTGTAACGAATTATAGATATGAGTTCCAAATCCAATGTATAAAAGCTAGAATAATTTATTGGTTGCAAAACAATTTTGAATCATAAATATACATGATGGAGTGACAAGACCATTCTGCTTGTTCTCTTTAACTGTCTTCAAGTACTCTAATCAATTCTGTTTCTAATGACTTTTCTTGTGATAATGATAACGTTCACCTTGTCTATAGCAACGGTCTTCTTATTTTTCTTGTTAACCCTTTTCTGCTTCTTCAAACATTTCGAAGATAACGTGTTCCCATTAATAGCAAGTACGGCCCCTTGATCCTTGGACGAAGACTCGGCCGACCTCGACACATTGAGGAGCTCCATGAGGATTACGTTCGACCATTTCATATTATAGTTTAATATGAATAGCTCATAATGGGAAGTAAGGGACCCAAGGATCAGGTCTACTTGCATCTCATTTCTTATCGCTACATCTAACTGTGCAAGTCTATCAATATAGCCTTTTATTATTAGAATGTAATCTTCCACTTTATGTCCCTTGGTCATTTTATATTGAACGGATTCTTAGAAGTTCGTATATTGCGGAACGAGACTATTCATCAAATAGAGCTTTGAGACTATCAACAATCTCATGGACATACATGTTTTTGTGCTCCCTCTACAACGGCTTCCCTAGCATGGACAACAAGAAAACTTGGGCACTCTTTAGGTCCGAAACTCATTTATCATTCATAAGTCACAGTTTGTAGACCGCATCATCAGTGGATTGTTCTTTTAGAGGTGCTGCTGTCGAGGACCAAAGATATTTTAATTGCTCTTAGCCAATCGACTTGGTTGGGTCCGATAAGTTTGTCGCTTTTAGAAAATGATTTTCGATGTAGACATTTTTCTATAAGTTTTAACTTAGTGAATTAGGACAATTTCATGTAGATGTCCTTATAATATTGGTAAGGTTAAACTTTATGTTTCATTTTACTATTAAGCTCTCACTGGTCTTTTGTGTTTTTTCAAACCGTATCAAACACGGAAGTCTTTCGGCTTCATTGGTGGGTACCAAGACTCATCTATCTTGGGATTCTGACTTTGAGTCTGCTTAACAATTCATAGCCTCAGATGATGGACAACCCCTTATCGATTGTATCATATCCACCTCCTAATCCGTCGTTCTTTGTGCTAATCTCATTTCGAATTTGAGTTTGCTCAACAAATCGAAAGAGATTATTCACTCGTACCAACATTTTGCGATGACCTAAGTATAATATATATACCTTGAGTTTACTCAACAAATAACTATCTTACCTCGTCTATTATATATATATTAATAATACTACACATAACATATCTAGCTTGAGTTTGCTCAAGAAATAAAGAGTATGCAAGTAATTTATTAATATATAAATGATAAAGGACAACTTTATGTTAAAGATTCATAATCTTTAATATATTTATGTAGAGTGATATCGATTTATGAGATAATATACTTTATGAAATACCCTTATAATTCATGAGTTTGGCAAATCCAAAATCAAGGTATACATGCTATACGTATGTATTTATCCCTAAGCCAATTTAAATTTCTTAAATGTTACACCTTTAATTTATACATTCGTATTACATATGTTTACTTATTATATAATTTTTATAAATTAATTAACATATATAATAGTCTTATGTATAACATTATATTAATTAAATCTTATTCAATTAATTTAATTAATTAACATTTTAATTAACCATATATTATTCAGTTATAATATTTTATATTGAATGTATATACTATAACATTTGTGGCTTAAACATATATATTTATGTTTATGTATTTATTTATTTATAAATTAAATTTTAATTAATTTATTTAATTAAATCTTATTGATTTCAAAAATTCTTGTATATACTTACGTTGTCTAGTACAATTAAATACAACATAACATTTACCATTATATATTATATGTATGTATGTATTTTAATTAATTAACTATATAATTCATATATTTTATTAAACTTATTAAAAATTAAAATTTTCAAAATTAATTTTATAATGTTTTAAGTGTGTTCGCGTCAAAAATGGCCACAAACATCATATTGTATGTGAAAGCACCAATTTCCAATACTTAGATCGAAATAGAGAAGTATAGATTCACAAATTACACAATAGATTGCAGAAAAGTAAATGAACAAGCAAGTTTTATAGTAGTTCGACAAACTTTGGCCTACATCCACTCCGATAAACTTTTATTTATACTGTAAGATCACAAGTACGATTGTTTTTGCCTTAGAAAAATAATAGAGGAAGAGGTAGGAAATGATGAAGAAGAGCCCCGTAGAAAAATGTCTCTTGCAATGAACTAAGTCCGTTGTATTTATGGGGAGAAATGATGAGATATTTCACTGAGATTTCGGCAGAAGGCTCTCTAAATCCATAGGGGTCCACCATAACGACCAGCAAACCTAATTCGGCGATCTGGAACGATCAGCTAAAGTGTCACTGATCTATATTTTTTATCTCCTACTAATGTGCGATCATTTTTGGAGGGTCTCACATGGCTCTTGACATTGCTCCTAAAATATGGAATCATTCTGAGTTATAGGTTGTGAGATACAAATCAATTCTTGTTGAAATTAGATTATGCACAGGAGGATACCGATCATTTTTAGGACTTAGCCAAAACGATCGGCTAATAACGATCAACCAAACCCTAAACGGAACTTTAAGACTCGTGATCGTTTTTGGGGTTTCCACATGTCTCTTGATATTGTTTCTGAAATATGGAACCATTTTGACTTGTAACTTGGAAGATATGGATCGATCTTGGTTGAAATTGGACCGTTCATTAAGTTGTACCAATCGTTGTTAAGGATCGGAAAAAACGATCGGCCACCCTTGAATTTCAATGTTTTGACCTACGATCATTTTTATAGGCTCCATTTTTCATTTTATTGATGCTCTAAAAGTTCAAGTGAATTGGTTTTATGGATCTTGAGATATCGATCGATCTTCATCGATTTATGCTGTTTTATGGATCGTTCTAAATCGATCCATATAAATTCTTCATTTGTCCATAGCTTGAGCTTATGAACTCCGATTGACTTGAAATTTGAAATGCGGCCTCATGGGGCCTTCCTTGTCACCTCATTCTAATTACACCATGATTGGGTAATTAGCAATTTTTTGAGCATTTCCATCTAAATTCATTCAATCATCGTCCATAGTTTCAACTGTAGTCGATTTCCAATCCATCCACCTAAGCCAAACCCGTGATATCCCGGCCTAACCAAAATGCGGGATAATATTTGCCCCCAAAACATGCCTTGCAGTAGGAAGGCGTGTTTTGAATGGGTATAACGCTAAAATCTGAAGTCCATAATCCGTTGATAGCCATATTATCCAATCCAGAATCCAATCCGTTTCCAATCCAATTCCTTGATCTCTCTAGATCATTAGCGAAATCCATGACTATTTTGAGTCGACACCCGATTCTGAATCAATTCTAAGTTTATTAACCAAATCCACGATCTCTCCGGATCATTTTATCCAAATCAGAGACTACTTCGAGTCCATATCCAAATCCATATACCTCTCCGGGTCGTTTTATCCAAATCCGGGACCACAACGGGTCCATATCCAAACCCATAGACCTGTCTGGGTCATTTTATCAAATCCTTGATCTCACTGAATCCTTTTCAAGCACAATCCATACTCGATGACCTGAGTAGGCCGATCATGTAGTTCTCCGACGAAGCGGCCTACCCTTTACCAAGCACAGTTCATACCTGACGAACTTGATCTCTTCGGATCCTTACCGATCATAATCCATACTTAACGACTAATTTGATTTTATTCTCCCACCTCAACTCTCCGGACGAGGCTTAATCCATGGGGTATCCTTCTCCGCCTTGGTTCTCAATCGAGGACTTAATCCGTCGGGTACCCTTCTCCGGCCTCGGTCCACAATCGAGGACTTAATCCGTGGGATATCCTTCTCTGGCCTCAGTTCCCAATCGAAGACTTAACTCGTGGGGTACCCTTTTCCTGCGTCGATCCCCAGTCGAGGACTTAATCCGTGTTCGAATCCATCTTGTCACTCTTCGGCGAAGGAACTTGTGACTCACTGTTATTGCCTCGTCTCCCCGGTCGAGGCCATAACCACGACCTCTGCTGTTCATTACATTACCGCAGATCCAAGTGTTCTAAGATTCATTGGTTGTGGTGGTTTTTCGCTATCTCAGAGCATGCCTAGGGATCATCCTCGATCCCGTACATGTGTAAGTGACTAACCGTTTTACTGTAGAGTTGATTATTAGTTATTTAGTTCATGTCATCCGGATTGAGAGATGACAGCGTATCCCCTTAAGCCAAGCTTACTCTAATTTGCGACGGATGATGGATGCTCCTGTTGCATCACCGCTATCCATTTCCATACAAAGCCATCCAAATCCATGCCCTCGGTTCCATGGGGAGTAGTTCCAATCCATTTTCCTTAGCCAGGGTTTTCCCCTAGTTGCTCCAATCCATATCCAATCCCGCTAGTTTTTGCTCCAAGTTCTAGATTCCAATTTCCAACTATACCAGCATCTATAAGTGGTTTTCGATCGTCATTCCATCCCGCCTCCTGAGTCTGCGAGAGGATTTCCTCTGAACGAGCATCCAAATTCTGATTCGCACCAAGCACCATGGGATTGACCGTAAATCCTCCAACATCGCGGCCATCTAGACCCAGTGGCATTCCCCCTAGTCTTTGGGAATAAAGATTGAGGTTTAATTAGCTCTTGAGGAAGCCTCCCGACTCCCTTAATGATGGCTCATATCCACTCTCTGTCTCCTTGTTGATGGTTTCACCATTACTCTATTTTCAAGTTCTCTAGTCGATTCCAAATCTGAACTCCAAATTCGTGGGGCTAGCTCTTCTAATGAAAGCACCAAAATATTTGCGCCCAAGTACCCTGTTGTATGTGAAAGCACCGATATCCAATATTTAGATCCAAACAGAGAAGTATAGATTCACAGATCACATAATATATTGAAGAAGAACAAGACTTATGATTTGGTACCACCTCCTCAAGGAAGCTGAGCCATAAGTTGCAAGTGGGTGTTCAAGGTGAAGGATGATGGGAGATACAAGGCTAGATTAGTTGCTAAAGGGTTTTCCAAAGAAATGGATTGGAGTATGATGAGATATTCTCTCCAATAGTAAGGCATACGTCCATCCGCATTTTGCTTGCTATCAATCGTAGCTCATGACTTGGAGCTGAAGCAACTAGACTTGAAAACGCTTTCTTGCACGGAGATTTGGATGAGACCATCTACATGAAGTTACCAGAAGGATTTTCTGTATATGGGAAACAAAATTGGGTTCGCAAATTGAAGAAGTCATTGTATGGATTTAAGAAGTCGCCTAGACAATGGTACAAGAGGTTTGACTCTTTTATGCTTTCACTTGGTATTGATCGTAGCATCAAAGACGCTTGTATGTACTTCAAGCATTTAAAGAATGGTGGATGGGTGTACCTACTCTTGTACGTGGATGATATGCCGATTGCCTCCAAGGATAAGGCAGAAATCGATAGTTTAAAGAGAAAGTAAAAAAGCGGAATTCTAAATGAAAGACCTTGGAGAAGCAAAGAAAATTTTGGGTATGGAAATCCAAAAGAATAGAAAGGTAGGAATTTTGATCCTCAATCAAAAGGAGTACTTTCGAAAGATGCTTGCTCGGTTTAGCATGGAAGGGGCAAAGACAATCAGCACACCCATGCCTTTGCACATATAACTTTTTAGTAAAAGCTCTCCGATCTCAGAAAAGGACAAGGCTTATATGACGAAGGTCCCATATGCAAGTGCAATTGGCAGCTTGATGTATGCCATGGTCTGCACTAGGCCTGACATCGCACATATGGTTGGATTGGTGAGTAGATTCATAGAAAATTCAGGAAACACGCATTAGAAAGCAGTGAAGTGTATCTTCAGATACCTTAGAGGAACTCCAAACCCATATACTTGACTTTGGTGGTAGAGATAGAGATTTCAGGTTGGTTGGATTTTGCGATTCGGACTAAGCTAGTGATAGAGATAGAAGGGAGTCAACCTTCGGATATGTGTTCACCATTTGTGGAACAACGATCTGTTGGAGAGTGAGGTTGCAGATGATTGTGGCTTTGTCCACTACAGAGGCAGAGCTCATAGCTGCGGTTGAAGCAGCTAAGGTGGCACTTTATTTGAGGCGACCATTGTGTGATTTGGGCCTCGTATATGAAGGCGTGGATGTGTACTGTGACAGTCAGAGTGCAATCACTTAGCTGAAAATCTGGCATTCAGCTCAAGGACAAAGCACATTAAGGTGAGGGAGTCATTCCTTG
Source organism: Allium cepa (assembly GCA_030765085.1). NCBI lineage: Eukaryota > Viridiplantae > Streptophyta > Magnoliopsida > Asparagales > Amaryllidaceae > Allium > Allium cepa. Next base: position 93,446,250 of record CM060928.1, read on the forward strand.
TCTCGATGAGTGAAGAGAAGCTAGTTCGTTTTCAAAAAAAGTTCCTACAAAGGAGAATGCAGTAGACATGTTAACCAAGTCGTTGTCTGTTGCTAAGTTCGAGCATTTCTTGGACTTGATTCGCTTAATGAAGTGCTAGGTGCCACAGGGTGGCACGGGGGGGAGAATTCAGTTAGTTCATGGAGATGTTTTTTTTCATGGTGGGTATTGATATTTTCTACACGGACTGGATACTTTGAACACTTTGTTAACGGATGGTGGCCTTGCCAGAGTTCGTTGATAGAATGTAATGTGTGATGTCATTACCGAAGCTCATTGGGTGTGTATCTATTGCTTGGAGCATGAAGGTGTAGATGGAGTTGGAAGGTTTATATAAAATTCGGTATCAAGGTAGAGATTATTGGATGTGATACCCGATTCCATCATCCACGAAGAAGAAGGAAGTCGCGGAGGCAGAAGCTCAACATCATCGTCAATGAAGCGGAGGAAGAATTTGCGAAGTCCTAATCAGAGCTAAGGCTTAATGAACCAAAAGTTAGGTTCGACAGTGGAGGAGCACCTGCCGCTTGAAATCTGGAGTGGTGGAGTGGAGGATCGGATGGATTTCTCATCCGGTGGTGGAGTTCGTTAGGTGAAGTAGTTAATGAATTGGAGCGGTGATGATGCAAACTAGTATTTTCGTTGGATGTGATAAAGCATGCAGGTCCAGACTATTAAAGTTGTTGGTCCAGATGTTGAAGTGCCTGATGCCGAACAACCTATGTCGACCAGTTTTTATGGGATTTGTTAAACCAAAGTGATGCCGAACGAAATGTCTTGCTCGGTATATGGACCATGCCGATCCAGAGTTTGAGTATTGTTTGCCGAACCAAATGATATTGAGTTGAGCCTAATCAGCTTTGTATGTCTCTGTCGAGCCTAATGTGTGTCGAACCAGATTGTTGAGCTACTATATAGCAACTACCCTTCCTCATATCTTTACTATATAAATAGTAGAGGTACTGGACAACAATGGCAGCTATCCAAGAGACCTGAAACTCTGTAGAATTTTGTCTATATTGTTAATTCTTCTTATGTATGGCCTCCAAAAGTGAATCAATCTTGCAACTCTAATCTTTCAGTGATTAATAAAATCTCCTCTCCCCAAGTGGAAGTACACTGCCTCGCGGTAGTGGAACTACTATAAATACTGGTGTTATGTATTTTTTTGCATTGCATTAATCTGTGACTGTCTGTTCTGGTGTTTATCTCTGTTTGGTTCGTCACACTACAATCATGATCCAGTTGTTTTCCACTCTGTTGGGTTTTTTATTCCCTTAGACTGGTCATCGGAAGGGATTTTTCCCAACATATATAAGCATATATGTGATCTTGTATTTGAATGAGTGGTGCTTTGGTTGATCTACTGTTATGTTCTAGGAAAGAGTGCGTATGTGTCAGTATATGTATATATATGTGTGTGTGTTGTGGGTTAGAGTGTGCGTGGGTGCGTGTATGTGACAGTCTGAGTTTGTGTGAATGTGTGTTTATGTGTGTGCATTCATGTATGAGTTTTGCTGTTGTGTTTAGCTGGAGATACCGTGTGTGTGTTTCTAGCGCTTATGTGTATTGGGATATGTGTGTGTGTGTGTGTATGCTTATGTGTGTACATTGTTGAGTTTTTGTTACATATGAGTGGCTGTTAAGAGCATGGTTATGTTTATGTGAATGAGGATGTCCTAGGTGTGTGTTGTGCTTATATATTAGTGTATGTTGGGTGCATGATAGTGGCTTGGTGTGTGGGGGTGTCATTTTGAGTGGTATAAAAGCTGTGTAATACTTTGCATTATGCAAAGACTTAAACTCGGGTTTCAAACATAAATATTTATATCCTTTTCCACCGAGTGGCGTGTGCATCTTGTATGCCCGTCTTGTTGTTGGGTTTTGTTTGTATATGCACAGGATCGTATTTATGGGCATATCGATTTATTTATACGAATTGGTGTGTGCATCCTCTTGCGTGTATTCGTACGTGTGTGGTTGGTTGAGTGTGGGTATGTTGATATACTAAATTGTGCATGTATTAGAATATGCATGTGCCCTGTACCTTCTTGTTGTAATGTTTTAAGTACTTGTCCTTGCATCGTTTTCTGTTTCCTATGTTTTGATCTATTTAGTTAAGCTATTTTGCTGTATAGAAATCACTGTAACACCCTATCTTGTCTAACTTTATCACGTTAATGAAGATAAATACATACACATTCACACATATTTCTACTTAAAATAAGCTAAGTTTAATATACTTAAATTCTAATATATATATATATATATATATATTAGTATTCATTTTGTTATATAAATTCATATGTTGAGAATGATTCATTATTAAGTATTGATTTATTTATTTTATAAATATATATATATATATTGTATATATTTATTTATTTATTATTATTTTATACATTTATATCTGCATTTAAATGTTTTTCTGGCTTTCCTGATTTTACCTTCTTTCAGTTATTGAATTCGATTATATAAATGATTCACCGTTGATATTGACTTAGTTAATGATTTGATATGATACGGTGATGACATCCTTTTATATGACTTTGTGGCAATTTATATTGATGAGGTTTTATTTCTATGTGATGAGACACTTGAATAAACAGTTTAATGATATCATTCGTATGAGACTTTTGGTAATACTTTCCCGGTTATTCATTGGACTTGTTATATATAGATATCTAACATAGATTAAGTGCAGTTTATGAGCATCGAATAGTTATCCAAGCAACATGCGGTGGTATGGACGCTGTTATGTTATTCATTTGATTATTCTTTTATAAGTAAATATCCTCAAATGGGTATATGCTCATATGCATATGGTGATACTCACTATGGTGAGTATATTGTAGCCATGTGTTGGCTTATGAGTAGAGTTGTATGTTGGCATGGGATTAGAGCTCTAGTATATTATAGTCATGTGTCGACTTAAACAGAGCCGTGTGTCGGCTTACGTCTAGAGCTATGTGTGGATATAGGATATGAGTACCATATACTATCAATTGTTTTCATCTCCATTTATAGTTCAGGAGTGAACTAGATTAGCCATAATCCACCCTAGCGGCATGATCGTAGGGTCGCTCTCCAGATCTGCGATACCGTATTGGCTATTAATAATTTCGATGCGCATCATAGGATTGGTAAATGGTAGGATAGGTGCTCTACATCCCCTTGTGTTGCATATGGCAACAATCTGTTACCTATAAAGGCAAAGCTAGGTCGTGATCGGAGCTACATGTAAAAGAGCCACCAATGGATGGGGTCATGATGTCTGTCGAGGTAACCGAAGACTGTAGAAATAGATTTGGCTACCAACAAGAGGCCAGTAGATCCTGGGTTCCTAGAGCATGTAGTACGTTTTCAGTCTCCCTTTCTGATTTAGGGTTGTGAATGTATAATGGATTGACATATATGTCTATTTCCTATAATTAGTTGACTAAACTAGAGACTGGTTGAGTCTAAAGTGTAGCCAATCCCTGTTATATTCATACCGTTTGATGATTTGATATTTTTGAGATAGCCTTTATTATTTATTTCTATTTGGATTATCTCACTACAACAAAAAAGAGCTTTCGCAAAGTGCTGCCACAATCATTAGCAGCGTTTTGAAGAAGGTTGTATAATACCATGTTGCAATGAGTCAAGAAATTCCGCAGCATTTTTGAAATCGTAGCTTTAAAAAAACGTTGCAGTAAACCAATTTTGTAGCCTTAATTAAACGCTGCAAATTCATTTAGCAACGTTTTAGGAATGCAGCCTAACCGTATGACTTCAGGAAGACAATAATACAGCAGTTTTGAAACGCTGCAAAAATAAATTATGCAACATTTTTGAAACGCTGTAGTATATCAATATTTTTGCTACATTTTACAACTATTGCAGCATGCTCAATTTATAAAACACTAATAGATATAATTTGATATTATAAATAGTTATAAAGAATAAACAAAATCAAAGACATAATCAAAGCTACATCAATTTCATACACCATAAAATTTATTTATACGCAACATTTCATGAATTTTTTTTAAGCATAAATGTTAAAGACATAGAATCTTACAAAAAGAGTTTTCTAATTAAGAAAATATAAATCGTGGAAAGTCCTGTCTTGTCTCCTTCAAAAGTCCAACATGCCTATAAGAAGAAAAAATGCAATTAGAGATTAGCGGTAGAAGAGAACAAATGTTCACATATAACTTATAACTAGACTATTTGCGTTAATAACGCGCAGCTTAATGTTAATGCTAGCCAAAACTGAGAAGTATCTTGACAGCTTTGATATTATAAAAAGTAACATTGATTACTTGAGCAGCGTCTATGGAAAATAATTGAGACTTATTGTACATTCTGGCCCACTGGTTCTTCCAAGACTAATTAACATAGTGGCATTCTAAGATGAAGAAAAACTGCACTAATGGATGATATCTACTTTCTTTAAGCCAGTACATTTCCCTCCAACTTTTATTATTAACTAATTTTTTTTAACAGTCATGAACGTATGGAATGGCTAGGAAAATTTAGATGTACAGTGAATTAGCACAAAGAAATTTTTTGCTGAAGCTACGGGATATTTATTCCCAAATAGAAGATGCGTTTGTATGTATGTATGCTCAACAAAAAGGAATATCTGGTTACTATATTGAATTCTTGTAGCTACAAAATAATAAACATAATATGATGCCGACTTGTAAAACATCCTACCCGACCAAGATCATTATTCTTATGATATTCTAGCACACAAAAATTACGATATTCATGTGTCTCGGTATTTGTGTGCTTGAATACATTAAAATATGGATTAATCTTACAGTTCATAGTCATAATCTCGATCATCATTGTCATTCTCTTCTTTGTTGATGAAACCTTTCTTCTCTTGCTTTGTCTTCCATTTATTTACTTTATCTTTCCATTCTATGTTGCTCTTTATTTCCCTCTCACCTTCCAATTCTTTACCCATAACTGTAGAACACTAATATATGAACGCAAATGTATATGGAAGCAATTTATATCTCACATCAATTTGACAAAACCTATAACTTCCCATAAAGGATGAGAATGCAGCCCCATTGGTCAGCTTCCATTGTTGTATCCGTTTCCTGTATTGTTATAATAAATTATAATTTTTAACCAATGATGATGATGATGATATAAAAGAAATATAAAATCAAGCTGATATGATCAAATTTTAGAGAGTTGCCTATCAACTTGTGATTTATCTACCATTGTTGTCTTCATTTTAATTTGAAATTCATCTTTCGAATCTTCCAAATCACATGTGTCCTCGTCGTCTCCCTCTACCCTAGGATAGCCTAATCAATATGATTTCTTCATTTTAGTCTCATAATTTTTGGTCTTACTAAAAAAATTTGACATCTTATGTATGTACATCAAGTATAATCTGACACACAATATCACTGTCAAGTTGCACAATAAAACTTGTATTTTTATCAATTCATCAAATAAACATTATTCTTCAGGCCAATCCAGACGAGAGCGAACATTATATCAAAAAATTTAGGTTTATCAAAATATTTTTTCCACCATCAAATCTAGGTCGCTATGTTGAAAAAAAGCATGATAACGGTTCAACTCTGGTCAACACTTTAAACAAACACCAGGCAAAGGACTTTATTTCAATATGATAAAAAATGAAAAACATATCCATAAGTATCATGATTTCATTATCATTTGTGTCAAAAATATAAAATTTAGCTAGCATATCTCCTCTTCATTTCCATTAATCGTAGCATGGTCGATGTAACAGTGCCCAGGCTGCATTGATCCAAAAAACAATCACATTTGTGAAATCTTTGATACAATTGCTTTTGTATCGACTAGAGTGCTAAATGACTTTAATCGCATAAATGGAACTAACAGAACTATTTAGAAAACCCAGTTGGTGACACAATGAATCAGTAAGTTACGATTAAATATAAAGATGCTTTAGGTGTCTCGACATTTTCTATTTTTATGGAAAATGGCCAAGATCTTAAGCATTATTGGTAGTTATATTCATTTTCATAATTGCATGTGCAGATGTACTAGGAGTAATAATAAACAAAGCTCTTATTATTTATATCAATAGATCGAAGTATTGAACCAAGTTTTATGGAAACCATTTAGTCCGCCATCTGCAAATTATCAATCCACATCCTAATTCTAATTGACACTGTTGTCTATGTCTTTTAAATCCTTAAGCTACTATTTGATTCCGATAAGCGCTCATGTTATTAGTCTTGGTAATCAAAATCAATGTTTTGATAACATAAAAGTATAACCTTACTTATAAAGGGTATTCTCTTTCTATTTTAATGACTTTTGTAAACAATAAAGGCCTCTCCTCTATTCAAGGCAAAACTATACTCCTACGTGTTAGGTGTGGCTTGCATTAGTGGTGCGTGGATTGGACTTGATAAAATCTCACATCGCAATCATTGTAAATGAGAGTGGTAATACGTAACATTGATTATTCCTTTAGTCACAATCAAGTGTTACTAAAACCAAGCTATGTCCGTTGAGCTTCCGAGATAGGGATGCTTGATCGTCATAAGTATTACAAGGGTAATAAAATTAAAAACCATTTGGCATTGTTACAGGATAATATATATACAACAACGTTGAAGAGTTGAAAGCACGAAATTTTTGCAAATTGTAGTACAATAACATGTATTGTCATGGACCATACATAATCTTTAGGTTTATATTTAGCAATTGTGTTACTCTGCAAATAAAGCATGAAATTTTTGCAAATTGCAGTATAGTAACATGTATCATCATGGACCGTATATAATTTTTTGGTTTATATTTAGTAATTGTGTTACTCTGCAAATATTATATTTGACTGATTCATAGTTCAATCAATTATTCGCTAGATTCCGCAATGGCTAAAACTGGTAAGAGAAGAGAGAAAATTAGGATTCTAATAGCAAACCAGTTACTTGTAATCTCCTATAAAGCTATGTGAAAGCTGTTAAAAAATGAGCCTAATTTGCAACCATAATGATTACCATATTACATGATTGTTAACATTTATACTTCAAACTATTACTAGTTATCTAATGAAAACATGAAGACTATAATTTCAGATTTTAAGATATAATTAATATCAGAAAAAACATTAGTGGCATGAACGAATTAAACTATTACTTACAATTAAGATTTAAGTGGCTCTACAAAGAATAAAATAGGATGTGACTAACCTACAAACAATGACTTTTCAATAGACTGATACGTGGAAGAGGCTGCAAAAAAAATTGATGTCAAAATAAAATAAAATAAAAAATGAACATTACATGCAAATCAAATTAATTTTACTTTCTACATGTCTGCTTTTTCAGATGTAACTTTAAAACGCCCCTTCTGTTGTATAACTGGAGGTTTTGACTTATCATCAAGCTCATCGGCTAATGAATCTACAGATTAATGGTCGGCCTAGTATTGTGTGTGTACTATTATATAATGCAAAATGAATTTTTAGATTCAAAGACATTAGATTATATTCATACTTGACTATTTTTATTGAATCACTTTAGGAGTAGTCTCGTTTGTGTGTTGACACACATCTTTATTACAATTTCCAATATTATATTGATTTTGTTGCCTATAAACACAGATTCATATGACATAACTATTGATAATTGAGAAAAAGCATAATAAATTCATATGAACAAACAAATTTATAGTTAAACAAACATATAAGCATCTCACCCAAAATAACAATAAATTTTATTAACCAACAAAATATAGAAAGAATATTTGTAGGTTATAGAAAGGGTGATTTTTAGCACAGGTGAAATATTGGTGTAACCGAAACTATTGTTGCTATTATGATAACCAACTTATAATTTGGATGGATACATCACCCCCTCAAGAATAGCTCCATTTCTCATGTCAATTTGGTCCATTTCATACAAAGTAATTTTATTTTCTCTTAAGCGTATGAAATGTGTAATCGAGAGATGAATCCATGTGAATGTAAATATTACCCAATGGTGGTGATTTTATATTTGTTTAGTAATTTCTTATTATTCTACAACTAATTATATTGTAGCACTTATATTATACAAAATACTCTAGCAAAGAGTTTAGGTAATTCTTTAATAATTACTTATTGTATATACTAATTTTTTTCATTATATAACAATTCTTAACTTTAATTTTTATACTATAATTTAGTATTTAACATTTATGTATATTGTGAATTAATTTTTGTATTTCTCATACTAAAGAAAGAGCTTAATACCCATGAATAGATGATATATAACTTCTATTTGTAGTGTAAAGTGATATTTATCATTTATTTGTCAAATTGATATTTCAAATTTGGCACTCCAGAAGAGATTTAATTTTTTTTATCTTTATTGCAAACTAATTTTTACTATGCAAAAGACATGCTATAGAAATTAATTTACACTTAAAATTAATATTCTACATTTGTTTATATTCTAGATCAATTTTTATTGTTTTTCCTGAAGTAGCAGCTTAAATATCCTGAAGAGAAGTGCAAAGTTTTTTCTAATGCAAACTGTCATTTATTTTTACTACAATACGACATTTATTTACATCGACCATTATTCACATCATAAGGTGACATCTACTTACATTGAAAGCTAACATTTACTTATAGTACATACTGAAATTGTTCTTAAATTGCAGGCTTAAATTTTATTGCATTATATATTAGCATAGCACCCACGAAGTTGCAGCTATAAAATATCTCCAAGAATAGATATTATATGTTCATTAATATAACCTAAGTAGAAGCCAAGGGTGGATGAATTGCTCGATCTAAAGTAGCAAGAGTCTCTATGACGTGCAAATTGCAAATACCATTGTAATAGATACAACATGTGTAAATTAACAGACATAGCTTGCGTAGTTACAAGAAAATATCATGCAAGCATACTAAAACCCATAATAGGCCAAGAATTTTATGCAGGCGGTGTGCCACATTAAAAAGTGTTCTCAAAGACTATAATCAAATGTAACATTACGAGATTATATACATAGATAAAAGAATGAAGTCAAGAAAAATATAGATTGCATGACTTTTCTCAACATGAAACCTGAACATTCTTTGGTGTGAGAACAATATAAGACTGGAGAAAGTAATCCGAGTTGTAGTTGAGTGGGTGGCGGAATCATTTGCTTTCCACTCAGAGTTAGAGTATCTTACTACTATTCTAACTCACATATGTAAATATAAATATGATAGAAAACTTAAAACATAAGCAAAAACTACAAAATGTTGAGTGAGGTGAGATTAGATATACTTGTAGAAAACATATAATGACACGTAACTGTGAAAGAAGTAATATTATTAATTTGCATCCAAAATTACAGCTTGCTCTGTACTATGTTTTTCTTTTTTAAATCAAAATAATATTATAATTTATCAGTTGAACACACAATAACAAAAGTAGTAACAAAATCTTAAATAACTCAAACTACATTCTGAAAAGGCAACCAATCTTTCCCAATGCTCTTCACTTGCTATACTTTAGCAGATTCACAACTTCCACCTTCCAAATAAACATCAATTTTAAAGCAAACCAAAATATCAGTAGTTTAATATTGCAAGCAAATTCAATCATGGAAAATCATTGTAAACTACAGTTTCTAAACTTGAAATTATCATTATTAGAATAATAGTTTAAGTCGATAATTGTAATTTATCAATCATTACGATGTCAGGAATGATTTGCATGCAACATTTTAATATGGATAACACAATTTAAAATGACATAATTGATCAAAAGCTTCGACTATTCTCTAAAAGGTGTGAATTGAATTTGTTCATCACTATTAATTATCGTGGAGCAAGATCCAAAATAAGCAGTCAATTTAAGATTGTAAACAATGTCATATCATCAAAAAGAAATAACTAATACTCAAAAAAATGCAACGTCTTGTGAACATCAACTTTCATTTTGATCTTTCCAGATAAAATTACTACCACCATTTTCTAATTCTTTTATTAATTAATTATATAATAAAAAAGGCTACTTAGTTAATTTTTTATCATCATCATAAATTCACTTAATTTTTATAAAACTTAGTTAACGAAGTTAATTTTTTTGAACTTGGTTAATTTAATATTATTAGTATTATTATATAAAGTTAGTTAATTTTTATAAAATTTTGATAACTTGGTTAATATTTTATAATTTATTATTATTATTATATAAATTTAGTTATATTTTATGAAACACGTGTATCATGTAATGTCTTGGATTTTCTCTATTCATATGTATGTACCTATAAAGTCAAAGATGAGAGACTCTAAACAGCAAATATTGTAGAAAATGCATATGTCAACTGATATCTAGTTCAAAAAACTTCTAGATAACGATAGTTGATCCGTTATATCAACAGGACTTGGCCAAATTTGCCTACAAAGAATAATTAACATCCACTGTTTCATATATCTTAAATAACCTTAAGGTAGAATCCAGTTTTGAATTTAACCGAACATTGTCATGATACTTCCTACAAGGTAATATACTAAATATAAAAAAATTAATAAAAGATAAGTTAAAAGGATCCAAGGACTCGAACAAACTTTATCAATTACCTGACAAAGCAGTCAAAAACACAAGACTGAAGCCTTTAATCCTCAATCTCATCCTTCCACGTACCATGCAAATCATATTGCATAAATTCGGATATCAGTGCAATTCAATGCATATAGATATCAAAGTATTAACATGAAAATTGAACCAACACTCATCCAATAACAATTAAGCATAAGAAAAATTAAAGTACCAATTTGGGTAAAATATATGAAAAATTAGAAAACTTTCAAAGAACTTCTGTACAATAAAATCATTTTAAGGGGAATACTTCAAAAGTCAGAAAAGATGAACATCGGTGGTATTAATTTAGTTCAATTGTTAATTAAATTTGCCTTTGACATCATGTTATTGTAGAGGGCTATATCGGAAAATCTAAAGAGTGAAATAAGTTTCAAAATTAAATGTCATTTAAACTATAAATAGGTTAAAATATAAGAACAATTAGAAGCAAAACCACATATATTTGCATAAAACAAAATCAAATCGAAAATTTTGAATTTGATGAGTAAGCAACATGGATAATTTATTGTACTAATCAACTGCTACATCAGATCAGAAGGAAGTGCACAAAAAAGTTCAATGTACTAATCAACCATAAAATAAAATCAACAGCCATAACGGATTTAATATACACATCAAATTCATTATTCTTAGCAAACTGGCGACGAACGAAGGTATACGAAGCAAGTAACTGCTTTTCAAATGGCTATATGGTACTAAATGAAGGTATGTGAAGCAAGCAACAGTTTTTCAATTACTTTTTAGTAAATTTATCTGAAGTTCTGAGGAATAAAAATATTATAAATAGACGGCAACAACAGCTGCTTTTGATTCTCTAAATATGATGCTTCACTTATATTTGCAAACTAATAGCTAAGGACAACCAAGATTTCATAGGAAAGACATTCACCCATAATGTATTATATTTTCTAACTGTTCCTTATAAGCGGAACTTTAAGGTCCCATACAAAAATAATTTTGTACTACAAATTTTCATAATTATTTTTTATATTATAAGTAGAATTTCGGCAAGATTCGTTATACACACGAGCTTTCTAAAGATTGTCGAATATCTAAAAATAAATTTAATATTGTGAGTAGAATTTCAGCAAGACATTCACCCATAATCTCATAATTTCAGCAAGTATCTTAGGTATTGACTTACAAATGAATAACTGAACATAATTTACATTTAACGTACCTAATCTAGTTGAATCAATGATTCGTCTAATAAACGAGCTTTCTGAAGACTCATGTTATTAGTTGCAACAGCTATGTAGAACCGTGGAAAAACCCTATCTTTCTCGAGAGCATCGGAAGAGAGGGAGAGCAATCAACGGTTGAGCATGTATTCCTGAGATCGCGTTGGAGAGTTTATTTTTTAATTGGATCATGGATAGGGATTAACGGGATAGAGGGAGAGAGGTCATGTTGAGTGGTAAAGGTGCACAACATATTTTTATTTTCCCCCCATTTTCACATTCACTTACGGGAAGCATGTTGGATATTGTTTTTTTGTTATTTTTAATAATTCATCCACATAATCGCAGCATTTTTATTAAAATGCTGCTTAATTGTGCTGCGAAAAATAGATTTTATTGTAGTGTCTTTGTGATTTGTATAGTATTGGTTTTCATTTTGATGAATTGATTGGTTATCTCACATTATCTTTTGATATATGATATTATATTAAGGCATTGAAGTCAGCTAACCCTATTCTCTTGATGATTTCATTTTACATGATAGAGGTTGTATTGTATGGATGATTCATCTATTAGATATAGTCTTCTTGATTTCTATTGATTTGTTTTAGATGGATGATGACATCTTTTGATATTAGTTCTAGTTATTTATACGAATTTGAAAAATCTGAGGATTATGATGCCTTGAGGATAATTTTATACACTTGGACATGTCGCTTGATGTTTTGAGTATCTTTAGTAGTAGTATTATGTTACTCTTCTTTATTTATACTGTATCACTTTATTTATGATCGTTGATTAGACATAGTCTGACCTGTATTTTATTTTATAATATTCGGGTCAGTCCGAGACATTTTAAGTACAGGGACAACTTGACTAGCATTTGTTTTAGTTGGCTTAGAGGTGACATATTAGGATGTACGATATTTAAAACACTACATGAAAAATTGCCTTTTATAAAGCCAAGTAATAACGCATTGTTTCATTGTGTTATTGTTTATTCTAATTTCTTTTATTTACGGCCTTCCTTTACTAGGTAACGCTTTCTATCCCCAAATGTTTCTTTTGCCGCCTCCTTGTCCAATTATTTTTCTCTTCCTTCCTCAATTTTTCCCCCTCTTCTATTCTTCCCTCTTCCCTCTTTCTAAAACAATTTCCTGTCCTCAAACACAAAATTGGCAAATCCTAGTCGTCGTCCATATTTGCACGCTTTGAAATGGCAGCCTCCGAGGACGCTTAGACCTAACATTTCATTCTCGTATTTAAACGTATCGTTCTCATTTTAGGGTTCTTGGCCGCCTCCAAAGTTATTTTCACTTTCTTATATCTGCCTTTTCTTCTGTTCAATTTCACAAATCGACACTTTTTTTCTGGTTCGGAGTTAATCCAAATTCAACTAATAAAAATCCCAGACTAAAATCATCATTTAAACAAGTAAGCAAGTTGAGGGCGATTCGAATCAAATTAGAAATTCAGGGATTTGAGTGTTGCTTGTCGCAGTTTGGGTTTGTGTTCGTGCTTATCGAAGTTGATTTGGAGATTGGGTGCATGCAGTTTGAATTTGAGGTGGATGGCGGTTGTGTTCGATAGCTGTTCGATTTGGCAAAGAAAGGTGTATACTTGGTTATAGTTCTTACTGTCGAAGCTCGATTGATGTTTGGCCAAGGGAGGCGATGTCGAATGATGACCAGTGATTTGTTTCCGATTTGATGAGGGTCGGAGTATTCGACAATTTGACAGTGAACGAATTGGCGAAGTGGCTCTTGCAGTTGAAGACCTCAGGTTGCAAGAGAAGGCGTGTAGGTGGCAGGTTGTATTCAAGAGGTAATGGCAGTTTTTTTTTTGGTTGAATTCAGTGATGGTGGCAGTTTATCTCTGGTATGCAGGGTGATTTGAAGGCGACAAGGCTGTAGAAGAGGGTTTTGATTGTGGTGAGAAATGTTCGGTTGAAAAGGAATGTATGCATGGTGATGATCTGGATTGTGATAGTGGTGGGTGGTTATGTGAAGAGGAGTATGGTAGTTGATTAGAGGAGTTTGCTGTGGGTAGGCTGTTGCGCACTGTTTGTGCAGTTGTGGAATTTGTTTTGGTGAGTATGGCAGCAGACAGAATGCAATTAGGAATGAAGTGGATGGTCAGGGGATGTTGTGGTGAAGATGATGAGTGGAGATGGAAGAACAGTATAAGTAGAGGAATATGTGTAGAGAGATGGGCTAAGTGGTTTGAGCAGTGGTGGTACTTTGGGATTGTGGGATGTTGGAAATGGTGGGTTAATACACAGTGGTGATGGGTTGAAGACTGTTTGTAGTTTCTGTTGCTGTTGGAAGTTATTGAATGAAGCAATGTTGAAGGGGCAAAAGGGTATGGGATTGAAAGCAGTGGCGACCGGTAATTGATAATGGTGGTATATGGATGAAGTTTGCTTTGGGTGATCAAGTGGGTGGACAACTGTAGTTTATATGTGAAGTTGAATGGGGTTAGTGCAGTTGATTGTTGGTCGAAGTTTATGGTAGGGCTGTTTGTATTGAGTGGAACAGTGGCAACAAGATTAATTCAAGGTGGGAGTGGCGATGTTTGATGATGGTGGTATAATAACAGTTGTCGAATGGCTGTGAACAGTGGTTGGAAGTGGATGAAGTATTGTCAGTCAGTTGTGATAATAAGTACTGAAGTGTGGCAGAAGTATGGCTGTGTGATGATGGATGAATGCGTAGTAGCATGGCAAGTTGAAAATATGCTTGTGGCTGTTGCACTGGGGTGATGATAGGGGGGTGGATGCTTTTGCTGCAGTAAGGTGAGGCAGGAGCTTTGAAGTTGTGGTGTATAAGTGGTAGATCGCAGGTGGAAGGTGCAGGGGAGGGGTTTGATGTTAGATGGTGAAGCTGCAGTTCAGTGAAAAGATGATAGTTTGATGGTTAGGGGAAGTAATATGGCTCCGGTCGGTGGTGAAATTGTATGTGGAGTTGATGTCAGTTGGTGGAGTAGAGTGAATGGAAAGAGAAGGAGCAAGTTTGCAGTTGCACTGCAACTTGTTGAGGCTCAGGTATGTTGTTGTCTGGTGATATTAATGGTGAAATGAATATATGCAGTAACAGTGGGGATAGGTGATAATGTGACTGGAAGTATGACTGTGGTTACTGTGATTTGATGTTGTGGTGGTTGATGGAGGATTTGTAGCTGCTGTTTTGGTTGAAATGATGGTCTGGGGAGGTGAATGATATGAGCTAGTGAATTGAAGTAGTAGGCAGAGACAGTTATATAAAAAGGTTGTATTTCTATATAATATTTTTTCGAGTTCAAAATACCTTTAATTCTTTCTTATATCTATGTCTAGTTAGTTATTTCGTTTATTGCCAGCCATTATTTTCATAGTTATTCCTAATTACTCAATTCAATGGTAGGTGCACGGTACTGTACGTGGTTTTATTTGTCCTCTAGCTCAATATTTGATTGCATCAGGTTCACCTCCAGGGTAAGATCACCTTTCTTAACCTTTTAAATATATAAGCATTATCTTGATAATGAAATATAAAAACAATATCTTGCATTATCAATTATGTGATTGATGCTACGAGTGGTCAGAGTAGAATGCATTGTACTACTATAAATGTTAATAAAGCTTCAATGTAAGCATGTTCCTTTTACATAACATCTTCCCAACCTTGCCTTGGATTCATTTTTTTGTGAATTTATATACGTATAGATATTGACCCACCTAACTTGTTTATTTTCTTAATGATCACAAGCAAAGACAATCTACCACAAGAAATGAAAGATCAAACCCTACTACCAACAGTAACCTTTTAGGAAGAAATAAATCGTACAAATTCATCATCGTGGCTAAAGCTGGTGATGGACCTGATTCTCCTGGATCCACAAGAAGGTATTTGCTCCTGACCTTTACATTTGAAACAATTTCCAATAATTAGTTTATGATCAATTTGTTTATTTTGCAATCAAGTGACCCTTGAATATTATAATTGTTGGAATCAGTTGGCAAGTTAGTTTGTTTTCAAATGTCAATCATACTAGTGGAATTTCACGCTAGCAGATAGATGGAACATAGTGAATAATCTTGGACGAATTACAAAATTGTATTGCTTATGATATGAAAACTTACAGTATGTTTTTTCAATAAAGTTTTAATTATAAACCATAGGAAATAAATTTTCTTAAGCATTATATTAAACTTTCTCCCTATACCAGCGAATGATATTAATATTGTTATTCTATACAATCCAAGTGTCCAACTGTATTGCAGTGAAACACTGACATATACTGTCCAGCTGGTGAACATAATTTTGATCTTGATGTCATATACTTTTTCGTTTTCATAGAAAGTATCTATTTATTGATTCAATTTAATTAAGTCAGCTGTTGTGGAAAATTTTATAAAGAGCTTGCTAATGGACAAAGTGTTTACATGTGCTATGAACAAAGTGTTTCTAATAGCTCGCTGGTCCATCTTCTTTTTTGTATTTTTATGAAAAAAGTCCTTCAAATTAGAGTCAACTCTAAAATTGCTAACTTCTACAGTTCCTCCATTCAATGTTTTAGCTGATTGTTTTTCAGGCTGGGATTATTAGTTCAAACAGTTTTTGGCAACTCTCACGGAAATCAATTCACAATACTGGATTGTTTATCCATAATTTTGCTAATTGATTTCATATACTGAACTTTGTGTAAAATTTGTTTTGCATGATTAAACATTTATTAACCCAATATTTCTCGTTATGCATATTTAATGTTTCAAGGTTAATTTTCTAGTCATTGTCTTTTGCACATTGTATTATACCATTGTTCAGTACAACATCGTAGTTTCTTTTTTGTTTGATCATTGTTCCCAATTGATAATTATATTGTCATTTCGCTTTATGATGTGTATTAATACCAGTTAATATATTATGAAAGGTGTTTATGAGTTTCACAAGTTCAGTTTTGTACACATTCATATGAAAATAACATCAAATTTTATTTATTGATTTTAAATACAGATACATAAGAATATCTGAAATCCACCGATCAAACTTAGTGTGATTAGATGTTGGTTCGAGTTTGGTTGAGGATTATAGAGGTTCCAGTTTTTGAAGTCGCGATTTGGAATGCTATTGTTTTTGGTCAGGGGATCGATGTTGCTTAGGTAAAGAAGCAGGGTTTCATGAAGTATATAGAAGACTCAAGGTGGGTTAGTGGAATGAGCAGAGGGAGGTTGTATTGATTGAAATGGCAGTGGGAAGTGAAGGTAGGTGGAGGTTGGTTGTAGTGGAGGAAAATTGTATATGTGCAAGTAAATGGTAGTGTATGTTGATGGTGCAGGTTCGAGTTCTGTAGAGTGCTGTGTGGTTATTGGAGATGGATGGGAATAGGAGTATTGCAGTGGAAGTTAAGTGTATGAATGGACGGAAAGAAGTGGGTTGGAGTGATGATGGATGTATGAGGTGGAGGCTGCGATTTGGTTGAAGTGGGAAGTGGTCGAGGAATGTTAATGGAATACGGTGTGGAGTTTGGGCAGTGAAGTGGTGTATTGTTTTGGGATGATTTGTGGAGTTTGCAAGGTGAAAGTAGATAAGGCAGTAGTAATGGTAAGGGAGGAATTAGTGTAGTTGCAGTGGGTGAACTTTCAGGAGGAGCTGTTTTAAGTGATGCTGTCTATATGAAGAAGGCAGTGTTGTTGTTGTTCAAGTAGAGGATGAAGTGAGTTGTAGTAGAAGATTGTGATGAAGGTTATGGCAGATTGATGGTTGCTGTAAGAGTGGAGGAGTTGTAATGTGATGAAGAAGCAGTTGTAGTTTCAAGTGTGCTGGTAAATGTTTTTCCCCCTCTCTGCTGCGATGCTGATCTTACACCAGCAGTTGTAGTTTCAAGTGTGCTGGTGAATGTTTTTCTGTTTCTCTGCGTTAACTTGGCTGCAGGCTTATGTTTTATTCAATGGTTATGCACTTGCTTTAATGTTTGTACACTGTAATGAAAAATATATCACATTTCTTTCTGAGCATGCTCTTGTGTTATATTTGTTCATTATAGTCTTTATTCGTTTATAAAGATTTAGTTTGATTGCTATTATTAAAATGTAATATATAGGCTATAAAGATTTCCTGTTCCATTGAGATTTAGCTGCATTATAGCGGCTATAACGAGCTATTGAATTAACATACCATAGCAGCGAATTTGTGTTATAAAACTAAGCTCAACCATAGCGGCATATTTTGTGTTATAAATATTCAACAGTTTTTTATAACATGTCGATATACAACACTTATCAAACCGCTATGGTTGTGATTAATAGCGGCTATATACCGCTATAGAAGACACTTTTTGTTGTAGTGAAAGACATTGATTCACTATATATAATGCATTGTTCTATCCTAGAAACACAGGTGTTTATTGCTTTGTGTCAATACTAAGTATGTTTCATGGTGAGTTATATTCAATGTTTAAATGCGTATTATTTTTAGCCTAAGGGAATATTTACGTGTATACCTGATATCATCTTATTTTCTATACTATCCGACAGTATTACTTTGTAGTACTCTTGGATATATGGGTATGTAGGTGGGGTATCATGTTATACACACACACACACCCGACTTTATTTTTTATTTTGATTTGAAACATATTTATATGTATACATTGATAAAATTTATATAAATTTAATATAATACATACACACTGATATATATATATATATATATATGTGTGTGTGTGTGTGTGTGTGTATGTATATACATATTTTAAAATTAAACTTGTCTTAAATATTATTTTCGAAAATCAAAATAAAAAAATTAATTTTTAATTGCCGAATGATATAAGAAAGTGTGTGTGTATGTACAAATTATTTTTAATCAACACACGTATGAACAAACATATTCATTTGATGTTGACGGCATTAACGTATATGGATTTGGGATAGTATATGTATAACTAAAGCAACATAATGACATGATATATATATATACACACACTAGATTATTACCTTTCTATGGCCTATAAGTAACACCTTGTAATGTTGAATCGTTCACTCCATGAATAAGTATCCAATCCTTCATATAGAGCTGCCAAACTTAAAGTAGCAACCATCGATCTTCGATTTGTATTTAATTCATGTCTTAGTGGCCTGAAAAATTTGGAGAAGGAGGGAAAAGGGGCCAGGTTGTGATTGGTCTATAGCAGCAAAAAGAGTGCCATCTAACTATTTCATGTTTGATCTCCTCATATGGTCGGCCGCCTTAGATACATTTTTGGGCCTCCAAATTATTTCATGTCCAATCAAATAAATGTGCAATTAAATCTAATTCAAATGCACATCGATATCGTATATAGATACGTGTGTCTTTAACTATTATATACACATTATTTAGTGTTCGATTAACGCAAATTAAATAAAATTTTACTATCATTTTTTATTACTATTAATTAATTAATATAAGTATAATAATAATAATTAATCAAATCATATGGTAGTAGGAGTATTCAACGTTTCCATTGTATGACTCTTAAGTGTAAATTCGATCAACGATTAATATCGAACAATTCGAATATTAACATTCACACGTCACTTAGCGGGTGGTGTGACATTATGGCCAAATTTATTGCATACATAGGTTCGGTAAAATCCAATTTTACTTTATTTAATTAATTATCTGCGTCAAAACTATATCACATTAGGACTTATAGAATTTGGTAATGGTCAAAATTCCAATATCGTTGTATTCAAATTTATAGTCCAAACATAAAGTTCTTTGTTCAATAGTAACAACTATTATTAACTAAACTACTAGCCAAAGATTTTGACTTTGAGTTGATTACAGTTGATCGTGACACTAATCTCATATAACCGAGAAACAAATCCTCTCTTAAATAGGTTTTACTTCTAATGCTTATAATCAATCCAACTATGTTGCTCGATAAATGTCGTGACCATAATCAGAGTAGAGCTTCCAAAATGAAGATCAACGGTATTATCAAATCAAGAGAACCGTGTAATATTGTCATATTGGTATTTTGACAATAGTTATCCAAAAGTTATTTTGTAACCAAAAGAAAACTATCGAGTGAGTCGTTCCATAGTTATCCAATAACTATCAGTATGTAATCTCTAGGTTCTACGGTAATGAGTGCTCCACTGCCAACATTTGGAGAGCGATACGTACTCTAGTCTCAAATGATGCATCGATATCCAATCTCATTATATCTTGACCAGAAATATTTAAAATAACGTGTTTATTACGTTGTGATAAAATACACATGATTCACCAATTGTAATTATCATCACAAACACATCAATCATGGATTTTCTGTTTAATATACATAAATTAATTAGTTATAACATATTGCAACAAGTATATAATAGAAAGAAAACACCTTATTTACGAACCAGATTTTATTATAGAGTTAATAATTTACAATAAATTATTAAATTTCCCATGGGCATACCCTTAAATCTTTTAGGAAGTTCGTTCCATATTTAAGCACCTATAAAAGTTATATAGTGAACAATCTCGTTCTGGTACGAGCTCTTATGGAAATTGTTTCATACAAAAATGAGCAAGCGATATCTAATATTATTGGGTACATAGAAAGATTGACTGAGTTGGGAATGATGCTTTATCAAGGGTTATAGATCGATTGGATTCTTGGATCACTGACTCCATACTTTGATTAGTTAACTTGAACTTCAATATGAACTCGTTGAAGGGTGTTGTGTGGATCTCGTTAATATGTTATGGATAACCAAAAGTTTAGGTGTTGCACTCGTTGTCAAGGAAAATCCTCTTTGAGTAGTTTGACAAGTAGAAAACGTAGGTTGAAGGGTAGCAAAGGTAAAGCAAAGACAAATGAAGAGAAGGGTGAATTCACCATTTATCTAAAGGGGACACTGTAAGAGGAGCTGTCTAGGTTATTTGAAGATGCTCAAAGGACAGGAATTCAATTCTTCTCCTATTGGTATTTTTATTATAGAGAAATGTTTAGCTATAAGTGCTTCACCTTGGATTTTAGATACTAGATCAAGAATTCATACCAGTAATTCATTGTATGGACTTAGGAATAAAATGCTTATAACAAGAAGGAACATGGAATATAGCAAGAGGGAACATGAATTCTATGTTGCAAACAGAGATATTATAGTAGTGGAAGATTGCCGTATGAAGCTTGTTAGTGGACATGATTTAGTTTTATATAATTGATAGTTTGCACCAAACTTTACTAGTGGGATAATCTTCATTCCCAATTTGATGGAAAATAGTTATAGTTTATTTGTAATGAAAACCTTATGAACATTTTTTATGATAATAAAATCGGGTGTTTTGGTACTCTTAAAGTTGACATTTACAAATTTAACTGATAGAGTTAGGGATATTCCCAAGGGCAATTATGTAATTTGTTACATTTATCTAACTTGATAACCAATCTTGTTCAAAACAAAAGATGTTTGCTTTCTATTGTATAATTGATATAACGTGTTATATTAATTAATTGATTTAATTAAAAATATATTTAATAGAAAATCCATAAGTGGTATGTTTTGTGATAATAGTTACGAAGTATTGTAATCATGAGTAATTTATCACAATGAAAACAAATATCTCATTTTAAATATTACTAGTCAAGATGTATCGAGACTGGATATCGACACATCCGTCGAAACTATAGTACATAATTCTCCCCAAACGTTAGGCAGTGTATTACTCATGATTACCGGGGGCACTAAGGGGTTGCGTACCGATAGTTATTGGGTAACTGTGAATGACTCACTCGATAGTTTTTTATTAGTTAATATGACTAAGGTCACATAGAGAATATCGACATGACTAATTTACATCGTTCTCTCGACTTGAGAATACCATTGATCTTCAATGTGGAATTTTCGCTTTGATTATAGCTAAATCGTGGCACAGTGTCCATCGAATGACTATATTTGGGTCAAACGGAAGCATTAGAAGTGAAACACTATTCAAGAGAGGGTTTGTCTCCTTGGTTATATAAGGTTAGTATCACGGTCAACTAAAGTCAACTCAAAGTCAAAGTCTCTGGCCAGAGCATTTCGGGTAATAATAATTTTTACTATTGAACTAAGCACTTTGTGTTTGGACTATAAAGTTGAACATGGACGATATTCAAAATTTTGACCATTGCCAAATTTCGTAAGTCCTAATGCGATATAGTTTTGACGAAGAAAATTGGTGTAAATAATTGTCACTATTAGGTACCGCTTATAAGTAAAATTGGATTTTATCTAAAAGATGTGTAAGCGATAAATTCGACAAAAATGTCACACTGTCTGCTAAGTGACGTGTGAAGGTTAATATTCGAATTGTTCGATATTAATCGCTGACTGAATTTACACCTTTAAGTCGCATAACCATAACGATGAATGCTTCGGAAACCACATAATTTAATTAATTTATAAACATTCTAAACTAATAAAATCAATTAATATTTATGAAATATTAATTTTTAATTTATTAATTTTTTTGTTTGAATGCCATTAGTATTTAATAAAGTACGTACATAAATGTTATGTATGCACGTATCGACATATGATATTGACAAAATATTTAAATTGGACTTAAATAGATTAATTACTAAATGAGTTTGGGAATATTTTAGGCACATATAGCCTCATTCGTAGAAGGCCATAAGAAGAGGCTTAAAATCCAATGGTTGGATCTAGAAAACGAAGGGAGGAGATTAAGGAATGATCCCTTTATAAATATGTTACCTTCCTTTTACTTGCCTTTCTTAATCACTCTCCTTCTAAACCCTAGCCTTCGTCTTCATTTTTCTACCTTCTTGGTTGAAATTTCATGGATCCCAAGCTAAATAAAATTCCCAAAACAAACTCAAAACAAATCAAATAAAACAAATACAAAAGTGGAGCTTCCAATTGTTGCAATTTCTAGACGTGATTCAATCAGATCAAGAAGCGTGTATGATTCAAGGTACAAATGATAGGCAACATCAACAAGGTAAATTCCATTAGTTATTTACTTATTTATTCCATGATATTATAGATTTACTAATTAATTCATTTAAAAAAATTATATATGCATTTGTCATCCATTATAAGTATATAATCATAGGTCTTGAAGCAGTATAACTCGTTATCATTAGAATTGGTTTTCATTTGAAGTTGATAACTTCTATTCATGATCTTTTATGTTAATTTCTGTTGATTTTGATCTAAATACAGATTTGATAATTAACTTATTATTCCAATCAACTTTATTTTATTTAATTGTTAACAATAGTTTACATTGATTCCAAATTGGTTTTCTACTTTGAGATTCATACATATACATATGTAATGATCCGCTTTTTTGACCATCGAACGTCGACACCGAACACTATCATTGTGTTCCAATGTCGTGCATCCAATCGACATAAGGGCGGAGTGCTATGGTAAATAAAAAAAAGAATAGAGAATGGAGAAAATAGAATCTCACAGCGGAATCGACAACATATAATATAACAAGGACGGTAGAAACTGTCACTCCAAACATACAAAGTATATCAGAGTTAAAAACAAACCTTATCAGCTGGACAGTTATAAATTCCTGACCTTACAAATGCCGATTGGTATACTATATAATACAGCGGAAAATTAAAATACTACGACAGGTGAATCTTCAGCTCCCCTTCAAGACCTCCGTAACACCATGGCCAATTTGGAAAAATACTCGGTCTGACCAGAGCATTATAAATAAATAACACCCGGATCAGTCTGGAAATACCAGCATGAGATAACTCGAATAATGGAGAACACATATAAAAGTTCTGTGAGACCACGCCGCTAATACGGAATGGGCTTTCACCTCAGAGAGTCACATCCATATAGGCAAGAGCATAATTAAACATCAGGAACAAATCCAAATACGAAAGACCATAAATAATATTAAATCAGACTTGAAAGAATGGAAATAAACCCATTAAAATCCAAACTGGATAGAATGGATAGATCAAGGAAAATAGTCCAACTTGATAGAATGGACTAAATAAGGTAATGATCCAGACTTGATAGAATGTATTGAATAAAGTGCTTAAATGTCGTAATGAGGAGTTGGCTCTACTCGTGGAAATTTAAAGCTAAAATAGATTCAGGGTTTTCGAATTAAATAAGGAAAGAAAAATTTCTAACAAATGACAAGGAAAGTGCACCCACCTTGAAGTATACCTCTGGTAATATACTCTTGGGAAGCTCATATCCTCCGTGACACTTCTCGGTCAATACCAAGCCGGACCTTACCAAGTATCCGAATATTTCCACATCTAAGTGCACAACCGAATCCAAACTAGATGAGATGTCAAAATACTCTTTTGATGGGAGCAACCTCACATAACTTGGCTTCCTCTCGCGCTTTGGGTTTAGCCATTTCCGATAAAGGATAACAAAGCTCGATTGAGCAGCAAATCAATTTTAAGGCGACGATACACCATTTAGAAATCTTAATCCGACACTACTACAAAACAAGCCATTTGCATCGGTTGTTCACCCCCCTGTTGCATCAGTTCTACAACCGATGCACATGCAACCGATGCAACAGGCTTAACAGTGTTGCAGCAATTCTAAAACCGATGCAAAACGGTCCTTTTTGCATCGGTTGTCACAAACAACTGATGCAAAATACGGTTGCAACAAAGGAACATGTTGCATCGGTTGTAATGAAAACCGATACAACAAAGGAACTTGTTGCATAGGTTGTTGTTGGAAACCAATGCAAACTAATCCCTCTATTATTAATTATAACAAACAATTATTGCATGCAATATTACAATCATTCAAAATTAAATTTAATGGAAAATACAAACTGAATAACATAATACCAAAATAAACATATATCAATTAAAGTGTTAATAATCTATACAAAATAATGGTTCATACATTCATTTTTGCAACATAATTCAGATCTTTAGCACAATCATTAAGTGGTATAGTCTTAATTCAGATCTTTAATTAGTACAACCATTAAAAAATAGTACAGTAAAAACCTTAAAAACTTCATGGAATCTAGAAAACCCAAATTTTTAGGCTTCAGCTCAAAACCGTATGCAGCATTTCTTTTTTTGCAACGTCAACTTGAACCTAGGAAAACAAGAAATAAACATGTGAATTAGTCATGCACTACCTGCGTGTCAAACTTGAACTATGCTTGAGTTTGCACCGTAATCTTGGAACAGTATAACAAATTAGTGTTACTGCAAACTTGAAACACAAATAATAAGATTAATTAGAATTAAAACTGTAGTAACAAATATCACATGATGTTTTCAAATTGACTTCCATATCGGAGTTACCTAATGTGTGCAACTTTGTCAGATAACATTTGGACACCGACATATTAGATCATACTATGTCGTAAAGTTAAGATGTGTTTACAAGTGCTAAAATGGTAAGATATAATATGAATTTACCATCACCATCTTGATGTTCTCTGTTCAAACCATTCCACTGCCTCTGATTATTCACACACACTACTTCCATACATCAAGCCATAAATCACTACAACAACTCCTTGTTGTTGCCACACCGTGCACTTCAAACTTGCATCACCAAACTTGCACAACCATACAACTACTGTCTACTCCATACAACTACTGTCTGCATCACCTAAACTCCACAGCACCATCATTCATCAACGAACCACCCCCTTTCACCCAGTCAACCACCTTTGACCAGTTCCCTGAACCCCTGCCATTCTCCACGTATCAGCAATAACTACATTTCAGTACCAAACCATTTCATACCACAAATAATCCCCTTACATTGCTGCACAACCCCCTCTATTCTGCTCTCTAGCACTTCTCCACTGTTCTGTGCACAGTTTTGTGCATCTCTACCTCTCATTTGTGCAACAGTGCACACCATTAGCAGACTATCAACATAATCTCCATGTCAAATTGCCACACGCCATCACAGTGCCATATTTCCTCCACTGAACATCATATACTACCACCTCCATTTGCTTACTACCCTGAAACTAAACACTCCACATATACAAACCTTAAATTGACTTCAGACTGCTACTACCCTTCTCTGGTCATCAAAACTGTATGTCCTACTTCAGGTTGCCGAAACATTTCAACTGCCTAAAAAACCACCCTATATCAGAAGCAGCCACCCTATATTAGAAGCAACCATCCTCTCTCCTCCTCAATTCCTTACCACGTTGCTATAACCAATTCAACCATCATCATCAACACTGTCCATTTCTTTTACCATCCAATTCACCCACCACATCCCCTCCTAATCAACATTAATTCACCACTGTCTATCACCGTCCCATCCACTCCTCTGACCAATACAACACAGCAGCAGCTACATTCCACAATACCCACAAAACATATCATAGTGCAACACAACCACTCGACAGCAGCTTCCCAAACATAACTGAACAAGTAACACAGAGATCACATATCACCCAGAGACCAGCCTACCACCACTTCTAACATACGAGCCTATCAATAACTGACAGCCTTCTTTCCACCATCACATTGCAACCACACCCTCTCCTCTGTCATTCCACAACTCCCACCAGAACCATTACAATATAAAAATTGCCCACTGTCCATCAACCTATACTTCTACATACCATACCATCATCACATATTCACCAGACTGCACAACAGTCACCACACCACTACTCCATATATAAAAAAAACTAACCAGTCATACACAGACCTTATCACTGAAGTTCCAGACCACATCCCCCACTGATCAAAACCACATCACATCGCCTGCTATACCACTGAAGCTACTGCTGCACTGACAACTCTGAAGTCATGGCAACGAAACCATCCAGCCACATCAATCCTTCCAAAACGGGCAATCTTGTACCCAACAGCAAGCCAAACTCCACAATCATCTTCGACCACCACGACCATTGCCCCTTTTCTTCAGTAACAAATATCCCAATCGACAACAGCTCCAAATCCCTCGACCACTCCATTCCCCCCTTTCGAACATTGAAGTTCCAGCTGTATCAAAATCCTCCACTCGTGACATCTCCTTGTGACTTCCACCAGAAACTGCTGCACTGCCTGCATACCACTTCTACCCAACTCCATAACCTCTACCCATATACTACTGCTCATCGTCTACATCAAGTTATAAACTACTACCACATCAAAATTCAGTATACATCAACACTTCAGTCTACCACAAACCAAAAACAACAATAACACCATAACAGTTCCCATACTTCATCATAGCCTTAAACCACATAACAACACCGCTCTGATATAATTAGGAATTCGACTGCTTTGAATTTGTTCCAAACAATGCTAATAAACTAGTGTGTTTTTTTGCATTCTTCAAAAATTCTGGCTAGATCCACCTATTAGATGTCAAAGCCGGATGAAAGATTTGCATTGATTTCTTAAAACAACAAAAATAAAATTTTAAAATGAAAAGGAAAATGAATTATAAAGAGCGGAGACCTGAAATTCTTATGAGTTATTCGTGACTAAAGAAACAACTACTAAAAAAAGATAGGATTCAAATGCTAAACGAAATTGCATCAGCCGCTGTCGGATCTAAATCGAAGACCAATACATGACTACACCTAGAATGTTACTGCCTAAATGTTATATTGTCCCTAACTAGGACTGTGATACATGGCTAATACATGGCTAAGTTAATCCAGTATCATTTATTGGCCCTAACTATGACTGTGGTAGTTGATCATGTGATTTAGTATAAGTTAATGCAGTGATGATGTCATCACAAAGTGATCCTAATTTTGCATATTTTGCACTTCACATTTTGTCTTAGTTAGCTTCCTTTTAGTTCAGGTAATAGAGAAAATAGATTGAAGCAAGATAACAATAAAATGTATTAGAATGAAGATAGAATCATACAGATATAGGATATATCATCACGTGCTTACTATTATGAAAACTTTGACCACAAATGCATATCTTGTATAAGAAGTGTACCAATTTATATGCACCAAATTTATAGCTTCCTGTCGGCAGATTCCCCCAGTAGTGCATGTACGGTCACCGTATATCATGTTACATGTTGTATACCCGCACAATAATAACTTCACTGCAATGAAAATATGATGCAAACACAAAGTAGTTAGAAGTCTGAGTGTCTAAAGGTATTGTACTTTGACACAGCTTCAAGTCGAAATTGGATACAAGAATAAAAAACCAAATGAATAGGTTTTTAGTTTGCATATTGGTGATAACAATAAATTATGTATAATATTATAAATGTACTTCTCAGAGCCATGCAACATAGTTTATTCGAATCAATCCACACTGAATATGTGAATTAATTTCTTAAAACAGCAAAAATAAATCTGTAAAATGAAAAGTAAGACCTGAAAATCTGAATAGCCTATCATGACAAAATGTAAACAGAATTACAAGAATTCAATATGCCTAAATAATCTATGAATGATAAAGGATTGAAATATGCCAGTATGCTGGTGGATTCCAACAAATTAGGAATTCGATCGCTTTGAATTTGTTCCTAATAATGTTAATAAACTAGTATGTTTTTTTTGCATTCTGCGAAAATTCCAGCTAGATCCACCCATTAGATGTCAAAGCCGGATGAAAGATTTACATTGATTTCTTAAAACAACAAAAATTTATTTGTAAAATGTAAAGGAAGAAGAATTATAAAGGGCGAAAACCTGAAAATCTGATTAGCTATTCATGATTAAATAACTATTAAATAAAGGTAGGGTTCAAATGCTAAAAGAAATTGCATCGACCGCCATCAGATCCAAACCGAAGACTAATACATGACTACACCTGGAATGTTAATGCCTAAAATCACGAATAAACAATAAACCGCCGTCAGAAGCGAGTCTGGTCTGTCCAGAGTCGCCGTCGCCAATCGCGTCCATATGCCAGCCTCGTCGCCACCTAAGTCCGATGGAGTTCGTTGATGTTGCAGCGTTACGTGGCTGTGCCTTGTCGCTGCCTCTTTTCTTTAGCCGTCTCAATCACCTTTTTCTGAAACCCACTAAAATCTATGCAATTGAGAAGATTGTGAATCTGGATGTGAAGTATGAGGAGTTGCGTAAGTGGATTAGCGGTTGGATTTGGAATTTAGGCTTAAGGAAAGATGGGAAGCGGGAAACGAAAATAAGAGGGCGGTAAACAACCATTAGCATCGGCTACAAAAAATTTAATGCAAATAAAGGTAGTTGCACCGGTTCTAAATAAAACCGATGCAACTAACACTATTTGCATCGATGTATTTTCTTCGGTTGTTAACGATAACCGATGAAAACTGTATTTTTGTACTATCTACTGTTTTCCACATACCAAATGCATCGGTTGTTACGATGTAATCGATGCAAATACTTCTATTTGCATCGGTTGTGGAACAACCGATGCAAATGAGATGAAGCAACATGCGTATTTTGTACTAGTGCGATAATTTATAAATCAACTATCGGGACAATTAAAATAATTATGGAAATTAAATTTCATATATTTACCACTACTCGTTAATTCCAGACAAGTCCTATCTCTCGGTTGAAATTGAAGTTGGGAAAGTTGAGATAGTATTACCTCTAGGCATCACCTTAACGATATTTTTAACTTTTGAGATAGAAACGAGTCCAAGCTTTAATATTTAGTGTTAAAAGTATGACTAGATTCTTTCCATATAAGCGATATTGATTATGGAACTATCTTTCCATAACCGAAATCGAACTTTTTAACTTCTAAAAGAACTGAACTTGTGCTAGATTTCCATATTTCCATATTGGTAAAACCCTTTTAGAATTAATTCCTGATTTAACACATTAAGAGAATAATCTTTCCAAGTGCTCGTCCCCAAAGGCCTAAACCAACATCAGAGCGACACCTAGGAGATTATCCCAAAAGATATTAAAACAATATAAATACCTTTTATAACTTTAAAACAATTTAAATACCTTTTATAACTTTAAAACAATAATTATCTCGAAATACAACTAATCGCATTTAAAATCTCTTTTAAATAAACAAATCCATTATCTTTAATAAAGTAGATAATTATTTCCAAACACTTTTATAACATTGGTAAATTAACTTTCAAAATCTTTATCAATTCACTTTATTAAAGCAATTTTATTATATTAGTTAATTTACTTTAACCACTTTTATTAAATCGATTAATTAGCTTTAAATATCATTAATTACAAAGATTAATTAAATGCAAATAATAATTAGTTAAAATGAATAAGTCATTTGAAACATCGTTTATTAAAGTGATAAGTAATTTTAAATTCCATTAGTCAAAGCAATTAATTAAATTCAAATAATCATAAATTAATTAGATTAATCAAATTCAAGCCTCATTAGTTAAAACGAGTAATTAAAATATCATTTGCTAAAACGATTTATTCAATAATAAAACATCATCAATTAAAATTATTTAACTTAATTCCAAATATCATTAGTTAAACCAATTAGTTAAATTTAAAACAATCATTAACTAAAATGATTAATAAAATTCAAATATCATTATTTAAAATGACTAATTACTTTTAAATATCATTAATTAAAATGATTATTAATTTCAATTATCATCAATTGAAATAATTAATTAAGTTTAATTAATTAATTATACTCCATTATCATTAATTAAAAGAATTAATCAAACTCAATTATCATTAACGATTAATTAAGCATAAAATATCATTAGAAAAAATGACTAATTAAATCTAAAGATAAACCAATTTAAACATCATTTATTAAATCGGTTAATTAATCTCAAAACCATTAGTAAAAATGGTTAATTAATTTAAATTATCATTAATCAAAATGATTAATAAATTTTCAATATTCTTTTTAGCGAAAACACAAGCTCAATTTGATATGATAGGGTTTGGGGATGAAATTTAATAAATGACGATATAGCAAAAATCGCTATAATGACATTTAAACTATTAAATAGAATATCAGGAATTTATCTAAATTAGCAATTAATATAACAGCATATGGATGTAAATAAATAATTTATGGACGAGAATCCCTTTTGGGTCTGTTTATAGATTTCCGCTGCAAAATAGTGGTTATGGATAATATATAGATAATCATATGTGTTTATAACGATCAAATTAATATGTCATCCATTTTCCAAAGGGAAATTCAACTAAACAAGCAATCAAACAATTTAACTAACATCCAACCAATCAATAAATTTTAACATCATTGATATGATATAATAAAAATGAATGTGAGTTAAACTCACATTGATTTTCGTTTTCGCTGAAACGTCCCCATTTTGGACTAAAACCGAATGGTCGTCTGATTTTAGCCTAAATTTTCACTTGCTCCAAATCCAGCCAAACTAACTCCATTGCATAGCCATCGTTGCCACGAGTCCAATGCAAAAAAAGGCATTCGAATCCGACCCCGTATGCAAAAGGTATTCATATTATAAGTTTTCATATTTAAATAATCGAATTAAATCACTAATTACTTTACTTAATCACCATTACCTCTAAATTAAAATGTTAATCGATCTCCCCTTATAAAAGCACAAGCCATGCGTTGGATATGCACAAACCCACCAATACAAACTTTCTCTCTCCTCATTTCTTCCTCCACGCTTCACTATTCGACGAACGGACACCACCAGCCAACTTAACTATGCGATCTCCATCCGCCCGAAACTTTGAATTTAAAGCCACGTCTCTCCTTGAAGTAACAACCTGATGGGTTCATAGCAGCCCATAAAAACGTCGGACCTCGCAAACATGCACCGTTCTTCCCTAAATCTTGGTCATACGTGCTACTCCATACGAGCAACTCCTCGCGCCTTCCGGTTCTCCAATCGATGCCTAAATCTCCAACCAACTCGAGCCCTAGCCGCTGCCCATAACTTTGACCATCACAAACATCACCGTAAATCCCACAAACCATCATAGAATCAAAGGCAATCATTTTACGAGTTCAACGAACCAATAGTTGTGATTTTTAGAGTTGTATATACTTTTATCTTGAATTTTGAAGTTTTGAAGAACTTTTTGTCTCAATGTTTACAGGCAAGGCTTTATATGAGGATAGAAGAATGGGTTGCCTATAAGGAATGGATCAAAAAACATGGGGTATGGCCTGGAAATGAATGGGTATGGGCTGATATGGTGGGTATGAACACACACACACACATATTATTTTAGTTTTAAAATATTCAACAAAACATACCTGAAAATTTCAAACTCCAAACGAGGCATGGAACTTGGCATTTCATATGTTATACCCCTATTCCAAACGTAATGGAACTTGTCCTGAGGTCTAATTTGATTGTATGCGTAAGATAGCTTTTTAGACCCGGTTATTATATTAAATTTTCGATATTAATTTCTACACGTTTCGAACTTGCACGACCAAACGATACGTCTGATCGCCGTGAAATTTGACGGCGTATTATAATTCATTATTACGGACCCATTGAAACTGTTTCGTCAAAATCCCAAACTGTGCCCCGAAAGCTAATTTCAGATATTTAAATATCGTTTTTAAGTTTAATTACCGATATTTATTTGCTCTATTTATATTTGTAAATGAATTTACAAACTGAATTCACTAATATTATTAATTAATTAAAAGAAGTTAAATAAAATCATTAAATCCATTTAATTAACATTTAATTCACAGTTCAAATATTTATTTATTCCCTATGTTTTAATTAAAGATTATTAAATTCAAAAATCTGATTATTTAAATATTTAAAATGAATCAAACGTTTAAAATCAAACGGCCAGAATTTTGAGCTGTAACACACAAATCTGTATGTATGCATCTGTATGTGTATGTTAAAATAATTTTGAAATATTTTAAAAGGTTCCAAAAAAATATATTAACATATACATATAAATTATACTTAGATTTGTTGATTAAGATCTGTTATCGCCCTGTTTTACTAAATTAGATTACTGCATGTTTGGTAATAAATATTAAATTGATTACAATTGACTTGGTTGAGTTGATTTATTAATTTTAAAGGATTAATTAATAATACATACATAAATATATTTAAACATATATGTGTATGTATGTACGCACATACATATATTTACACTATATTTATGTATAAATAAACATGAATCAACATAATATTATTATTGTACAAAATATACTTTGGACAATGTTTTTTAAAATATCTATGTCCTATTCTACTTTAAATTATTAATGTATGCATGTATGTTACATTTGGATTTATTGATTAAGATCTGTTTTCAAATTGATTTACAAAATAAAATCAGTGCATATTTGGTAACAAATCTTGAATTGACAGTAGTTGACTTTTTTGAATTAATTTAGTATATTTGGAGGATTCAAAACAATAAATATATAAACATATTTAAGCATACACACACACACACAATTAGTTGATAATACATACATACATTTATTGTTGACTGTTTATATCCTTATACCATGATGCCTATTGATTATCATTTATATGCAACATTAATTAAGTTTACCAAATGGAAAATTAAATCAATCATCTTCGTTACCCTTTTTCTATTTTCCATATTTCCTTTATGTGTTTAGCTATCCATTTATTTCTAGCTATATATCTGCATTTTGTCATCACTTGATAGCACATCATATGTTGCTCTTATATGATTTACACTATAATATATATATATATATATATATATGTTTAGACTCACATATATGTCATATACATGTCGATAACTAATGACTTCATATAATTAAAAAGAGAGAAATAAAAGGTTTCTCTCTCCATATAAATAACATGTCCCTCATTAATTGAATAAGTTAAGAGAAGAAAATGAAAAGTTTCCTTATCTACATAAATTTATGCCCCTTATTAATTTAATAACTTAAGATATAGGAAATGAAAAGTTTCCTCCTCTAAATAAATTTAATAAGTTAACGTTACATTCAAATATGTACATAAGAGTGTATTTGATTTACTCTAATTTACACAAACATTAAATTAAAGTAAAACTTTATTTATAATATTAAATAAATTATTAATTTCATTTAAAATAAATTTTGAAAATTTCTAAATGAATTTAGACTTCATAGGCTCATTAAAGATCCAAAATGGCTAATTTTTTTGAAATTCATTCATTTTTCCGCTGCCAGTTGGCCCAGTTCGTTCAATGCTATCAGAACCCAATAGCTTATGCGATCAAAATTAGTCATGTTTGGGCTAACTGATTAAGCTTGCGCACTTAGCACAATGTCTAGAAAGGTAATGTCTAGGATTGCAATTGAATAATCAAGTACCATGTCCTACCTATTTGCCTGCCTAGCCTGAAAGGTAAAGTAAGCCCAAAGGTTGCCTCTGATAGAAAATGCCCAAATTGAATTGGGCATTGGGCTAGTTTTCAAAATATATTTGAAAATTAAGACTAGATTTTAAATTTAAAAGTTAAGTTTAAAATAAAAACATGTTTGTTATAACAGGTCATGATATAACATAAATTTTCAAAAAGTTTGAAAAGGTGATGAAAATTTCAAAATGTTTGAAACTGTTTAAATATTAATTTTGAAACTTAAAATTTATTAATAAGATTACTAAAATAAATTAATTTAATGAGTTAATAAATTGATACTTATATGCATGTATTATATATGTTGATATATGCTATATTATTTTAAAGTGTTTAAGATAATATAAATATACATGTATGTAAGATAAATTTTGAAATTGATATAACTTAATTAAAATTGTTCAATTAAATAGATAAACTAAAGTTGATTAATTAAATAAAAAATACGCATATATAAGATATACGTGTTCTACTATAAAGGTTATGGTATTCACAACAAAGGTTATAGTAGATATGTCCAATATAAAAGTTGTATTGGAATACTTATTTAAAATTAATTAAAGAGTTAATTATTTAAATTTAATTAAAAAAGATTTAATTAATAAAATATTATACATAAGACTATTATATAAGTAGTATGAAATATAAAACCTATATAATAGTAAAACTTATATGATATGAATGTATAAACTAAAGGTGGAACATTAAAGAAACCTTAAATGGACTTTAGGAATAAATATATACGTAAATATACGTATACCGTGATTTTCGATGTGTTCGATACTTGAATTACGAGGTTATTTCATAAGAAATACGTTATTTCATTAGTCGATATTACTCAATATAATATATTGAAGATTATGAATCTTCAATACAATGTTGTCCTCTATTATATATATACATATATATTAATAAATTACTTGCATACTCCTTAGTTGTTGAGCAAACTCAAGCTAGGGATGTTATGTATAGTATTATTGATATATTGAATAGACGAGGTAAGATAACTATATGTATTTGTTGAGTAAACTTAAGGTACATATACTATACTTAGACCATCGTGATATGTATTAGAAATAAGAAGTACGATATCTATTTCGAAATGTATTTTCATATGAAAAAATATTTTCTATGTGATTTATTTTTATGAGTTCAGGATATTTGATCAAACAACTCTCCACTGTAAACTAACTACGGTATATGAAATAAATAATTGATATTATGTGAATAATGGATCTCTGAATTTAGTACGCTATTATAGGAATGGTAGAAATAGTTGGAGCATCCAATATAACACTTATTGATCGCATCAAATTATGAAAACTGTTTTCGTAAAACATACCGAACATTATTTATGAAACAATGACTATTTTTGGTACCAATTGAAAAATAAACAGTTATATTTCAATATGAATATTATGAATATTCATTATGAAATAAAACAGTAAAGTGGTATCAGTTTTCACAACTAAAGTGATGCATTAAAAAAAAAGAAGTATCTAAAATTATTTACAATTATTTTGGAATTATAGACTAAGTCGAAGTTCTAAGAAATAATTTTTAATTTATGATTATAAATCGTACACCTGGTTAATTATGTCTCAAAACAATTGAAGAGCTATGCACCCAATTAGTGGGAGCATAATAAGAGTTGATGAACTATGCGGATTGATACATACAGATGTATGCAATCGTAAGTCTATTAATACCAAATCTGTTCCACATGCTTAGTTATATCCATTGATGATTTATCACCAATATGGATGTGTGTATTTGATACACATATAGTATGTCTATGATAAGATCGAATAAATGAGTATATTGGAAAGAGTTTCGAACATACCTAAATACGAACAAAGATTCAGTTTCAAAAGTCACTCCTCTCTAATAATACATAATGATGTATCAATAAGGAGTAATCGAACTTTGTTGAACTGAGTGCGATTAATTATGAGTGAAAATTGGATTAACTTCTTTCTATAAGGTTGCGTACCTAAGAGTAGTGCACAAGATTAAAATCGATTTCATCTAAAGAATGGTTTACAAAATCATATAAGATAAGGGTTTAGAAGAAACCCCAACATATCATACGCCAAGTAGTTGGCAGGCTGTGAAAATTGAAAGATTACACGTAATAATGGTTCACGAGGAATTTTGTATAGATCTTCCTAAAAGAAGTTTGGGAAATACTGTCAACGGATGACATATTTATGTTTTCAACATAAGTTTTGTAAACTAAAACCAAATCGGTTTACATATAAGGAAATTCATAAAATGTTTGTGAATAACTATCATGTTGCACTTAGAAATAACTGTTGTTTCAAGAAATACCAACATCATAATGAGGAATTTCTTTAAGAAATTATTGACAGTGAAACGAATTTGGGTACGATCCAGAGATGAACTTAATTGCGAGGGATGAAATGATATTGACCAAACATGAATGAACACAATGCATCATAATGTCTAAAAATATCTTCGCATGTTGAAGAGAGACTATGACTTTTTACCTACGTCGTGAATAAATAATCCTCTGCGGTCAATTAAATAATCGTGGTTGATTCAATGAAAAAGGCAAAGTACATCACCTTGAATAATGCCACAATAAAAGCAATGTACACACACACACACGGATATATATATATATATATATAAATGCACAAATTTACAACTAAGCCGAGGGTGATCCAAATGTTGGGAATCCCATAGTATTGATACATGATAACAATGTCGTGATATAGTTGGTAATAGAACTTAGAGCTCACTTGAAGTCGAGAGACATACTCCGAAATGTTCCACATGGTAAAACAGTTTATCAGCGTCAAAGAAGTTGATTGACAAAGTAGATAATTGAAACATAATATCATA
Source organism: Allium cepa (assembly GCA_030765085.1). Lineage (NCBI taxonomy): Eukaryota > Viridiplantae > Streptophyta > Magnoliopsida > Asparagales > Amaryllidaceae > Allium > Allium cepa. The sequence goes on from CM060928.1 coordinate 93,483,201, forward strand.
CCCGTTCAGTAAGGGACTGACCCAATTGGTTTTGAGGAAACTGATCAGAGAAGTTGAAATAAGATTCCATAATTGACCCCAAGTGCAAGTGGGAGATTGATAGAGTTAAGGGTATGCCCTATGGGCAATTATAACATATATCTAACTTGATAGTCAATCTTGTTCAAACTAAAAGGTGTTTACCTTCTATTATATGTTTGATACAATGTATTATATTAATTAATTCATTTAACTAAAAGTATAATTTAATAAAAAAATCCATAAATGGTATGTTTTGTGATAGTGGTTATAAAGTGTTGTAACAATGAGTAGTTTATCACAATGAAAACAAATATACCATTTCAAATATTCCTAGTCAAGATGTACTGAAACTAGATATTGATACATTCATTTAGACTAGAGTACGTAATGCTCACCAAGTATTAGGTAGTGTATTACTAAAGACTGCTAGGGGCACCAAGGGGTTGTGTACTGATAGTTATTGGATAACTATGGAATGACTCACTCGATAGTTTTTGTTGGTTAATACAATTAAGGTCAAGCAGAGAATATCGATGTAACTAACTTACACAATTCTCTCGACTGTTTTCTAAATTATATTAACATATACATATAAATTAGATTTAGATTTGTTGTTTAAGATCTATTATCAGACTGTTTTACTAAATTAAATTACTGCATGTTTGGTGATAAATCTTAAATTGATTGAAATTGGCTTGGTTGAGTTGATTTGTTAATTTTAAAGGATTCATTAACAACACATATATAAGTATATTCAAACACACAGACACAGATACATACATACATACATACATACATACATACATACATACATACATATATGTATGTATGTATGCACACGCATACATATATGTACACCGTATTTATGAATAAATACACATGAATCAACATAATATTATTATTATTATACAATAGACACTTCAGACAATTTTTTTAATATCTATGTTTGATTCTACTTTAAATTATTAACATATACATATAGATTACATATAGATTTATTAATTAAGATGTATTTTCAAGTTGATTTACTAAATCACTTCACTGCATGTTTGGTAATAAATCTTGAATTGATAATGGTTGACTTGGTTGAATTAATTTAGTACATTTGGAGGATTCATTAAACAATACATATATAAACTTATTTTAACACTTACACACAATTAGTTAATAATACATACATACATATATATATATATATATTTGTTATTGACTATTTACATCCTTATATTATGATGCCTATTGATTGTCATTTGTATGCTGCATTAATTAAGTTTACCAAATGGGAAACTAAACCAATCATCTTTGTTACCCTTTATCTATTTCCCATATTTTCTTTATATGTTTAGCTATACATTTATTTCTACTTACATGTCTACACCTTGTCAGCAATTAATAGCACCTATCATATGTTGTTCTTATAGAATTTACACGATAATATATATATATATATATATATATATATATATATATATATATGTTTATACTCACATTCATGCCATATATATGTTGATAATTAAATGCCATATATATGTTGATAATTAATGGCACTCGTATAATTAATCAATTTAATTACAGAGAGAGAAATGAAAGGTTTCTCTTTCCATATAAATAAAATGTCCCTCATTAATTGAATAAGTTAAGAGAAGGAAATGAAAAGTTTCTTTCTCTATATAAATTTATGCCCCTTTAATTCAATAACTTAAGATATAGAAAAAAAAGAGTTTCCTTCTCTAAATAAATTTAATACAAGGAATGACTGCCAACTCCCTAAAATTGAAATATGATGGAAGTAAAGTCCCTTCCAAAAAAGTTGTAAAAATTAGGTCCCTATTTTTAGTTCTTGCCTAATTTATGTCACGTTTGCCCTTGATTTCAATGCTAGGCCAATTTTTTGGGTGGTGACAGTTTGATAAAAAATAATAAAATAGGGACTTAATTTACATGAGTTTATTAGTGGGGATTTTTTATGCATGGGCTTTGAGAATAGGGACCTTTGGTCCGAAACCCCAATTTATTAAGTTATCGTTACACACAATTATATACATAAGAGTATATTTGATATACTCTAATTTACATAAATTTTAAATTAAAGTAAAACATTGTTTATAATATGAAATAAAATATTGAATTTATTTAAAAGAAATTTAAAAAAGTTCTAAATGAATTTAGACTTCGTAGGCCTATTAAAGATTCAAAATGGTAAATTTATGAAATTCACTCATTTCTTCAGCTGCGGCCTGGCCCAGTTCCTTCATTAACTGTAATTATGTTTTTGCTACTGAAAACAACAATGGATCTAAAATAAATAATAGCTGCCTATGACACTATAGACTAAGCTATATAAGTGAGATATGATTAAACATGTGAATAAGACGACGATTTCTACTATCGCTGATTCTGAATCATTTGACACTTGTAAATCATGCCTCAAAGGTAAAATGGTCCGGCACTCATTCAGTGAGAGTCACGAAAGAGTTATTAAACTCTTAGGACTAATACACACAGATGTATGTGGTTCTATATCTATAGCAATCAAAAGTGAATCCTTATATTTATTTATATACATTAATTATTTACTTATATATGGATATGTGCATGTTATGAATCACAAATCAAAGGTCCAAGAAAATTTTCATAGATTATAAGAATGAAGTTAAAAACCAAACATACAAAAAATTGTTGATATTCATATGCTAAGCATAAAAGTAAGAAAGTCCTTAATTCTAATTTTGTTAGCTCTGATATTAATGAGATTATATTTAATGCTGATGATAACAAAAGTCTAGAACCAGTTAGGTTTAATGCTAAATTTACAAAACTTATTATGAGGACGTCAAAATTAATATATTTGAGGCATTTAATGAATTTATGTGCTCTAGGAAAAAACTTAATACCACAAATCATACTTCCGTTACCTTAATTCCAAAAGTCAAAAATCCAAAAGCTATTAATAATTGCATGCATATATCTTGCTACAATTTCATTTATAAAATCAAATCAACTATCTTAAGTAATACAATGAAAATTTTCCTATCCTTTTTTGAAATCTGAAAATCAAATTGAATGTATCGCCGGTAGGTTAATACATGAAAATTCAATTGTAGAATATGAAATGATCGGAAATCTTAATTTTAAGAGCAGCAATCATTGGTGTATGAAGTTGGTTTACAAAAAATGCATACGATAAAATCAACAAAAAGTTCATTTATCATATGATGATATTATAAGTTTATAGGAAATTTTGTGATCTTATATTTGGATGTATAAATACTCCTACTTTTTCTATCATAGTACAAGGTAAACTCACTACTTTTATATATAGTAGTATTGGTATAAGGCAACGTGATCATCTATCACCATATTCATTCACTATTGTAACGTAATACTTTGCAATGTAATTTGAAATGAAACTAATCAAAAGAATTTTACTTTATCTATAGAGTAAAGCCATGCATTACATAACTTATTTATGTTGATGATCTAATGTTATTTATGCAAGCTAACAAAATGAATTCATATACAACCGAAGATATATTTGAGAATATGAGCAGATATGCATGGCTCAAGATAAATGAATTCAAAAGAAAATTATATTTTTACTAAGCATTGAAAAACAAAGAGGAAGTTCTAAAATGCTTATATGTCTTTTAAGGATCTCTACCAATCAATTATCATGAATATTCCTTATGGGCCAATTGGATGAGAAACAAATAGTTAAAAAATGATAAATTTGGACTATTTTGCCAAACAATTTCTTTGTCAGCTATTTGGAAATGCATTTTACTGTTTAGGGAATGTCGGAAAAAATCATTATTATAATATATATTAGGATGGTTGGATGATAGGGAGATTAAGTTGGAACAATTTACTTATCATGGGGAGAATAAATGCTACAGTTGAGATAATTAAAGATAATAAATGGCACTGAAAGGAATGCAAAGTGACACCGCTTTTCACTAACGTTCAATATTGCACTTTGAATTTTATACAGCGAATCTGATCAACATATGAAGGATGCCGCGCACTTACATATGCGATGTCGACGATGAATGTCTGCCACATACACCCAAAAGGATGAAGTCGAAGTCCTACACCACCTTCACTGATAATGCTGCACGAAGTCATCACCCGCTCTTTAAGGACGTTGACCGTCATAATGAAATCTACCAATGCCATAGTTTGTAGTTGCCACGTATCTCTACTAAAATAGTATGACAGAAGCCAAGCACACAGCAACATCGAAGTCGTCAAAGTCCTTGCCGATTCCATTACCGAAGCTTAATCGCATCGAAGAGCGTACCACTCTTCTCCTATAAATATGGAACTAGGGGTCCCATTTTAGGAGACGGATTCTCCTTTTCCATTTCTTACATGTTTTCAACTTTCATCGATTTGGGGATTTTTGCCTATTGTAACACTAGAACTTTGTACTCATAAGGAACTAAAAGTCAAACAATTGCATGATTACATATTCAACTTTTACTATAATTTGACTTAGACTTTGATCTTGCATAACCTAATTTGACTTCGATCTTGAAATGGCATGGCACATTTGACTGCTCAATTTTTTGATTGAGACTTGTATCTCACTTTGCTTATTAACTTCGAACTTAGACTTTAATTACATACCTGGCTTTGACTCCAAACTTGTACAAGCACACAAGACTTCGACTTTGATGACTGAGTAATGAATTGTAATGCACTTGGAGTCATGCATGCCTCAACCCATGACTTTGACAACTTTTAATAGCCTCGAAGAGGCTTCTTTTTGATTAATCCATTTTCTACATACTTCCGGGTGAAGACTTTATTTATTAATATTGTGGCGCTGGAAGGAGGGCTTGAACCTCCAATTCCTTATACTTCTCTCCACAATATAATTGTATAAAAAAAATTTGTTTTAGAAAAATTGTGAGAACCAGAAGGAATAACAATAATATCTCAAACAAAGAAGCCATATCACAAACAACTTTGGAAGACAATATAATCCCGAGCTTCAATTTAGAGAACATGGAAGTGGGATAACCTTCAACTCTAACAAGACTCGCAAGCAATGAGACCAAAAAATTCTTGTAGAAGCTCCATCTCAAGAAGCTTTTAAGATGATAAAGCTTATGGAAGAAGGAGATAAAGCACAATTTTCAAATAAAATCTAAGTTGAGGAACTAGAAGCATACTCTCCAAGATTGCGAGTAAAAGAAATAAAATGGATTATGATAAGTCAACAAAATAAAAATCAAGAAAGTCAAACAAAAAAGCTCCTCGAAAAATTGGATAGCTCAATCAAGGGATATAATAAAGACCACTGTGGTGGTGAAACCAACCAAATAACAAAGAATATGCTTAAGAAGAAAGAAATCCTCGACTTAAGTTGAGATAATAGCTTTCGAAGAACTCCTTTGTCAGAGGAAATATTTGCTATTAGAATCCCATGCCACATCAAAATTTCTCCACTAGAGTATGATGGAACTACTGATCCAGATGATCAACTTTTAACTTTTGAAAGTCGAATGATTTGTATAATGCTTCTGGGGTAATTAGTTGCAAGCTTTTCCCCGTAACTTTTTTTGGAGAAACTGTCAAATGGTATAGTTACTATCAAAAAAGGACCATATGTTCTTGGGAACGATTCTCTTATGAATTTGTGATACAGTTTTACGTATACAATGATCCAACCATGGATTTCAACATGTTGGCTAATACCAAATAAAGGCCAGGGAAATTTCTTCGCGAATACCTAAAAAGATTTAGTACAGAGGCACTAAAAGAAGAAAAGCAACTGATAGAAAAAAATTGATGGTAATTCACTCAGGATTAATGGAGCAAACTTCTTTTTGGAAAGAACTTATATTTATGGATGCAAAAATATACAACACTTCTATTTCTAGGATGAAAAATTCATTCAAATGGACGAGATGTGCCATGCCATGAGGAAATCTTAGAAAAATCAAAAAGAGAAAAAGTTCAATTTCGAACATCTCAGCAAGAGGCCAAAAGGGAATAAGAGTAGAAGGGGAATTCAGAAGAAAATTTTCCAAATCCAACTATGTAATTTTGAACAAACCCTTCTTCCACATTTTTTCCATGATAAAAAATAATGAAAATTTCTCTACTTCCTACAAAATACCGAACCATCCTGAGTTGAAAAAAGGAGAAAGTTATTGCGCTTATCACAAAGTAAATGGACATAAGACTGATGAATGCCAAGTCTTGTCAAGAATAATTCAGAATTTGACATGGTTAGATTCTCTAAAGGAATTCAGTGAGGAAGTTTAAAGATCTCTCATTCCATAAAGAGTGGCCAAAACACTTGGAATCTAACTTTTTCTACAAGAGAAAAGCAGCTCTAAAACTTTAGATTCAAACTCCAGCCAAATTATGAAATTTTATAGCAGTTGCCCACCATAAATTATCTTCACTCATAAAAATTTCTAATTTGAGTTTTAATTGAAATTAATCATGTTTTAATATAAAATTCGAGTGTCTTTACATATTAAACAAACGAATCCACTATATGCAGAATGATCTAAATTTCCTTGTCAAAACATAACCAATCTCTGGTCTTCCTTGGAGAAAAGATAGATCAAATATCCAGGATAGAATGGCTCCCTATCCGAAAGCATGAATCAATCTAGTATAAAGGATTTATGTAATTTTACATTACCATCAATCTTCCATCATAAACTAGTGTCTGAAGGAAAGGTAAATATCCAAAATTTTCCCAAAAGAAGGGATACTTAGAAAAATATCTTGTCCGTAAAAGTCTATTAGATCATGAATCATGACTTTTTAAATTTATATATGTCATTGTATATATCATGTAAAGGGGAAAGCAATGTACACTAACTCCATTCTTAATTAGCCATTTTATTACAAAAAGATTTACTAAAAACGTATCTAAGAAAAATTACTTTAAGGTCAAGAAGAATTATTTTTAGTTGCCCTACGGATCAGGGAAAACAAATATTTATTTCAAGAAAGATTCCTACAATCTTCAAAAATATTACTTAGCATTAATAAATGCACACTAAAGATTTTGGCTGAAATGTCCTGACAAAAGCATTTTCGATTTTTTTTGAAACTATTGGTAAGGAAAGACCAATACACGTTTCCTTAAGAGGAGTTTTTAAGAACCGCCAAGATCCACTAGCATTGCAGAGACTCTAATTAGAAGAGTCTATTCTCAATTAAAAGACTATTGGTTTATGAATCATGACCGCTTAGTCTCTTATTTACGATTTACATTTCTACTATGAAAATGACCAAAAACCCTTCTTGGCGGCAACACTGAGAAGGGATTTTTTATTATCAAAAATTCTGAATGTCCGAAACCATTTAAAAAAAGACCAATTTAAAGAAGCAATCCCTCAATCTATCAAAGAGATCCTTTTAAGGAAAATTATTTCTTCCAAAAAGAAGTTCATGATAGAAAAGTCGATGTTCAAAAGGGTTTTAACAAACATTTCAATTGACCAAAAATTATTAAGCAAAAGTTTCAAAAGAAAAACTTTTTAAAAGCCTCCGATGTCCAATCCGAAGCAGCTCCTAAAGGGAAGGACGAAAGCCTCCGATGTCCAATACGGAGCAACTCCTAGAGGGGGGACAAAAGCCTCTAATATCCACTTCGAAGCACCCTATAGAAGGAGAGACAAAAGCCTTCGATGTCCACCTCGGAGCACCTCTTAGAGGGAGGGAGTAGTCTAGTATCAGCTAACAATCTTTTAGAGGAAGATCAATCAAGTGTAAGCTATAACGCTTCGAAATAGAGACAAAACCCAAAAAGGGGAAAAAAGCGAAAGGATGAAGATGTCCACAGCCCAAAGAAGAGGCAAAGCCTAAGAAGGGGCAAAAACAAAAAAGGATGGAGATTTCCAAAGCCCAAAAGAAAGACAAAGCCCAAAAAGGGGCAAAAGGGGAAATACGATGATGTCCAAAGTTTAAAACAATGGCAAAGCGCAAGAAGGCAAAGATAAAAGATATAAAGAAATCGGAAATGCAATGAAGATGGAAAAGGAATTGAGCAAGAAACAAATCTTTACTAGAAAAATAAAGAATAGTTTTGTTCAAAGAATAAAGCAAAGCAGATTTATAATAGATCCAGTCTAGACCTAGAAATAGGCAAACCTTCAAAGAAAGGTCTATATAATAAGTATCAGTAAATTAATTGGGCCTGCTGAACGGCTAAACCACCGAATGGAACTACCTTCTAAACAGTCAAACAACCGAACAATTCTACTCTACTGAATGGATGAACGACTGAAAGCTGAACGGCTAGATAGAACTACCTAGCTGAATGGTTGAGTAGCTGAACGGAACTACTTTGCCAAACGGTTGAATAGCTGAATGGAACTACTTTGCTGAACGGATGATTGGTTGAATAGGACTATGTGGCTCCAATATAATAATAATCATAATAAATAATAAACACCTTAACAACTACATATCTTTTAACAAGAGACACTACTTTGAACAAAGGGAATCTCCATTTTTATTCGAAATATTAGTCAATGGTAAAAGTTTTGATATAGCATTTTAAGTAGGACTATAAAATTAGCGTTAGATGACATTATGAACCTTTTGCTTTAAGTTTGCTCAAAATTACTAGATGATTTTCTTATCTTCTACTACTGTTGGATGAGATTCTGAATTTCTTATTACCAGATGGACTTCTGGTCTTCTTATTATCGAATGAGAATTTGAATTTCTTATTATCAGATGGACTTTTGGTCTTTTTATTATCAAATGGGATTCTAAATTTCTTATAACTAGATGGACTTCCAGTCTTCTTATTATCAGATAAGATTTTGAATTTCTTATTACTAGATGGACTTATGGTCTTCTTATTATTAGATGAGATTTTGGATTTCTTATTACCGGATGGATTATAGTCTTATTATCAAATGGTTTCCTAACCTTTTCTTTAAAATTAATATCAGACATTTTTCTAATTTTTCATCAAATGAATTTATAATTTTCTTAAATCACTAACCCATCATAAAAGCAAGTTTCAGGCTTGGAGACAAAAATTATAATGAGAAGACTAAGTGTTATATACCACCTCGCATCAAATTAAAAGCTCTGGATAGCAAGTTGTGATACATTCAAAGTAACAATTATCTAAGTATAGGTTTGTCTAATATTTTATTCCAGGAATAATAGGGTGAACGACAAAGAAAGCTAACCTAAAAGTTTACAAACAACTCAATATTGAAAGATAGTCTCCAACAACCGAAGAAGAATTAGCCCAAGAGGAAAGGTTTCATAGCCTATACAAGTCTTCTCGAAGAGTTTCTTGCCCAGGCCTCCATCTATCTACCAGGTGATATTATTTCAAATTTGTATACTCATTCTTAAGAGCATGCAGGCGATTAACATAATATCTATACAATAAAAAGTTTAAAGTCCAAAGTAACATTTACAACAAGTCAATGACCGTGGAATAATCAATATCGGGTTCAAGCTTGAGCTTTTGAGTTGATTAAAATAACACAAATGCTGAACTTATGATAATGAACCAGTTTATGGGAATGTGCAGGAAACTTGAATGATAATTAACATAAAAGAATTCTAAATATAACGTTGCACCGATAAAACCAAGCTGAGTAAGTAGATTAATATTAAATGCCATACAAGTTACGCTATAAAGAAAAAATACATTAACATTAAAACTATATATACTAGTGTTGACTAGTATATGTGAAATTTAAGATATTAGACGAGCTTGATAATTTGTGAACTTCCTTTATTTTTGTTTAAATCACTGAAGAAAGAGGGACATCATCGGATTGAACAGATTCAAAAGTCGACAAACAATATGTTTAAGATTATTAACCTGAAAAGTCAATGCTTCTACTACATTTCATGGAGGAGGAGGGGAAATGTTGTCCATATAATTTCTCAAGAGGATATGATTTCTAATCAAAGCTTCAAGAACATGATGTCAAATCTCATTGTGAAAAGAAGTAACCAGGACTTCGTAATAATAAGTTTTACTTTGATGATATAGAGCTTCTCTTTGGTCATGGTGATTGCCATCAATACTCTCGAAGACATATGACCAACGATACGCTTAAGGATCAGTGTCGAAAGAACATGACGTCGCACATCATCTGCACTTCTTGTGATCGACATCGATCTTCTCTAATACAGCTGTTGAATACAACCACTACAAGTCAGTAGCGCACTTCTTCAAAGGAATGATGGTGCCAAACCCCATCAAAGTCGTAGTCCTCTTATGAAGTTGAAGTTGAAGTTCTATAACATCAACAATCAAGTATTATCATGTATCAACAAAGCTAAGGTAGATGGCGCATTTAATCGATCTGCCTCATATTGACTCCAATGGTCACACTACACTTCATCAATAACAGAGCATATGCAATGCCACATGTAACCAATAACGCAAAGGAATTAAGTATAAGCAACTTTGAAAGCCATCATCGAGTATTGAAATGACCCACAACACATCTCGTTGATGCCGAGCTCAATCAACATCGCTACTCACCAATTACAAGTTCATTGACAACCATGAAGGGGGTTAGCATTATATTAAAGCTACACCGCACTTTGTGGCACTACGAATATGTTGCTCTATGATGATGTCGATGATGATCAACATCGAAAGGAATGCAAAGTGACACTGCTCTTCGCTGATGTTCAATATTGCACTTCGACTTCTATACAACGAATCTCATCAACACATGAAGGACGTCGTGCACTTACATATGCAATGTTGATGACGAACGTCATCAATATCCACTAAAATTATCAACGTATTATCAAGGCGATGCCAATTATCATGAAGGAAGCCATCAATGCCATCAACCATTAAGGACGTCGGCGTTATGAAGTCGCTTAAGTCAGTTCCCTGCAACATTATTACTGCCAAAGGTTGTTGCTGCCTATGTCATTGTCGCACATCTCCAAAAGGATGAAGTCAAAGTCCTACACCACCTTCGCTGATAATGTTGCACGAAGTCATTACCCGCTCTTAAAGGACGTCGACCGTCATGATGAATGCCGTCGATGCCATAGCTTGTGGTGTTCGCGTATCTATACTAAAAGAGCAAGGAAGAAGCCTAGCACATAACAACGATGAAGCCATCAAAGTCCTACCGCTCTTTCCTATAAATATGGACTTAGGGGTGCCAGTTTAGGGGATGAATTCTCTTTTCCCATTTCTTATATGTTTTCGACTTTGTAAATCTAAATCGATTTGGGAATTTTTGCCGACTGTAACACTTGAACTTTGCACTATAAGAAATTGGAAATTAAACAATTACATAGCATGTGAACTATGATTTGCGCAATTTTGACTATAATCCGACTTCGACTTCGATCTTGCATAACATAATTTGACTTCGACCTTGAACCAGCATGGTGCATTTGATTTCTCAATTATCGAATTGAGACTTGTACCTCGCTTTGCTTATTAACTTTGAACTTAGACTTTGTATATTTGGCTTCGACCCAAACTTGTATAAGCATGCATGACTTCGAATTTGATGACTAAGCAAATAATTGTAATGGACCCAGAATCATGCATGCCTCAACCTATGGCTTCGTCAACTTTGACTGGCCTCGAAGAGGCTTCTCTTTGATTAACCCATTTTCTATACTTTTATATATTAACGACCTTATTTGTTAACATTAACTTTATTACGTATGGAAGAAAAAGAATCTCATGCAATATGACAATAAACAAATACATAGAGAATAAAGATGACTTCGGATAAAGAAAGATGAAAAAATAAACCATTCTAAATTATAGAAGAAAATGAAAAGCGAGCAAAGTTGCAAAATCTTACCTAAAGTCTATAACCGCGTCAATGATTACTAGGAGATCGATAGTTGCTTCAAAGCTACCAACAATTAAGACCGCTGAATGCAGCAATCATCCAGATCAGGCTGTAAAAAGCCCAAATTAGACCACTGTCTCGCATGTCAGCTACAATAAAAGAAGTAGCATTAACAGATGTCAACAATTATGGATCCACTTAGATGTAACTGAAGAATGAAGCAACAATTCCTTTGTGGAGCGTTCATCTTGGCTTCTGGAGGAGAGCTAGCCGAGCAGAACAACCTTTTATTAGAAGATACCTCTCCGGACATAAGTTACATCTTCTCAAGTGATTCTCAAGACTACATTCTCGTTACTTTGCTGGGTATGTATATGTTATAGGACCCGATCAGCTAGACGTGGTTAATGACACCTCTACTTCCGAGGAGGGTTAGGTGCATGATATAACAGATAGAGCAATTGACTCTATTCTATACCTTAAATGTTTAAGTTATGTAATAAAATATGGATGGATCACTATAAAATCCAGCTAGCTTTACTATAAAAGCCCAAATTAGACCACTGCCTCGCATGTCGGCTACCATAAAAAAAGTAGTGTTAACAGATGTCAATAACCATAATTCCACTTGAATTTAATTGAGGAACAAAGTAACAATTCCTTTGTGAAGCAATTGCCTTAATTTTGAAGGAGAGCCAGTCGAGTGAAATAGCCTTTTATTGGAAGATACCTCTTGGGACAGAAGTTACATCCACTCAAGCGATTTTGAAGACTACGTTCCCGACCTACCTTGTTGCTTTGTTGGACACGTAAATGTTATATAAGGGGACCGGTCTGATGTGGTTAGTGAAACATTTTCTATGGTGGGTTAACTGTTAGGGTTGCCTCGCATGTTGCATTATAAGGGAAGGCATGGTTGGTTAACTGAATCGATCAGTTAATTACCGATTTAACCAAACAAACTATACGGTTAGGTTAACCGACCAAACATAAATATAGGCAATTCATACCGATCGAACCACCCAAGTTTAACTGAAGTTAACCGCGAATCTTGACCGGTTAAACCGATAATAGGTTAACCGCGTGTAACAGAATAATTAATCGCATTTTTGCAGTTAAAAATTAACTGAAACCATACAATAGGAATAAGCACATAAAGCATAATGCCTTAACTAAAAAAGAAAACCACTGCATAATACATACATTACATACTAACTGGAATAAGAACATAAGAAGTTATTCAAGTTAACTCCAGTTTCAATAAGCACAGTATTGTAGTGCATACATTATATAATATTCAGAGCATGCAACTAAGCATGATAGCATATTACATAGTACATAATCATGCATTACATACTAAGTTACTAACCATTAACGAGACCAGAGAAAACATATTACATAGTAATACAGTTATTGACTAGACTAGAGGAAGCAACTCAACATATAAAAACCAGCAACTAAACAAGCAAGAGAACTCCAAGCTCCAAACTAGTGATGAAATTAATCATAAAACTAATATTGAAATTGATGATAATCATAAAACTGATTATAATACTAGATCATCAGTGATTGAAACTAAATAAGCAAGAAAACTTCAATATATGTTAATGTAACTACTAATGAACTGAATACGTTAAAGCGTGTGTGTGTACACACACTCCCTCTCCAACGTACCTATTCAATTACATGTTAAGTTCATACTAAGTTCACTAGTTACCATTAAATTTAGTAATACAAAATAGTTCAGTTATATCCATACATGTATTCAGTTACATACTAAGTTAAGTAATACAACATAGTCTAGTTATATTTAGTTGTAGTATACAATGCAATATACACATAATCAGTTATATTAGTTACCGAGCATGTAATCTCATATATATATATATATATATAGTTTAGCCACATACTAAGTTCATACTTAGTATGTAGTTGAATACATATAGTAATTGGATATTTATATATGAAATATATAGTTGTACATACACAGTTCATTAGTTCAACACAAAAGTTTATATATGATAATCTCATAGCCGAGCTAGCAATTCAAACTTAAGTATCCTTTGTTTGAAATATTAGATGTTAAATATACATACTTGTTGTACTTACTAAGCGCATCAGTGATTGAAGAACTATGTAAACTGAAATGAAATAAACTGACCATCTCAAAATTGGAATCCACAATTGTTTTCTTACATTATTGTGATCCACCATTGGTTCTTCTTCATCATCGGTTTCATCATCATCTACTTCTTCCACCTACAAATCTGCATTTCTTGATTCCCTAGAATATTTACCTATTTTCATCTATTAAAATGAAATGTGTGAACAAATATGAGTTATAAGCATATTAAAATAAATTAAAAACTAATGTAAAGAAATTGACTTTGTGAACTATGAAGCAAGCAAGGGGACATGAGTTGTATGAGTTGTAATTTGTATATGAACATATGAATTGAACTCATATTTATATAGCTATATAAACTGTGTACTTATATTTATACTCAGTGAATATACCTAACTGAACATATTCATACGCCTTATATAATTCATGTTCATACTTCGACTATATATAGTTCAGTTATATATAGTTCAATTTATATGTTAAACATACACTAGGAAAACAATAGGTACTATTTATCAAGGACATCTAAAGAGAGAAAGCAAGGATAATACATGCATCTATGAATTGTACAATAGTTGATTTCAATGCAATAGCAGAGATTAAAGTATTCAACCATGAAAGAATGTACAAACTAATGTAGCATTGTAACCACTTCAAATGAACAAACTTAAACTTAGGAATCAGTAATTAAAGCTGAGATCAATTTAAATTCATGATATAAGAAAAAGCTATTTGATCTTTTGCACAAGAAAAAAATATATTATTGAGTTTAGAATTAGTCTTGTTTCAAATAAACTTATACATGCAACCTTCTTGTAAAACATTAATCCAAGCATAGTTCATAAATTAATATTGTTTACGTGGATAAATGAACATAAAACTTTATAGCATATCCCAAAATCGAGTTTTATAAATCATCAAAATAATTGAACAATCAATTATTTTTTTAAATGCAAAGCAAAATCACTACAAGCCTCGCGCGCGTACACACATATGTAACATTTGAACCTTTCTTAGACTAATTAATACCAATTTTAATACATATATTTGTCAGAAGAATAACAGTATCATCTTTCGCATTCAATTTATGAAGTTACTAAGTGTGAAGACCCGCAAATCCGTACCCCTTGAATATACACTAATCTCCATAGATTAATTCAAGATGAACAGAAATACGAATTATCAATGTTTTTAGAAAAAGAAAGAGATAGAAGAAGAGAGAGAAGAATAGAGAAAATAGAGAGAAAAGAGAAACAGAAAACAGAACGGAACAGAAAACAACTGAACAACAATAGAATCTCACAATTCGTAGCGGAACAACATATAATAATAAATGAATAATCTTTAAACAAAGAACTATATCAGTTATTACATTTTATACATTACATCATATCATCAGAGTGTACAACAACAAACAACATCTAACAGCGGAAAAGAAATATTATATAACTAGTAATACGCCATGCCATCCATCTTGCCTCCAGCAACTCCAGAATATCCAGAATATCCTGATAAACCTTAACTCTTGACTGCCCGTGTGGAAATTGGTGGGCACCCAGAGTTTAGGAAGGAAAACAATAAACTCCGATTCAGTCATGTGACTGGTGTGGGAACTCAAAACAGTTTATTTGTCTTTAAAATCAAAATAGAGGAATATTTTTAAAGTCAATTCGCAATGCTTTTAAAAATGAGACTACCATAAGGCCTCCCGCACACACACACAATGCAAACGCAGAATCGGAGGAGATTTCTCCTTATGATAGTCAAAGATGCTTGATACGCATTAAAAAGAACATTTTATATTATTACTAGTGCATAGTGTAGGAAAATTCATTTCGAAAGTAGAATATAAATCTTAGCCAGCATAGACATTCCGAACTATGCCTACTATAGCTACCATCCAAACAGTGGGGCGCCACCATAAGTGAATGATAGGTTCTACAACTAATACCGTACAAGATCGTATTGTTTCTTTGGATTTCCAATGAACGATCAGGCCAAGGAACTTCCCATTGCCACATGAGAATGCCTCTGGATGGACATCCCCGAGAACCAAACCGGATCTCTGCCAACACAAGGCCGGGTTACCCCTAACTGAGTAACAACTGACCGAATATGCCATCCCCCGGTCCTTTGGGACCTTTCAACCGAGCGCTCGTAATCAATTCACACAATCATAACAAAGTGTTTTCAACATGAGTAAGTATCTGGGCTCCATACCATGATACCACCCTTTTCCAGAAGGAAATGCACACATCCTAAAGGGCGCTACCCCTCATAACCTTGCCGCATCTTTCCTGTTTTGACCATTCACGGGGTGTGAGGCTCGACGAAGTCACGTCCACAAAAACATACTTTATACAAAAGCCATGCTTTGGGTCAACAAATGATCATAGAAATGATCACCAAGATAGACGATCAAACAAATGATCCTATCACAAATAATCAACACAATGATCATTTCACAGCAACACTCAGTATGTCACATTACCAAATTGGGAATATATCGCTGATAACCTTCAACTACATAACCTTTGAGCTCGTACGTCTCAGAGAAGGGTGTTAAGCTAAAAGAATAAATTCTCCGCCACCAACAGAAATATATTTGAAAGAAATCTGCTTTATATCTCAATTTGTAATGTCAGACATAAAATCCATACAAGTCTGTTCCGGGCTCGAACAAAACCGAAGGCACTTCTCACGAAGCCCTTGCAATCCGGGTATTCACAATCCCGATCGAATTTCCCATCACTTAGGAAATCTCTATACCAGAAGCTACCCAGTGCAGAGACAATCGATAGGTCATCCTATCGCTTTCGCAAATACTCGGTCTTCAAAACCGATCTTCGAATGCAATTCATAACGACGTATCACATATTCGGAATGGGTTATACGACCCCATGGTCCTTTCCCGGTTAACCCGAATAGTGAGCGCTTATTCAAAAATAAGTGTGGCATTCAAATTCAAACAAATCACATCAATTACCCATTCAAAGGGAAATATTGATAGTCGGTTATTGAACTATCAATAGATATGCCAACATCACCAGATTCCAAATAATTTTCCAAGTTATTTATTTCCCAAAAATATCTTTACAAGATATATAATTTTCACACTTAAAAAATAAATCAATATTTATTTTTAAACCACTTCCCCTTCTATTCATAAATTCCATAGTGAATGTATAATCCAAAATATCTATGAATATTCGATTTCAATTATTCATTTCAATTTATCTTCAAAAAGATAAATTCTCTAATATTCACTTTATAATGGAAAACATTTCCATACTTATTAAAAATAAGTAATTCACAAATCTTTTTATTTTCTATACTTGGAAAATATTCAATATACTTAAATCGAGATTAAGTATATATTTCATTCTTTAAGGAAATCATTCTCTTAAACATATTTATTTGGGCCTAAACGAATGTTACGTAAAACATCGTTACGACAACCCAAAATCACTAGTATAGGTATTCGAATTTAAGATAGATATATAAATCCCAATACTATCCAAAACATTTCCTTTCGGAAATCATTTACTATAACAACAGTGTTATAGTCCACTATTTCCTTCTATTTCTCGAAAACGTCTATTTCAACAATAAATGTTGAAATCTATGATTTCGAATCTCAACACATTTTAAAACATCGTTAGATCGTTTTAATTCTATTTAAAACATCAAATCTAAACATTTCTTTAACATATTATTCACTATTCAAAAACGTGAATATACTACGTTAATCAATTTCATCCTTTTATACATTTTATTTCAAAGGATTATTCACAGTCAAAAACGTGAATATAACTCCATAAATAAGTTATAACAATTTACTTATCAAAATAAGTCATTTACGAATTTATAAAACAACGTTCATAAATTCTTTTATTAACCTATTCAATTTATAACTCAATTATAAAACAAAATTCATGTTATAAGTTAAACACCTATAATTTATTTGTTTGCACAATCGTTCCTTTAAACTTCATAATTATGAATCTTATAACTTATAAGATTCAATTATTTATCCAAATATATTCTTTCAATAACTTTATAAATTTTATAAACCTACTGCTTATAAAATTCCATTTATAACTTCACCGTTTATAATTCCATAAATTCCATTCACTTATGCAATCTATTTTCACTTCATTCAAACACTTATAAAAACTCGTTTTATAATATCAATATTTCAATTTATAAATATCCATTTATAAATCTCTTAATATAAATCAATTTATATTATTCATTAAAACGTCTTTAAACTTCTTTATAATTTCACTATTCTGATTTATAAAATAATCAAATTTTATAAATCCTATATTTAAACTTTTCATAATAAATCCAAAAATCCAATTTAATTATTTTATAAAAACATTAACACTATATTTTCAAAAATCAACTTTAACCGTATTTCTCAAAAATCATAATTTTTATAACATTAAAAATTATATCATTTATTTATTTAAAATGGATCGGTTCCAAAAATATTTTATAAACGTATACTTTCAAAAATCATTTTGAAATCATTTTAAAATTCCAAAATTTGGTCCAATGATGCTACATACCAAATAGCCAATCACGACAACAACGATATCATATATCGATAATATAATCCATCAAATATCAAAATATCTTAAATCAAATAAATACTGTTGAGGAATCCAGTTGGATCCCTCCAACCTGTTTTCCTGCATCCACAAACATTAGCACAATACCAATTTCGCTCCAGTACGAAATTATGGCGGTATATGGGATTTAAAATATTATCCGCTTAATAGACGGCGCAATAGGGTCTCATCCGCTAAACAAAAAATGCGGGAAATCAATAACTCCAATATATACATATGCCAATATATATATATATATATATTGCTATTATATATAATACCAATTTCACTGTTTATGAAATATTCGCGGTATATGTTTTTAATAAATAACATCCGCTTACTAACGGCGCATAATGTCTATTTTAACAATCAATAGATAACAATCATCATTCAAACATGCATTCAAATATTTTAAATCTAACTATTTAAAATAAAATCGAAACTGATTCGATTGAGTGAGAAGTTCTCACCTTGATTTCAATTTCTTTTTAGCGATTTATTTCGAATAAAATTAAACGGACGTTTAATTTTACCCAAAATTCTCACTAACTCCAAACGACTCCAATCCAATTTCATCGCGTAGTGCTCGTCCATACGATTCCAGCACCGCTTGTTTCGTAATTTTTCGACCTCGCATGAGAAAGTTATACATTTTTGAACATCATACAAATTTCAATATAATTAATTAACAATCTAATTTAATTTCTTTAACCTAAAAACAAATCAGGGCCGCACGTTCTGGAGATGAAAATCTGGCTGATAGTTGAAGCTTCTTCCTCCAACGTTCCAGCATCGTGAAAACCCATACAAGGCCGCATAGGGTTAGCCTTCGTTCGAAAATCACTCGCCTATATCACGATCAGAGACCATCATCTCGAAGAGCATCACCACTACTATGCTCGGCCTCAAGCTCATAGAGCTCGGCCCCCCTTACAGCCTTGAAACGCGTGCCAAACTGTAGATGAACGCGAGCTAATTACTCCCACTACGTTGCTCTAAACACGATCAACTCCGTATGAAATCAAAGCTCTCTCTATTCTCTACAACTTCTTAGTTGGTGATTTCGCGTGAATGTTTGTAGATTGGGAGAGATTGAGAGGAGAAACTTGTGAATTTCTGGCCATAGATAGTGGGGGTGGCGGCTAGGGTTAGGGTTTAGATATTTTTTTTTTAATTTTATGAAGGGTAGGGGCTATTTATAAGGAAATGAACGAACACTATTCATTTCGGAAATTCCCAACTCCGATTTACGCGCTGTAACCAGCGTTTCTGGGGTTTACCCCACGTTCCGGACACAATGGAACAGGTTTCGGAAGCTAATTCGGACATCTGTGCGAGTTATGGCTATAAACGTTCAATTTAAATTAAACCGATTTAAACGATTTTCTAGGCGTTTTAATTTGTACCGGACAAACGGTAAATCCAATTGACTTGAAATTTGAAACCTTACAATAATATCACATTACGGATCCGATGAAACTGGTTTCGTTGAAATCCGAGACTTTTTGAAAAATGGCTATTTTAACTCGCCAAATTAATATTAAAAACAATTCGATGCGTTTCGAGCTGCCACGATCAAACGATAGCTCCGATTGACACGAAAATTAAAATCCGATAATAACTAACTATTACGTATCCAATGGAACTGGTTTCGTTCAATTCTGAGACTGTTCAAAAATTGACTATTTTTACTAGTCGATTTTAATATTAAAATATTCAATTTTCACAAATTAACTTTTAATTCGATTTTAAAAGTTCTAAAATATCATTCTAACTTCAATATGATAAAATTAAATTTTACAAATCATTTTCAATCATATTTAACTCGATTTTCAATTATTTCCATAATTTAACATATTATATTATCCATTTAATTATCCAATTAAATCCAATAAATCGAAATAAAATTTATTCGACTTATAAATTCACTTATTAATATTTAAAATTAATTAAATATTCAAATTTTAATTAATAAAAATTCTGGGTCGTTACAATCTTCCCCCCTTAAAAGAATTTCGTCCTCGAAATTATTAAGTAAGAAAGGTTATAGAATTTATTAACTTTCCCAAATTCATAGTTAAACTTCTTACAATAACTTACTAAGTTTTCAAAATCATACTTAGTTATCTTTTCAAAAACAACTTCTATTGTTTAACTTTCAATTTCAAATCAAAGTTAAAGTTTACAAAAATTTCCAATTTTCTCAAAAAAAAATTTCTAGCGCCTTAAATTTTCAAAAAAATTCGCCATAGTCTCCTTTGCGCGGCTCGATCCGAAAAAAAAATGACAGTATATATATCACAAATATACATCTCATCAAGTAATGAGGCATCCCGCAGGGAAAAAGTATAAAAGTACGGTATGTAATCCAAGATATGTACCTTATATTTTATTAGCAAGCATATACGGCTAATATAGCGCGAAAGCGAGCTCGAAATGCGAAGCAAACGCGATCCGCACCTACTAAACACTCAACAAACAACATGAGAAACATGTATATATGAAAATAATCTCAATATACAACATATAGCAACATAATAACTATAGATGCCAACATAGCAAATGCAACAAACAACAAATGCAAACATCAACCAACTACCATTCATAATCAATGAATATTCATTCGTATTCTCATTAATATTTAATGAATTGGGTTATCAATTTAATCACATTTGATTCATTAACAGTGGATGTTCTTACTAACATTCATTTTCAATTAGTTCATATTCACTAATTCATATTCAAGTTGGTTCACTTCCAAATCAAATTCAATTCTATTCAAGATTCACTTAACTTCCAATTGAATTTATTCAATTACTTTAGCTTCCAATTTCATTAACACTTAATGAATTATATACAATCAACTAACAATCATATAACAATCAATGTATATCAATTGCAACCAAATTCCTTTGCTTATATTCATTTAATTTGGTTTAACACCATCACTTTCAATTGGTTTAATTAAATTGATTTTCATTCAACTATTCAACTTTCAATAACATTAGATTTTAATGAATTAACACTTACATTCATTATTTCATATCAACTTAATTCACATTCAATTGATTTACATTTAATCCATTCATTCAATTCAATTACAAAAGTTGAATTTCATTTATATAACTCAAGTTCACATTTATCACTTCACTTTATTATTTTATTTTGATACTAATATCAACTTCATTCAACATCTCTTAAGTTATATTTCCATTTAACTTTAAATTCATTTTTATTTACAACTCATATTCATAAATATATCCATATAGTTTCACTTCTTATATATATAAGTTTATTTCTCAATTGTAAATCACTTTAATTATAATTCGATTCTTATAATTCTTTTGCTTATACAATTATTCTTTTATTTAGGTTCAAACAACATATTCAATCAACTTATATACACTTTAATAATTCTAAAAAATTATTTCTTTATATATAAAAATATAATTAAGGTAAAATTATTCCATTTACCCAATTTTAAAACAATACTGTGTCGAATTGTTCTATTCAAGTGTTTAGAAATCCCTATCAACAACGTTCATTACTCGTATTAACCAGAATCTATATACCACTCAACAAACCAATCATCACAATATAAAACAATTTGATATTCACTAACAAATACGCTCTCATAGCTATTATTACGCTCAAACTCATTCTAGAGTACTGTTGACTCTATCTCTAATGAGTAATACCCAACAGAACCATGGTTGTCGCTTAACCATATGCTCTGATACCACCTGTGAAGACCCGCAAATCCGTACCCCTTGAATATACACTAATCTCCATAGATTAATTCAAGATGAACAGAAATACGAATTATCAATGTTTTTAGAAAAAGAAAGAGATAGAAGAAGAGAGAGAAGAATAGAGAAAATAGAGAGAAAAGAGAAACAGAAAACAGAACGGAACAGAAAACAACTGAACAACAATAGAATCTCACAATTCGTAGCGGAACAACATATAATAATAAATGAATAATCTTTAAACAAAGAACTATATCAGTTATTACATTTTATACATTACATCATATCATCAGAGTGTACAACAACAAACAACATCTAACAGCGGAAAAGAAATATTATATAACTAGTAATATGCCATGCCATCCATCTTGCCTCCAGCAACTCCAGAATATCCAGAATATCCTGATAAACCTTAACTCTTGACTGCCCGTGTGGAAATTGGTGGGCACCCAGAGTTTAGGAAGGAAAACAATAAACTCCGATTCAGTCATGTGACTGGTGTGGGAACTCAAAACAGTTTATTTGTCTTTAAAATCAAAATAGAGGAATATTTTTAAAGTCAATTCGCAATGCTTTTAAAAATGAGACTACCATAAGGCCTCCCGCACACACACACAATGCAAACGCAGAATCGGAGGAGATTTCTCCTTATGATAGTCAAAGATGCTTGATACGCATTAAAAAGAACATTTTATATTATTACTAGTGCATAGTGTAGGAAAATTCATTTCGAAAGTAGAATATAAATCTTAGCCAGCATAGACATTCCGAACTATGCCTACTATAGCTACCATCCAAACAGTGGGGCGCCACCATAAGTGAATGATAGGTTCTACAACTAATACCGTACAAGATCGTATTGTTTCTTTGGATTTCCAATGAATGATCAGGCCAAGGAACTTCCCATTGCCACATGAGAATGCCTTTGGATGGACATCCCCGAGAACCAAACCGGATCTCTGCCAACACAAGGCCGGGTTACCCCTAACTGAGTAACAACTGACCGAATATGCCATCCCCCGGTCCTTTGGGACCTTTCAACCGAGCGCTCGTAATCAATTCACACAATCATAACAAAGTGTTTTCAACATAAGTAAGTATCTGGGCTCCATACCATGATACCACCCTTTTCCAGAAGGAAATGCACACATCCTAAAGGGCGCTACCCCTCATAACCTTGCCGCATCTTTCCTGTTTTGACCATTCACGGAGTGTGAGGCTCGACGAAGTCACGTCCACAAAAACATACTTTATACAAAAGCCATGCTTTGGGTCAACAAATGATCATAGAAATGATCACCAAGATAGACGATCAAACAAATGATCCTATCACAAATAATCAACACAATGATCATTTCACAGCAACACTCAGTATGTCACATTACCAAATTGGGAATATATCGCTGATAACCTTCAACTACATAACCTTTGAGCTCGTACGTCTCAGAGAAGGGTGTTAAGCTAAAAGAATAAATTCTCCGCCACCAACAGAAATATATTTGAAAGAAATCTGCTTTATATCTCAATTTGTAATGTCAGTCATACAATCCATACAAGTCTGTTCCGGGCTCGAACAAAACCGAAGGCACTTCTCACGAAGCCCTTGCAATCCGGGTATTCACAATCCCGATCGAATTTCCCATCACTTAGGAAATCCCTATACTAGGAGCTACCCAGTGCAGAGACAATCGATAGGTCATCCTATCGCTTTCGCAAATACTCGGTCTTCAACACCGATCTTCGAATGCAATTCATAACGACGTATCACATATTCGGAATGGGTTATACGACCCCATGGTCCTTTCCCGGTTAACCCAAATAGTGAGCGCTTATTCAAAAATAAGTGTGGCATTCAAATTCAAACAAATCACATCAATTACCCATTCAAAGGGAAATATTGATAGTCGGTTAATGAACTATCAATAGATATGCCAACATCACCAGATTCCAAATAATTTTCCAAGTTATTTATTTCCCAAAAATATCTTTACAAGATATATAATTTTCACACTTAAAAAATAAATCAATATTTATTTTTAAACCACTTCCCCTTCTATTCATAAATTCCATAGTGAATTTATAATCCAAAATATCTATGAATATTCGATTTCAATTATTCATTTCAATTTATCTTCAAAAAGATAAATTCTCTAATATTCACTTTATATTGGAAAACATTTCCATACTTATTAAAAATAAGTAATTCACAAATATTTTTATTTTCTATACTTGGAAAATATTCAATATACTTAAATCGAGATTAAGTATATATTTCATTATTTAAGGAAATCATTCTCTTAAACATATTTATTTGGGCCAAAACGAATGTTACGTAAAACATCGTTACACAACCCAAAATCACTAGTATAGGTATTCGAATTTAAGATAGATATATAAATCCCAATACTATCCAAAACATTTCCTTTCGGAAATCATTTACTATAACAACAGTGTTATAGTCCACTATTTCCTTCTATTTCTCGAAAACGTCTATTTCAACAATAAATGTTGAAATCTATGATTTCGAATCTCAACACATTTTAAAACATCGTTAGATCGTTTTAATTCTATTTAAAACATCAAATCTAAACATTTCTTTAACATATTATTCACTATTCAAAAACGTGAATATACTACGTTAATCAATTTCATCCTTTTATACATTTTATTTCAAATGATTATTCACAGTCAAAAACGTGAATATAACTTCATAAATAAGTTATAACAATTTACTTATCAAAATAAGTCGTTTACGAATTTATAAAACAACTTTCATAAATTCTTTTATTAACCTATTCAATTTATAACTCAATTATAAAACAAAATTCATGTTATAAGTTAAACACCTATAATTTATTTGTTTGCACAATCGTTCCTTTAAACTTCATAATTACGAATCTTATAACTTATAAGATTCAATTATTTATCCAAATATATTCTTTCAATAACTTTATAAATTTTATAAACCTACTGCTTATAAAATTCCATTTATAACTTCACCGTTTATAATTCCATAAATTCCATTCACTTATGCAATCTATTTTCACTTCATTCAAACACTTATAAAAACTCGTTTTATAATATCAATATTTCAATTTATAAATATCCATTTATAAATCTCTTAATATAAATCAATTTATATTATTCTTTAAAACGTCTTTAAACTTCTTTATAATTTCACTATTCTGATTTATAAAATAATCAAATTTTATAAATCCTATATTTAAACTTTTCATAATAAATCCAAAAATCCAATTTAATTATTTTATAAAAACATTAACCCTATATTTTCAAAAATCAACTTTAACCGTATTTCTCAAAAATCATAATTTTTATAACATTAAAAATTATATCGTTTATTTATTTAAAATGGATCGGTTCCAAAAATATTTTATAAACGTATACTTTCAAAAATCACTTTGAAATCATTTTAAAATTCCAAAATTTGGTCCAATGATGCTACATACCAAATAGCCAATCACGACAACAACGATATCATATATCGATATGATAATCCATCAAATATCAAAATATCTTAAATCAAATAAATACTGTTGAGGAATCCAGTTGGATCCCTCCAACCTGTTTTCCTGCATCCACAAACATTAGCACAATGCCAATTTCGCTCCAGCACGAAATTATCGCGGTATATGGGATTTAAAATATTATCCACTTAATAGACGGCGCAATAGGGTCTCATCCGCTAAACAAAAAATGCGGGAAATCGATAACTCCAATATATACATATGCCAATATATATATATATTGCTATTATATATAATACCAATTTCACTGTTTATGAAATATTCGCGGTATATGTTTTTAATAAATAACATCCGCTTACTAACGGCGCATAATGTCTATTTTAACAATCAATAGATAGCAATCATCATTCAAACATGCATTCAAATATTTTAAATCTAACTATTTAAAATAAAATCGAAACTGATTCGATTGAGTGAGAAGTTCTCACCTTGATTTCAATTTCTTTTTAGCGATTTATTTCGAATAAAATTAAACGGACGTTTAATTTTACCCAAAATTCTCACTAACTCAAAACGACTCCAATCCAATTTCATCGCGTAGTGCTCGTCCATACGATTCCAACGCCGCTTGTTTCGTAATTTTTCGACCTCGCATGAGAAAGTTATACATTTTTAAACATCATACAAATTTCAATATAATTAATTAACAATCTAATTTAATTTCTTTAACCTAAAAGCAAATCAGGGCCGCACGTTCTGGAGATGAAAATCTGGCCGATAGTTGAAGCTTCTTCCTCCAACGTTCCAGCATCGTGAAAACCCATACAAGGCCGCACTAGGGTTAGCCTTCGTTCGAAAATCACTCGCCTATATCAAGATCAGAGACCATCATCTCGAAGAGCATCACCACTTCTATGCTCGGCCTCAAGCTCATAGAGCTCGGCCCCCCTTACAGCCTTGAAACGCGTGCCAAACTGTAGATGAACGCGAGCTAATTACTCCCACTACGTTGCTCTAAACACGATCAACTCCGTATGAAATCAAAGCTCTCTCTATTCTCTACAACTTCTTAGTTGGTGATTTCGCGTGAATGTTTGTAGATTGGGAGAGATTGAGAGGAGAAGCTTGTGAATTTCTGGCCATAGATAGTGGGGGTGGCGGCTAGGGTTAGGGTTTAGATATTTTTTTTTAATTTTATGAAGGGTAGGAGCTATTTATAAGGAAATGAACGAACACTATTCATTCCGGAAATTCCAAACTCCGATTTACACGCCGTAACCAGCGTTTCTAGGGTTTACCCTGCGTTTCGGACACAATGGAATAGGTTTCGGAAGCTAATTCGGACATCTGTGCGAGTTATGGCTATAAACGTTCAATTTAAATTAAACCGATTTAAACGATTTTCTAGGCGTTTTAATTTGTACCGGACAAACGGTAAATCCAATTGACTTGAAATTTGAAACCTTACAATAATATCACATTACGGATCCGATGAAACTGGTTTCGTCGAAATCCGAGACTTTTTGAAAAATGGCTATCTTAACTCGCCAAATTAATATTAAAAACAATTCTATGCGTTTCGAGCTGCCACGATCAAACGATAGCTCCGATTGACACGAAAATTGAAATCCGATAATAACTAACTATTACGGATCCAATGGAACTGGTTTCGTTCAATTCTGAGACTGTTCAAAAATTGACTATTTTTACTAGTCGATTTTAATATTAAAATATTCAATTTTCACAAATTAACTTGTAATTCGATTTTAAAAGTTCTAAAATATCATTCTAACTTCAATATGATAAAATTAAATTTTACAAATCATTTTCAATCATATTTAACTCGATTTTCAATTATTTCCATAATTTAACATATTATATTATCGATTTAATTATCCAATTAAATCCAATAAATCGAAATAAAATTTATTCGACTTATAAATTCACTTATTAATATTTAAAATTAATTAAATATTTAAATTTTAATTAATAAAAATTCTGGGTCGTTACACTAAGTTAGCTTGATTCGGGGTGGGTTTGTAATTGCTAATTCTAGAATTAACAATATAATAAACTCCTTACCAGTACATGTTCATGGTAATTAACATTTGAACAAATAAGCAGTTCATATAATTAAGTAAGAATCGATTAATTAAGAATTGATGCTATTGTTTCAGGTCAAAAATATCCTTATTGATTTGAACAAATATAGTGTCCATAGAATAAAAACACTGCACGCAAATTCCCTCATTACAACCTAAATATCGATTAAGAAATGATTTAAGGTAAATATACTCACATGCTTCATGTCCATTCTCAATTGCATTGTTCTCTTCAATAGCTTAGATGGAGGTCGGCGCTAGCGTGATGCATCGTGGCGTTGGTGACTGAAATAGTTAAAGATCTTTGGGACGTCGACGATTAGAAGATAAAGATGAGCAGATATATGGTTTTCCAATTTCTCATGTTATTTTCTTTTGATTTTTTCTGAGTCGATGGTTGAGACTCTAAAGAAAGAGACTAATTATGGCACGAGATTAGGTTGAGTATGGTTTGCATGTTGCATATGAGCCAACAATGGGGTCGGGCTGTGCTATACGGAAAAAATTAATCTCTGGTCGGTTAATAATTGATCAAACAAATTTTATTAACAGTTAACCGAATCGAAACTGGTCGGTTAGTGTCGATTGGTTACCAATAACGTCGGTTAACCGTGTTTATCGGTTAAGTTGATTAAATCAGTTAGATGCTCACACCTATGTTGCAAGAGAAAACGACGGTTTGAAATTGGAATAGTCTCACATTACTAAATAACTTGAAAAAATAATTCACAAATATGAGTTGATAGACACAAGACATCTACAGATGTGCTAAATCTGAAATCTGCCATTAGTTAGGGCTGGCCAGTAATTGTTTTAATATATTTTTTTAGGAAAAAAATAAAATATAAACAAAGTAGTTGGTTAATATAACCCCTTAAATAATACGTCATTAAACGTGCCTAATTAAGTAAAGTTTTATTTCACTCACCGGTGGTCATAATCATGCATCTGGGAATGGAAACCCTTGCCTTTTCCACTTCTCCCAATTACACTCCCCTTCTTCTCCTCCATTAGGGCAACTCCAGTGGTATAATTAAATACTGAATTTTCATCAAAACAATCTCCACTCTATATATTCAAGGTGAATATTAAGCTGAATATTCAGGATTCGATTCAGAATCCTAAACTGGGTTTGGGCGCCCATTTTATGGGCGCCAGGCTTCTGGCGCCCATAAAATGGACTCCCAAGCCCCCCATTTTATGGGCGCCTGATGCCAGACACCCATTTTATGGGAACCTGGCGCCAGGCTCCCCTAAAATGGGTGTCTGGCATCATGCGCCCAATTAATGGACGCCTGATGCCACGCGTCCATTTAAATGGGCACTGATGTCAGGCGCCCATTTAAATGGACGCGTAGCATCAGGCGTCCATTAAATGGGCGTCTGACCACTGAACATCTTAGCCCACTTCAAGGCTGAATATTCAGGGCTCTGAGTATTTAGCCATGAATGGACTGGAGATGCACTTACCTTCAAATTTTCTGCTAAATCATGCTATCAGTAGCTTCCTTCCTCCCCTAAATCAATATTTCCATTCTTAACCGAACCTAATAAATTAATCGTGCTGTTCTTCTTTCGCATATGTGTCCGTCTACTTGCACATTGATTTCCAGAAGTTAAGCACGTAGTAATGATGATAGTTCGTCTGAGAATGATCAACTTGCTATTCTTCTTGAAGTTGAAGGGTTTTCCCTCTTTCCTTAAAATTGATGTTTTGATTATTTCAAATATATTTTGTAGTGCTTAAATCTCTCGATCTACCGATTCGATTTATTCTGCCAGGGTTCTGGCGGATGTGCATCGGCCAATTGCCAGCCTGTCAATCTAACTGTGATTCTTTATTATTTAAGTTCATTTTATCTGAGTTTATCAATGTATCATGCAGTTTACGTTTGTTCTTAATTAGTTACAGCCGACAAAAAATTGACAAAAAATACGAGATATTCTCCTATACGATGTCGACAAAAATGAATTAGACGTATGATATTTTAAAAAGACGAACTCTGTTTTATTTGCAGATGTTACTGTCATAAACCACCGAATTATACAGTAAAGTGGTAGTGAAGAATCATTAGAGCATAAGAATTGAGTAAGTTATCCGAATCTTTCACAAGTAACTTTTTACTTTCTCTAATTTTGGATTTGTTTACAATAAAAAAGGAGAAGTCTGAAAGTGTAGAAAATATGAATGGGTGATAAAATTAGTATGGATTATGATTAAACAAGTCACTGAAGATAGATGGGCCAAATCCTTGAAGGGCTTAGTAGTTAGGGATATTGATGTTTTTGAATACTGGCATGGGCTGAACATAGACCAGTCACTATTCCTTTTGATTTTTATTTCTATCTCTTTAATGTGTATGGTTAGAACTTGGTATGGATTTTTTAAAACTTAATTGTTAAGACAAATCGATAATACTCTATATTAAAATAAGTGGTCCAAGGAATTTACATTAACAACTGTAAACATTTTTTTCATCCTTATTAAGATTAGTAACGCTTAAAACTTGTATAGAAATATACAGACATAAAATAAAATACTTACTAGACATTGTGATAACCGGTTAGCAATAAACAATCTAACTTAATTGTTATGAGTTGTATAGCTTGTATTTAGGCTTAACTATTATGATAAATTGATAAATAATATTGAAAATGATTCTGACTGCCACAGGTCTGTCATATATGAATACCTTTTCAGCAATTTAGTTTTTACGTGTATAGAAATAATAAAAATGAATACGAGTACGACTACCAATGTCATCTTAATAAGCCTCTTGAATTAAGTTATATTGTTAGCTAACAGATGTGTTTTTGTTGATGCAACTAGCATTTCAAAAACTTAGGTTGGATTGTGCATATTGGACAAAACCTATACACGCCGATCCGATAAGGTAAGTTTTAGATTATAAGATTAGGGAAAAAGAACCTAAGACGTAACGTTTGGTTTTTGATCAATGTTACTGTCAGCATCATTATTACTATTTGTACTGTTATCATCATTTATTTATTTATTTTATTTTATTATATTATATTATTATTATTTTTTTTTACATACATTTGTATTTCTATCTTTATTTTACTTAGTTACTATTATTATCAATTTACCTATTTGACATAATTTTATTATTGGTATTGCTATTGTTATTGTTATAACCTTTAAATTATTTTTGTCATTTAGTTTCGGGTTCCATCTCTAGCCGACCCCAACTTGTTTGGGAATAATGGCTTTGTTGTTGTTGTTGTTGTTGTAGTATTTGACTAGTTCTGTTTCTTGACATTCTGTTATCAAATTCTAGCATCTATGAATATGATTACTTCAAGGTCCCAAGGGAGCTAATTTCTTGTGACTGGAATTGACATAATTGAATTGCAGGTAACCTTATTTATGTTATTGCAGTGCTTCTTAACCTGTACCATCTCCGAAGATAGATAATTTGTCTACTGGTTTGAGGGCGAGCAAATTTATTTCCAGAAAGGCCTGTGGGGATGAAGAATGAATGATTACCTTTTTTATTTAAACAAAGGTACGTTTTTACATCTGTAGAAAGTAGATTATCTTGCAAGCATTGTACATGCTTACAGGAGGTGACGTAAGCTTCTAGTTTAGTAGTTTATAAGTTGTTTATTCAGGTCACTTGACATGGGATAAATTAGCCATTAATATTCAAACTCGTGCTCTCAATTCAGTCTTCTAGTAGTTATGTTGTTGCTATCATCATCATCACAATCAGCAGCAGCTCTTCCGTTTCCTTTTTGTGGACTCATTTATACATACATACATACATGTATATATATCCATTCTGATAAACCAAAAATGTCAACTGAACGTGAGAAGTTGCATGATGCTTCATTTCGTAATGGATATTTCTATTTTAACTTCGATTTCCTTATAATGCTAATTTGTAGCGTGATGATGCAAATTATACAGTGATCTGTTGTTCGAATTATACCATTTCTAAAGGAATAGTTACAAAAATAGTTCAGACAATTTTGCATGCAGTAGCCATGTCTGATATTAATGTAATTTTACTTTTTGTGGTGTGTTTAGTTGTTGAAACTGGCTAATATTTGGAATATGATTGTTGATATAGACACCAAAGATACGCGAACCTGCTTTCGTAAAAATAGTTTATCTGGAATGTCTTGTAGGTTTTTGAGAACTCTGTCATCAATTTTACCTGCACGACTCTTTTAGATTTGTAATACCAAAAATCTGTAATTGTATTTGTAGTTGTAATCAGCTATTAATATATTCTAACCTATATGCTCAAATTCAACATTTGATAGCTAAGTCGTTATTTCCCCCCTTTTATGGACTGATTTACCTTCATAGATTTATATTTCCATTCTGACAAATCAGATATGTTAACTGAATATCAGAAGTTGCAAGATGCTTAACCTTGTCATGGATATCTTAATTTTAGTTTCAATATTATTTTAATGCTAATTTGTAGCCTGAAGATGCAAATTATACGGCGAATTACTCCCCTATTATATCCTTTTTCAAAGGAATAGTTCCAATACAGGTCAGAAAGATTTCGAATGCAGAAGTAATAGCCATGTTTGATATTAGTGTGATTTTGCTTTTGTCCAGTATTTAGTTGAGAGAAGAAAAGTCATCTTTGGGATATAATTGTTGATGTTAATGCCAAAGACGCTTGAACCTGCTTGGCTGTTCCATAAAAAAGTTTATTCATAATATCCTGTAGATTTTTGAGAACGCAGTAATCAAATCATCTTATTTTTGAGAAATCAGTTATCAATTTATCTTGCATGACTATTGTACAGATCAATTCATTCTCAATAAAAGAGGAAAAATTGTAGAAAATTGCACTGCAAGAAAAGGTAAATAGTTTGAATTTGTTACGACCAAAGTTATCAATGTCATAGTAAAACATTTTTGAGTTATTGCAACTGAAGCTCCAACTGCAACTCTAATTTTACTCATTTAGCAGGTAAAATGACACAATGTTCGATATTAATGTGATTTTGCTGTTGTCCTGTATTTAGTTGAGACAAGAAAAGTCATCATTGGGATATAATTGTTGATATTGATACCAAAGATGCGTGAACCTGTTTGGCTGCGCCATAAAATATTTTTTATTCATAATAGAGAACTCAATAAAATTGAACATTGTCGCCGTATGTTAATTTTACTCATTTAGCAGGTAAAATGATATAATTTTCGATATTAATGTGATTTTGCTGTTGTCCTGTATTTAGTTGAGACAAGAAAAGTCATCATTGGGATACAATTGTTGATATTGATACCAAAGATGCGTGAACCTGTTTGGCTGCGCCATAAAATATTTTTTATTCATAATAGAGAACTCAATAAAATTGAACATTGTCGCCGTCTGTTAATTTTACTCATTTAGCAAGTAAAATGATACAATGTTCGATATTAATGTGATTTTGCTGTTGTCCTGTATTTAGTTGAGACAAGAAAAGTCATCATTGGGATATAATTGTTGATATTGATACCAAAGATGCGTGAACCTGTTTGGCTGTGCCATAAAATATTTTTTATTCATAATAGATAACTCAATAAAATTGAACATTGTCGCCGTACGTTAATTTTACTCATTTAGCAGGTAAAGAGATACAATGTTCGATATTAATGTGATTTTGCTGTTGTCCTGTATTTAGTTGAGACAAGAAAAGTCATCATTGGGATATAATTGTTGATATTGATACCAAAGATGCGTGATCCTGTTTGGCTGCGCCATAAAATATTTTTTATTCATAATAGAGAACTCAATAAAATTGAACATTGTCGCCGTCTGTTAATTTTACTCATTTAGCAGGTAAAATGATACAATGTTTGATATTAATGTGATTTTGCTGTTGTCCTGTATTTAATTGAGACAAAAAAGTCATCTTTGGGATATAATTGTTGATATTGATACCAAAGATGCGTGAACCTGTTTGGCTGCGCCATAAAATTGGGAATCCAATTATAATTAATGATAATAACGTTGGTATTAGTTAATAAATAAATTTCAATGCAATACCCATAAATGAATGGAATGAAATGAATGTATGTAAATGTATACTAGGTTATTTATGAAATAGAAGGAAAGAAGAATAAATATCGAATTGATTTATGAATAAATATATATTGAATAGTAATGAAATGTAAAGTAAATGGCGATTGTATAAAATCAATACAAGTTGGTAATTTATAAACTTTAATGAACATTTCAATTTAATAAATTTATTCAAATGTAGGACTTAGTTATAAGCGTAGAGTTATGGGTATGATTACAATTAGTATAAATTGCCTAATTAAGTGGCATGTTGAAATGGTTGATTTAATTGGAATTCATATTTAATTTAGATGAAAATATTTAAGGTTTACAATAAAAGAAATTTAGGTAGTAAGGTTTGAGCAAGTTGATAAGTAGTAACCAAAATAAGGGAATAACATTAATAAATAAAGTTGGAACAAATAGGATATAGAGAAATAAATGTAAGGATTTAATATATTAAGTTATGTTGGTTTATGATAACGTTACTTGGTGATTAATTATAGAGTAACGGAAGTGTGAACGTAAAATAATGAAAGAATAGATTTATGGTAGGACATAATTTGTGGATTTGGGAATTTAAATCCAAAGATTTATTTTATTTAAGGAAATAATACGTATTAAATTTCAAATTTGATGTAATCAATGCAAATCTAGTAATTAAAAATAAATTGTAAGTTGGTGATTTAGGATGAATGTGAGATAATTGTAAAATTTAACCGTTCATATAATTTATTTTGTCTTGTTAATATGATTTAGCTAATAAAGGGAAATTTGTATAAGATGAAGCATGCATGAGAAATGCATTTTAATTCATTGATTTTATAAGTTGAAGTTAGGGTAGATTTGTTTAGGAATTTAAGATAGTTAATTTTATAAGTTGAAATTTATGATAAGCCTATTGGCTATATGAAAATTCATTGATTTAAAAAGTAAAAGGCAAGATTTATTAATTTGATTTAGTGCAGAGTTCAATAGATGAATTTATTGCAACTAAATGAAATTTAATATTTAATATTTCGTAAATTGAGACTTGATGGGATAATAATTAATTTATTTAACTAAATGGAAATTTGAGGATTTTATTTATAATTTTGTGAATTCAATGAAGTTAATTATCAAAAGTGAGATTTACATTTGAATTGATGAATTTGTCCTCTCTATATTGACGTTTAAATTTGTTAAAATCATTGTAAGCATTTGAGCAATATAAAGATGATAAAATTGTCAATTTTAGAGTTTAAAAATATAAGATTGGATTTAAGAAATTTATTTAATTAATATAAAAATAGCCATTTTAGTCATGGACTCGGATTTCGACGAAACCAGTTTCATCGGATCCGTAACGTGAATTATTGTAGGGTTTCAAGTTTCGTAGCAATCGGACCTGTTGTTTGATCGTACAAACGCGAAACGCCTTGAAATCGATTTAATTGAAATCAATTTGAAAATATTGTTTTCAGCATAACTTCTTCATACGATCGAATTTGGACGTGGAACTTTTTCCATCGCGTTCAGAATATTTTAAAATACCTATTTGGATATATGGGTTTACCTAATTTCGTTCAGGGGTCAGAACGGGCTTTTTGGGCCAACTACCGTTCAGCACGTTTATAATTCGTGCACACCTATTCTATTGCAGTTTGTCTATAAATAGGCTGTTATAAACCCTAGCCTCCATTCTATCCACATTTGCTGTACGTTCATTCTCTTCAACTCTTTCTCTTCCTCAATGGATGCAAATTTCAGATCCAATTCTATTCAAAATTCAGATGAAAATTCAAACATCTCAGAAAAATTCCGAAATTTTTTACGTTGAAGCTTTCGACTAGAGAAATATACTGATGTAATTCGTTTTTCAATCCGATTCACTGTTTATCCAGAAATCACAAATCAACCCCAGCAGTTCGTTATGGTTTTGTGCATTCGACGGTGGATCCGCGATTTCGGAACGATCGGAGGTGATCATTGAGTAGAGGTCGTCGTGCAGGCCAGACCAATGCGGCTACTTGGGTCTTTAGGGTTTTGGTTGTGTGCGAAATCGACAGGGGACGAGCCGTTGTCACCCTCGGCCTGAGGTGGTTTGGAGTGGCCGCGTGGTGCGCGAATGGAGAGGGGAGGTAGGCGTGGCTACTGATGGTGGCCGATCAGAGAATCATCGCGTGGGGGAGGGCCGATTTGCCGGCGGCTGCACGGTTATGAGTCACATTTGTGCTTTTAGGGTTTTGCAATGGAGGCGGCTCCCTGTAGCTTACGTAAGGAAGATATTTGACCTTGCTGACGCGGTTTTTGTTAGTATAAGGTGAGTTGTTTGCTTTATTTAATTTAGTTTTGATTTTTCAACATCGTTTTAATGCGTATCTATCACATACGTTATCCGTTTCATGCGAGATTTTTTTTGTTAGGATCGTAACAAAATTACAGACGCGTTGACGCTGGTTTGGCAGATTTGGAGATCGTCGAATTTTTAGGTTTAAATCGGATTTAAATTCGATTTAAATTCAAAAGGTGAGTGTTTTAACCCACTCACAACTTCTAAAATTTCTTATGTTTGTTAAATTGATTTAAGGTTTGAGTAGAAACTTGTTTATGACTGTTTGACATGTTTTATTCGTCATCTCTGTTAAATCGCATTTATATAATATAACTGTTAATTAACTTTATTTATTGCATATAACTTGACAATTAAAATTTGTTTATTTGCGTATTAACTGCCTGTCATAGTTATATTTATTTTTATTAACTGCCAGTTAAATTTACTTTTATTTTTGCATATAAACTGTTAGGTTAACAGGAGTTAAATTTATATAAACTGTTAGTTAATACATGTTATTTATTACCTGTATAATTTATATGCTCTATATCGATGATTGTTTAAATTGGATGATGATTGCAAATAATGGTTAATGATTGATATTTGGATGAATGGATGCTACATTTATATTGTATAAACTCCAAGTCATCATGCATTTTCATTTCATTCGGGATTGCGGTTTGAAATGATATACAACCGCATTTTTAATTTTAAATTGTGGATTGAAATGATAAACATCTGTATCACTTGACCATAGGGTAGAAAAATTTATACAGGCACCGCGGTATATATATAAAATATATTTTGAAATGTTTTTATGGTTTTGTAAAGCTATATATATGGTTTATAGGATATTGAATTGGTTATTTATTTATATATATATATATAGTAATTTTCGGTTTTTAAGCTTTGTATAAATTTGATTTGAAGCATAAAATAAAATTTGATTTTTAAGATCAAATACGATTAAGCATTTATTTAAAATCTAATTTCTGGAGTTTTTATGACTTAAATGAGGATAAGATTTGGAAGAGGAATATTAAGTTAAATTGAAATTTAATAAAAGTCAAAATTTTTAAATGATATGATTTTTATAACTTGATTTTTGTCTAAAGTGATTTAAATGAATATCAGGTTGATTTAAATGAATATATCAAGTTTAATAAATTGAAAGATTTTCCAATTATGTGAAGTTAAAGGTTTTACTTAAATTATATTGAATTCATTAAGTAAACATTTCAAGTCTAAATAATAAGAAATTGAATTTGATATATATGGGATGGTCAGATGAGGTTGTTTTTGAAATGCTGTAATATTTAAAACTGAAAAAATTTAAAATGGTATTTGGAAGTTTAAATCGATATTTGGTATTGATTTGTGAAATGTAAAGAAGCTATTTTGTTTATAAAAGTAATTTAATATTTAACCATTTGTGAGATGGAATTTGTTTCAAAGTTATGGTTTTCCAGGTAGTATAATTTGGAAATATTATATTCAAGAGTTTTGATTTCTAAATATTTTACTTTGCACCCTTATGATTTTTGGAAAGAATATATTGGTAAATAAAGATGATATCATATTGTTTTGGGTTTTAAAAGGAAATGATATCATATTTATATGGTTTTGAAATGGATATTATATTTTGGTTTTAAAGGTATAAATTATTTTAAAGGACCGCGATGTTATAATAACGTTTGGTTGTTGAAGAGACCAGGATCGGAAGTTGTCATACTCTCTGCCAACTCCGAAAACCACTTTAACAACCGCGTACGCGGTGGAGATTCCAGAATGAAGTAGGTTGGTGGAGGCATTTCCTGCAAGGTAAATACGTGGACCCGACTCCCGTAAGGTGGCTAAAACAGGAGCGATTCTCGGGTCAATGAGGTCATTCCTCTGATCGGACACTCCTCTTCGATATTATACTTTGACTTTGGATTGATTCAGTGGCCACTTTTACTTTGATTTTTGAGGGAGTTTGTTCGAGGTGGGCGGTAGCTGCGGCTACGCGTTTCCATCAGCCCGGATAGCGATTGGTATATCTACCCTGGCATTGCCTAGTTGTGCCGTGTCACCTACCCTATCGCGCCTTGTACGAGTTTGGATTTCTCCTGTAGCCCGCGTGGTATCCTCTGGTGGCTTCTCGATCAGGAGGGACTATGATATTGGATGGACTACTGGGACTATTACGTGATAAGGGCTATATGGGTAACCCCTTAATGCTAAGAAAAAAGTAAGTTTATTTTACAATTAGACACTATTATAATAGCGTAATATACTACATAGTAAATAGTTTAACGGACCCTTAGGAGATGTAAATCCCGAGCATCTCTTGAGTTACCGCACTCATATTTATTTCTGTTAATTTAACTCAGATAAGATCTTTTAGTTCTGACTCGAGTGTTTTTGTTTTTCAAATTCGCTCGGGTCAGTCCGAGCGTTTCAGGATTTGAAGACTTTATTTTTGAAGGACGAAGACGAAGATTTCATTATTATTATTATATTATATGGTTCCACTACACTGTATTCCGCTGCATTGGTATTTATTAGTATGTGAACTCTGATATTTATTGTATAAAGAAGAATCAAATGTTTTGTTAACAGTTTTATGAACTGTATATTTATTATTATATTTTATCCTTTCGCTGTGAGATTCTGTCTAGTTTTTTTCTCTTCTCTATTTTTCTTATTTACCCCATAACAATCCGCCCTTCCGTATGGTTTGAATTGGCACGTGTGTCGATTTAAAGCGTGCGAAAAGGCGGGACGTTACATCTGGTATCAGAGCTTTGGTTTAGCGATAAACCTTAGCTTTGTGTGGTTTGACTCTTTGCTAATAGGGTTGTAATACCCTATGGGAGTCGCTGAGTATATATATGAGAGAGCGTATTTGTTAGTGTTATAAAAAGGTTTTTATATTGTGTTAATCTGTTCCGTTTTGTATTTATAAATTCTGGTTGGTGCATGAGACACTGTGACATCAATAGGAATTTCTAAACACTTAATAGGACAGACCGACATAATATTTGTTTCATATAGGTGAATGAAATAATTTTGCCTATTATATTTTCTATATATATAAAATAAATTTTTCAACAGATATCTATATTTGGTTGCAATAGATGGGCTGTTAGTTAATAAAGTGTACAAATAATAGGTAGAAATAAGATTGAAAAAAATAAATAAAATAAAATAAAATAAATTTGGAAATTTAGTAATTAAGTTCCGGGGTTTTGGAAATTCTTACAATTGATTTTTGGAATATAATAATAATATTTTAAAAGTATTTTTCTGATATGAGTATTTCAATACAATTTGAAAGAATTGTTTTAAAAGAAACTTTGAAAAGAAGTAAGTTCTGTACTACCCTCTCTGTCGCTGGAAAATAATTTCGGTGATGAGTGCACGCATCATCGACATTCATTTTCGAGTTTCGAAGTGGGAAGGCCACTGTAGTAATTTAATGCAGAATTGTTAAAAAAATTTATCATTTTAATTATAATTGGATATATATGTTAAGTGTACATATCTATCTATTATTTTAAATGATTTAAAATTAAACCCGGTATTTGGTTCTTAAGTTCTAGTTAATTAATAGTACAATTAAGTGTAGCAAATTTGAACCTTTAAGTAAAGAAAAATTTAATACAATAAGAAGAGAAGTAATGTAAATAAACGATTGTAAACCTTAGTAAATGGATAAAGGAAATTCTTTATTTATAAGAATTGAGGTTATAAGGTTACAAATTTGGTGTAATTAAAATGTTACTATTATTAAATATAATAGAAATATTAGCATTAAATAAATGAATGAAATTAAAGGTAAGTTCAAATTGTCACTTATAAAACGAATATATAATTAATGAACCATTAATTAATCAAAGGAATTGAGAAGAAACTTGTATAAT
Source organism: Allium cepa (assembly GCA_030765085.1). NCBI lineage: Eukaryota > Viridiplantae > Streptophyta > Magnoliopsida > Asparagales > Amaryllidaceae > Allium > Allium cepa. Next base: position 93,523,348 of record CM060928.1, read on the forward strand.
TTTCACTTACATTCTTAAAGCATATATATAACTTACCATATAATAAAAGTTGCAGTGTTAGTAAGAAAATGTAAAGGGGAAATCTTACAAGTAAAGCTTGAGGTAATGAAAGTATTCAATGAATTTGCTGTTATAAATGGAATTTGATGTTATAAACTTAAGTTGTAAATTGAAATTTTACCATAATTAAAGATAAGTATTATAATTAGATGATTTTAAAACTTAAGTAAATAGAATGAAATTCTATAATAAATGAAACTGTGAGAAATAAATGAATAAAATTTAGAAATGCATAAATGGAATGCAATAAAAAGAAACTTACATGACATTAAAATGAAAGATGAATATTGTAAGTAATAAATGAAAATAAATGAGGTAATCACTCAATGAATGAAAGAAAGGAAATCAAACAACTAAAGTATGAAATAAAATTTATAATAAGTTAATTTGATTTGTTGGGTTGAATTGTTATTGTTTGATTTATGGTTGGTCAGGTAAGGAAATTCGAAATTGTTGGATGAATAAATAATTTATTTTGTTCCATCTAAGACTGTTGAGTAAATGATGCACTTAATAGTTATTTCTCACTCCATTCAATTTCAAGTTTTGAACCTGAACAACTATTTGCTTGTTGATTTAATGGTTGTTTTGTTTCTTCTGTATGCTGTTTGTTGAAATGGATGGTTGGGTATTGATTTGTTGTTAGTGATTGAAACCACTCAAATATATCACTTTATATAAATTGTTAACCCTTTAGATTTTATAAGTGAAATGCAGGTATGGAAGCAATTGCTACTGCTTTTGGTTCCATAAATTAAGCATAAATTGCCCGACAAACAGGTACATTTTCGGATTACGGTTTTAGCGCTATTTCATACATTTTCCTGCGTAGGGATATATATTATTTTAGGAAATATTTGTGTATATTGTTATATTTTGATATTATATTTTCTCCCGAGCCTCTCCGTACAAAGGAAACTCTGCCAAAATTTTCCATAAAATTTTGGACTTAGATTATTTTGAAAATATTTTCCAAACTTTAGTAATTTAAGTATAAAAAGATTAAAGGTTATAAATTGAGATATTTTATCTAAGTTAGTTAATTTTATAAATTTAATTGTTTATAAAGTAAATGTTTGAATAAGGTATATCGATTTCTTAATTCTTCTTTTCCCTTCTTTTCCTTTTCGGGGACGAAAAGTTTTGAGGGGGGGAGAGTGTAATGATCCGTAAATTTAGTGGATTAAAATTGGTAAAAATTTATAAGTTTTGTAATTTAATTTAGTAGAAAACTTTAAATTATAAACAAATATTGAAATAAACGCTAAATTAAATTATGTAAATGGTGACTTAAGACCTATTTATAGAAATTGGAATAAAATCCAAATGAATTAAGTAGAAAAAGGATTTGATTAATATATATGTTATTTGTTCAGGGTATTGAATAAAATTGGAAATCCAATTATAATTAATGATAATAACGTTGGTATTAGTTAATAAATAAATTTCAATGCAATACCCATAAATGAATGGAATGAAATGAATGTATGTAAATGTATACTAGGTTATTTATGAAATAGAAGGAAAGAAGAATAAATATCGAATTGATTTATGAATAAATAAATATTGAATAGTAATGAAATGTAAAGTAAATGGCGATTGTATAAAATCAATACAAGTTGGTAATTTATAAACTTTAATGAACATTTCAATTTAATAAATTTATTCAAATGTAGGACTTAGTTATAAGCGTAGAGTTATGGGTATGATTACAATTAGTATAAATTGCCTAATTAAGTGGCATGTTGAAATGGTTGATTTAATTGTCATTCATATTTAATTTAGATGAAAATATTTAAGGTTTACAATAACAGAAATTTAGGAAGTAAGGTTTGAGCAAGTTGATAAGTAGTAACCAAAATAAGGGAATAGCATTAATAAATAAAGTTGGAACAAATAGGATATAGAGAAATAAATGTAAGGATTTAATATATTAAGTTATGTTGGTTTATGATAACGTTACTTGGTGATTAATTATAAAGTAACGGAAGTGTGAACGTAAAATAATGAAAGAATAGATTTATGGTAGGACATAATTTGTGGATTTGGGAATTTAAATCCAAAGATTTATTTTATTTAAGGAAATAATACGTATTAAATTTCAAATTTGATGTAATCAATGCAAATTTAGTAATTAAAAATAAATTGTAAGTTGGTGATTTAGGGTAAATGTGAGATAATTGTAAAATTTAACCGTTCATATAATTTATTTTGTTTTGTTAATATGATTTAGCTAATAAAAGGAAATTTGTATAAGATGAAGCATGCATGAGAAATGCATTTTAATTCAAATGTTATGTTTACCCATTTAATATATTTACTAAATAAAAAAAATTTAAAATCAATAAACGAAATTTATTGATGTTTCAACTTTAATTAATAACAATTAATGTGGGGTCAATTATAGTTAATTGACTAAATTTGTTGCAGTTAGGGTAGATTTGTTTCGGAATTTTTTGATAGTTAATTTTATAAGTTGAAATTTATGATAAGCCTATTGGCTACATGAAAATTCATTGATTTAAAAAGTAAAAGGCAAGATTTATTAATTTGATTTAGTGCAGAGTTCAATAGATGAATTTATTGCAACTAAATGAAATTCAATATTTAATATTTCGTAAATTTAGACTTGATGGGATAATAATTAATTTATTTAACTAAATGGAAATTTGAGGATTTTGTTTATAATTTTGTGAATTCAATGAAGTTAATTATTAAAAGTGAGACTTACATTTGACTTGATGAATTTGTCCTCTCTATATTGACGTTTAAATTTGTTAAAATCATTGTAAGCATTTGAGCAATATAAAGATGATAAAATTTTCAATTTTAGAGTTTAAAATATAAGATTGGATTTAATAAATTTATTTAATTAATATAAAAATAGCCATTTTGGTCACGGACTCGGATTTCGACGAAACTAGTTTCATCGGATCCGTAACCGTGAATTATTGTAGGATTTCAAGTTTCGTAGCAATCGGACATGTCGTTTGACCGTACGAACGCGAAACGCCTTGAAATCGATTTAATTGAAATCAATTTGAAAATATTATTTTCAGCATAACTTCTTCATATGATCGAATTTGGACGTGAAACTTTTTCCATCGCGTTCAGAATATTTCAAAATACCTATTTGGATATATGGGTTTACCTAATTTCGTTCCGGGGTCAGAACGGGCTTTTTGGGCCAACTACCGGTCAGCACGTTTATAATTCGTGCCCACCTATTCTATTGCGGTTTGTCTATAAATAGGCTGTTATAAACCCTAGACTCCATTCTATCCTCATTTGCTGTACGTTCATTCTCTTCAACTCTTTCTCTTCCTCAATGGATGCAAATTTCAGATCCAATTCTATTCAAAATTCAAATGAAAATTCAAACATCTCAGAAAAATTCCGGAAAATTTTATGTTGAAGCTTTCGACTAGAGAAATATACTGATGTAATTCGTTTTTCAATCCGATTCACTGTTTGTCCAGAAATCGTAAATCAACTCCAGCCATTCGTTATGGTTTTGTGCATTCGACGGTGGATCCGCGATTTCGGAACGATTGGAGGTGATCATTGAGTAGAGGTCGTCTTGCAGGCCAGATCCATGCGGCTACTTGGGTCTTTAGGGTTTTGGTTGCGTGCGAAATCGACAGGGGACGAGCCGTTGTCGGCCTCGGCCTGAGGTGGTTTGGAGTGGCCGCGTGGTGCGCGAGTGGAGAGGGGAGGTAGGCGTGGCTACTGAAGGTGGCCGATCAGAGAATCATCGCATGGGGGAGGGCCGATTTGCCGGCGGCTGCACGGTTATGAGTCGCGTTTGTGCTTTTAGGGTTTTGCAATGGAGGCGGCTCCCTGTAGCTTACGTAAGGAAGACACGTGACCTTGCTGACGTGGTTTTTGTTAGTATAAGGTGAGTTGTTTACTTTGTTTAATTTTGATTTTTCATCATCGTTTTAATGCGTATCTATCACATACGTTATCCGTTTCACGCGAGATTTTTTTGTTAGGATCGTAACAAAATTCCAGACGCGTTGACGCTGGTTTGGACAGATTTGGAGATCGTCGAATTTTTGGGTTTAAATCGGATTTAAATTCAAAAGGTGACTGTTTTGACCCACTCACAACTTCTAAAATTTCTTATGTTTGTTAAATTGATTTAAGATTTGAGTAGAAACTTGTTTATGACTGTTTTTATTCGTCATCTCTGTTAAATCGCATTTATATAATATAACTGTTATTTAATTTTATTTATTGCATATAACTTGACAGTTAGAATTTATTTATTTGCGTACTAACTACCTGTCAAAGTTATATTTATTTTTATTAACTGCCAGTTAAATTTACTTTTATTTTTGCATATAAACTGTTAGGTTAACAACAGTTAAATTTATATAAACTGTTAGTTAATACATGTTATTTATTACCTGTATAATTTATATGCTCTATATCGATGATTGTTTAAATTGGATGATGATTGCAAATAATGGTTGATGATTGATATTTGGATGAATGGATGCTACATTTATATTGTATAAACTTCAAGTCATCATGCATTTTCATTTCATTCGGGATTGCGGTTTGGAATGATATACAACCGCATTTTTTATTTTAAATTGCGGATTGAAATGATAAACATCTGTATCACTTGAACATAGGGTAGAAACTTTTGTACAGGCACCGCGGTATATATGTATAAAATATATTTCGAAATGTTTTTATGGTTTTGTAAAGCTATATATATGGTTTATAGGATATTGAATTGGTTATTTATATATATATAGTAATTTTCAGTTTTTAAGCTTTGTATAAATTTGATTTAAAGTATAAAATAAAGTTTGATTTTTAAGATCAAATACGATTAAGCATTTATTTAAAATCTAATTTCTGGAGTTTTTATGACTTAAATGAGGATAAGATTTGGAAGAGGAATATTAAGTTAAATTGAAATTTAATAAAAGTTAATTTTTTTAAAGGATATGATTTTTATAACTTGATTTTTGTCTAAAGTGATTTAAATGAATATCAGGTTGATTTAAATGAATATATCAAGTTTAATAAATTGAAATATTTTCCAATTATGCGAAGTTAAAGGTTTTACTTAAATTATATTGAATTCATTAAGTAAACATTTCAAATCTAAATAATAAGAAATTGAATTTGATATATATGGGATGGTCAGATGAGGTTGTTTTTGAAATGCTGTAATATTTAAAACTTTGAAAAAATTTAAAATGGTATTTGGAAGTTTAAATCGATATTTGGAATTGATTTGTGAAATGTTACGAAGCTATTTTGTTTATAAAAGTAATTTAATATTTACCCATTTGAGAGATGGAATTTGTTTCAAAGTTATGGTTTTCCAGGTAGTATAATCTGTAAATATTATATTCAAGAGTTTTGATTTCTAAATATTTTGCTTTGAAACCCCTATGATTTTTGGAAAGAATATATTGGGAAATAAAGATGATATCATATTGTTTTGGGTTTTAAAAGGAAATGATATCATATTTATATGGTTTTGAAATGGATATTATATTTTGGTTTTAAAGGTATAAATTATTTTAAAGGACCACGGCGTTATAATAACGTTTGCTTGTTGAAGAGACCGGGATCGGAAGTTGTCATACTCTCTGCCAACTCCGAAAACCACTTTAACAACCGTGTACGCGGTGGAGATTCCAGAATGAAGTAGGTTGGTGGAGGCGTTTCCTGCAAAGTAAATACGTGGACCTGACTCCCGTGAGTTGGCATAAGGTGGCTAAAACAGGAGCGATTCTCGAGCCAATGAGGTCATTCCTCTGATCGGACACTCCTCTTCTATGTTATACTTTGACTTTGGATTGATTCAGTGGCCACTTTTACTTTGATTTTTGGGGGAGTTTTTTCGAGGTGGGCGGTAGCTGCGGCTACGCGTTTCCATCAGCCCGGATAGCAATTGGTATATCTACCCTGACATTGCCTAGTTGTGCCGTGTCACCTACCCTATCGCGCCTTGTACGAGTTTGGACTTCTCCCGTAGCCCGTGTGGTATCCTCTGGTGGTTTCCCGTTCAGGAGTGACTATGATATTGGATAGACTACTGGGACAATTACGTATTAAGGGCTATATGGGTAACCCCTTAATGCTAAGAAAAAAGTAAGTTTATTTTAACACTATTATAATAGCGCAATATACTACATAGTAAATAGTTTAACGGACCCTTAGGAGATGTAAATCCCGAGCATCTCTTGAGTTACCGCACTCATATTTATTTCTGTTAATTTAACTCACATAAGATCTTTTAGTTCTGACTCGAGTGTTTTTGTTTTTCAAATTCGCTCGGGTCAGTCTGAGCGTTTCAGGATTTGAAGACTTTATTTTTGAAGGACGAAGACGAAGATTTCATTATTATTATTATATTATATGGTTCCACTACACTGTATTCCGCTGCATTCGTATTTATTAGTATGTGAACTCTGATATTTATTGTATAAAGAAGAATCAAATGTTTTGTTAACAGTTTTATGAACTGTATATTTATTATTATATTTTATCCTTTCGCTGTGAGATTCTGTCTAGTTTTTTTCTCTTCTCTATTTTTCTTATTTACCCCATAACAATCCGCCCTTCCGTATGGTTTGAATTGGCACGTGTGTCGATTTAAAGCGTGCGAAAAGGCGGGACGTTACATCTGGTATCAGAGCTTTGGTTTAGCGATAAACCTTATCTTTGTGTGGTTTGACTCTTTGCTAATAGGGTAGTAATACCCTATGGGAGTCGCTGAGTATATATATGAGAGAGCGTATTTGTTAGTGTTATAAAAAGGTTTTTATATTGCGTTAATCTGTTCCGTTTTGTATTTATAAATTCTGGTTGGTGCATGAGACACTGTGACATCAATAGGAATTTCTAAACACTTAATAGGACAGACCGACATAATATTTGTTTCATATAGGTGAATGAAATAATTTTGCCTATTATATTTTCTATATATATAAAATAAATTTTTCAAAAGATATCTATATTTGGTTGCAATAGATGGGCTGTTAGTTAATAAAGTGTACAAATAATAGGTAGAAATAAGATTGAAAAAAATAAATAAAATAAAATAAAATAAATTTGGAAATTTAGTAATTAAGTTCCGGGGTTTTGGAAATTCTTACAATTGATTTTTGGAATATAATAATAATATTTTAGAAGTATTTTTCTGATATGAGTATTTCAATACAATTTGAAAGAATTGTTTTAAAAGAAACTTTGAAAAGAAGTAAGTTCTGTACTACCCTCTCTGTCGCTGGAAAATAATTTCGGTGATGAGTGCACGCATCATCGACATTCATTTTCGAGTTTCGAAGTGGGAAGGCCACTGTAGTAATTTAATGCAGAATTGTTAAAAAAATTTATCATTTTAATTATAATTGGATATATATGTTAAGTGTACATATCTATCTATTATTTTAAATGATTTAAAATTAAACCCGGTATTTGGTTCTTAAGTTCTAGTTAATTAATAGTACAATTAAGTGTAGCAAATTTGAACCTTTAAGTAAAGAAAAATTTAATACAATAAGAAGAGAAGTAATGTAAATAAACGATTGTAAACCTTAGTAAATGGATAAAGGAAATTCTTTATTTATAAGAATTGAGGTTATAAGGTTACAAATTTGGTGTAATTAAAATGTTACTATTATTAAATATAATAGAAATATTAGCATTAAATAAATGAATGAAATTAAAAGTAAGTTCAAATTGTCACTTATAAAACGAATATATAATTAATAAACCATTAATTAATCAAAGGAATTAAGAAGAAACTTGTATAATTTTCACTTACATTCTTAAAGCATATATATAACTTACCATATAATAAAAGTTGCAGTGTTAGTAAGAAAATGTAAAGGGGAAATCTTACAAGTAAAGCTTGAGGTAATGAAAGTATTCAATGAATTTGCTGTTATAAATGGAATTTGATGTTATAAACTTAAGTTGTAAATTGAAATTTTACCATAATTAAAGATAAGTATTATAATTAGATGATTTTAAAACTTAAGTAAATAGAATGAAATTCTATAATAAATGAAACTGTGAGAAATAAATGAATAAAATTTAGAAATGCATAAATGGAATGCAATAAAAAGAAACTTACATGACATTAAAATGAAAGATGAATATTGTAAGTAATAAATGAAAATAAATGAGGTAATCACTCAATGAATGAAAGAAAGGAAATCAAACAACTAAAGTATGAAATAAAATTTATAATAAGTTAATTTGATTTGTTGGGTTGAATTGTTATTGTTTGATTTATGGTTGGTCAGGTAAGGAAATTCGAAATTGTTGGATGAATAAATAATTTATTTTGTTCCATCTAAGACTGTTGAGTAAATGATGCACTTAATAGTTATTTCTCACTCCATTCAATTTCAAGTTTTGAACCTGAACAACTATTTGCTTGTTGATTTAATGGTTGTTTTGTTTCTTGTGTATGCTGTTTGTTGAAATGGATGGTTGGGTATTGATTTGTTGTTAGTGATTGAAACCACTCAAATATATCACTTTATATAAATTGTTAACCCTTTAGATTTTATAAGTGAAATGCAGGTATGGAAGCAATTGCTACTGCTTTTGGTTCCATAAATTAAGCATAAATTGCCCGACAAATAGGTACATTTTCGGATTACGGTTTTAGCGCTATTTCATACATTTTCCTATGTAGGGATATATATTATTTTAGGAAATATTTGTGTATATTGTTATATTTTGATATTATATTTTCTCCCGAGCCTCTCCGTAGAAAGGAAACTCTGCCAAAATTTTCCATAAAATTTTGGACTTAGATTATTTTGAAAATATTTTCCAAACTTTAGTAATTTAAGTATAAAAAGATTAAAGGTTATAAATTGAGATATTTTATCTAAGTTAGTTAATTTTATAAATTTAATTGTTTATAAAATAAATGTTTGAATAAGGTATATCGATTTCTTAATTCTTCTTTTCCCTTCTTTTCCTTTTCGGGGACGAAAAGTTTTGAGGGGGGGAGAGTGTAATGATCCGTAAATTTAGTCGATTAAAATTGGTAAAAATTTATAAGTTTTGTAATTTAATTTAGTAGAAAACTTTAAATTATAAACAAATATTGAAATAAATGCTAAATTAAATTATGTAAATGGTGACTTAAGACCTATTTATAGAAATTGGAATAAAATCCAAATGAATTAAGTAGAAAAAGGATTTGATTAATATATATGTTATTTGTTCAGGGTATTGAATAAAATTGGAAATCCAATTATAATTAATGATAATAACGTTGGTATTAGTTAATAAATAAATTTCAATGCAATACCCATAAATGAATGGAATGAAATGAATGTATGTAAATGTATACTAGGTTATTTATGAAATAGAAGGAAAGAAGAATAAATATCGAATTGATTTACGAATAAATAAATATTGAATAGTAATGAAATGTAAAGTAAATGGCGATTGTATAAAATCAATACAAGTTGGTAATTTATAAACTTTAATGAACATTTCAATTTAATAAATTTATTCAAATGTAGGACTTAGTTATAAGCGTAGAGTTATGGGTATGATTACAATTAGTATAAATTGCCTAATTAAGTGGCATGTTGAAATGGTTGATTTAATTGTCATTCATATTTAATTTAGATGAAAATATTTAAGGTTTACAATAACAGAAATTTAGGTAGTAAGGTTTGAGCAAGTTGATAAGTAGTAACCAAAATAAGGGAATAGCATTAATAAATAAAGTTGGAACAAATAGGATATAGAGAAATAAATGTAAGGATTTAATATATTAAGTTATGTTGGTTTATGATAACGTTACTTGGTGATTAATTATAGAGTAACGGAAGTGTGAACGTAAAATAATGAAAGAATAGATTTATGGTAGGACATAATTTGTGGATTTGGGAATTTAAATCCAAAGATTTATTTTATTTAAGGAAATAATACGTATTAAATTTCAAATTTGATGTAATCAATGCAAATTTAGTAATTAAAAATAAATTGTAAGTTGGTGATTTAGGATAAATGTGAGATAATTGTAAAATTTAACCGTTCATATAATTTATTTTGTTTTGTTAATATGATTTAGCTAATAAAAGGAAATTTGTATAAGATGAAGCATGCATGAGAAATGCATTTTAATTCAAATGTTATGTTTACCCATTTAATATATTTACTAAATAAAAAAAATTTAAAATCAATAAATGAAATTTATTGATGTTTCAACTTTAATTAATAACAATTAATGTGGGGTCAATTATAGTTAATTGACTAAATTTGTTGCAGTTAGGGTAGATTTGTTTCGGAATTTTTTGATAGTTAATTTTATAAGTTGAAATTTATGATAAGCCTATTGGCTATATGAAAATTCATTGATTTAAAAAGTAAAAGGCAAGATTTATTAATTTGATTTAGTGCAGAGTTCAATAGATGAATTTATTGCAACTAAATGAAATTCAATATTTAATATTTCGTAAATTTAGACTTGATGGGATAATAATTAATTTATTTAACTAAATGGAAATTTGAGGATTTTGTTTATAATTTTGTGAATTCAATGAAGTTAATTATTAAAAGTGAGACTTACATTTGACTTGATGAATTTGTCCTCTCTATATTGACGTTTAAATTTGTTAAAATCATTGTAAGCATTTGAGCAATATAAAGATGATAAAATTGTCAATTTTAGAGTTTAAAATATAAGATTGGATTTAATAAATTTATTTAATTAATATAAAAATAGCCATTTTGGTCACGGACTCGGATTTCGACGAAACTAGTTTCATCGGATCCGTAACCGTGAATTATTGTAGGATTTCAAGTTTCGTAGCAATCGGACATGTCGTTTGACCGTACGAACGCGAAACGCCTTGAAATCGATTTAATTGAAATCAATTTGAAAATATTATTTTCAGCATAACTTCTTCATATGATCGAATTTGGACGTGAAACTTTTTCCATCGCGTTCAGAATATTTCAAAATACCTATCCGGATATATGGGTTTACCTAATTTCGTTCCGGGGTCAGAACGGGCTTTTTGGGCCAACTACCGTTCAGCACGTTTATAATTCGTGCCCACCTATTCTATTGCGGTTTGTCTATAAATAGGCTGTTATAAACCCTAGACTCCATTCTATCCTCATTTGCTGTACGTTCATTCTCTTCAACTCTTTCTCTTCCTCAATGGATGCAAATTTCAGATCCAATTCTATTCAAAATTCAAATGAAAATTCAAACATCTCAGAAAAATTCCGGAAAATTTTATGTTGAAGCTTTCGACTAGAGAAATATACTGATGTAATTCGTTTTTCAATCCGATTCACTGTTTGTCCAGAAATCGTAAATCAACTCCAGCCATTCGTTATGGTTTTGTGCATTCGACGGTGGATCCGCGATTTCGGAACGATTGGAGGTGATCATTGAGTAGAGGTCGTCTTGCAGGCCAGATCCATGCGGCTACTTGGGTCTTTAGGGTTTTGGTTGCGTGCGAAATCGACAGGGGACGAGCCGTTGTCGCCCTCGGCCTGAGGTGGTTTGGAGTGGCCGCGTGGTGCGCGGGTGGAGAGGGGAGGTAGGCGTGGCTACTGAAGGTGGCCGATCAGAGAATCATCGCATGGGGGAGGGCCGATTTGCCGGCGGCTGCACGGTTATGAGTCGCGTTTGTGCTTTTAGGGTTTTGCAATGGAGGCGGCTCCCTGTAGCTTACGTAAGGAAGACACGTGACCTTGCTGACGTGGTTTTTGTTAGTATAAGGTGAGTTGTTTACTTTGTTTAATTTTGATTTTTCATCATCGTTTTAATGCGTATCTATCACATACGTTATCCGTTTCACGCGAGATTTTTTTGTTAGGATCGTAACAAAATTCCAGACGCGTTGACGCTGGTTTGGACAGATTTGGAGATCGTCGAATTTTTGGGTTTAAATCGGATTTAAATTCAAAAGGTGACTGTTTTGACCCACTCACAACTTCTAAAATTTCTTATGTTTGTTAAATTGATTTAAGATTTGAGTAGAAACTTATTTATGACTGTTTTTATTCGTCATCTCTGTTAAATCGCATTTATATAATATAACTGTTATTTAATTTTATTTATTGCATATAACTTGACAGTTAGAATTTATTTATTTGCGTACTAACTACCTGTCAAAGTTATATTTATTTTTATTAACTGCCAGTTAAATTTACTTTTATTTTTGCATATAAACTGTTAGGTTAACAACAGTTAAATTTATATAAACTGTTAGTTAATACATGTTATTTATTACCTGTATAATTTATATGCTCTATATCGATGATTGTTTAAATTGGATGATGATTGCAAATAATGGTTGATGATTGATATTTGGATGAATGGATGCTACATTTATATTGTATAAACTTCAAGTCATCATGCATTTTCATCTCATTCGGGATTGCGGTTTGGAATGATATACAACCGCATTTTTTATTTGAAATTGCGGATTGAAATGATAAACATCTGTATCACTTGAACATAGGGTAGAAACTTTTGTACAGGCACCGCGGTATATATGTATAAAATATATTTCGAAATGTTTTTATGGTTTTGTAAAGCTATATATATATGGTTTATAGGATATTGAATTGGTTATTTATATATATATAGTAATTTTCAGTTTTTAAGCTTTGTATAAATTTGATTTAAAGTATAAAATAAAGTTTGATTTTTAAGATCAAATACGATTAAGCATTTATTTAAAATCTAATTTCGGGAGTTTTTATGACTTAAATGAGGATAAGATTTGGAAGAGGAATATTAAGTTAAATTGAAATTTAATAAAAGTTAATTTTTTTAAAGGATATGATTTTTATAACTTGATTTTTGTCTAAAGTGATTTAAATGAATATCAGGTTGATTTAAATGAATATATCAAGTTTAATAAATTGAAATATTTTCCAATTATGCGAAGTTAAAGGTTTTACTTAAATTATATTGAATTCATTAAGTAAACATTTCAAATCTAAATAATAAGAAATTGAATTTGATATATATGGGATGGTCAGATGAGGTTGTTTTTGAAATGCTGTAATATTTAAAACTTTGAAAAAATTTAAAATGGTATTTGGAAGTTTAAATCGATATTTGTAATTGATTTGTGAAATGTTACGAAGCTATTTTGTTTATAAAAGTAATTTAATATTTACCCATTTGAGAGATGGAATTTGTTTCAAAGTTATGGTTTTCCAGGTAGTATAATCTGTAAATATTATATTCAAGAGTTTTGATTTCTAAATATTTTTCTTTGAAACCCCTATGATTATTGGAAAGAATATATTGGGAAATAAAGATGATATCATACTGTTTTGGGTTTTAAAAGGAAATGATATCATATTTATATGGTTTTGAAATGGATATTATATTTTGGTTTTAAAGGTATAAATTATTTTAAAGGACCGCGGTGTTATAATAACGTTTGCTTGTTGAAGAGACCGGGATCGGAAGTTGTCATACTCTCTGCCAACTCCGAAAACCACTTTAACAACCGTGTACGCGGTGGAGATTCCAGAATGAAGTAGGTTGGTGGAGGCGTTTCCTGCAAAGTAAATACGTGGACCCGACTCCCGTGAGTTGGCATAAGGTGGCTAAAACATGAGCGATTCTCGAGCCAATGAGGTCATTCCTCTGATCGGACACTCCTCTTCTATGTTATACTTTGACTTTGGATTGATTCAGTGGCCACTTTTACTTTGATTTTTGGGGGAGTTTTTTCGAGGTGGGCGGTAGCTGCGGCTACGCGTTTCCATCAGCCCGGATAGCAATTGGTATATCTACCCTGACATTGCCTAGTTGTGCCGTGTCACCTACCCTATCGCGCCTTGTACGAGTTTGGACTTCTCCCGTAGCCCGTGTGGTATCCTCTGGTGGTTTCCTGTAACGACCCGTAAATTTGGATAATATTAAATGGATTAACTTAATATAATTTCTAATCTAATTGAGAATAAAATAAAAGTTTAGATATTTATTTTAGAAAACGTAGTGATTTGTTATAGTAATTGGAATTTATTAACAAGATTTTATGACAATAGATTTGGGTAGTGAAATTTGTCGCATTTGGTTAAAGGATTTATTTTAAGAAACCAATAAATGTTGTAATTGAAGATGTTAATAAAAATATTAACAAAAGGGGGTTTCATTAATATAATATAAATTTAAGAATTTATGACAAGAATTTAGATTTCCTATGTGTTTATATATATATATATAATGGTAATATTGTAACTATATGTGAATCTAGGTAGTAAAATAAAAGGCAGTGATGGATAACCAATATAATACAATACAAAGGAGTTGAAACGACTGTTGGGTTTTAAATGTAGTGTATATATATAGTGAAAATCATCATAACCTCTTAATTTAATACGATTGTTAAATTAATACTAAAAGATTAAAATTCGAAATAGTATTAATGTAACAATAAATAGTGTGAATTGCAATTGTATAATGGGATTAAATTGTTAATTTGAGGATGTAACCATTGGATAAATGTATGGTAAATTTATGGTAGTGAACTTTTAATGTATGTTGGATAGAACATAGGTGATTGTAATTCTGTAGTATGTATTAAATATAAATTTCATTCAATTATGAAGAAAGTTTTAATTAAGAGAAACGTTACCGTAATAATTATTAATGTAGAAACGGAAGAGTGTATAAATTTATAGTAACGTAAAAACATATTGTAAGGTAATAATTAAGTGCAGACTTATAAAATATATTTATGTATGTTAATTACATGCATTTGGCTATAATGGATTTAATAATAAAAAAATGGAATAGTGAAATAAAATGGATATAAAGGTTTCAATTATACATTGGAATTCATACTCACCATAAAAGGTTAATTGAAACCAAAGAAGTTAATATAGGAATCAAGGCGTATTTATTAATTTGGATTTATTGCAATAAGTTAATTCCATAAAATAAAGCTAAAGCTAATTCAAATTTTAACTGGACCATTGTTGTTATAACTTTAGAAGCAAGATTTATTTATGATTTGAGTATTTAATTCAACAAGTGGTATTTACGACAAATAAAATAGAATTGAACGTAAAATATTACGTTATTAACTTGAAATGGAATTTGTAAACATTGAGTGAAATCTTAAACTAATGTTAGTATTCGTCGTATTTACAACAATAACTTTGAATAATAGAAAGGAAGTGAATATAATAAATTAATCAAATTTATAGTGTTGAATTCAATTGGATTGGAATTAATAAATAGTTAAGAAAAATAAGGGTTATTAATAATTTGGAATTTAATTATGGTAAAAAGGTTAATTGCAATCCAAAGATGAGTTGGAATGGAAATCAAGTATTTATTTAATTTGATTTAAGAGGTGAGTATAAAGGTATAAGATTTAATAATTGGGTTTAGAATAAAATTTATAATCTCTAAATAATAAGGAAGTGCAGATATTTAGCTGCAAATTTATATACCGATAGATTTTAATTCACATCCAAGCTTGGTAAATAATTTAGAATTGATTGAAGTATATAAATAATGAAATGGGGCCTATATTAGAAGTTGAAATATAAAAATTGGATTTTTAATTTATTTGATTTATTTAATAAATATTAAAATGGTCATTTTTGTCACGGACTCGGATTTCGACGAAACCAGTTTCATCGGATCCGTATCGGTGAATTGTTATAGGGTTTCAAGTTTCGTATCGATCGGACTTGTCGTTTGATCGTACGGACGCGAAACGCCTTGAAATCAATTTTATTAAAAATCAATTTGAAATCAATTTGGAAATCTTGTTTTCAGCATAACTTCTTCATACGACCAAATTTGGACGTGAAACTTTTTCCATCGCGTTCAGAATATTTTAAAACACCTATTTGGATATATAGTTTTAACAAATTCGATTCCGGAGGCATAGCGGGCTTTTTGGGCCGTGTTTTATTCCGTACGTTCGCTTATCCAGTCCATCTTCTCTATCTCTAGCCTACCTATATAAGCATGGCTATAAACCCTAGCCCCATTTTATTTGCTTATGCTGTACGTTCATTCTTCAACCATTCTTTCTTCCTCAATGGATGCTCCTCAGATCCAATTTCAAATTGCAAAACAAAGTGAAAATTCAAAGTCTTCAGAAAATTCCCAAAAATTTATATGTTGTAGATTTCTTCAATACGAATCTATATGTGACATCTGTTTTTGCAATCGATGCTCGAATCGTCCTGGAAACTCAGTCAAAGGTCAGAAATTCGAAAACCCTAAGGTTTGATTTAGGGGTTTTTGATTTTTCATCAAATCGGCAAAATCAAGATATGGGTTTGGTGGAGATTCTTGTGGGGAGTTCAACGACGTTGGTCTGGTGGAGTTTAGTGACCGGTGGTGGTCAAATTTGGCGTTTTAGGGTTTCGAAACCCTATTTCTAGGCGGCGGCGGCGGCCATTTCAGGCAACCGGGATGGGGGCGGCCGATAGCAGGGGTCAAGGCGGAGTCAACGGCCATGGTGCCGAGGCGAATGGCGGCCGGTGGTGGCCAGGGGAGGCGGTCAAAGGTGCGGCTGTAGGTGGTGTTGGGGTCTCGTGTTCCTGTAGCCGCGTTCTGTGAGGTAGAGAGGATGATGCAGGGATGACGTGGCAGTTTATGAGTGGTTTGTTTTGTTTTAATTTAAATTTGAATTTCGATCACGTTTTATCCAATAACTTTCTCATACGAATTCGGATTCACACGATTTTTTTTGCGTTAGGATCGTAATTTAATTCCGGACTTGATGACGCTGGTTTGGACAAATTCTGAGACGGGCGAATTTTTGGGTTTAAATCGGGTTTAAATTCAATTTAAATTCCAAAGGTGAGTGTTTTAACCCACTCACAATTACTAGAAGCTTTTATGTTTGTTAAATAAATTTTAGAAATGAATAGAAATTTATTTATGAGCTTTTGGGCATGTTATTTCATCCATATCTGTTGAATTGCATTTTTTTGAATTTAGCTGTTAATTTAAATTGATTGATTGCATATTAATTGGCTGTTAGAAATTATTGTTTGCATAAGAACTGCTAGTTAACAGTTATGTAAATTATTATTGAGTAAACTGTTAGATAAATAGTTGATAAATTTAATTTGAAAAAAAAAAACTGACAGTTATTACCTGTTGTATATGTTCATAGATATATACTGTTATTGATTGAAATTGGTTGATGGTTGCGATTGGATGATGGATGTTGTTGATGAATGAATGTTTATTGCATATCATTAAATTTGCAAATTTATCATGCATATTTCATTTTTCGGGATTGTGGTTTGAAATGATAAAACCGCAAAGTTTTATTTTTTAAATTGCGGATTGAAATGATAAATATCCGTATCACTTGACCATAGGATAGAAAATTATATACAGGCACCGCGGTCTATATATAACTATTTTAATGTGATTTCTATGGTTTGGATGGAATACGGTTTATAATAATCTTAAATTTTATACTGTATAAATATTTTTCTTCCGTATTTATGTACATGAAAAGTTGGAAATTTTGAAATAAAAAGGTGTATAAATTCCCTTAGTAAAATGGAAGAAAATTTAGAAAATGGAGTTGGATAAATTTATATCATATGTTTAAATGTTAAGTTTGGAAATTTAAGATATGATATTTATAATTGGATTTTTCCCAAGAAAAAAATTGAAATGAATATTCTAATATGAATTTGAATTGGAAAAATATTCTAATATAAATTGGAATCGAAAAATACATATGTTTTATTACTAGAAATTGGAGTTGTTTAAGGATTTATGTGAATATTCAAACTAAATAATAAAACATTTAATTTGTTGAAAGAATATATTCCAATTTTAGTTTTTGAATATTAATACTCCAATGGATTTATATATATGGAAATTGAAATGGTTTTGGAACTTAAGAGTGATATCTAAATTATGGTCTTAACTTTAGATAAAGAAATATTTCCATAAAGCCATATAACTTATTTCTTTACAAAGTGACAGTAAAGTTAAGCCCTTGAAATTCATATACCGTTGAATATCCAAACCATTTGAGTTTTAAAAGTTATGGTTTGAAATTATGGATTTCCAAAAATATTATGCTTTGAAAATATTCGATTTTCAGATATTATGAAGTTAAAGCCTTTTTATTATTGGAAAGAAATTATATTTGGGATAAGTGGTAAAATATGGTTTTGGGTCTTGGAATGATATCGTAATATTATGGTTTTGAAATGGATTATATTCTGGTTTTAAAAGTATAAACTGTTTTAAATAACCGCGGTGTTATAATAACGATGGGTTGGCAAAGAGACCGGGATCGGATATGGACATACTCTCTGTCGATACCGAAAACCACTTTGACTAACCGTGTACGCGGTGGAGATTCCAGAATGAAGTAGGTTGGTGGCGACGATTCCTGTAAGGTAAATACGTGGACCCGACTCCCGTGAGTTGGCATAAGGTGGCTAAAACAGGAGCGATCGACGGGTTAATGAGGTCATTCCTCTGATCGGACACTCCTCTTCGATATTATACTATGACTTTGGATTGATTCAGTGGCCACTTCTATTTTTTTGATTTGGGGAGTTGTTTCGAGGTGGGCGGTTGCTGCGGCTTCGCGTTACCATCGGCCCGGAAGCGTAATTGGTATATCTACCCTGGCATTGCCTAGTTGTGCCGTGTCACCTACCCTATCGCGCCTTGTACGAGTTTGGTTTTCTCCCGTAGCCCGTGTGGTATCCTCTAGTGGCTTCCCGATCAGGAGGGACTATGATATTGGATGGACTACTGGGACTATTACGTGTTAAGGGCTATATGGGTAACCCCTTAACGCTATTAAAAAGTAAGTTTATTTTATAAATAGACACTATTATAATAACGCAATATACTACATAGTAAATAGTTTAACGGATCCTTAGGAGATGTAAATCCCGAGCATCTCTTGAGTTACTGTACTCATATTTATTTCTGTTTATTTAACTCACATAAGATATTCTAGTCTGACTCGAGTGTTTTTGTCTTTTCAAATTCGCTCGGGTCAGTCCGAGCGTTTCAGGATAACAGGTTTTAGCTTTGGAGGACGAAGACGAAGAATCAGTATTATTCTATATATAGTATTGCACCACTCTTTATATTCCGCTGCATTGTCGTATTTGGTATGTGTAACTCTGATATTCATTGTATAAGTAAAATCAAGCTTTTGTAAACTGTTTATTAACTGTATATTTGTTATTATATTTTATCCTTCCGCTGTGAGATTCTGTTTTGTTTTAATTCTTCTCTGTTTTTCTTATTTACCCCATAACAATCCGCCCTTGCGTATGCTTTGAATTGGCACGTGTGTCGTTTTAAAGTGTGCGAAAAGGCGGGATGTTACAGTTGGTATCAGAGCTTTGGTTTAGCGATAAACCTTGGCTTTGTGGGGTTTGACTCTTTGTTAATAGGGTAGAAATATCCTATGGGAGTCGCTGAGTGTATATATGAGAGAGCGTACTTGTTAGTATTAATAAAAAATTTTGATATTGTGTTAATCTGTTCCGCTTTGTATTTATAAATTCTGGTTGATGCATGGGACGCTATGCCATCAATAGGGATTTCTAAACACTTAATAGGACAGGCCGACATAATATTAGTTTTTAATATAGGTGAATGAAATAATTTTGCCTATCATATTTTCTATATATAAAAATATTTTATAAAGATATATATATTTGGTTGCTATAGATTGGATGTTAGGCAATAAAAATATTTATAATAACTGAAGCTAAGTTGAAATTATGATAAATCAAATGGGAGATTTTAGAACTTAAGTCCGGGATTTTTGGAAATGTGCTTTCAAAGAATTTATGAAAAATAATGATTTGGTTTATAAGAAATTTCTTATATAAAAAGTATAATTTGGAAGTATAATAATATTGTCATATATATGTTTTCCGATATGAATATTCCGTTTTAAATTCGGGAAATTTGTTTTAAAAGAAGATTTTGGGGAAATAAATTATGTACTTTTCTCTCCGTCGCTGGAAAATAAATTCGGTGATGACGGCCGCATCATCGACTTTCATTTTCAAGTTTCGAAGGGGAAAGGCCGCTGTAGTAAATACTACTACAGAATTGTTTTGAATTTATTTGAAATTTTAATTGTTTAAAGATAATTGGAGATATAAGAGTTGTAAGAAATTATATTATCTATTATTTTAAAGTAATTTTGAAATTTGACCCGGTATTAAATTCTTAAATTTCCATTAATAAATTGTTTAAAATTATGTTAGTGAAAAAAAAAGGGGTTAAGTAATAAATAAATTAAAACCTCTAATTTAATTAAGAGAATTATTGCAAGGATATAAAGAGAAAGTAAATACGTAGGAGAGAGAATAGTAATAAGGATTAACATTGAATTGAATTAAAGAATGGAGATTTAACTTGTATAAGTTCAATTGCAATTTCTTTAACATAAATAACTTACCCAAATATAAAAGTTGAAATGTTAAATAAGAAACTAGAATTGAATATTTTACAAGTAGGAATTTAGGAAAAATTGAAGTATTCAATAAACGACTGTATAAATAAGAATTTAATGGTATAAACTTAAGTTATGATTGAAATTTTACTAAAAAAAAAAATAAGTTAAGAATTACTAATAGGTGATATGAACTTAAAGTAAATAAAATGAAATTCTAAATAAGAATTGATTGTAGGATTATTAACTTAAGTATGTTTTAATTTCCTCTATTCCAATATAATGGAAACCTCCACATTAAATAAATGAATGAGATTAAAGGTAAGTAACAAATATATATATATTAATTAAAGGAATTAAGAAGAAACATGTAAATTGTCACTTACATTCTTAAAATATATATAACTTACCATAAAATAAAAGTTGAAATGTTAGTAAGAATATGTAAAAGAAAATCTTGCAAGTAAAGCTTGAAGCAATAAAGGTATTCAATAAATTGCTGTTATTAATGAGAATTTATTTTATAAACTTAAGTAATAAAAGGAAACTTAAGTAATAAAAAGGAAATACAAATATAATGAATTGTGAGATAATTGGAAAATAAAACTTGTAAGAAACAAAGAAATTCCTCATAAATGAAGGAAAGAAAATCAAACCACTGAATTATGAAATAAATGTATAATAAGCTATTTTGGTGTTGGTTTAAATTGTTTGGTTGATGTATGTTTGCTGGGTAAGGAATTTTGGAGTTGTTGGATGAACAAATAATCTATCTTTGTTCCATCTAAGACTGTTGAGTATAGGATTCACTTGATAATTATTTTTCATTTCGTACAATTTCAAAATTTGAACCCGAACAACTAATGATTTGTTTGATTGAATGATTGTTTGTTTGTGATGTGCTGTTTGTTAAAAATGTATGGTTATTGCATTTGATTGGATATGAATGATTGAATCTACCCAAACATTTCACTGTAAAATAAATATTTAACCTTTTAGATTTTATAAGTGAATACAGGTGTTGGAAGCAACTGCTACTGCTGTTGGTTCCAAAATAATAAAGCGTATATTGCCCGACAATAGGTACGTTTTCGGATTACGTTTAAAGCGATATTTTATATATTTTTCCCGTGTTGGGATATAATATTTTGATTATATATGTAATATACTTGTATATTTGGATATTATATTTTCTCCAGAGTCCCTCCGTACAAAGGAGACTCTGCCAAAATTTTCAGAAAATTTTGGACTTAGAATTTTGTGAAAATATTTTTCCAACTTTAATAATTCAAGTATTAAAGGATATGATGATTATAAAAAGAAGTATATTTCATTAAAAGAAATTAATCCAGTAAAATATTGTTTATAAGTTAATATCTGAAATAAGATGTACTGTTATTCTTCCTCCTCCCTTCTTTTCCTTTTCGGGGACGAAAAGTTTTGAGTGGGGGAGATTGTAACGACCCGTAAATTTGGATAATATTAAATGGATTAACTTAATATAATTTCTAATCTAATTGAGAATAAAATAAAAGTTTAGATATTTATTTTAGAAAACGTAGTGATTTGTTATAGTAATTGGAATTTATTAACAAGATTTTATGACAATAGATTTGGGTAGTGAAATTTGTCGCATTTGGTTAAAGGATTTATTTTAAGAAACCAATAAATGTTGTAATTGAAGATGTTAATAAAAATATTAACAAAAGGGGGTTTCATTAATATAATATAAATTTAAGAATTTATGACAAGAATTTAGATTTCCTATGTGTTTATATATATATATATAATGGTAATATTGTAACTATATGTGAATCTAGGTAGTAAAATAAAAGGCAGTGATGGATAACCAATATAATACAATACAAAGGAGTTGAAACGACTGTTGGGTTTTAAATGTAGTGTATATATATAGTGAAAATCATCATAACCTCTTAATTTAATACGATTGTTAAATTAATACTAAAAGATTAAAATTCGAAATAGTATTAATGTAACAATAAATAGTGTGAATTGCAATTGTATAATGGGATTAAATTGTTAATTTGAGGATGTAACCATTGGATAAATGTATGGTAAATTTATGGTAGTGAACTTTTAATGTATGTTGGATAGAACATAGGTGATTGTAATTCTGTAGTATGTATTAAATATAAATTTCATTCAATTATGAAGAAAGTTTTAATTAAGAGAAACGTTACCGTAATAATTATTAATGTAGAAACGGAAGAGTGTATAAATTTATAGTAACGTAAAAACATATTGTAAGGTAATAATTAAGTGCAGACTTATAAAATATATTTATGTATGTTAATTACATGCATTTGGCTATAATGGATTTAATAATAAAAAAATGGAATAGTGAAATAAAATGGATATAAAGGTTTCAATTATACATTGGAATTCATACTCACCATAAAAGGTTAATTGAAACCAAAGAAGTTAATATAGGAATCAAGGCGTATTTATTAATTTGGATTTATTGCAATAAGTTAATTCCATAAAATAAAGCTAAAGCTAATTCAAATTTTAACTGGACCATTGTTGTTATAACTTTAGAAGCAAGATTTATTTATGATTTGAGTATTTAATTCAACAAGTGGTATTTACGACAAATAAAATAGAATTGAACGTAAAATATTACGTTATTAACTTGAAATGGAATTTGTAAACATTGAGTGAAATCTTAAACTAATGTTAGTATTCGTCGTATTTACAACAATAACTTTGAATAATAGAAAGGAAGTGAATATAATAAATTAATCAAATTTATAGTGTTGAATTCAATTGGATTGGAATTAATAAATAGTTAAGAAAAATAAGGGTTATTAATAATTTGGAATTTAATTATGGTAAAAAGGTTAATTGCAATCCAAAGATGAGTTGGAATGGAAATCAAGTATTTATTTAATTTGATTTAAGAGGTGAGTATAAAGGTATAAGATTTAATAATTGGGTTTAGAATAAAATTTATAATCTCTAAATAATAAGGAAGTGCAGATATTTAGCTGCAAATTTATATACCGATAGATTTTAATTCACATCCAAGCTTGGTAAATAATTTAGAATTGATTGAAGTATATAAATAATGAAATGGGGCCTATATTAGAAGTTGAAATATAAAAATTGGATTTTTAATTTATTTGATTTATTTAATAAATATTAAAATGGTCATTTTTGTCACGGACTCGGATTTCGACGAAACCAGTTTCATCGGATCCGTATCGGTGAATTGTTATAGGGTTTCAAGTTTCGTATCGATCGGACTTGTCGTTTGATCGTACGGACGCGAAACGCCTTGAAATCAATTTTATTAAAAATCAATTTGAAATCAATTTGGAAATCTTGTTTTCAGCATAACTTCTTCATACGACCAAATTTGGACGTGAAACTTTTTCCATCGCGTTCAGAATATTTTAAAACACCTATTTGGATATATAGTTTTAACAAATTCGATTCCGGAGGCATAGCGGGCTTTTTGGGCCGTGTTTTATTCCGTACGTTCGCTTATCCAGTCCATCTTCTCTATCTCTAGCCTACCTATATAAGCATGGCTATAAACCCTAGCCCCATTTTATTTGCTTATGCTGTACGTTCATTCTTCAACCATTCTTTCTTCCTCAATGGATGCTCCTCAGATCCAATTTCAAATTGCAAAACAAAGTGAAAATTCAAAGTCTTCAGAAAATTCCCAAAAATTTATATGTTGTAGATTTCTTCAATACGAATCTATATGTGACATCTGTTTTTGCAATCGATGCTCGAATCGTCCTGGAAACTCAGTCAAAGGTCAGAAATTCGAAAACCCTAAGGTTTGATTTAGGGGTTTTTGATTTTTCATCAAATCGGCAAAATCAAGATATGGGTTTGGTGGAGATTCTTGTGGGGAGTTCAACGACGTTGGTCTGGTGGAGTTTAGTGACCGGTGGTGGTCAAATTTGGCGTTTTAGGGTTTCGAAACCCTATTTCTAGGCGGCGGCGGCGGCCATTTCAGGCAACCGGGATGGGGGCGGCCGATAGCAGGGGTCAAGGCGGAGTCAACGGCCATGGTGCCGAGGCGAATGGCGGCCGGTGGTGGCCAGGGGAGGCGGTCAAAGGTGCGGCTGTAGGTGGTGTTGGGGTCTCGTGTTCCTGTAGCCGCGTTCTGTGAGGTAGAGAGGATGATGCAGGGATGACGTGGCAGTTTATGAGTGGTTTGTTTTGTTTTAATTTAAATTTGAATTTCGATCACGTTTTATCCAATAACTTTCTCATACGAATTCGGATTCACACGATTTTTTTTGCGTTAGGATCGTAATTTAATTCCGGACTTGATGACGCTGGTTTGGACAAATTCTGAGACGGGCGAATTTTTGGGTTTAAATCGGGTTTAAATTCAATTTAAATTCCAAAGGTGAGTGTTTTAACCCACTCACAATTACTAGAAGCTTTTATGTTTGTTAAATAAATTTTAGAAATGAATAGAAATTTATTTATGAGCTTTTGGGCATGTTATTTCATCCATATCTGTTGAATTGCATTTTTTTGAATTTAGCTGTTAATTTAAATTGATTGATTGCATATTAATTGGCTGTTAGAAATTATTGTTTGCATAAGAACTGCTAGTTAACAGTTATGTAAATTATTATTGAGTAAACTGTTAGATAAATAGTTGATAAATTTAATTTGGAAAAAAAAAACTGACAGTTATTACCTGTTGTATATGTTCATAGATATATACTGTTATTGATTGAAATTGGTTGATGGTTGCGATTGGATGATGGATGTTGTTGATGAATGAATGTTTATTGCATATCATTAAATTTGCAAATTTATCATGCATATTTCATTTTTCGGGATTGTGGTTTGAAATGATAAAACCGCAAAGTTTTATTTTTTAAATTGCGGATTGAAATGATAAATATCCGTATCACTTGACCATAGGATAGAAAATTATATACAGGCACCGCGGTCTATATATAACTATTTTAATGTGATTTCTATGGTTTGGATGGAATACGGTTTATAATAATCTTAAATTTTATACTGTATAAATATTTTTCTTCCGTATTTATGTACATGAAAAGTTGGAAATTTTGAAATAAAAAGGTGTATAAATTCCCTTAGTAAAATGGAAGAAAATTTAGAAAATGGAGTTGGATAAATTTATATCATATGTTTAAATGTTAAGTTTGGAAATTTAAGATATGATATTTATAATTGGATTTTTCCCAAGAAAAAAATTGAAATGAATATTCTAATATGAATTTGAATTGGAAAAATATTCTAATATAAATTGGAATCGAAAAATACATATGTTTTATTACTAGAAATTGGAGTTGTTTAAGGATTTATGTGAATATTCAAACTAAATAATAAAACATTTAATTTGTTGAAAGAATATATTCCAATTTTAGTTTTTGAATATTAATACTCCAATGGATTTATATATATGGAAATTGAAATGGTTTTGGAACTTAAGAGTGATATCTAAATTATGGTCTTAACTTTAGATAAAGAAATATTTCCATAAAGCCATATAACTTATTTCTTTACAAAGTGACAGTAAAGTTAAGCCCTTGAAATTCATATACCGTTGAATATCCAAACCATTTGAGTTTTAAAAGTTATGGTTTGAAATTATGGATTTCCAAAAATATTATGCTTTGAAAATATTCGATTTTCAGATATTATGAAGTTAAAGCCTTTTTATTATTGGAAAGAAATTATATTTGGGATAAGTGGTAAAATATGGTTTTGGGTCTTGGAATGATATCGTAATATTATGGTTTTGAAATGGATTATATTCTGGTTTTAAAAGTATAAACTGTTTTAAATAACCGCGGTGTTATAATAACGATGGGTTGGCAAAGAGACCGGGATCGGATATGGACATACTCTCTGTCGATACCGAAAACCACTTTGACTAACCGTGTACGCGGTGGAGATTCCAGAATGAAGTAGGTTGGTGGCGACGATTCCTGTAAGGTAAATACGTGGACCCGACTCCCGTGAGTTGGCATAAGGTGGCTAAAACAGGAGCGATCGACGGGTTAATGAGGTCATTCCTCTGATCGGACACTCCTCTTCGATATTATACTATGACTTTGGATTGATTCAGTGGCCACTTCTATTTTTTTGATTTGGGGAGTTGTTTCGAGGTGGGCGGTTGCTGCGGCTTCGCGTTACCATCGGCCCCGGAAGCGTAATTGGTATATCTACCCTGGCATTGCCTAGTTGTGCCGTGTCACCTACCCTATCGCGCCTTGTACGAGTTTGGTTTTCTCCCGTAGCCCGTGTGGTATCCTCTAGTGGCTTCCCGATCAGGAGGGACTATGATATTGGATGGACTACTGGGACTATTACGTGTTAAGGGCTATATGGGTAACCCCTTAACGCTATTAAAAAGTAAGTTTATTTTATAAATAGACACTATTATAATAACGCAATATACTACATAGTAAATAGTTTAACGGATCCTTAGGAGATGTAAATCCCGAGCATCTCTTGAGTTACTGTACTCATATTTATTTCTGTTTATTTAACTCACATAAGATATTCTAGTCTGACTCGAGTGTTTTTTGTCTTTTCAAATTCGCT